>CM028751.1:23458302-24058302 GCA_016801395.1 Leptodermis oblonga | reverse complement strand
CTTTCTAAAAGTATATATATATAAAAGAATTTTGTAGGGGCGTGGGTCATTGTCCAAAAGTTGGAGATGGTGGTGGGGTCCAGGGTATCTTTCCCCTCAACCAAACACCCTTCTTTGATTCACATCCTCATTCCCCACCACCAGCCAAGCACACCCTTAATATTATTTATTTAAACATTCAGTTACATAAATATATAAATGATTACAATTTTGCTGGTATAGAAAAAGTCATATAGATAGTATAACTCGTGGCATGATATAACCGAGGAGGAAAAGTGGTGAAAGGGGCGCGGGGGTCACGCTCTTGAATGAAAAAGCTAATCATTTTCTGTGACCATTGACAAAAATTCAGTTGTTCATTGGTGTGCCTGATGATTTTGAGTCCAACACTGTTCATCGTCTTCTTCCTTTTTTTTTTTTTTTTTTTTTTTCTCGCCACCTGTTTTAGTTGCCTTAGCATCAGCTGCCAAACGAGTTCTAGCAAAATCCAGGGAGTAGACAAAAACAGAAGATAAGGCACCAGCCATACCCCTTCTGAAGCCAAGTTACCAGCAGACCAAACCCAATATCCATCTTTGTCCTTCTTGAAGTTAAAAAGCCTCGTAATGGGATCTTTGAAGGCAAAGTTCAGCACCTGGAAAGAAAAACAAAATTCACAAATTAAGAAGTAATTCTGAAGAAATGAAATAAACACAGTAGAACATCAAGAAAGATTCAAGGTCAATCAACAAGTTGTGAACTTATAATCATCATTCAGTCAGAAGGAGTATCATACAGTGACTCAAGCAACTCTCTTTAACACGAAGGAGCGTATGAGTAGAACCATATCCACTTCTAAGAAAATGCAGAAACATGCCTAATTAAACAAGTGAAAACAATGTTAAGCACGATAACACAGGCCTAAACAAAGCTAACCTGGGTGGGGAAGTATCTGATCACATTGGCAGTGTTGCCTCTCCAAAGAGAAAGGACACCTTCCTCTCTCATAGTTCGGGCAAAGCAATCAGCAGGTGGCGAGAAAAAAAAAAAAAAAAAAAAAGGGGAAGGAAGAGGACGATGAACAGTGCACGATGAACAGTGTTGGACTCAAGTTTGGGTGGTTAAGGGACTGGGATGTTATTTTCTGAAACTTGAGGGACCCATTTGTTATTTAGGCAAACCTCAGGGGAGGTAAAGGTAAATGTAATTCAGCCTTTTTAATTTACTCACAATCACAAGTAAGGACCCTAGCTGAGTCAAAAACTAGTTTGCCAATTTTCATTTGTTGACCTTCCCTTTTTATAATTCTTATTCGATCTTGTAAGAACTCATTGCCTGGTACTCTCCTTATTTGCCAATTACAATGCCTACAAATCTTGTGTGGTTCACTGTATGTTTGCAAAATTCTTGTAAAAAAATTCCTCAAACAATATTAAGAATTACAAGAACAACAAACTAAATCTTTGTCCCATTATGTGGGGTCCGTTATATGGATCATAGATGGCCGTTGTATACGGCCAAGACACATATTTTAATTATCTGTAATATAACATGTATTTTCTATAGTTGCATTCCAATTCTTTTTAGATCTTCCCCTTCCCCTTTTAATATTAGTTATAGCCTCCATATGTCTATCCGTTGTACTAGGGCATCTAAGGCTTCGTTTGATAAAACTTAAGTCTGTTTGAAGTCTGAAATCTGAATTCATTACTCGGTTTGATAAAATCTAAACTTTAAGATATGAAATTAGGACTGAAGTTTGAAATATGAAAACGGAAGTGTGAATCTTATTAAATGATTAAAAATAAAAATAAAAATATTTTTTTAACATTAAATTTACTTATATTTTTAATAAAGTTATAAAAATAGATGATAATATATTTTTTAATTTTTTTATAGTTATAAGATTAATTAATTTTGATTTTTTTTTTTGAATTGATAAAATTTATAAAATACTAAAAACAGAAAATAAAATAAAATTAAATAATGATACAAAAAATGAGAAAAATGAAAGAGAAAAAAATATTTATTTGATTCAGATTTACTGATAAGTGATTCACTCATCACTTATTTCTTTGGCCGGAACTATACTTGCTTTTTAAACCCACTTAATTAGTTAAGTTATTCGGGTTTTCGTTATCAAACGCAGTTAATCGATTAAGTACTTTAGTCCAGAATCTCTTAATTCATTAAGACATATGACTGACAGTTATCAAACACACTTAATTTAAATAAGCTCTTGATCAATTAATTTTAAGTGCTGAATCTTTGTTATCAAATCGAAGCCTAAGGGTCTCCTAAACATGTGTCCAATCATCTTAGTCTTCTATTATCTATTGTAGCTTTATTTATTTATTTTTTCTTCTCTAATACTTGCATTATTTATTCTATCTAACTTAGTATGTCCACACATCTGAGCAATGTAGTTTTTTCAAAATACATATCTATTTAGAAGTAGGCAATGAAATTGTTGCATGTGTGACTTAAAGCCATGATTATTATTGTGTGCTTCATGCACAGATATTGCTCTAATACTTTTCTACTTGATCATTGTTTTTGTTCAGGTTTTTAAATTTCTAGTCACAGAATCTTGACTATCTTAGTAGCTAAGACTCTTGTTTGTATAGATCATCCATTTTCCTTGCCTGGATTGCATACTTGCTATGATGGTTAAAGTTATTGACAAATGGAGTGCATACAAATCCCATTTACTTGTCTGTACACCTTTGTGTTCTTCTTTCGCCATATGAAGTTTTAAATAACATTTTGATTGCTCTACGTTATCCTTTTTCGGTATCAATAAACCTTCCTTAGAATGTCACCATACATGATTTCAGGAACCTTATTTCCTATACTTTATAGAATATATGACATCTTGCTAATCTTATTCACGTTTGATGTCATAGTTGGAGCAAGGGAAAGTTGCAGGTCATTGTAGGAACAGTAAGTGATTCTGTTTATCTATACCTAATACCTTAATTTAGTATGAGTTGTTACAATGTCATGTGTATTACATTCAAATCTTTGATCTTCCTAGTATGTTCTTCCCTACAGGTAGCTTTTGGCATGGGAATCAACAAACCAGATGGTTAATTTCTGAATACTTACATGATTCTAGCATTTACTTGTTCTAGCGGGTTTTGTAATTTTCTTTTCGACTCTATCTTTGCTCATTACTTAAGTACTGAACTGCACTGTTATTGAAATGTGATCTCCCACTTGCATGGTGATACGGATAAAAAATATTCATAATATTTCTCAAAGGAAGAAATGAAGTGACCTTGATTCATTTTTTGAGAACCATCTAAATTCCTGTGATTTAAGTTTTTGAAACGCACTATCTTATCAACTCTGCTATGCTTTATATTCTGAAGATTAAGGAAGAAATTTTACCTTGTTTTACTAATAACTGATAAGGCTAGATTTTTTGAGCTGGTACCTGCATCTAATCTTATTCGTTTAGAAGGGAAAATGGAGGCCATATTTTTATGATGATGGTTGAATCTTCACAAGTTAATTATCACTGTCTAAGAGTATTGGATATTGTATCATCCACCTTTATTGCATGACTTCATTGCCATTGCTTTGCTCCCAGAAGATCCTTGCTGTATGTGACTTTGGTCTTCCCATTGACAAATACTTTTTAGCATGCCTATATAGTCTATTTTGTTATGCTAATTAATACTAAACTCGTCATCTCTAAGTGAGGAAAACATCAGATGTATCAGGTGCATTCTCCTAGTTGAATCAATTGGTGTTAATGTGGAAACCGTATTACTCCATATACTTGTTTGATAAGATTGGGGGAAAAGAAACTAACTGGAAAACTAGACATATTCTATATCTTTTGCTGTCTGAGCAGAGTATATCCTGTTCCTTGTGAAATGTTTGAAACCTGAGATGTGGGGACCAAGTGAAAATATTTATTTGTGGTATGATAATTTCATTATACTCAAGTTGGATTATTGAATTAACAGTAAAATGTTTCTTGCAGTCAGGTTTGTCATCCATCACAGTTTGAGCAAATCAATGGAGACGTATTATCAGGTTTTGCAACTTTCTGAAACTACATACTGTATATGTATATATTGTTTTTATTTTTACACTTTATTTCTTCAGTAACTTACTTTTGTAGGAAAGTGGACGAGCTGGAAGAGATGGACTGCCTTCTGAATGTGTTCTGTACTTCAGACCTGGTGATGTTTCTAGGCAGGTAATAAATATATCATATAACAGATATTGATAATTATTACTTTTTTTTTTTTCTCGGTTATTGCTTACAATTCCCAGCCCCTATTATTTCTTGACCAGAGCTCAATGGTTTTCTATGAAAATGCTGGATTGCAAAATCTCTACGATATAGTAAAATATTGTCAGGTAAGTGCATTTATCTCTCTAAAACCTATATTTCTGAATTTTTATACTAAATTAAACCTACACTAAGTTTGAACTACCTTTTGAATGTATTATGTCCATAATTCCTCAGACTCTTAATTCCTATGAAGAGCCCATGTATCTTGATAATAAGACCTTCCAAGAGGAAATCTGATAGTTCGATATTCTAAATTATACTCTGTCAGAGGTGGAAGAGGACATCCAGCTATTATAACTTCATGTAGAGTCTAGCATTTTACGTAATATCTTAGTAAAATTCATTTGGCAATAATGACCTAGTTCAAAGCCATTAATCTGTTTCTTAGTTTCATACCCCCTTATATATTTTTGGGGGTTAATTTCATGGCATCAACCAGCAGGTAATTAATTATTTTCCTTTGATACAAAGGTTTTAGTGTTTTACTGTTTTGGCAGACAGTTTCACCTTTTTGTTTTTAATTTTTTTTTTTTTTTTTTGGTCCAGAAGTTTGATATTATCCACTTCAGTAACACATCTTACAGAAGAATGAGTGTATGTAGTCTCAGCAATTCGGAATAACATATTGGTACCTTTAATTCCAATAACTTAAGCTTCCAATTATTGAAAAGAGTTATCAATTTGACCATTGCTGTTGAAGAATTAGGGAACTAGTCTAGTTTGGTAATTGATTAATTCTGAGAAGTAGTCGACTAACAGGAATCAGTTGTGGAGTTGTTTCCTAATATTAATTTGGAAAGAATGTTGGAATAGGAAACCGGGAATTGCCTTAAAGCAATTCCTAGTTTAATTCTGTTTTGGTAGGTTCCTAAATCCTAGTTAGCTTTGGTTGTGGTCTGGCCTGTTTAAAAACAATGACCAACCCCTGTAAATACATGACTAGTACCAGTTCTAAATACACGAGAAAAGAATTCTTCTCTCTTACCAAATTCTACAATTACATTTAATCTCTGGAATCAAATTGGCACTATCCAGGTTCTGAACACCCAGTTACTGTATCGCCCGATCTCCTACATGACTTTAGTACCAAGTTTTTGTCACTTTTTGCCTTGTTTTACCTTTTCCTCAATATTTTTCTTATGGAACATGAGAGTAATTTAACTTTTTGGCAATCTTCTTCTGCATTCGACAATTTTTTACAAAATAAAACCATAAGAAGTGCATGAGCAAGAAAAACACTTTAATGTACTCAGCTATTCAAGAAAATGTTAGCAATTAGTAGCATTACAATACTCATCTCTTGAACCCAGCCACCTTAGCTATTTGCCTGCCTTATGGATTTAACTAAATATATCTAATACTTCATGACTTCTTAGCAAAGCATAATATATCATGAGATCATGGAAGAGGCTGAAGCATAAGTGAAGGAAGCTGGTTGGTGACATAATACATAAACCTGGTCAAACATTAGAAAGTAATTCATATATCGCAGGAAACTCGTCAGAGTAGTTGGCTAATAAAGTTTCGTTACAAGGTTCTCAAGTTTGACCTGATAAAATTTTTAACAGCCTCAATACTTGGAGTTTAATAAACTAATAAATTTTTAATATTTTTTTCGGTTGACTTCTACTTTTTCGATCTACTGAAATCTGAGCTTAGCCTACAACGGCATGTGGTTGATTCATTTCTGGGAGAATATCATGATGGATCTTGCCTTCTTAGAATTCAGATAGACGAACATGGTCTCTTAAAAGTTTTTGGTCTTTCAGGTACATCTAATTCAGTGTCCACTGGTCTTCTCCAGGTCTTTACTCACATGGTTTCATGAAGATAATGCAATTACTACCAGGGCATGCACTGTATTTCATTGGCTTTTACAACTGCATGATTCTGATGGAAATCATTAAAATAATTAAGAACACATAAGTAACATGTCATTTTTGTAACTACTTGTAGTTCCTGTTAGTGCAATGAACAATTTGAGTTACTTCTTTTGGTGTGACTAAATAATCTACCTTGTCTGGTTGTGTGCAAAGAGAAGCATATACTTATTTTGTAACTCTAGAGGGGCTAGTAATTTCATATCTATTAATGAGTGTGCATGTACATATATGCACCACCAACTAAGGCTTTATCCCATATGTGGGGTTGGTTATTTTATGGATCAAAGAGCACTGTTATGCTCCATGATTTTTTAAATGACCCATATCATGAAATATGAAAATTTTAAGCTTTCACAGCCCATTTTTCTAGACTTGAGGCGAGCTATGCTAAAAATATTTAACGTGAATGGAGTTTGTACGAATGTAAATAGGCGGGTGGTTCTGCATAAGGAAATTTTCCTTTGGGCTGGAAATATCTTGCTCATCCATCCAGTCTTTCAACAGGATTCACAGCATACATGCATACATATGCACATGTGCATGTGTGTGTATATATATATGTATACATATCAATATCAATATAGATAATATACGTAATATATAATCTCTGGCAGAAACATTTTCGGATCAGTTTTGAACTACTGAACTCCATTAGGCTTCTAAAATACTCCTTCTGTTCTTAAATGTATGATGATGTTTTAGCCTTTCAAATTTGTTCCTAAATGTATGATGTTTTAGGAATTCAAGAGCAAATAATGTGTTTTGTTCCATATTTGCCTTTATTTATTGTAATCTTATCATTCATTTATGTTGTATATTTTCAAGACTAAACTCATTGAAACTACAACTTATATCAAAAAATGTGTAACAGGTTCACTTTATCATTAAATAAGGCTGCAAAGCTCTATGTTCAAGACAAAATGTGTTAGTTTTATCATTCATAAGGTTAGAATAATTACACAATTCATGATACTTTGGGATAATCAAATAATTTAATAAGGTTAACCATGTAATTTTATCAATTTCCTTAATATGTGTGCAACAAGCTAAAACAACATACATTTAGGAACGGAGGGAGTAGTTTTTAAAGCTAACTGCCACCAGAACTTTGAGTTGAGACTGAACCATTATAAATGAGTAGGTAACCTATTCCACTGCAGTAGCTATAATCCAAACATCAGTAACTGAACCTGGGACATCCTTTTCAATTACTTGATCTTTGCCCCTGGGCATTGAGCAAAGTATGCTTTATCTTTCAGCAATGGGACATTGTATTCTGACAGCATCTAATCTTAGTGGTCTCTTGCACTAGATATTAATCTGAGGGTGTTTTGTAAAAGTTCTCCAGCCAAACATTGGCTGGACAAGCTTGGCAGAAAGATGTGATAGATGACATGACACTTGAGCACAAGTCTTTAATACAAAAATGAAGTATGAAAATTGTCTAGTTGTTTTTGTATACTTATATATTATCTGCGGGATTTGTGCTATTCTTACCACATCCGAAAGGGAAAAAAAATGTATTACAAGCTTGTTCTGCAAAATAATGATTGCTGAGCATGTCTTATATTTGTAGTCCAAACGTGAATGCCGTCGAAGTGCATTCTTCCAACATTTCGCTGAGCCTCTTCAAGATTGTAATGGTAAATTTTCTGTGATTTATGTTCTAAATTGAAACAGAATAGATGAAAGAAAAGATTTGTTATTGATGCCATAAGAGGGTACATGAATTTATATACACCTATATCCCAACTACCAACTAACAACTAACATTAAATGCATTGCTAGAATGTTCTACCACTAGAATCATCTAAATACCACTAGAGTTTTCTAACACTCCCCCTCAAGTTGGAGCAAAGATATCATATGTGCCCAACTTGTTACAAATATAATCAACTCGGGGACCACGAAGTGGTTTTGTGAAAACGTCAGCTAATTGATCATTTGTGCCAACAAAGGTAGTTGTGAGCTCCTTAGACACAAGTTTTTTCACTGATGAAATGACAATCTATTTCAATGTGCTTGGTTCGTTTGTGAAAGATTGGGTTCGAGGCAATATGTAAGTCAGCCTGATTATCACACACTAGCTTCATAGGATTAGATACTTGTTCACCAATTTCCACTAGTATGTGTTTTAACCAAATCAATTCACAAGTGGCAAGAGCCATGGCACGATATTTAGCCTCTGCACAAGATCGAGCAACAATAGTTTGCTTCTTGCTTTTCCACGAAATAAGATTGCCTCCCACAAATACACAGTATCCTAATGTGGATCGTCGATCCTTTGGTGAACTAGCCCAATCAGCATCAGAATATCCTAAAATTTCATTATTACCATGACTTTGATACAAAATACCTTTCCCTGGGGCATTTTTGATATATCGGAGAATCCGAATGACCGCATTCCAATGAGGGATACGAGGAGATTCTTGGAACTGACTCACCACATTAACTGCATAAGCAATATCAGGACGAGTGACGGTCAAATAATTGAGTTTTCCAACCATCCGTCTATAACGCCCGGGATCAGGATACAAGTCTCCATCATTTGGAAGCAACTTCAAGGTTGGATCCATAGGAGAGTCACAAGGTTGAGATCCAAGCATACCTGCCTCTGATAATATATCAAGAGTGTACTTCCTTTGGGATATGAAGATCCCTTTGGGCAAGCGAGCAACTTCAATACCCAAGAAGTACTTTAGAGATCCAAGATCTTTGGTTTGAAATTGGTACGGTAGGAACTCTTTTAGATTTTTAATCTCTTCAAGATCATCTTTTGTAACCAAGATGTCATCCACATATACTACTAAGAGAATGCGTTTCCCAGTTGGTAAAATCCTGTAGAAAATAGAATGGTCTTTAACACAACGGTGAAGACCAAATTTTAACACTACTTCACTGAACTGTCCAAACCAAGCTCTAGGAGATTGTTTGAGACCATAAAGTGCCTTTTTAAGTCGACAGACAACAGGACCACACTTCCCCTAAGCAACAAACCCCGGAGGTTGCTCCATATAAACTTCTTCATTAAGATGACCATTAAGAAAAGCATTCTTAACATCAAGTTGGTGGAGAGGCCACCGATAATGAGCAGCAAGGGCGAAAAGCAGCCAAGGGTGAAAGCAGCTGGATGGAGGAGAACTTGGCAACCGGGGAAAACGTATCATCATAGTCAACACCCAGAATTTGAGTAAATCCTTTTGCAACCAAGCGTGCTTGCTTTAAGCTGATCAATAGAGCCATCAGGTGAGACTTTGATAGTATATATCCAGCGAGAGCCAACAAGAGACTTACCAGAAGGAAGTGGAACAAGGTCCCAAGTGCCATAAGAATGTAAGGCATGCATTTCGTCAAGCATGGTCGCACGCCAACCTGGATGAGCAAGAGCTTCATTAATAGAATTAGGAATACGAATGGAAGATATACAGGAAATAAAAGCAGTATGAAGGAGAAAGGTGAGAGTAGCTCAAAAAATTGTGAAGTGGGTGAGCAGTGGTGCAAGAGCGGGTGCCCTTTTTGAGGGCAATAGGTAAATCAAGGTCAGACTTACCTGAGGAAGCTGGATTAGACGAGGCACCGGTGACTGGTACAGGAGGTGAAGATGGAGTGGAGGAATTATCTGTTGGAGGAATAGATGAAGAGGGAGCATCCACAGAGACAGGTTGGGTGGCAGATGTCCTTCGATGGTAAGTACGAAGATTGGGTTGATCCAATCGAGAGGGAATGATGGGAGGAAGAGAAGTATTTGGCGATTGACAAGGTGGGGAACATGTAGAAGCGGGAGACGAAATAGGAAAAGATGACACACTTGGAGGGGATAATTGAGGAAATGAAGAGGTCAAATGATCATGAAGATCTACAGTAGTGGATTGAGACGAAAAATATGGGACCGACTCAAAGAATGTGACATCGGCAGAGATAAAAAATTTATGTAAAGTTGGTGAATAACACCTATAACCCTTCTCAAGACGAGTATAACCAAGGAAGATGCATTTATGAGAGCGAGCCCCGAATTTATCTGTTCCAAGTAGAAGCTGATGAGCAAAACATACACAGCCAAACACACGAGGAGGTAACAAATATAAGGTGTCAGATGGAAACAAGATGGAGTAAATAATTTGAAAGTTAAGGACAGATGATGGCATGCGATTGATCAGGTAGCAAGCAGTAAGAATAACATCTCTCCAAAAACACATAGGAACATGCATATGGAGTAGTAAGGTTCTAGCTGTTTCAACTAAGTGCCGATTCTTCCTCTCAGCAACTCTATTTTGTTGAGGAGTGTAAGAGCAAGAAGATTGGTGAATAGTACCATGAGATGCCATAAAGGATGTGAAAGAGGAAGAAAAATATTCCTTAGCATTATCACTTCGTAAAATATGAAGAGGAACATTAAATTGTGTACGAATTTTGGCACAAAATGTAGAAAAAAAAGAAAACAATTCTGAGCGATCATTCATTAAAAATAACCAAGTCATTCGAGAATAATCATCAATAAATGTAACAAAGTATCGATGACCATTCTTGGACACAGTGCGACATGGGCCCCAAATATTTGAGTGGACCAGTGCAAAAGGAGAGGAGGCTCTTTTGGTAGTTTTAGGAGGAAAAGAAGTACGACTATGCTTACGAAGCTGACAAGACTCACAATTAAGACTAGAGATACTACTAAGATGAGGAACCATAAGCTTCAAATTGGACAAGGATGGATGATCAAGGCGGCTATGGATGTGTTCGGGAGTTGTAGTAACAGTGTGACAAGCAATAGGTGGAGATTCCCCCTCGAGATTCACGTCCTATACCAATCACCTTGCCCATCTTTAAATCCTGTAAAATGACAGAGGTAGGATCAAAGAGAACAGAACATTGAAGCATTTTAGTTAGTTTACTAACTGATAATAAATTGAAAGGAAAAGAAGGTAAATATAAGACTGATGACAAAGGAAGAGAGGGAATGGGAGATATAGAGCCAATGCCACGAACTGATGTAGACAGACCATTGGCAAGAGTTACAGATGGCAAATTATTGGTAGGAAGTAAAGATGTAGAAAGTGAAGTATTATCACTCATATGATCTGTGGCGTCGGAATCAAGAACCCATGGAGCTGAGGATGGGCCAGGGCTAGGATGGGCAAATAGAGCTGTGGAGGATTGTGCTGATGGAGAAGCTTGTTGTGCGGCTTGGAAGGCAAGAAATTTAGAATATTCTTCTCCAGAGATAGTTACAGGAGTGCTCAATGGAGATCATAATGAGGAGACAAGATTTGCAGTTCGGGGAGGGCGACCATGTAGAACATAACAAGTTTCACGCAAATGTCCTAACTTGTTAATACGTGAACAACGAGGACGTCTATTATTATCACTACGTCCGCGTCCACGGGAGCCTCGACCACCAGTGTGGTTTTGTGAGATGAAGGCAGTCTGTTCAGTTTCAGACTTAGGCTGAGTAGACTCAGGTGATGGTAAAGCAGGCTGAGATGAGACGAGCTGCCTGAGGAGGTTCAGGAGGAAGAGCAGAGGCGGCACGCCTGACTTGCTTAATGAGTCAGTTAGAGATGGTAAACTAGTGCCACTAAGCACCTGAGACCAAGGTTGTTAAACTCAGAATTTGGGATAGAATCGTTTTATGCCCAGAATCGGATCGTAGAATCGGATCCTAAAATCGAAAAATAGCAAATACACACTTATTTAATTATAATTATATTATAAACTCGGAATGTCTCATACAAACTCATAATTGTTCAATAAAAATTACATTAAAAGTGTTAACTCAATAATCCATAGCCAAATCAATTACATATCATGTCCATGCATAATCCCAATTGAACGGAGTCTCATCGTCGTGATTTGTGAAGATTGAAGATAGGGGAAAATTATTGCTCACAATTTGGGCTGCTAAATAGTATAATTATGAATATGGGCTGCCAAAATTTTACCAAATTTGGACCTCTCAAATCACATATTTCTATGTATTTTGGTCCAATCTCGAGCCCATTCAATAAATTGTGGAATCGGCCTAGAATCGTAGAATCAGTCGATTCTAGGCCGATTCTACCGAGGCTGCTGCTGTGACTCGGGTAGATGCGATTCTACCCGAGTTTGGCTCGATTCCTTGGTCTAGACTCGTAGAATCGGCCGATTCTACGAGTCTAGACCCGAGTTTAACAACCGTGCCTGAGACCTTACAGACTCAAAGGCAGGAGGAAGAGCACGGAGGATATGAACCAAGAACATTTGTTCACGATGAGTGTGCATACTTTTGATATCGGTGGACAAAGGAAAAATCTGATTAAGTTCAGCAAGTAACATTTGACCTTTAGCAAACAAGCCTAGAACACCAGAATCATCAATCTGCAAAGTGCCTAGTTGAGTGACAACATCATATATCCGAGTAATATCACTTGTAAACATTTCTTGAGCAAGAGTCCAAACTTGGGAACATGACTCACAAGTTTGAAAGAAATGCATACAAGTGGAGTCAATAGATTGCCACAAAAAACCAAGGAGCTCAGCATCCATTTGTTCCCATCGTTGTAAATCAGACTGAGAATAATTTGGAGGAGGAGGATCGGTGAAGAATGACAACAACCCTTTACTACGAAACCATACCTTAACAGCAATGGCCCAAGCAGAGTAGGTTTTATGGGTTAATTTTGTGGAGGAAAGAACAGGAGTGCTTGAAAAAGTGGGAAAATCTGGTAATACAGATTGCACTTCACCAATTCCACTATCATTAGATGATGAACCCATTTAAAGAGGCAAAAATAGGCAAAAAAGTAGGCCTAAGTTAACAATTCAAACAAAGGCACTTCAAAGAGAACAAATGGAGTAAAAAGCTGACCCAATAAGAGAGAATGGAATCTCAGGAACTGAAGGAAAACCAGCAACAGTTCCGGAGAAGTTCCGGTGGCAACACAGCGGCGGACGGCGGCGGATTCGAGTTCCGAAAACAGCCGAGGGAGTGGCCGAGACTAAGGAGCACGGAGGTGCTCTCACTTTTCCAATCGGAGTACTATGTGAGAAATGGGCAGCAAAAGAGTGCCCACTGGAGAAGAGAAGAAAAAAAAAAAGAAAAAAAAAATTAACCGGAAAAAGGGAAGCGAAACTGCCGGATTCTGGTGAGAGGACTTCTCACTAAGGCCTTAGAGGTTAGGCTTTGATAAATGTTAGTGGAATTAGAATAGATGAAAGAAAAGACTTGTTATTGATGCCATAAGAGGGTACATGAATGTATATACCCCTACATCCCAACTACCAACTAACAAACTAACATTAAATGCATTGCTAGAATGTTCTACCACTAGAATCATCTAAATACCACTAGTCTTCTAACAGAAATGTAACATTATATCCTCGTGTCAGTAATTGCATGCTAAAATTGATTGTTTCTTGTTCAGGGATGTGCGATAATTGCGCATTTTCTGCTGGCGTCGATGAATTTGATGTTTCTGGTAAGTCTGGTTGTATTTATTGACCAATAAGTTACCAAGTGATAAGCTCCTTAACATATTGGAAATAAAACTCGTCTGCTCAAATTGAACCCACATTATATTGTCAGTAAGGCCAGAGGTAGAGAAGGGGAAATTTGAGAATTGTTCGAAATTCTTTTGATGCATGTTTTGCTTTTTGTTCAACTCCTATTTTATGTGCAACTTATGCTTATGTTGTTTGCAAATTGCAGCTCATGCAAAAATAATAGTGTCTTTATTGCAAGATTTGCAAGAGATTGATCAAAGAGTTACAATGTTGCAACTAGTGGATAAATTGAAGGCTAAGCAAAAGGGATTAGGTTAGTCTATTGGTGTGATATTTTGATGAGAAATCAATTGATGTTTTCTGTTTCAGTCTGCATTCTGATTACTTGTTAGTTGATCCTAATTTGAACCAAAGTAATCTATATTATCGATCTCAAAAGTTTAACACTCGAACCTGATTCTTTTTCCCCATTTTTCTCTAATGTGTAATCTTCTGAAATCTATATATCAAGCTTACATGCAGATCTGACATTGTGTTTTGTGTGAGCACTTTATCTCTTGGTTCTTTTAATCTATTGTGTGTATGCTAATATACAATATATTTCAGGTTATATTTTTCTTGTACAAAATTCTACTGTTAGTTTTCATAATATTGCTTAATTAGGGGGGCACAGAGATCCATAATGTTTCTAGCAACCTTATTCTTGAAAGCCTGAGGCAATTAATTGATGCTTTTGGTGCAAGAAGAGGCTTTGTATTTTTAAATATGCTGGTTGGATGTTTTATTTTTTATCCTTCTTCTAAGGCAATACTTAATGGTAGTATAGAAAATAAATTGATCTGAGGACAACTGATGGAGTGCCATTTACATTAGTATAGGGTGGTGACAAATTTGGTTCTGTACGTATGGCCTTTGGTTTTCACAGTTCTAATTCTTTTCCGTTCTTCCCTTCCTGTCTAGGCAGGTGGGTCCTTAACTTTTGCTGTATGGTTATGCATTTCCTTGTATTATTCATCACAGAAAATTGAAAAATAACAATAATTTTGATGTTTCTTTACAGATCCCGAGCTAAAGAGAGATGAATTAGAGCAGCTTGTTGTTCAACTAATAGTGGGCCGTGTATTGGTATGGAGCCTATATCTTCTTGTTACACTAGACGTACCTTGATAAATCTACGACTTGATCTCTTAGTTAAATGAAGCATGTTGAATGCTACAATATTAAAGGTGACAATAAAGATTCTTGGGAGGTACAAAATGAGACCTCAGTGGAGTGCTCAAAGCAACTGAACTAGGATCCTTTGACAAGAAGTCTTAGGTTGAAGTATCAGTAGTGTGCCTATCATTTCAAAAAGTCTTGTGTGAAGTGTAGAAGTTGGATAACATTTCTATTCCTTTTCTTTGTCATATTTGTTAGGTTCCTTCATTGAAGTGGTACGAGAAGGCTGTTTAAACAAATTGGTTTTTATTATCATATACCACCAACTTCTCTCTCTCGCATTCTTTCTGTGTGTCTATAGATATATAACAGTTTTCTTTGACAGTTCTTCAGGATTTCTTTTTACATAGTATTTACACTGCCTCTCTGATTCCAGAAAGAGGAATTCCAGCATACTGCTTACGCCACAAATGCTTATGTGACGGTTGGACCACTTTCAAAGCATGTATTGCATGGTGAGATGCTTCTCTTTTGGATCAAACCCAAATTCGTGGACTCTGAGTTTCTGATTCGGACTAATACTTAATCATCTTCCAGATTAATATATAATTTTCAGGAAACTATGGTTGTTTATCTTTTGATAGGATGTAATACTCTAGTGGCTATCTGCATGTACCTTTGCATCATTAATACATTTTAAGTACTAAGGGTAAAATCCATTTGTGGAAAGGCAATAGAAGTCATATCGTATTAAGAAAAAATATCAACTTCGAATCTATATGATTTCAGGTAAGAAGACTATTAAGATTGAGATTTCCAGTGAACGACATGGAAGCTCAGGTGTTATAAAACAGTCAAGACATACCAAATTATGCGGTTTGGAGTTGAGGCTTGATGACTTGCGAAAAGATCTTGCCTCTAGTGATGGAGGGATATTTCCTCACTCCATATTGTCTACCCAACAGATTACCACCCTGAGTGATCAGAGACCACAATCACTCCAACAGGTCAGTAAATCAACTCCCTTCTGGGCGGTGATGCTGTAGCAATTGTAGTAGTACTTACATGAGTAATTTAAGAAGAAAATGATGTCCTCTCATCCTAAACTTTGATTTTTTTGATACATGCTGGACATTTTCTATGGGTACATTACCATTATGCTATATAGCACGAATTTTTTCCCAAAATAATGTAAAAAATGGCCGAAATTCCCAAAATAGAGATTTTTTTTTGGAGTTTCCGGAAATCATGAAAGCGAGGTTGCCAACCTCGCTTTCTTTGGAAAATTTTTTTTTGCTCATTTCCTGAAGAAAGCGAGGTTGCCAACCTCGCTTTCTTTGGAAATTTTTTTTTTGCTTTTTTTTTGCTCATTTCCTGAAGAAAGCGAGGTTGCCAACCTCGATTTCTACGGAATTTTTTTTTTCTCATTTCCTGAAGAAAGCGAGGTTGGCAACCTCGCTTTCTTCGGAGAAATTTGAACATCTTTTCTTCATTCTTTGTTGACTTGAGTGTGCATATGTCGGCCAGTTTAATCCATGGGGCCAAGCATTCATTATTTCTTTTGACAAAAACAACATGTGGTCCCTATAATTTCAATGTTTGGTGAGTCTTTCTTTATATTATCATTGCTGAATTTTTTCACAAAAAAATTATCCATTTCCCAACCTGGCTTTCTTCAAGTTATGAGCAACAAAAATTTTTCTTAAGAAAGCGAGGTTGGCAACCTCGCTTTCTTCAGGAAATGAGCAAAAAAAAAATTTTCAAAAGAAAGCGAGTTTAGAAATCTCGTTTTCTTCAGGGAATGAGCAAAAAAATTTTTTCCAAAGAAAGTGAGGTTGGCAACCTCGCTTTCATGATTTCTGGAAACTCCAAAAAAACATCCCTATTTTGGGAATTTCGGCCATTTTTTACATTATTTTGGGAAAAAATTCTATATAGCACCTTATAAGGGCTATGAATTGTTGTATTTTTTGTTTCATCACACTTGTTAGTTATCGTTGTGGTTTTTCTTATTCTTTACTCTCCGGCACAAGTGCTAAGGTAATGTTGCACTTGCTGCAGTTGGAGAAGGTTATTGGGAAGTTGAAGACTCAGAAATATGGTGCCAGGATTCTCAGAGAGATTGAAACTTACGAGCCCAATAACCAAAGCGACACCATCTCAGATGAGAGCCAAAATGAAAGAGTCTCAAAAAGATTGAAAACCAGGAAAAACTGTGTCATCATAGAGAGTAGTGGTGATGAAGCATGAATAGATTCTTGTTTGCAGATGTCAAAGTTCCACAACTTAGCAGACCTTGTGGCACTATAATCGAAATTTGAATATGCGTGTGTGTATATATATTTATTTCTAGAATATTGTGGAAATATATGATTTAATTTACTACGTTTAATCTGCTATCTACTTCTAAAGATTAGATAGGTTTGATTATGTGTTGAGATAAATCTTTTAGATACCTTGTTTTCTATATGGCTAGTGTTATTGTCGAAACACTTTTTAAAGCAAAACAATTGCTTTGTTACCAAATTACCCTATTTAATAATAAAATGGTTTTTTCTTTTTTTCTTTTTTTCTTTTCCTTTCCCTGTTTCTTCTCCCACGGATGGTCCTCTCACCCGTATCTCCGATTCTCCATTACTGTTGACTTTCAAACATCTCTCCTATATTTTCGATTCATTACTGTCAACCATCAAACAATATATTTTGTTCGTTATACCTTTATTAAAATTTAGGCATGGGCAATATCAAAATTTTATAGATGAATCTACGCAGCAAAACACGCCTAATATGAGTGAAACACGCCTAAATAAGTAATCTATCAAAATTTCTCCGCAAATGAGTCCACTATTTCAGATCATTAGATGTATCTACGCATCAAAATTTCTCCAACTAACCAAAGACGGTGGTTTGCAGTACTTTGCACACTGAGAAGAGCTTTGTCGCTATTATCCTCCTCTTCCTCTCTGCGTTTTTCCTGTGACCATTTTCCCCTTTTCTTCCCCTCCTTCAATCATAAGCGAGGACTGAGGAGTGCTAATCCCTTTTGCATTTTGGAATAGAAATTGGAGCAGCAGCCCAAATGGTGCCCACAAAAGCCAAAGGAGTGGAAGGTTCTCCCCCTTGGCCACTGATTGTTCAGGCTCCAGTGTTACCGCACTATCTGCGGAAGAACAGGAAGGGGCTCCTTCAGAAAGTAAAGTTAAGCTTCCAACAAACGAGTCATCTTAGAGGTTCCTTAGAATTCGCCACACCTTAAGAAATTGGTATTCTATGAACTAGAATATATTTTGGTTTTGCTTTGTGTTCATGAAAATTTTTTTAGCTCTCTTAAGATACTACTGTGTCTGTTATGTAATTAATTAATCTCCATTGTCATCTGAATTTTCTGTGCGTTGCAGTCTACATGGAGCGTATCTTCGAGCTTCATTTAATCCTGGAACACAAGAAGGTCCCTCTCACGGTGGTCAATTTCACGGACTATGCCCTAGTCTAGTGGAATCAAGAGATGGATCAACGTAGGAATACGCGTCCAATGCGAGCACGTGCTCCGCCTCTAACTTGGTATGATTTAACTACTGCTATGCGTAAGACTTTTGCTCCTGATTACTATTTTAGGGAATTGTATAGAAAATTACATACTCTTGTATAAGGACCTTTATCTGTAGACGCATATTATAGAAAGTTAGAGATGGCCAAAATTAGGGCAAATGTACAAGAAGACGAAGCTGCTTCAATGGCTCGTTTTCTTAGTGGCTTAAACAGGGCTATAGCGTTAGCCATTGAACTTCAAAATGCAACAACACTGACGGACATGTTGCATAAAGCTCGAGTCATGGAGGAATATCTGAAGACAGTTCCACTTGTCAGGACCCCTGCCAGCGCCCCACCGGCTTGGAGGAAGAATCTAGTTTACTCTCCACCCGCAAAGAAGTCGTTTAACTCAGAACGAAAGGCTATCGTCCCCACTACCACCCCGTCTTCATCCACATCAGAGATGCCATCAACACCTTGGCAATCCATTAGCAATGTCACTTGCCACAAATGCTCAGGCCGTGGCCACTACATGCGCAAGTGTCCTAAAATCCGGAAGGTATTACTGGGGCAAGATGGTGAGCCTTTTCGGAGTTAACTAACGACGTTAAGTCTGAACCGGTCGAGCAATTTGAGTTCATCAAAGAAGATCCCAATCAGAACTTGGTTACTCGCACCCTGACTACAGCTACTGTCCAGGATACATCTCAATGGACAAACATCTTCCATGCCAGGACTAAGGTCAAGGGGAAGTTGTGTGTTCTGATCATTGATGGAGAGAGTTGCACGAACGTGGCCAGTGAATACATGGTCGAAAAGTTGAAGCTCCCCATACTCGACCATCCACGTCCTTATCGGCTATAATGGCTCGACAGCTCAGACGGCGATAGGGTCACGAAGTAGGTAAGCATACCTTACGCTATAGGGACGTTTGAATCCACGGTGTTATGCGATGTGCTTCCAATAGAGGCTTGTCACATTTTTCTCGGATGCCTATGGCTCTTCGACTTGAAGGCAACTCATGATGGGGTCGCCAACACGTACTCGGTCTGCCAGGAGGGCAAGATCCACACGTTCCTACCTATGCCGCCTATAGAAGTGCGTTCAGAATCTATCAGGATGAAGGACGCCATAGCCAAATGGGAAGCTGAAAAGCGCCTGGCAAAGGGGAAAGGGAAAGAACTTGTAAGGGGTAGTAAGGCAAACTCAGATAAGCCTAATCAGGAAGAAGTTAAGAGTAGCTTTTTCGCTACAGTAGGGAAGTAGAACAAGTGTTAGCTGTGAAAGTTTGTGTACTAGTTTTAGTATGTAAAGATAACTGTGCTAACCCTATTGACTTTCCTCGGGATATTCCTATGGAAGTCGACTATTTGTTGCAGGAATACAATGATGTCTTTCCAGGAGAGCTGTCACAATGACTGCTGCCTCTACGTGGGATTGAACATTAGATCAACTTTGTACCTGGCGCCTCTATTTCAAATCGACCTGCCTACAAAGCAAATCCGGAGGAAACAAAGGAGTTGCAGAAGTAGATCGACAAGCTTTTGGCTAACGGTCAGGTAAGGGAATCATTTAGTCCTTGTGTTGTACCCGTAATTCTTGTCCCGAAGAAAGATGGTACATGGAGAATGTGTGTTGATTGTAGAGCTATTAATAGAGGACTTATATGGCTCAATGGTTTACACTAAAATAGATCTTACACAGGGCTATCATCAAATTCGCATAAGGGAGGGGGATGAATGGAAAACTGCTTTTAAAACTAAATTTGATTTGTATGAGTGGTTAGTAATGCCCTTCGGCCTAACAAATGTACTTAGTACTTTCATGAGATTAATGAATCATGTGCTTAGAAAGTTTACAGGGAAGTTAGTTGTGGTTTATTTTGATGATATCTTGATCTATTCTAGAGACATGAAATCGCATGTAGAACATATTCGCTTGGTATTGATTCAATTGCGTGCTAATAAGTTATATGCCAATGTGAAGAAATGTACTTTATTTGTTGAGGAATTGTGTTTCTCAGTTTTGTGGTCTCTAAAGATGGTGTCAAAGTTGACAACGCCAAGGTAAAAGCCATTAGGGAGTGGCCTACACCAACAACGGCCACACAGATAATGTGTTTCCACGGTTTGGCTGGATTTTATCGACGATTTGTGAAGGACTTTTCCACCAAAGCAGCACCTCTGAACGAATTGTGCAAGAAGAATGTGCCATTCTTATGGGGGCAAGCTCAGGAAAACGCCTTTACGGTCCTTAAGCATGATCTCACTCAAGCACCTGTTTTAGCATTACCTGATTTTGATAGTCTTTAAACTAAAGTGTGATGCATCAGGTATAGGGATTGGAGCAGTTTTAATGCAGGAAGGCAAGCCAATCGCCTATTTCATTGAGAAGTTGAAGGGAGCTGCTGCCTTGAATTATCCAACTAACGATAAGGAGCTCTATGCAGTGGTCCGTGCCGTAGAGACTTGGTCACATTATTTAATGTCCAAGGAATTTGTTGTACATAGTGATCACGAGTCCCTTAAAGATTTAAAGGGACAGGGTAAGTTAAATAGACGTCATGCTAAATGGGTTGCATTCATTGAAACTTTTCCTTACATTATTAAATATAAAAAGGGGAAAGTTAATTTCGTTGCTGACGCTCTATCTCCCAGGTACGAAGTTCTAGCTATTTTAGATCATTCTTTGCTAGGCTTTGCATATCTAAAGGATTTATACGTGTCTGATCTTGATTTTACTACCATATATGAAGCATGTGAATCTGGTGCATTCCGTAAGTACTATAAACAGGATGGGTTCTTGTTTAGGGAATATAGGTTATGCATCCCGCGTAGTTTCGCTAGGGAATTTGATGTGGACGGTTGTACACATGCGGATTAAAGTTGCCAAGGACCTTGTGATTAAGTAGCGAGCTCGTATATACTCTAACTCACTCGAAAATTCAGAGAACTAAATTAACTAACCTAAGCTAACTTAATCGAGAATTTCGAACCAAGTGTGAGAAAAGAGTTTGAAACATGCGAATTAATTAGGTAGAGCAAATAACCTAATTAGCTAAGTTTCATGCAATATGTAAACTATAAGCATGCAAATACATAAAACAATAAAGGGATGGTACTCAAAACTAATAGTTTTATGATCTGAATACTCTCATTTATTAATGTGTTCGGCTGCCTATTTATAGGCTAAGGAACAGCCGAAAAAGTCATGAAAAAGAATAAGGAAAAGAAGTAGAATTGGAAATCAATCAAGAGATTGATTTCCTTTACAATACCAAACCCTGAAAGAAGTGGGGAATGGTAAAACAAAAAGGAAATTTTGGTTTACCCTTAAAGTTACTGGTAGCCGAAAAAGTACAACCCAAAACAAGAAGGAAAACTAATTTAGAAACAAGAAGGAAACTAATAACTAAGAGTAAAAAGAACCCTAGCTCTTAACTTGTAACCCTAGCGACTTAAAAGAACCCTAGCCCTTAACTTGTAACCCTAGGTACTTAACTTGTAACCCTAACTAATTAAGTTGGCCGTGTGGGTTTTTCTTGTGGGCTGGCCGACTTGTGGAATGGACTCCATGAGTTGGGTCGGCCCAGTGTTGATGTCGCATTATGGAAAAATGTAGGGAACTTCAAGAAATGTTTCTTTAAAGTCCAAGAACCTTCCGACATCTTCAAGAACTTCAAGAAACAACCCTTTTCTTTATTGTGGAGAGTTTAGAGATGCATTGTCTTCAAGGATCCTTTTTAATGGAATGATTCTCGCACTCTTCCCGGCATTCTTTTCAAGGGCTTTGCCTTCAGGTTGGCTTCGTTGATTCTGACTTATAATGTGTGTTGTTTTAGCCCTGGATGTCCTCATCATTCCCTCCCGGTTGGAAAGGATTCGTCCTCGAATCCAATTTGCTGAAAACAAACAGGAACTCTGACAGACATGTTGCACAAAGCTCGAGTCATGGAGGACTACCTGAAGACAATTCCACCTGTCCGGATGCCTACAAGCGCCCCACTGGCTTGGAGAAAGAATCCGGTATACTCTCCACCAGCTAAGAAGCCGTTTGTGTCAGAGAGGAAGGCTATAGTCCCTGTCACCACCTCGTCTTCATCACAATCCAGGACGCCATCTACACCTGGCAATCAATCAGCAATGTCACTTGCCACAAATGCTCAGGCCGTGGCCACTACATGCGCGATTGCCCTAACATCCGGAAGGTCTTATTGGGGCAAGATAGTGAGTACATTTCAGAAGAAGATGAAGATGATCAAACTGTTGACCCCTCACAGGAGTTAACTGACAGCACTCCGTCTGCACCAGTGGAGCAATTCAAGTTCATAGAGGAAGATCCCAATCAGAACTTGGTTACTCGCACTCTGACTACAGCTGCTGTCCAAGACACATCCCAACGGACAAACATCTTCCACGCCAGAACTAAGGTAAATGGAAAGTTGTGTGTTCTGATAATTGATGGAGGGAGTTGCACCAATGTTGCCAGCGAATACATGGTCGACAAACTGAAGCTCCCTATTATCAGTCATCCAAGTCCTTATCGGCTACAATGGCTCGACAGCTCATACGGCTACAGAGTCACCAAGCAGGTAAGCGTACCATATGCCATCGGTAAGTTCGAATCCACTGTTTTATGTGATGTTCTGCCAATGGAGGCTTGTCACATTCTACTCGGACGACCATGGCTCTTTGACCTGAAGGCAACACATGATGGAGTCGCCAACACTTACTCGGTCTGCCAGGCGGGCAAAATCCACACGTTCCTCCCTATGCCGCCCAATGAAGTGCGATTCGAAGCAATTCGCATGAAGGAAGCAATCGCCAACTGGGAAGCTGAAAGGCGCATAGATAAGGGTAAGGGGAAAGAACTTGTAAAGGGTAGTAAGGCGAACTCTGATAAGCCTAAACAGGAAGAAGTTAAAGGTAGCTGTTTCGTTACAAAAGGGGAGATAGGTCAAGTGTTAGATAGCAATGATGCTGTACTAGTTTTAGTATGTAAAGATAATTGTGCTAACCCTGACGATATCCCTCGGGATATCCCTATAGAAGTCGATTCTTTGTTGCAGGAATTCAACGATGTTTTTCCAGAAGAGCTGTCGCATGGATTGCCGCCTCTGCGTGGAATTGAACATCAGATCGACTTCATACCTGGCGCACCTATACCAAATCGGCCTGCTTACAAAGCAAATCCGGAGGAAACAAAGGAGTTGCAAAAGCAGATCGATAAGCTGCTAGCGAATGGTCAGGTAAGGGAATCTCTAAGTCCTTGTGATGTACCTGTTATTCTAGTCCCTAAGAAATATGGTACATGGAGAATGTGTGTTGATTGTAGAGCTGTTAATAAGATAACAATCAAGTATAGGCATCCTATCCCTAGGCTTGATGATATGCTAGAAGATTTGTATGGTTCAACAATTTACACAAAAATAGATCTTACACAGGGCTATCATCAAATTCGCATGAGGGAGGGGGATGAATGGAAAACTGCTTTTAAAACTAAATTTGGTTTGTATGAGTGGTTAGTCATGCCCTTCGGCCTAAAAAATGCACCTAGTACTTTTATGAGATTAATGAATCATGTGCTTAGAAAGTTCATAGGTAAATTTGTTGTGGTTTATTTTGATGATATTCTGATCTATTCAAGAGATTTAAAATCGCATGTTGAACATTTTCGCTTGGTTTTGATTGAATTGCGTGCTAATCAACTGTATGCCAAGATGCAAAAATGTACTATTTGTGTTTCGAAAGTTGTTTTTCTCGGTTTTGTAGTCTCTAAAGATGGTGTCAAAGTTGACGACGCCAAGGTGAAAGCCATTAGGGAGTGGCCCACACCAACCTCGGCCGCACAGGTGAGATCTTTCCATGGTTTGGCTGGATTTTACCGACGGTTTGTGAAGGATTTTTCCACTAAAGCAGCGCCTCTTAATGACTTGTGCAAAAAGAATGTTCCATTCGTGTGGGGGCAGGCTCAGGAAAACGCCTTTACTATTCTTAGGCATGATCTCACTCATGCACCTGTTTTAGCATTACCTGATTTTGATAAAGTGTTTGAACTAATGTGTGATGCATCAGGTTTTGGAATTGGCGCAGTCTTAATGCAGGAAAGCAAGCCAATCGCCTTTTTCAGTGAGAAGCTAAAAGGGGCTGCCTTGAATTATCCAACTTATGACAAGGAGCTCTATGCAGTGGTCCGCGCGTTTGAGACTTGGTCGCATTATTTAATGGCCAAGGAATTTGTTGTACACAGTGACCACGAGTCCCTAAAGCACTTAAAGGGACAGAATAAATTAAATAGACGTCATGCTAAATGGGTTAACTTTATTGAATCTTTTCCTTACATTATTAAGTATAAGAAAGGTAAAGATAATTTAGTTGTTGACGCTCTATCTCGTAGGTATGAAATTCTGGCTGTTTTAGATCATTCTTTGTTAGGATTTGCATATCTAAAAGATTTGTATGCTTCTGATAGTGATTTTTTGGATTTGTATAAAGCATGTGAATCTGGTGCATTCCATAAGTACTATAGACAGGATGGTTTTCTGTTTAGGGAAAATAGGTTATGCATCCCTCGTAGTTCTGCTAGAGAATTACTGGTTCGTGAAGCTCACAATGGAGGTCTTATGGGTCATTTTGGTGTGCATAAAACACTTGAAGTGTTACAAGAGCATTTTTATTGGCCGCATATGCGTAAAGATGTACAACATGTTTGCACTCGTTGCATTAATTGTTTGAAAGCTAAATCTACATCTAAACCCCATGGACTTTACACGCCTTTGCCTATTCCTTCTTTACCTTGGACGGACATTTCAATGGATTTTATTCTAGGTCTTCCGAGGACGCAAAGAGGTAAGGATTCTTTATTTGTCGTTGTTGATCGATTTTCTAAACTGGCACACTTTATTCCTTGCAGGAAATCAGATGATGCCAGACATGTAGCAGAATTGTTCTTTCACGACATAGTTCGGTTGCATGGAATACCGCGCACCATTGTCTCAGATCGCGACGTCAAATTTCTGAGTTACTTTTGGAAGACTTTGTGGTCCCGCCTCGGCACAAAACTCCTGTTTTCGACAACAAGTCATCCACAGACGGATGGTCAGACGGAAGTCACCAACCGCACCGTTGGCAATCTACTTAGGGCGTTACTTCAGAAGAATCTAAAGCGTTGGGAAGAAATCTTGCCGGTTGCAGAGTTTGCATACAACCGAACCAAGTACTCCTCAACAGGGTTCTGTCCATTTGAAGTTGCCTACGGCTTCACTCCTTTGACGGTGATGGATCTCATCCCTTTGCCGCTAAAGGAACAGGTTAATCTCGACGGCGCAAAGAAAGCTGAAACTGTGCAGCGCATACATGCCAAAGTTTGGGCAAACCTGGAGAAAACCTACGCCAAAGCCGCCCATCAATAATAGACAGAGTATTCAGATCATAAAACTATTAGTTTTGAGTGCCATCCCTTTATTGCTTTATGTATTTGCATGCGTGTAGTTTACATATTGCATGAAACTTAGCTAATTAGGTTATTTGCTCTACCTAATTAATTCGCATGTTTCAAACTCTTTCTTACACTTGGTTCAAAATTCTCAATTAAGTTAGCTTAGGTTAGTTAATTTAGTTCTCTGAATTTTTGAGTGAGTTAGAGTATAGACGAGCTCGCTACTTAATCACAAGGTCCTTGGCAACTTTAATCCGCATGTGTACAACCGTCCACATCAGAATTACTGGTTCGTGAAGCTCACAATGGGGGACTTATGGGTCATTTTGGTGTACATAAGACACTTGATGTGTTACAGGGACATTTTTATTGGCCTCATATGAGAAAAGATGTACAGCATGTTTGCACTCGTTGGATTAATTGTTTAAAAGCTTTACATCTAAACCTCATTGACTTTACACGCCTTTACTTATACCTCCTTTACCTTAGACTGACATTTCTATGGATTTTATTCTAGGTCTCCCAAGGACGCAAAGAGGTAATGACTCCCTATTTTTCATAGCCGATCGCTTTTCTAAGATGGCTCACTTTATTTGATGTGGACGGTTGTACACATGCGGATTAAGTTGCCAAGTACCTTGTGATTAAGTAGCGTAGCTCGTATAACCTCTAACTTACTTTCGAACTAAGAGAAACAAAGAGAAGCTAACCTAAGCTAATTTATTTTATAATTCGAACCAAGTGTAAGAAAGAGTTTGAAACATGCGAATTAATTAGGTAGAGCAAGTAACCTAATTAGCTAAGTTTCATGCAATTATGTAAACTACAAAATGCAAATACATAAAGCAATAAAGGGATGATACTCAAAACACTTAGATTTTATAATCTGAATACGTTGAATTTTATTGATGCACGGTTGCCCTATTTATAGGTAGTAAACAGCCGAAAAAGTGATAAAAAAGAATAAGGAAAAGAAGTAGAATTGGAAATCAATCAAGAGATTGATTTCCTTTACAATACCAAACCCTGAAAGAAGTGGGGAATGGTAAGAAAAAAAAAAGAAGAATTCGGTCACCTCTTTCTTGAGTGATTGCCAAATTTACAAACTCAAACAATACGGAAAAGAATAAAAATCCTACTCCCAAAGAGGAGATCAAGGAGGAACCCTTTTTGGAAACTAACTAAAAGAGTAAAAAGAACCCTAACACTTAACTTTTAACCCTATTGACTTAAAAGAACCCTAGCCCTTAAGTTGTAACCCTAGTTACTTAAAAGAACCCTAGCTATTTAAGTTGTAACCCTAGCTCCTTCACTTGGCCGTGTGGGCTTCCTTGGCTTTCTTGGGCTGGCCGAATTTGTGGAGTGGACTCCATGAGTTGGGTCGGCCCAATGTTGATGTCGCTTCATGGAAAATGTAGGGAATTTCAAGAAATGTTTCTTTAAGTCCAAGAACCTTCCGGCATCTTCAAGAACTTCAAAAAACAGCCTTCTTCTTCATTGTGGATTGGAGAATTGCGCCTCTTCTTCAAGAATGGTTAGAAGAGTTACAATTTGAACCTTTCCGTCTTTCTGCTCCAAGGCGGTTGCTTCTACGATCAACTGAGCGTCCTGATGGCAAGCTTGGACAAGGTTGTTGAGTGTCTGATGTGAAGAAGAGGTGGTGACAGGTACTATAGCCTTCTTCTCTGATGTGAACGGCTTCTTTGCTGGTGGAGAGTAAACCGGATTCTTTCTCCAAGCCAGTGGGGCGCTTGTAGGCGTCCGGACAGGTGGAATTGTCTTCAGGTAGTCCTCCATGACCCGAGCTTTATGCAACATGTCCGTCAGAGTTGTAGCATTCTGCAATTCAACAGCTAAGGCTATATTCCTGTTTAGGCCATTAAGAAAACGAGCCATTGATGCGGCTTCATCTTCCTGTACATTTGCCCTAATTTTGGCCATCTCTAACTTTCTATAGTATGCGTCTACAGATAAAGAACCTTGTACAAGAGTATGTAATTTCCTATACAATTCTCTAAAATAGTAATCAGGAACAAAAGTTCTACGCATAGCAGTAGTTAAATCAAACCAAGTTAGAGGCGGAGCACAGGCCCGCATTGGACGCGTATTCCTGCGATTGTCCATCTCTTGATTCCACCAGACCAGGGCATAGTCCGTGAAATGTACCACAGCGAGAGGGACCTTCTTGTGCTCTGGGATCGCATGTAGCTCGAAGATGCGCTCCATCTTCATCTCCTAGCCTAGATAATCCTCTGGATTTGTGCCGCCGGCGAAGGATGGAACAGTCGTTTTGCATTGACTGAGGCCTTCGAAAGACTTGTCAACGGCGTTGTTGCCAGGTGCGGTCATATCGTCATCTGACTCTGTACGCCGTTGATCTCGTTCTGTGCGTAATTCAGCGACTTCCTCTGTGAGGGTAACAAATCGCGCCGAGAGTTGCGCTATTGCAGCCAGTATTTGCTCACTCCCCAAAGGGTTAGGAGCACCTCCACCTGACATCGGTTATAAGAGAAAACCTGTCTGCTAAGAACAAGGAAAAATGAGTAGTAACCTTACCCCCTTGTCCCCCAAGTGTATCCCACCTAACAGCTACACACAAACCCTGTGTTTCACTCTAGGGTGGCGCCCTTTATAGTATGTTCACTCAAGCCTTTTTCCACTCTACCTCCCGGTATTGACAAATGTATAAGGCAAGCAGTAATTCACACAAAGCAATGACACTTAAGAAAAAGCACAAATTTTCGCAAAAATAGACACTTGGTTCTATTTTGAGTTGAAAAATATTTTCGCAAACGATAGTTATAATATAGTTCAGATATGAAGTACACAACAGGAAATTTCGGGGTTAAGCCCTCAAATTTCAGAAATAATGGGTGTGCACGATGACAAAATCCAAACTATAATTCAAGAGCAAATGTTCAGGTCGCACAAAAAGATAAACTAGCAGTTGAAAGCAGGGCAATTCAAAATTAAATAGAATCAAAGAAAATAAGCAGAGTTGAAACAACTTTAGGAAAGTCCTAAAACTACCCAAAGAAGAGATCACCCACCCAATAGGTAATCAAGAAACCAATCCCAGCAAATTTATTAATTCTTTCAATATGCAAACCGTACCAAAATTGCGATTTTGAAACAAACCCCCAAGTGGCCGAAACTTAAGCAATATGCGATTTCAAGAAACGAAAACCCTAGGGCTAGCAAAGTGCAATTTTGACTCACTAACCAATTCCCAGGGATAATCTTAGCAGCACAAGGATACAAAATTAAGAATTCACTATATTTTCAAGAATTCAAGATAAGGTATCCCAAACTAGAGCATGCAATTTACAATGCGCAAATAAGGTGAGCTGCTTAACATCAACCGCAAAAACTCACCAATTTCAACAAAAACAGCACAAGAGGGGTAGAATTAAGTCGCAAAAGCCCAGCAATTTTAGATGCAAAACAGCAACACTAAAGCGTCTCTCAAAACCCTAGTGTCGAAAGCAAGGGGACTAAAAGTTCAACCAGAAAACCGAACCCTAATTGAAGCCAAAACCAAACCCTAATTTGATTTTTTTTAATCTGAATTTCCAGCAAAGGTATACGATTTTTCTAAAGAATTTTTGATTTTTAAAGATAGGGAAATAGCACCAAAATCGAAAATTTAAAGCTTGAAAGAAAAAACAATTTCCCCAAGAAGGTGTGTTCTAAATCCAAGAATTTCAAGATAACAAGACTAACAAGAAAAAGAAAACACCTGATAAAGATTTGGTCGGGTTACTTCGACCTCCTCCAGCCACGAAATTACTCCTAAGCTCTGATACCAATTGATGTGGACGGTTGTACACATGCGGATTAAGTTGCTAAGGACCTTGTGATTAAGTATCGTAGCTCGTATAACCTCTAACTTACATTCGAACTAAGAGAAACAAAGAGAAGCTAACCTAAGCTAATTTGTTTTATAATTCGAACCAAGTGTAAGAAAGAGTTTGAAACATGCGAATTAATTAGGTAGAGCAAGTAACCTAATTAGCTAAGTTTCATGCAATTATGTAAACTACAAAATGCAAATACATAAAGCAATAAAGGGATGATACTCAAAACACTTAGTTTTTATAATCTGAATACGTTGAATTTTATTGATGCACGGCTGCCCTATTTATAGGTAGTAAACAGCCGAAAAAGTGATAAAAAAGAATAAGGAAAAGAAGTAGAATTGGAAATCAATCAAGAGATTGATTTCCTTTACAATACCAAACCCTGAAAGAAGTGGGGAATGGTAAGAAAAAAAAAGAAGAATTCGGTCACCTCTTTCTTGAGTGATTGCCGAATTTACAAACTCAAACAATAAGGAAAAGAATAAAAATCCTACTCCCAAAAAGGAGATCAAGAAGGAACCCTTTTTGGAAACTAACTAAAAGAGTAAAAAGAACCCTAACACTTAACTTTTAACCCTACTGACTTAAAAGAACCCTAGCCCTTAAGTTGTAACCCTAGTTACTTAAAAGAACCCTAGCTATTTAAGTTGTAACCCTAGCTCCTTCACTTGGCCGTGTGGGCTTCCTTGGCTTTCTTGGGCTGGCCGAATTTGTGGAGTGGACTCCATGAGTTGGGTCGGCCCAATGTTGATGTCGCTTCATGGAAAATGTAGGGAATTTCAAGAAATGTTTCTTTAAGTCCAAGAACCTTCCGGCATCTTCAAGAACTTCAAGAAACAGCCTTCTTCTTCATTGTGGATTGGAGAATTGCGCCTCTTCTTCAAGAATGGTTAGAAGAGTTGCAATTTGAACCTTTCCGTCTTTCTGCTCCAAGGCGGTTGCTTCTACGATCAACTGAGCGTCCTGATGGCAAGCTTGGACAAGGTTGTTGAGTGTTTCTCGAACCTTCTTTGCTCTGCTTCTGGTCATCGGCCCAGTGATGTCTACAAGTGGATCCCTCTGATATGGACTTGGATCCTGAAGCATTGTTGGACCTCGATGTAGAACTCAAACCTCCTCAGCTTCTCCGGAATCACTTGCTTCTTGACTTTCTGCTGGCGTTTGGATGCCCTCATCATTATTCTTTGCAGGAAATCAGATGATGCCAAACATGTTGCGGACTTGTTCTTCTAGGGGATATGATGTGGACAAAGGTACACATGCGAATGAATTGCCAAGGAAAGTCTGATTAAGCGGCATAACTTTTATAAACTCTTTACTTACCCGAAATCCAGATAACAAAAATAAACTAACCTAAGCTAATTTACTTAAAGGAATTCGAACCAAGTAAGAAAAGAGGTGAAACATGCGAATTTAATTAGGTAGAGAAAATAACCTAATTAAGCTAAGTTTCATGCAATATATAAATTACCAGCATGCAAAATACATAAAGCAATAAAGGGAGAGTATTCAAACTAATAGTTTAAAGATACGAATACTTAATTTATTATGTTTTTTGGATGCCCTATTTATAGAGTAGGGGCAATCGAAATCTTCACCTAAAAGAACTAGGAAAAGAGTTAGAATTGGAAACCAATCAAGAGATTGATTTCTTACAGACCCAAAACCTAAGGAACTAGGTTTTGGTAGTTGCTGAATTTGTCTGCCATATGAATATGGTTATGGATGAAATTCACATAAAATAGGTAGGAAATAAATATAAATCCTATCCAAAAAGCGAGATCAAGAAGGGATCCCTTTTTGGAAACTAACAAGTTAATCTAGTTGTAACAAACTTGTAACAACCTAACTAACTTGTAAAAAACTAAGGGTATGATTAAGAAACATGCACAAATCCTTATCCTCCCCCAAACCCTAAACCTTATGCGAAAACCCTTGGTGAAGTGGACTTTCGGTTGGGCTTCTTGATGGGCTTGGCCGACTTGATGATGTGGAATGGACTCCATGGATTGGGTCGGCCCAATTGTAATGGCGCATGGTGGTTTTGATATAGGGAGCTTCCGGAACCTTTTGGAATCTCCCGGAATCATTTCGGAATCAAGAATTTCAAGATTTTCAAGATTCTTCAAGATTCTGCAAAATACGAAATTCAAGATTTTCAAGAAAATCAAGAATTTCAAGAAACGTCTCTTTAAAGTCAAAGAACCTTCCGGCGTCTTCAAGAACTTTAAGAAACAACCCTTTTCTTTATTGTGGAGAGTTTGGAGATGCATTGTCTTCAAGGATCCTTTTGAATAGAATGACTCTTTCACTCTTCCCGGCATTCTTTTCAAGGGCTTTGCCTTCAGGTTGGCTTTGTGGATTCTGACTCATAATGTGTGTTGTTTTAGCCCTGGATGTCCTCATCGTTCCCTCCTGGTTGGAAAGGATTCGTCCTCGAATCCATTGACTGTAAAAACAAACAGAAACAAGTCAGCAATATTTATCACAAGACATAGATCATACCTACCCGGCAATGAAATGTGTATGCTATGTCCCTCAATTGCGCAACCACAGTGAATGTTGATGTAGGGAGTTGGCAATCCCCCTGCCCTTCTGAAGACGAAGAACACTATTAACCATCCTTAATTCTTCAAGAACCTTCTAGACGCTTGCCAGAAACTATCAGGAAGCATCTAAAACTTCATGAACTTATCCATACTCCTCAAGAATGATACCAGACAAGAAATCTTAAATGTTAGTCACAGGCAGATATACTTATAACAACATAACTACATACTCAAGACATAACACAAAAGAATTAGGCATGTGATATATATAATTTTCACAATTGCATAATTTTAATGTAACCAGCAGAAATTGCATGTATAACTGATGTAAATACCAATTAGTGATTACAGAGACAATTTCTGAGAAAAACATCTTAGGGAATAGTTGAACTACAAAATCATGCAGTCATGAAACCAAAAGATGTATTCCAAGAGGCTATGCACATGTTTTAAAACAATATTCAAGATGTTGTAAAAATCCTTAACATGATGATAACCAATAGAAGGAGAATCAATGTAAAAGTAAAGGCGTACCTTGTACTGTGACTTACCTCGATTCCCAAGCGCATGAAGTCCCATGACTATAACATGGAACTGCAATCAACATTGCTATGCGTCGTTGTGAAGCACCAATCCAAAATGGTGGAATCCCTACAAAACAAACAGAATAGTATTGCTCGGAGGTATTCCGGCCAACGGATTAGTGAGCAGGAAATTTGTAACCAAATTTTCAGCAGGTTGTATGAAGTATAAGAGAAAACTTCACACGAATATCAAACCTCCATTCATAGCCCCTGAATAAGCAAAGGACTTGCTTTGGAACCTGGATGGTGAAAGGACCATGCTGTCCGAGGTTGATTGGCATACCTTCTTGTAGTTGAGCGAAAATCTCAATGAGTTCTGAGAACTTCTCCATTTGGATTTCTGAGGCCAAGTAAGAAGAAACAACAATGGCACCAAATCTCCTTATTATGGATGATAGCTCCAATGATGATCCATATTTCACAGTACGTAACAAATTACATATTTTTTGGATGAAAGGTAGAACCTTTTTGTAAAATTTTTCTTTTTGAGCCAAGAATCGCCCCCCACAGGCGATCTAAATAGATTCAATCGCCAGGAGGGGCAATTTTGTTAGATAAAATCGCCTCCCCCGAGCAATTCTTCAGTAAAAATAAAAATATAGGTAAAAAAGAACCCTAAAATTATCCTAAACTCACCGCAGCCAGGGACAACTAGGTAGGCTCAGTTATGTCTTCCTCGACCGGATCCCTACTAACAGGAACATACGACCGAGACTGGAAGTAATCCAAGTAACCTTCGCATGCTTCTACAGATGAATCGGCCCTCTTCATATCCCGCAGAAGCCTCGTATAATATATTTCCCAACCTTGGATATCAGCAACGTAATTGCAAACATATTTTTTGGTCTCCAAGCCTCTGTAGCACTCCTAGGGAATAAAGGCTGGATAAGGAATGTGTTGGGCGTACCCAAACTGTCTTAATACCCGATCCGGCATATAGGGCTCTTCAATGTTAATGCAATGGATGAGCCCCCTATACAATGAAATTTTATGGACCAATGCCGGATTGGGCTCAAATTGTATCCAATTAACCTGTTAGACATTAAACCAAATCAACTAAGAATCGAAAGAAAGAGCAGTAAATGCTTCAATCATATACCACGAATATATTACCTCGTTTGGCTGTAGTGCATCTAGCGCAGGCTTGTATGCATACAAATCATTTTGTGCGACACGCTTCTTGCCGGTACCAACGTGCCATTTCATTGCAGAAAACATGCTATTATTCCACGATCTCTTCTTTGGAGGGCTGAATGTTGGGAAGTATTCGTATATCCAATTCTAATAAGAAGAAACATAAAAATAATTCAAACAATTGACCACAAAATATAGAAACATTTAAACAAAAGGTACATGCTTTATACAAACCTGTAGTAAAGACAAACAACCTCCAAATTGAGCACTCAATGCCCTAGATGACTTCCCAAGTTGGTGATACAAGTTCGCCAAGCAAGATGCGCCCTACGAGTACTCACTTACTTTCTCAATATCACGAAGGAAAGGTAAAAAATGCGCAGAGACATGGGTTTTCATCTTTTCCACGAACAGGGTCAGACCTAACAGCCACAATAAATAACCTGAGGCAGCATTCACTTGATTGTATCCATTGGCACAATTTGCCTCAAGGCTGGTCAACTTCACATATCTAGGCTTATCCATTTTCTCTTCCTCTATTCCCAACACAGCTGCAACCTCCACCCCTATTTTTGCAGTCTTTGTTTTCTCATAAATGGCCTTACCTCCAATCGAAATATGCAGTATGTAGGCAATATCATGCAGTGTTACTATCATATCCCCGAATGGCATGTGGAATGAGTTGGTTTCCGGATGCCACTTCTCGACAAAGGCACTGAGCAGAGCGGCGTCTAACTCATGATGTATGCAATGTACTAATTGCGCCAAACTAGACCGCTCTATAAGCATTTTCATTTCATCATCACCTACCCAATTTTTCAAGCGATCGGCCCCACTACGACATTTCAATGTGGACCGTTCCTACCAAGTGTAAAAATTGTATTAAAACAAATGGTTACAAGGGATAAAGCATATTTAAATAAAATTAACAAGGGGAAAAAAACTGTATTATTGTATATTTCATCACAAGTAATAAAAATATCTTATTTGGAAAGAAATAAGAATTCAAATAACTCTAAATACAAGTAAGCAATTTACTATAATTACCTCTCCATGCTATATGTAGTAGGCAGTGTGTCCTTTGAAACTCAAAAGTAACTCAGGGATTAAAGGGTCACCTTCGAGCGGATGATCTAGCTCCGTATAAGCCTTCCACCCAGCAATCATTGCCCTAGACTCACTTCCCATTAATCCTTTCCCTCCGCTGCTAATTTGTTGGGTGCTTGTATTGGCCCGTTCACCGTCACTTCTCCCACAAGCCCCATCACCGCCACCATCATCATAATCCATTTCAGTATCAGAAAAGGGTGGTGCGAATGGTTGTTCACTAATAGAGTCATCATTATTCTTATTTCCAGAAAAGGAAGGTTCAAATTGTTGTTCCATAATGGGAGCATTGATTGTTATTCCCAGTCATGGAAGATGTTCGCGATCTTGCTACAACCTTCCTCAAATGCTCAGACACCATGGGCGGAACACAAGGGGCATTTTCTGCCGCCAGAATACGACTCTCTCCAGCTTTGGATCTTGATTTTCTCCTTCGCAATGTAACTGTGTAATCTTGATTTCTATCTCCCATCTAGAATTAATAGGTAGCAAGAGAATAAATATATAAATAATCAAAATCAAACCAACAGAAAAAATATTGCCTAAAAATAAACATTTGGGAAAATCGCCCTAGCGAATAAATCCGGTAAATTCGCCTAGACCAGGCAGTTTTCCCAATTAGAAGCGCCTAGATCAGGCAATTTTTCCAGTAGAAAAGCCTGGCCTAGGCGATTTTTGACATAATCGCCTTGGCCAGGCGATTTTTTGGGAAACAATCACCTATACCAGGAGATTGTGTCTCATAAAACAACTTGGCCAAGGCAATTTTTCATGGAACATTCGCCAAAGGACGACGAATGTTACAGTTCACCGGAAAACCATTTTTCCGACGAACTAATGCATAAAATACCTTAAAATTTGCAAAAAAACAGTCGTAAAACGCAAGAAACACCCAAAAAAAAATTCCTAAACACATTACCCATACAATTTATAATACCAACAACATTGCAATTTCAGTTTTATTCCAAAAATCAAAAAACGGACTAACCCCGTTGCTGCTTCAAATCGAGGATGGAGATAGAGATGCGCGGCTTGAATGGAATGGAATCGGCGATGGAGCCGATAGAGACTATCCCGACGTGGAGATGGAATGGAATCGGCAATGGTGTCGATGGAGTCCCCGATCTGGCGTGAGGCGCAGAGATGGAATGGAAAGGAACTGGCGTGAGGCATGGATGGAGATGGAGTTTTTCTTTCTGCAGTAAATTACCAATTTTACTACAGAAGGAAGTAGAAAATGGAAAGGGTAAAAAAGTAATTTCAAGTGTAGAATTTTTAAAAAGTGTCCTCCAATTAACAATTCCAAAAAAAAAAGCACCAACACTTTACAAAAATGCTGCCAGCTTCTGGCGGCATTTTTGTAAAATGGTGGTGTCCTGTGGCGGATCGGTCATGTTGATCCTTCAGTGTTCAACCTGACTTCGTTAGACGCGACCCAATGGGTCAACGTGGCCAATGAATTCATGTTTTCTAAACTCATTCTTACTGCTAAGCACCATGATGGGTTCTGCCTCTGGACTTCTGAGGCTGCCAATGTAAAAAACAAGGCAAGAGCTTGAATCAAGCTGACGAAGATGAAGATTATACGCATGAAGATGATGATGATACCGACGTGATAAAGAAGAAGAAGATGCCGATCAATGGGGTCATATGATGGTCAAAGAGGTATTGGGTATTTTTTTAAAACCTCATGGATGTTTTTAATTTTTGTCCAAACATCAGGTTTTTTTTTTTTTTTAATGTTTTCCCTGAGAAAAATAGAAGTATAACAGCAAAAAACTAAATCTCAAATGCACTAACCTAACAGAAGAACTTGTGAAAACGTTAAACCACTGATGAAACCAAACCACAACAACAAAAGAAAACTTAAGATTATAAATTCATAACAAAGATAAGGAAACTTAAAACACAGTAAACAACACTGAACAGAGATTGTAACTAACCAGGGAATTGAAATGCAAGAACGATGCCCACAATAACCTTCGCACGAACAAGAAAGAGAGAAGTTTGGTGCGCAGCGAGCGTATGCTGGAACGATGAGATAAAGGCGGGTGTAATATTGCTAACCATCTATGGAACCAAGCTCATTTGGACTGATTCACGGTTTCAGTATAGTGTAGTAATAGTACATATCAAGAGAATTATAGTTTCGTTAGATAAAATTCAAGGAAGAAAAATGCAAAAATAAGGCTTCGGGGTTTGAAAAAGGTAAAAACGCCCTAATGTTTAAAAATATCAATACCCTTTAAATTGATGAGAAAAAAAAAACATAAATACCACTTGTTTACCATTTTTGAAAAAGGATTTGAAGGTATTTTTGTTTTTCTATACTAATTCAATGAGGTGTTGGTATTTTTGTCGAACCTAAGGACTCATGGACTTTTGAACTTTTCTTGAAGTGTAAAAAGAGTATTGATAGTTGATAAAGCACATTGCGTGTTAGGGTCCGATGGATGTGAGGTTATATGGTAGATAAACCCCTGCACTTGAGGAAAGTGTCTATACTCCAAAACTTAAATTAGTATAAAACTTGAGTAATTTTGATAGAGATTTAGTGCAAATAGCGTACATCCGACGAAGTGGGACACTAGTATTTATAGAGAATAGTTATCTTCCACCCCTTGGCGCCTCAGTGGTTCTCAGAATTGCCTTTGGATTTTTAAGGCATGCACCCATGATCTAGTAGTTAACCATTGAAGGCGAGCCGTTGAGCCAACTCTGAGTGTCGCGAGATCCCCTTTAACGTCCATCTCCGGGACTTGGGCTAAGAGTCTATTAATTGTCGACATAGGCTAACATTATGAAATGTCAGGGCCTCGTTTCTCATGCTCGATTGGCATCTTCGCTGGCAAGCCCTATTGTGACACTAGTTAGGTCTAAGCCATTGGCCTTCAAATTGGGCATGGCCAATCATGGCACACCAACTAGCCCACCAAACCTGATGTTGACTCCTAGGTGACAACTTCAAGCTTAGATCATGGGCTTCAAGTGGTAATTGTTTCAAATTTTAGAATTCATCATTTTTCCCCTCCCCGAAGTTGGGGGCTTTTGGGCCTGCCACTCTGGGTCTCGCAGGATTTATCAATCCCAAACTCCGCATTCAGGGTAACTATTGGCCTTTTCATATTACTTTCAAAGCAAACTAAATATACGCTAACGTTGTGTGCATTTATTGCGTCTTCGTGATTATATGCTTGGAGTGAGGGGCGTGTCGCAAATCTGACAGTTTTCATTCATCCTTCACTCCACCAAAAATAAATTAGTAGTTCCCAACTGTCCGTTTTCCTTCCCCCTACCTTAGCATGACGTCTATTTAACTTATTTTGTCCTTTTAAATGCTTAAGAGACTCATGATCACTATGAACAACAAATTCTTTAGACATCAAATAATGCGACCAAGTCTCAAAGGCACGGACAACAGCATAGAGCCCTTTATCATATGTAGGATAATTCAAAGCAGCTCATTTAAGCTTCTCACTGAAAAAGGCGATAGGCTTTCTTTCCTGCATTAAAACTGCGCCAATTCCAACACCTGATGCATCACACATTAGTTCAAACACTGTATCAAAATCTGGTAATGCTAAAACAGGTGCATGAGTGAGATCATGCTTAAGTACAGTAAAGGCGTTTTCCTGCGCCTACCCCACACAAATGGAACATTCTTTTTACACAATTCATTAAGAGGCTCAGCTTTAGTGAAAAAATCCTTCACAAACCGTCTGTAGAATCCAGCCAATCCATGGAATGAACGAACCTGTGCGGCCGAAGTTGGCTGCGGCCAATCCCTAATGGCCTTCACCTTGGCATCATCAACTTTGACACCTTCTGCAGAGACTACAAAATCAAGAAAAACAACCTCCGAAACACAAAAAGTACATTTTTGCATCTTGGCATATAATTGATTAGCACGTAATTCAATTAAAACCAAACGAAGATGTTCAACATGCGATTTATAATCTCTGGAATAGATCAAGATATCATCAAAATACACAACAACAAATTTACCTATAAACTTTCTAAGCACATGATTCATTAACCTCATGAAAGTACTAGGTGCATTTGTGAGACCAAAGGGCATGACTAACCACTCATATAAACCATATTTAGTCTTAAAAGTAGTTTTCCATTCGTCCCCTTCCCTCATGCGAATTTGATGATAGCCCTGTGTAAGATCTATTTTTGTATAAATTGTGGAACCATGCAAATCTTCTAACATGTCATCAAGCCTAGGAATGAGATGCCTATACTTGATTGTTATTTTATTTACAGCTCTACAATCCATACACATTCTCCAAGTACTGTCTTTCTTAGGGACTAGAATGACAGGTACAGCACAAGGACTTAGAGATTCCCTTACCTGACCATGCGCCAATAGCTTTTCGATTTGCTTCTGCAGCTCCTTCGTTTCCTCCGGATTTGCTTTGTAAGCAGGCCGATTTGGTATAGGCGCGCCAGGGATGAAGTCAATCTGATGTTCAATGCCTCGAAGTGACGGCAGACCCAACGGCAACTCTTCTGGAAAAACATTAGCGAATTCCTGCAACAAAGATTAGACTTCTGTAGGGATATCCCGAGGGATATCGTCAGGGTTAGCATAATTATCTTTACAGACTAAAACCAGTACATCATCATTGTTGTCTAACACTTGACCTATCTCTCCTCTTGTTGCAAAACAACTATTTCTAACTTTGTCCTGATCAGGCTTATCAGAGTTCGCCTTACTACCCTTTACAAGTTCTTTCCCCTTACCCTTCGCTTGGCGCCTTTCAGCTTCCCAATTTGCGATGGACTCCTTCATGCAAACGGCTTCTGATCGCACTTTAGTCGGTGGCATTGGTAGGAACGTGTGGATCTTGCCCTCCTGGCAGACCGAGTAAGTGTTGGCGACCCCATCATGTGTTGCCTTCAGGTCAAAGAGCCATGGTCGTCCGAGTAGAATGTGACAAGCCTCCATTGGTAGTACGTCACATAAAATCGTGGATTCAAACTTACCGATAGCGTATGGTACGCTTACCTGCTTTGTGACTCTGTAGCCGTCTGAGCTGTCGAGCCATTGTAGCCGATAAGGACGTGGATGATTGATGATAGGAAGCTTCAACTTGTCAACCATGTATTCACTAGCAACGTTTGTGCAGCTCCATCCATCAATTATCAGAACGCACAACTCTCCATTTACCTTTGTTCTGGCGTGGAAGATGTTTGTCCGTTGAGTAGTGTCTAGGACAGCAGCTGTTGTCAGAGTGCGAGTAACCAAGTGCTGAGATGGATCTTCTTCAAGGAACTCTAATTGCTCCACTGGTGCAGACGGAGTGCTGTCAGTTAACTCCTGTGAGGGGTTAACGGCTGGTTCTTCTTCATCGTCCTCTGAAATGTACTCACCATCTTGGCCCAATAATACCTTCCGGATGTTGGGACAGTCACGCATGTAGTGGCCACGACCTGAGCATTTGTGGCAAGTTACGTTGCTGATGGACTGTCTGGGAGTTGATGGCGTTTTCTGCTATGATGAAGAAGGGGTGGCGGCAACAGGGACTATGGCCTTGCGCTCAGACATGATCGGCCTCCTTGCTGGTGGAGAGTAGGCCGGATTCCTGCGCCAAGCTGGTGGGGCGCTGGTGGGTGTTCGGATTGGTGGAACGGACTTCAGATACTCCTCCATGACCCGAGCCTTGTGCAGCATGTCTGTCAGCGTTGTAGCATTCTGCAATTCAACAGCTAAAGCAATACCCCTGTTTAAACCATTAAGAAAACGAGCCATAGATGTGGGCTCATCTTCCTGTACATTAGCCCTAATTTTTGCCATCTCTAATTTTCTATAATATTCATCTACAGACATAGAACCTTGTACAAGAGTATGTAATTTCCTATACAATTCTCTAAAATAGTAGTCAGGCACAAAAGTTCTATGCATAGATGTAGTCAAATCAAACCACGAGAGAGGCGGAGCACGGGCCCGCATGGGACGCGTGTTTCTGCGTTGATCCATTTGTTGATTCCACCAGATTAGGGCATAGTCGGTGAAATGGACCACTGCGAGTTGGACTTTCTTATGTTCCGGGATCGCATGAAGTTCAAAAATGCGCTCCATCTTCATCTCCCAGTCGAGATAGTCCTCTGGATTCGTGCCTCCGGCAAAGGGCGGAACGGTTGTCTTGCACTGACTGAGGCCTGCGAAAGGCTGGTCTGCGGCGTTGGTGCCTGGGCCAGCCACATCGTCGTCTGAGTCTGTGCGGCGTTGCTCCCATTCAGTCCTGAGTTCAGCGACTTCCTCCGTGAGTGTAGCGAATCGCGCGGAGAGTTGCGCAATCGCAGCCAGGATTTGCTCGTTTCCCAAAGGGTTAGGAGCACCTCCACCTGACATTGGATAAAGAAAGCGAAAACCTGTCTGCTAAGAATAAGGAAAAGTGAGAAATAACCTTACCCCCTTATTCCCCCAAGTGTTTCCCACCTAACAGCTACACACAAACCCCGTGTTTTGCTCTAGGGTGGCGCCCTGTATAATGTGTTCACTCAAGCCTTTTACCTCTCTACCTCCCGGTATTGATAAATGTATCAGGCAAGCAGCAATTCACACAAAAGCAAATGACACTTAAGAAAAGAAGCAAATTTTCGCAAAAATTAGACACTTGGTTCTAATTTTGAAAAATCTTTTCGCAAAACGAAATTTTGTAATATAGCTCAGATATGAAATACACAACAGGAAATTTCGGGGTTAAGCCCTCAAATTTCAGAAAAGATGAGTGTGCACGATGACAAAATCCAAACTATAATTTTAAGAGCAAATGTCAGGTAGCACGAAAAGATAACTAGGCAATTGAAAGCAGGGCAATTCAAAATTGAATAGAATCAAAGAAATTAAGCAGAGTTGAAACGACGTCAGGAAAGTCCTCAAATTACCCAAAGAAGCGATCACCCACCCAAATAGGTAATCAAGAAACCAATCCCCACAAATTCTTAATTTTTTCAATATGCAAAACAGTACCCAACTTGCGATTTCTAACCCCTTAAGTAACCGAAAACAGTACCAACTTTCAGCACATGCGATGGCAATGAAACGAAAACCCTAGGGCCAGCAAAAGCAATTTTTTTTGATTTACTAGCCTAATCCCAGGGATAATCTCAGCAGCACAAGGATACAAAAAGCAAGAATTCTTATATTTTCAAGAATTCAAAACAAGGTATCCCAACTAGAGCATGCAATTTTACAATGCGCAAATAAGTGAGCTGCTTAACATCAGCCGCAAAACTCACAATATTCAGCAAGAACAGCACCAAAAGGGGTAGAATAATGTCGCAAAAAGCTTAGCAATTAAACCCTAGTGTCACGGGAATTAGCGACAGAAAATCCGAAACCCTAGTGTCACTAAAACCAAAACCCTAGTTTGAAAATTAAGGTCCGATTTTAATTTTTGAAATTAGAGCAAGGGTATCCGAATTTTATGAAAATTTTGCAATTTTTTTAAAGATTGAAAACAGTACCAAAAATCGCAATTTTATAGCTTGAAAGAAAAATTTTTTTCCCAAGAAGATGAATTTTAATCCAAAGATTTCAAGAATAAAGGAAAAGAAAACACCTGGATAAAAGATTCGGTCGCGTTGACCTCCTCCAGCCACGAAACCACTCCTTAGCTCTGATACCAATTGATATGGACGGTTGTACACATGCGGATAATGTTGCCAAGGACCTTGTGATTAAGGGGCGAGCTCGTATAACACTTCTAACTTACTTTCGAAAATCAGAGAAATAAAGCTAACCTAAGTTAATTTTATTTTAGATTCGAACCAAGTGTAAGAAAGGAGTTTTGAACATGCGAATAATTAGGTAGAGCAAGTAACCTAATTAGCTAAGTTCATGCAATTATGTAAACTACGACATGCAAATACATAAAGCAATAAAAGGAGGGTACTCAAACACTAAGTTTTATGATCTGAATACTCTAACTTTTTATTGAAGAATTCGGTCCCTATTTATAGGTAAAGGGCAGCCGAAAATAATACAAGAATTAGAAGAAGGAAATAATTAGAATTGGAAATTAACCAAGAGGTTAATTTCTTTTACAATTACCAAACCCGGAAAGAAGTAGGAATGGTAAGAAAAGGAAAGCAATTTTCGGATTTACCCTTAACAAGTGGCAGCCGAAAATTGTAAACTAAAATAAGGAAAAGAATAAAAATCCTACTTCCAAAAATAATAAGGGAACCCTTTTTGGAAACTAACTTAAAAGAATAAAAGAAACAATTTAATTACTTAAAGAAAATCCGAAAATCCCCCAATTAGGTAAGTAGCCGTTGGGCTTGTTTTGCTGGCCGTGCAGCTTCCTCTTGCTTCTTTTGGGCTGGCCGAAACTTGTGGGCTGGTCCATGAGTTTTGGGTCGGCCCAAATTGTAGGGAACTTTCATGAATTGTTTCTTTAAAGCCCAAGAACCTTCCGCCATCTTCAAGACTTCAAGAAACAGCCTTCTTCTTCATTAGGACTTAGTGATTTGCGCCTCTTCTTCAAAAATGGTTAGAAGATTTGCAAGTTGCACATTTTGATGTAGATCCTATCTCCATCAAGCCTCAACAAGAACCTAAGCAACACATGACTCGTCTTCAAACAAAGAAATTGAAGGAAGCAATTAATGGATACGTTGATCAAGTACTAGAGGACCGCAAGGTGGAAGAAGCAAAACCGTGGGTGACCATGATCACCATGAACAATCAATTTCAACCATCAAATCTCACATTGGGACTACATTCTCGGTCAAGTGAAAGGATAGGAAGTCAATCTACCTTTGATCACAAGTGGAAGGGTCAAAATGCATTTAAGGAGAAGTTGGAGGGCAAGATGCCAATTTGAGGAAAACCTTATTTGAAAATTCAAAGGTGGAAGATATATAATTCTTGGCCAATAATCAAATCCACCAAAACATGGCAGCCAACTAATGATTTTCGGCCATGAAGAATCAAAGCCACAAAACATGGCTGAAAATGAAACCCACCCACAAAACATGAAGAATCAATCCCACTACTTTAAGTATTATATTGTATTTCTTTATTTGGTGTAAACTTTAGCTTTGTATTTCTTTATTTGGTGTGTACTTTAGCTTTGTTGGACTTATTCTTGCTGGCCTTCTATATAATGTGGCTGAAACTACAAGGAATCATCAACCTACATGAAAATTCAATTCAAATTTGAGAGCTTCTCAATTTCAATTCCAACTCCTTGGTGGTTTTGGTCATCATTGCACACTTGTGGGCATTGGTAAGAAGTTTACAAGTCTTCTTTTGAGTATTAGAAGTCTTGGTTAGCTTGGTTAATTTCAAGGTTTTGTAAGTAGCTAGGTGAATTTAATGACATATGTTCATTAGGGGTGCCTAGTCTAGATTCGATCTTGTATTGTCTTCGATAATACTCTTTGTTTCCATTCTCTATCTCTCCATCCTTGTATCAATCTTGTTGTATTTTTGATAATCTATATGTGAAGTGTTTTCTTGTGTTCATCACGTTGCAAATCCATGATTATCATTGTTCCATTTACTAAACAACACCGAACTAGAGCTTGAATTCTCCAACTGTGTTGTATGCTCACTAAACCAATCTTGGGAACTTATTCAATTGCTTAAGAAATCTACATCACATTTCCTCCATTTTGCTCCAAGGCGTGAGCTTCTACAATCAGCTGAGTATCCTGATGGCAAGCTTGAACAAGGTTGTTGAGTGCATCTTGAACCTTCTTTGCTCTGCTTCTGGTTATTGGCCCAGTGATGTCTACAAGTGGATCCCTCTGATAGGGACTGGGATCCTGAAGCATTGTAGGACCTCTATGTAGAACTCGAACATCCTCCTCAGCTTCTCCGGACTCACTTGCATCTTGACTTTGACTTGTTGCTTGACTTTGGATGCCCTCATCACAAATGCCTTGGAGCAGAAAGACAGAAAGGTTCAAATTGCAACTCTTCTAACCATTCTTGAAGAAGAGGCGTAATTCTCCAATCCCCAATGAAGAAGAAGGCTGTTTCTTGAAGTTCTTGAAGATGCCGGAAGGTTCTTGGACTTTAAGAAACATTTCAAGAAGTTCCCTACATTTTTCCATGAAGCAACAACTCATTGAGCCGACCCAAACTCATGGAGACCAGCCCACAAGTTTCGGCCAGCCCAAGGAAGCTCACAAAGAGAGCCACACGGCCAGCCCACAAAGAAAGCCCACACGGCTAGGGTTCTTTTAATTAGTTAGGATTTCTTTAAGTTTCTTTTTACTCTTTTAGTTAGTTTCCAAAAAGGGTTCCTTCTTGATCTCTTTTTGGGAGTAGGAATTTTATTCTTTTCCTTATTGTTTTTAAGTGTAAATTCGGCAATCACTCAAAAAGGAAGTGACCGAATTCTTCCTTATCTTTTCTTACCATTCTCCTACTTCTTTCAGGGTTTGGTATTGTAAAGGAAATTAACCTCTTGGTTAATTTCCAATTCTAATTCTTTTCCTTATTATTTTCCATCACTTTTTCGGCTGTTCTTACCCTATAAATAGGGCAGCCGTGCATAATAAAATTCATAGTATTCAGATCATAAAACTTTGTGTTTGAGTACCCTCCTTTTATTGCTTTATGTATTTGCATGTTGTAGTTTACATAATTGCATAAAACTTAGCTAATTAGGTTACTTGCTCTACCTAATTAATTCGCATGTTTCAAACTCTTTTCTTGCACTTGGTTCGAAATTCTAAAACAAATTAGCTTAGGTTAAGTTCTTTTTGTTTCTCTGAATTTTCGGGTAAGAAGGAGTATTATACGAGTTTGCTACTTAATCACAAGGTCCTTGGCAACTTAATCCACATGTGTACAACCGTCCACATCATGACCTCACCACCAGTTACCGGACAAATACTTAAACGACTTGCGAGAGATCGAACTTTGGCGGCGCTCGAGATGCATCTAGAGTTCAACTGCAGCTCTGCTGTTCGTGGTTCACGGCAATGCTACTGGTGGTTCTAGATCTGGGTGAGAGCAGAGATGATCAAAGCTTTTCAGTTCTATAATGAAAAACATGGAGGTGGGGATGATTTGCTAGGAAAGTAAATTAATGGAGGTGAGGAAATTAGATGGAGATGAGGAAAGAAGATGTGGTAGTGCGTTGGGAGAAGAATTTTGTTGGGTGTATTGATGGAGGTGAGAGAGTAGATGTGGGTGGTTGGTGAAAGTAGGAAAATGTAAAATAAAGGAAAGATTTGGGGTTTATTTTGGTAATATAGGTAAAATAAGGGAAATGTAAGACAATAAGACAAATTTACCCTCAAAAAGTGGCTACCATTAGTGGTTTAACGGAGGGAGTAGATGAAATGTTTTGTTTTGTAACATTTTCGAAAGGTTTGTGATGAAAAAAATAATTTTTAAAGGATCGTATCCATTCGGGTAACATGATCAAAGGTCCGTGATGAACTAAGTAATTCACTCTATGAAAAACGGTAGTTTTGGCCTCTTATGTTTGAGCATATGGTAGTTTTAGTCTCACTTTTTTTTTTCTCTCAGCAGTTTTAACCCTTTTACGTTTACTCATTTGGCACTTATAGTCCTTTTACCTGAAGTTGTAGGTAAAACTACTAATTTGGGTGTGTTTAATAGTTTTCTAAAATTTTTGGGGCAGATGGTGAAAATGAAAACGTTCAATAAAGGAAATAAGCCAACAAAAATGATATTGTGCTAGTCTCTTCTCCATCGGAAGAGGAGGAAAAATATCATTTACGTTGGCTTCTTTTCTTCAGGAATTGTTTTTATTTCACTGTTTGCCCAAAAATATTAGAATACTTTTAAACAAACTCAAATTGTCTGTTTTACCTACAACTCAAGGTAAAAGGACTATAAGTGACAAATATCAAACGTAAAGGATTAAAACTACTGAGAGAAAAAGAAAAGGGACTAAAATTGCCATAGACCCAAACGTAAAGGGCCAAAACTACCATTATTCCTTTCAGATTATGTACCTTCTATCCTCCCTTATGCTTTCAGTAATTAAAGGAATTACTTTAGTGATGCTTCTAATTGATATTCCCAATAGAAGAGTTATATTTCTAATTTTTATATACTGCATACCTTTGTTAAAATATTAATATATGTGTGGTTCACAATTAATTCATACATAGAAAGTAAAGGTATAATTAGATAAAATAATGTCAAATTATTTAATTTCAGTATTATATCTTACCACTCATAATAAATTATATACTTCACAAATTAGAGTAATCTTTTAGTGGTGGGAGGGGTGGATTATTATATATTGATATTGATATGGGGACACCAAAAGTCACCCAACTTTTGTTGATGTGAACTTTTGAACAATGATTTTTTTTTTTTTTTGTCACTTTGGCGAGTGAAGTAAAACACGTATCATTTCACCCATTTTGTTAAATTTGATGATTAACTTAATGGGAATTGATTCTTTTTTCACTGTGGGCACTAAACTCGCTTGATTGTGTGGCATCACTCTGGTCATATTAAGTATAAAAGGGAGAAAAAGAAGAAGTGATACTTGAGTTAACCATGACGAAGGGAGCAAAGCGCACAAGAAAGTAGAAGTTTGGAAAGAAAGTTAATTTGTAGGCAAGAAGACGAAGGAAGCAAAATCACCGAGTGTTGAAGAGTTCACCCTTTTCAAGTGTTGAAATTAGTTTAAACGTGCAGCATGGGAAGGGAGCGGAAAAAATGTGGGTGGCAGGATTTATCATCATGGCGAGTAGGCTTTCACAACAGGCGCAAACCCTTTGAGTTCCTACCACCCCTACGCACTTCAAACTGGCGGTGCGTAGTTGCACATGAAAAGGTTCAAAGTCATGGGACAACACTTGTGATGACCCATGCCTTGGGGCTATTGTTGTGTATAGCCCCTAACACCAGAAGGCCCGCCAATGGTATAAGGATTGATGAGACCAGGAGGCGGTCAAAGTCTTGCATTATGTATATGGTTCGGAGCTGTGAATAGATAAGATTTTGACCTATGTTGAACGCCGAATTTGTCACGATAGGAAGAGAGAATTATCCTAGGAAGGGTCCCGGCTATAAATACCTCTCCTAGGTTTCAGAAAACATTCCATGCCATTTGTCGTCGACACAGCAGAGCCCTAAAAAGAACTCGCCTTTAATCAGAACTCAACCCCCGAAAGAATGCAAAAGGCAGTGTGTTCGTTTTCTGGGCAGAACTCGACCGTCGGTTTGGTTTCTTTGTTTTGTGGGAAGAACGGAGAACGAGTTCAAGTTTGGTGAGCTAGAGAATGTGATAGGTTTACACACTAAAATTAGAAGAGGGATAGATTTGTTATTTTAGCCCTATAAATTTTAAGTGGTTTACTGCATTTAACAATTTCTAAAGAAAATAGGAGTACGTAATAATGACGTTATCCCAAGGGGCTGAAAGGCCGTGCGCCCACTCTGCCACGATCCCATTAGTCAAAAATCTCTTGAAATGCGCATTTGAACTATTCCCACCTCGGGCTTAGTGTACATGGGATGCTTGACATCCTCGTGCCCGAAACGATTTAAAGCCAAAAGCAGAGGCATCACATACTAAGTCAAGGGCATCCATCTAGTCCCCCTAAGTAATAAAGTAAAAATTCTAGCCCTCGTAAAAACTGAGGCCCGACTTGGAGAGCTAGTTGATGGAACAAGGATTGGACGAGGCCCAACTCGCTACACTTAGAACCGATCCTCCTCTAGGTTTTGATCCAACTTCATATGAAGACCGGAAGATAAAAACCCTAGTGCCTATAGGGCTCAAAGTTCTCGGCCCAAGCCTAGGTCCGAGCATGGCGAGCACAGTCGCACCAGAAAAAAACAGCCGTAATCTCCTTGAATTCCCTTTGCTTGCCATCCGATTATGATCAAGATCCTCGGGATTCAATTGCCTTATCAATAGAGGCAAGCCAGCTATAAATATTTAACGATGTTAAGGTATTTATGTACACAATATTCTGCAACACTAATCATAATACTCCTATATACTGCTTACTGTCAGAGCATTATAAGGGAACCCATTCCCGCCATTTTACAGGAACTCAGATCAAGAGTCAAGGATTCCGAAAACCTCACTACTACAAAAATTACATTCAATGGTGTTTTTTCAGGCCTTCAATGGCAGTTTTTTCCCAATCTAAACCGCAGTCTATCTAGCAGCCATGGAAAAGGCACGGGCTTACCATGGCGGTTGGAACCGCCGTTAAAAAACACGGACTTTCTATGGCGGGTAAAAATAAACCGCCATAGAAAGTTCATTTTCTACAAAAACCGCCATAGAAAGTGCAAGACTTTCGATGGCGATTCTTCTTACCTACAATAGAAAGTTCTGCATTTTCTATGGCGATTTTTCCTTACCCGCCATAGAAAATGCATTACTTTCTATGCAAGTTATCCTTTAAAATGCCGTAGAAATTATATTATAACCTGCTTAGAAAGTTAAAATATACAAAATATAAAACTACAATCCATACTCCAATAGAAATTAAGAAAATATCATAGAACTATAACATCTAACAAGTTTCATTCATGGTGAATCTCCATCAAAAGACATCCAAGTATTGGCATAAAGTTCATGCTCCACAATATAACTAGCGCATAGTGTTCTCATATCGTGAAATTCCCTCAAAAGAACAATCAAGTAATGTGATGAGGAAATCCAAGGCTAAAACAACACAAAATATGAGTCAGAATCAACGATGTCAACCAAAAGCTCCAATAACCTTAATGAGAAGGAAATGAAGATTACAAGAGTTACCCTACTTGCCATCAAAGTGGAAATGGTGAATACTAATCATCCTAGCTAAGGAAATGATGTGGGCCAAAGTTCACGATGCGGAATACTTTCCAAGGAAAGTCTAGAAATTGCGAGACGCAGCTCTTAACTTCTAGAATCCCTACCTCGAATTCGGCAGTCTACTAAAATTAACCTAAGCTAATTTTAAACACGCAAATCGAACCAAGTTTAAGAACAAAAGAGTTGAAACAAAAGCATGCAATCTAGGCAGAACAGTTACCTAAAAAGCTATAGTTTCTAAACCTATAGTAATTCACAAATCATTCAAACTACGAAAGCACAAAATAAGAGAATGATTCAAAAAGTATAAAAATATACTATTCTATTACTTGAATAAAAATTGTGTGTTGAAAAATGAAGAAGAGAACCCCTATTTATAGTTATAGGCAGCCGAATTCTTCAGTACAAAGTAGTAGAAAGCAATTAAAATTGGAACTCAATCAAGATATTGATTCCTTACAAACTGAAACCTAAAAGAACTAGGTTTAGTTGATGATAAGAATTTGGATTTCACAAGGTGAATCTAGCTGAAATTCTGCACTATATAACAAGTAGAATGAATCAAAACTAAGAAGTAGAAATCAATCGAGGATCTCTTGAAAAGAAACAATCCTAAAGGAACTAGGTTTGTTTAAGGGATAGAATTTCAATTATTTAATGGATTATGGCAGCCGAAATTCTACCTAAAAGAAGAGGTAAAATGAATTACAACAAGAGTTCAAAAAGGAACTCTCATTGAAGACTACTACTAGAATTAAGTGGAGTTGTATATTCAAACTAACTCTTTAATTAAAAACCCTTCACAATTTCGGATTGGGCTTCTCAATTGGGCTTCCCCATTTTGGAATTTCCTCTCCTCCTCTTGGTCTGGGCTGGCCGAATTTATGAAGGTGGGTTGCAAGGGAATTCAGCCCAAAACTTAATGGCGTGTCTGTGAAAAGTGTAGGAAGCTTCTGGAAGCTTCCAAAATCATTTCTGAAACTCAAATTTTACAAATTCTTCATTTCTTCATGAAGAATCATTTCAAACTCCTTTTCGGAAATGGTGAGTAAAATGACCATTTTACCCTTCTAACTCTTTTGGGCTTTATCTTCAGGGGTTTGTGCTTCGGATATCATCTGGGCTTGTCAGGAACATTCTTGGACTACGTTCTCAAGGTCGGCCTTGAGTTTCCTTGTCCTTTTGCATGTCATTGGCCCAACGATATCTATAGATGGATCTCTCCGGTACGGGCTCGGGTCTTGAAGCATAACTGGGCCTCGGTGTAGCACACGAACAGGCTCTGCTTCCTTTCTCGAGTCCTCTGCATCAACTTGCAGATCCTCTCTGCTTGGACTTGTCGATGGGCTGGGGATGGCCTCATCATTCCATCCCGGTTGGAAAGGATTCGACCTCGAATCAAGAACCTGGTCAAAATTAAACGGAAACAAGTCAGCAACATTAAACGATATACTAACACTATACTCACCTGGTAAGTCAAGCTTGTAAGCGTTATCCCCCATCTTAGCAACAACTTGAAAGGGCCCATCGCCTCGGGAATGTAACTTCGTCCTCCGGGCAGCTGGAAACCTCTCCTTTCTCATGTGAATCCAAACCCAATCACTAGGTTCAAAGCTCACTCCCGTACGCCTTTGATTTGCAGCCTTGGCGTTATGTGCGTTCGTCTTCTCTATATTCTGACGAACCTTCTTATGCAACCACTTAACAGCTTTTGCTTTCTATGCTCCATCAAGACTCGTCCGATCCTTCAGGGGTAGTGGCAGTAAATCCATCACTGTTAGTGGGTTGAAGCCGTAGGCGACTTTGAAAGGCGAAAACCCTATTGAGGAATGCTTTAGAGCGATTGTAGGCAAATTCTGCAATCGGCAAGACTTGTTCCCAACTCTTCAAGTTCTTCTTAATCAGCACCCTCAGGAGATTTCCTACTATGCAGTTGGTCACCTCAGTCTGACCATCTGTTTGTGGATGACTGGAGGTCGAGAACAGCAACTTAATTCCTAACCGAGACCACAACGTCTTCCAAAAGTAACTCAAAAACTTCACGTCTCTATCTGACATGATGGTACTTAGAATGCCGTGTAGCCAAACTATCTCCTTGAAGAATAAGTCTGCAACATGCTTTGCATCATCAGATTTCCTGCACGGGATAAAATGAGACATCTTAGAAAATCTGTCCACAACGATGAAGAGTGAGTCATTACCTCTTTGCATCCTTGGCAACCCTAAAATAAAATCCATAGAGATGTCAGTCCAAGGAATAGAAGGTACAGGTAATGGTGTGTAAAGACCATGGGACTTAGACGTATACTTTGCTTTTAGACATTCAATGCAGTGTGAGCAAATAGACTCTACATCTTTACGTATTTTAGGCCAATAGAAGTGTTCTTTAAGGATATCAAGTGTTTTATGGCACCAAAATGACCCATTAGCCCCCCACTGTGCGCTTCACGCACCAGTAGCTCCTTAGTTGAATTACGTGGTATGCATAACTTATTTTCTTTAAACAAAAAGTGATGTGAACCCCTGATCCCCCACGCCGTGGAAACCAAGAACTCGATGAGGAAAGTACCAAGGAAAGTCTGAATGCAAGACGCAGCTCTTAACTTCTAGAATCCTTACCCTTGGATTCGGCAAACTACTAACTTACAAAGTAAATTAAACACGCAATTCGAGCCAAATGGAGAATAATATAATCAAAACAAAGCTTAGCAATAGACAGAGCAATTATCTATTAGCCTATAGAGTCTGTAGCTTTTAGCAATTAACAAACATGCAAATTACATAAGCCCAAAATAAGGTGAGTGATTAAAGATGTATAAAACTATAACTTAAATCATTTAATCAACTAAAGAATTTCGTGGTTGGCACCCCTATTTATTGGTATGGGGGTGTCCAAATTATAATAGGAAAAGAATAACTGAAAGTAGCAAAAGTGGAAACCAATCAGAATTGGATTTTCCTTACGAACCAAGTCCTAAATGAACAAGGACAATGGTGGATGAATTAAGTCACCTTTACAGAAAAGGGTGAACAAAATTCTAACCTAATTATACTAGGAAAAGAATTAAAATTGGAAACCAATCAAGAGATTGATTTCTTACAAAGCCAAAACCTAAAGGAACTAGGTTTTGATCAAAAAAGGTAATTCGGTTGGAGCTAGGAAGTAGCTAGCTGAATTTACAAGGGGGAAAAAGGAAATAAAGAAGTTAAAATAAATCACAAAAAGGTTTGAAGAAGGTAAACCTTTTTGGTAACTACTATCCTAGTAATCCTACTTGTAACAAACTAGTAACAAACTTTGGGTAGAATTAGGTAACATGCACAAAACCTAATCCTTCCCCTGCCTAAGCTTCCAAGTGGCGTGTGGGCTGCTCCTTGTGGGCTTGGCTGGCCGAAATTGTGAGATGGACTCCAAGGTGGGTTTCGGCCCATTTGAGGTGGCGCATGGTGGTGATGATTTAAGGAGGTTCTGGAATCTCCCGTATGATTTCAGAACGTCAAAAATCAAGAATTTCAAGATTCTTCAAGATTCAGTAAATCGCGAAATTCAAGATTTTCAAGAAAATCAAGAACTTTAAGAAAATGTCCCTTTATTCAGCTAGATTGATTAGTAGGCGCCATTTTCCCCGTGATGGAGAGTAAAGTGACGCTTTTAACCTTCCTTGCAATCATTTCAAGGGCGTTGGTGTCCGTAACGAGTTGAGCTTCTGTTGCACTACTTTGGATAAGGTTTTCAAGATTTGATCTAAGCTTCCTTGTCCTTCTTCAGGTCATAGGTCCAACTATGTCAACGAACGGATCTCTTTGATATGGGCTTGGGTCCTAGAGCATTGGCGGGCCTCTATGGAGCACACAAACCTCTGCTGCACTTTTCGAACCTTCATTACTCGAACTGGGATCCTCTGCATACTGACTTGGCGTAGGGTTGGGGATGCCCTCATCAAAAAGCCATCTTTATAAATATTGGAAAAATCTAAATCAGAAGCATACAATTCTTTAAGATATGCAAACCCTAAGGATGAATGATCAAGTAAAGTAAGGGCTTCATACCTCAGAAACAGAGCGTCAGCTACCTATTCTCCTTCCCCTTTTTATACTTAATGATATAAGGAAAAGTTTCAATGAAAGATACCCACTTAGCATGACGTCTGTTCAACTTACCCTGTCCCTTTAGATGCTTAAGGGACTCGTGGTCCAAGTGCACGATGAACTCCTTGGCCATCAAGTAATGTCGCCAAGTCTCTAAAGCACGAACCACTGCGTAGAGCTCCTTTTCGTAAGTCGGGTAATTCAAGGCAGCTCCCTTCAACTTCTCACTGAAGTAGGTGATAGGCTTTCCTTATTGCATCAGCACAGCGCCTATACCTATGCCTGAAGCATCACACATAAGTTCAAAAACTCGATCAAAATCTGGCAATGCTAAAACATGAGCATGAGTGAGATCATGCTTTAAAATAGTAAAGGCATTTTCTTGAGCTTGACCCCACAAGAACAGTACTACTTCTTGCACAACTCATTCAGGGGCGCAGCCTTGGTAGAAAAATCCTTCACGAACCTCCGATAAAAACTAGCAAGACCATGGAAAGATCTCACCCGAGAGGCCGATGTTGGCGTAGGCCATTCACGAATAGCCTTAACCTTAGCGTTAACAACTTTCACACCCTCCTTCAAGACAACAAAACCAAGGAAGACAACTTCCTCCACACAGAATGTACACTTTTTCACATTGGCATATAATTTATTATCACGTAACTCAATTAATACCAATCTAATGTGCTCTATGTGTGACTTCATGTCCCTACTATATATCAATATATCATCAAAATAGACCACAACAAACTTCCCTATAAACTTTCTAAGCACATGATTCATCAAACGCATGAAAGTACTAGGTGCATTTGTAAGGCCAAAGGGCATAACTAACCACTCATATAAACCAAATTTAGTTTTAAAAGTAGTTTTCCATTCATCACCTTCCTTCATTCTAATTTGATGATAGCCTTGTGTTAAATCAATTTTAGTATAAACAGATGAGCCATATAGATCTTCTAGCATGTCATTAAGCCTAGGAATAGGATGCCTATACTTAATGGTGATTTTATTAGTAGCTCTACAGTCCATACACATTCTCTATGTACCATCTTTCTTAGGAACAAGTATAACAGGTACAGCACAAGGACTTAAAGATTCCCTTACCTGCCGGTTGGCGAGTAGCTTCTCCACCTGACGTTGCAATTCCTTTGTTTCCTCTAGATTTGCTTTGTAAGCTGGACGATTTGGTATCGATGAGCCAGGTACAAAGTCGATCTGATGCTCAATTCCGTGAAGTGGGGGCACTCCTACCGGCAGCTCCATCGGAAAGACATCATCGTATTCCTGCAATAACAACTCGACTTCCATAGGGAGATCCCTAGGAACATCGGCAAGGTTAGTAGAGTCATCTTCAGCAATAAGTACAAGTATTAACCCCTTAGACTATAAGACCTATTCGACTTCCCAAATTGTAGCAAATAAGCTACTTTTACTAACTTCTTTTGAAGGCTTATCTGAGTTCGCCTTACTACCCTTTACAATCTGTTTACCCTTCCCATTTTCCTGTTTCTTCTTAGCTTCCCATTCGGCAAGCCTATCTTTCATCCTGAGAGACTCAGCACGAACATCGTGGGGTGGCAACTTTAGAAATGTATGGATCTTGCCCCATTGGCAGACTAAGTAGGTGTTGGCAACTGCGTCGTGTGTCGCCTTCATATCGAAGAGCCATAGGTGACCCAGGAGAATGTGGCACGCCTCCATAGGGAGATAATCAAAAGTAAATTATCCTTCAAACTTCCCAATAGCATATGGCACTCTGACCTGCTTTTTGACTTGGTACTCTTCTGAGTTGTCGAGCCATTGGAGCCGGTATGGATGCAGATGGATAACGGTGGGGAGATTCAGCTTTTCGACCATGTATGCACTGGCGAAATTTGTGCAGCTTCCCTCATCAACTATCAAAACAACAACTCTACCATTTACCTTAGCACGAGAATGAAAGATGTTGGTTCGTTGACTTGAGTCTTGGACGACGGATGTAGTCGAGGAGCGGGCAACTATGGAAAGGTGAGTGTCACCTTCAGGTTGGTGAATGTCCTGCTCTGTATCTGACTTACCCTCATCAGTTAAATCCGTGAAGGGATTAACAGGTTCTTCTTCATCCTCCTCAGAGATGTAGTCGCCATCATGCCCAAGTAGAACTCTTCTGATGTTAGGGCAATCGCGTATCATATGGCCACGCCCGGAACACTTGTGACAAGTGATGTCGTGGATTGGCTTTCTGGGAGTGAACGGTGTTTTAGCTGCGGATGAAGATGAAGTGGATGGTGTAGCTTGGATAGCTTTGCGTTCAGAGTTAAACGGCTTCTTGGCGGGTGAAGAGTACACTGGATTCTTCCTCCAGGTGGCTGGGGTGCTTGATGGCGTCCCAACTGGCTGGACAGTTTTCATGTATTCCTCCATTACCCTGGCTTTGTGTAGCATGTCTGTTAGGCTGATGGCATTCTGCAATTCCACTGCTAACGCTATCCCTCTGTTAAGGACGGTTAGAAAGCGAGCCATACTGGCAGCATCATCCTAATAAACATTGGCCCTAATCTTGGCCATCTCTAACTTCTTATAATATTCATCTACAGCCAAAAAGCCTTGTACAATTGTATGTAATTTCTTATACAATTCTCTAAAATAATACGCAGGAACGAAAGTCTTACGCATTGCTGTAGTCAGATCAAACCATGTTAGAGGTGGAGCACGAGCTCGCATAGGCCAAGCATTGCGGCTTTGGTCCAACTCTTGATTCCACCAAACAAGTGCATATTCGGTGAAATTGACCACCGAGAGTGGAGTCTTTTTTTGCTCGGGAATCGAGTAGAGCTCGAAAATTCTCTCCATCTTGATCTCCCAGTCTAAGTATTCTTCAGGATTGGTACCGCCTGCAAAGGATGGCACCATTGTTTTTAACTGACTTAGACCGTCGTAAGGCTTTTCGTTGGTGCCGGCGTTGGGGTGAGGGATGTTTTCCTCTTCCTCCTCTTCGTTCCTGGCATCTTGGACAGCCTTAAGATCTGCGACCTAGCCTCTAAGGTCTGTGAATTGTAGATAGTTTCGCAATTGCAGCCAGAAGTTGCTCATTCCCTACGGGTCCTGAACTACCTCCTGACATTGCAAGTACCCAAATAGATTCCTGCTAAGAACAAGGAAAAATGAGTAGAGTAACCTTACTCCCTTGTCCCCCAAGTAACACCCTCCTACAAGCTACACACAAACCAGTGTTTGCACTCTTAGGGTTGGCGGCCCTTGTATGCTGTATCGCTCATCCTTTTACCTCAATCCTGTATACAATTCAAAGTTCTCAGATATTAAGCAAAGGTAATAAGCAACAAGTAAATCACACAAGCACAAAACTATATAAGAATGTAGCAAATAAAATTTTGAAACAGAACTTGGTTCTATTTTGTTTGAAAACTTTTCAAAAAGAAATTTTTTATGGTATAACTTGAATAAGATGTGCACACAAAGGAACTTTCGGGGTGAAGCCCTCAAAGTTCAAGAAATGAATGTAATGTGCACAATGACAAAATTTAAGTTATAGTGCAGAGTAGGAGTAGAAGGAAGCACGAAAAGTATTCAGTTGGAGTAGAAAACAGGGCAATTCAAGTGAAACAAACAAGAAATAATTAGCAGATATGAATGAATCAGGAATATTACTACCCTAGATGTGATCACCTACCTAAAAGGTAATCAAGAAACCAATTCCCACTAATTAAGAGCTGCCAGAAAAATTTACCCCAAAGTTGCGAAAATAGTAACCCCCCTGCAGAAATGCGAAAATTTTGAATACCCCGAAAAAAGAAGTGATTTTTACTCCTTTTCTTTTTTTTTTTTTTTTGCTAATCACTGATTTTAGAAGCAAGGGGTAAGAATGTAGCATAAAGAATTTGCAAATTGCATAAACAAAGTGAGCTGCTTAACTTTAGCCGCAAAACTCACCATAGAAGTTGCACAAAGGGAGTAACACTTAATTCGCAGAAACAGCCCTCAATTGTCGCTAAAAGAAGGTCAAAACTAACCCTAGTGTCGCTAGAAGTGTGACCCTTCTTGGTTTGGTGAATCCGAAACCTAGAAGAACTCTATATCCCAAATTACAAACCAACTCTTTCAACGATTTTAAAACTGAAAATTCTCGGTTTGCCTTTTCTTTTCAAAAAAAAAAATTCAGTTTTTATGATTAAAAACAGTAGGGCAGTACCGAAATTTTATTTTCTTAAAAAAAAAAATTATGAAGAAGGAGCGTCCTAATTCTGAGAACTTCAAGGCAAAGCAAGACTAACAAGGATTAGAAAACACCTGATGATTTGGTTGAGTTACTTCAGCTGCCTCTTGTCACGCAACCAGCCTTGGCTATGATGCCAATTGATGTGGACAGGAGTTCACGATGCGGAATACTTGCCAAGGAAAGTCTGGAAATTGCGAGACGCAACTCTTAACCTCTAGAATCCCTACCTCGAATTTGGCAGTCTACTAAAATTAACCTAAGCTAATTTTAAACACACAAATCGAACCAAGTTTAAGTTTAAAAAAGTCGAAACAAAAGCATGCAATCTAGGCAAAGCAGTTACCTAAAAAGCTATAGTTTCTAAACCTATAGTAATTCACAAATCATGCAAACTACGAAAGCTCAAAATAAGAGAATGATTCAAAAAGTATAAAAATATACTATTGCTTGATACCTTTGCCAAAGTAATCTGTGAAAACTTTCTACAGGACTGAGGTAAAAGGCTGAGTGATACAGCATACAGGGGCCGCCAACCCTAAAGAGCGATACACGGGTTTGTGTGTAGTTCGTTAGGAGGGCACTAGGGGGACAAGGGAGTAAGGTTACTTTTACTCACTTTTACTTGTTCTTAGCAGGATATTTTCTGGTACTTTGAGAATTGGTCAGCGTTAAGCAAATTGACCCCGCTAGGGAAGATTTGGTGCTATGGTTGTCTATGGTTCTTTGTGAACTATGAGGGTTCCGTTTTGCGAGACTTATGCAAACGGCGTATAAAGCTACAACTTTGTGCAAATTGACACCTACAAGGAGATTTGGTGCCATTGTTGTTTCTTACTTGGCCTCAGAAGTCCAAATGGAGAAGTTCTTAAGACTCCATGAGATTTTTGCTCAATACAAGAAGTTGTGCCCACCAACACTGACAGGCATACTCATTGTTCCATTCAGGTTCCAAAGCAATTTCTTTGCTTATTTAGAGGACGTGTATGGCAGTTTGATATGCGCGTGAAGTTTACTCTGGCGGCTGTAAGATATCTGCCATAGAAAGTGCGGACTTTCTATGGCAGTTGTATGGTTCAAACCATAAAAACAACCTTTCCACTGCGGGCAAATTATAACCGCCATTGAATCTCCAGTTTTCAGCCCTAAAACAGAACTTTTCTTCAAAAGTGGCCAATCGTGATCGCGCCAGTATCGTCTTCTCCATCCCACAATCTCATGCCACTAACCAAAATTATTTTAGGCTTTAGTAGTTAATTTATTTTTTTACTGTTAATGTTTAATTAGTTGAGCGTATTTTTGTCAACCAAAATAATGCTTAATAGAGGAGAGTTATAAAAGTCATTGCAGTATATACAACTTGTTGACTTATGGTCACTGGGGGCAAAAAACTGATTAAAAAAACACAGGGGGCAAAGGTCACACTCCCCTATGAACACAGGGTGTTTAATAATATTTAAGCCTTAAAGTTACTGATGTGAACCCCTGATCCCCAATGCCGTGGAAACCAAAAACTCGATGCGAAAAGTGCCAAGGAAAGTATGAATACAAGACACAGCTCTTAACTTCTAGAATTTAAGCCCTTGGATTCGCCATACTACTAACTTACAAAGTAAATTAAACATGCAATTCGAACCAAGTGGAGAAAAAGCTGAGCAATAGACAGAGCAATTATCTATTAGCCTATAGTTCCTGTAGCTTTTAGCAATTAACAAACATGCAAATTACATAAGCCCAAAATAAGGTGAGTGATTAAAGAAGTATAAAACTATAACTTAAATCATTTAATCAACTGATGAATATTGAATTCGGTCAGCCCTATATATAGGGGTAGGTAGGCCAAATTTTAGTCCTAAAACAACTAGGAAAAGAAGTGAAATTGGAAACTAATCAAGAGATTGGTTTCTTACAAGAACCAAATCCTAAAGGAACTAGGATTGGATGAAATAGGCAATTTCGGTTGGAGAGTAGGTGATGTGGACGGTTGTACACATGCGGATTAAGTTGCCAAGGACCTTGTGATTAAGCGGCGAGCTCGTATAAGACTCTAACTTACCTTCGAAATCAGAATAAACAAAAAGACCTAATCTAGTTGTTTTTGTTTTAGATTCAAACCAAGTGTAAGAAAAGAGTTTTGAACATGCGAATAATTAGGTAGAGCAAATAACCTAATTAGCTAAGTTCATGCAATTATGTAAATTACGACATGCAAATACATAAAGCAATAAAAGGAGGTATCTCAAACACTAAGTTTTTGATCTGAAATACTCTGAATATTATTATGCATGGCTGCCCTATTTATAGATGAAGGATCAGCCGAAAATAAGGAAGAAAACAGTAAGGAAAAGAATTGGAAATTAACCAAGAGGTTAATTTCCTTTACCAAACCCGGAAAGAAGTAGAATTTGGTAAGAAAAGAAGAAAAGAATTCGGTCACCTCTTTTCTTTGGTGATTGCCGAAATTACAAGGAAAAGAATAAGGAAAAGAATAAAATTCCTACTTCCAAAAAGAATAAGGAAACCCTTTTTGGAAACTAACTTAAAGAATAAAAGAACATAATTAATTAAAAAGAGAAATCCCTAATTAACTAAGAAAACCGTGTGGGCTTCCTTTGTGGGCTGCTTGTGCGGCTTCCTTGCTTCTTTGGGCTGGCCGAAAACTTGTGGGCTGGTCCATGAGTTTTGGGTTGGCCCAAATTGTAGGGAACTTTATTAATTGTTTCTTTAAAGCCCAAGAACCTTCCGGCATCTTCAAGACTTCAAGAAACAGCCTTCTTCTTTAATGTGAAGTGCTGAATTGCGCCTCTACTTCAAAGATTGTTAGAAGAGTTGCAATTTGAACATTTCCTCCATTTTCCTCCAAGGCGTGAGCTTCCATTTGGCGTCCATCTTTCTGACTCATAATGTGTGCTGTTTTAGCTCTGGATATCCTCATCAGTAGGTCTCTTGGCCAAAAATACAAGAAAATAAAAAGGAAATAAAGAAGTAGAAACAAATCACAAAAAGGTTTCAAGAAGGTAACCCTTTTTGGAAATTACTTATCCTAGTAAGCCTAGTTGTAACAAACTTATAACAACCTAACAAACTAGTAACAAACTTTGAATAGAATTAGGTAACATGCACAAAACCTAATCTTACCCTAACCTAAGCTTCCAAGTGGCGTGTGGGCTGCTTATTGTGGGCATGGTCTGGCCGAAATATTGTGATGGATTCCAAGGTGGGTTTCGGCCCATTTGAGATGGCGCATGAGGTGGATGATGTAGGGAGGTTCTGGAATCTCACGGAATCATTTTGGAATGTCAAAATTCAAGATTTTCAAGATTCTTCAAGATTTTCAAGAAATGCCCTTTCCTTCAGCTGGATTGATTAGTAAGCGCCATTTCCTCTGTAATGGAGAGTAAAGTGATGCTTTTAACCTTCCTTCTATTCTCTTCAAGGGCGTTTGAGTCCATAACTAGCTGGGCTTCTGAAGTACACCTTCGGACAAGGTTTTCAAGATCTGCTCTGAGCTTCCTTGCCCTCTTTCGGGTCATAGGCCCATCTATGTTAACGAACGGATCTCTTTGATAGGGACTTGGGTTGATGAGGGCATCCCTAGTCCATCGACAAGTCCACAGACAAGTGAGTCCAGAGAACCTGAGGAGGTTCAGGTTCTACACCGAGGCCCAACAATGCTTCAGGATCCAAGTCTATATCAAAGGGATCCACTTGTAGATATCATTGGGCCAATGACGTGGAGCAGAGCAAGAAGAGTTAGTGAGGATCTCGACAACCTTGTGTAAGCTTGCAGACAGGATGCTCAATTGATTGTAGAAGCCAACGCCTTGGAGAATAAAGCCAAAAAGTCATGATTCATTAATCTCATGAAAGTACTAGGTGCATTTGTTAGGCCGAAGGGCATTACTAACCACTCATACAAACCAAACTTAGTTTTAAAAGTAGTTTTCCATTCATCCCCTTCCCTCATGCGAATTTGATGATAGCCCTGTGTAAGATCTATTTTAGTGTAAACCGTTGAGCCATACAAGTCTTCTAACATGTCATCAAGCCTAGGAATAGGATGCCTATACTTGATTGTTATCTTATTAACAGCTCTACAATCAACACACATTCTCCATGTACCATCTTTCTTAGGGACAAGAATTATAGGTACAACACAAGGACTAAGTGATTCCCTTACCTGACCATTAGCCAAAAGCTTGTCGATCTACTTCTGCAACTCCTTTGTTTCATTTGGATTTGCTTTGTAGGCAGGTCGATTTGGAATAGATGCGCCAGGTATGAAGTCGATTTGATGTTCAATCCCACCAGAGGTGGCAATCCTTGCGGCAGCTCTCCTGGAAAGACATCGTTGTATTCCTGCAACAAATAATCAAATTCCAATGGAATGTCCCGAGGGATATCGTCAGGGTTAGCACAGGTATCTTTACATACTAAAACTAGTACAAACCTTTGTCAGTTAACACCTGTTCTACCTCCCCTACTGTGGCGAAAAAGCTACCTCTAACTTCTTCCTAATTAGACTTATCAGAGTTCACCTTACTACCATTTACATGTTCTTTCCCTTTCCCCTTGTCTAGGCGCTTTCCAGCTTCCCATTTGGCGAGGGCATCCTTCATCCTGATTTATTCTAAATGCACTTCAGTAGGTGGCATAGGTAGGAGCGTGTGGATCTTGCCCTCCTGGCAGACCGAGTAAGTGTTGGCGACCCCATCATGAGTTGCCTTCAAGTCGAAGAGCCATGGGCATCCGAGCAGAATGTGACAAGCCTCCATTGGAAGCACATCGCATAAAACAGTGGATTCGAACTTCCTGATAGCGTATGGTACGTGATAAGGATATCCAAGGCTAAAAATAACGCAAGTTATGAGTCAGAATCCACAAAGCCAACCAGAAGGCAAAGCCCTTGAGAAGAATGCCAGGAGAAGTAGAAGAGTCATGCTATTCAAAGATCCTTGAAGCAAAGGCATCTCCAAACTCTCCACAATGAAGAAAGGGTCGTTTCTTGAAGTTCTTGAAGAAACCAGAAGGTTCTTGGACTTTAAAGAGATAAATCTTGAAGTTCTTGATTTTCTTGAAAATCTTAAATTTCGCGGCTTACTGAATCTTGAAGAATTTTGAAAATCTTGAAGAATCTTGAAGTTCTTGATTTTTGACGTTCCGAAATGATTCCGGGAGATTCCAGAACCTCCCTACATCATCTCCACCATGCGCCACCTCAAATGAGCCGAAACCCACCTTGAAATCCACTTCACAATTTTTGGCCAAACCAAGCCCACAAGAAGCAGCCCACACGCCACTTGGAAGCTTAGGTTAGAGAAGGATTAGGTTTTGTGCATGTTACCTAATTCTACTCCTTGTTTGTTACAAGTTGGTTAGGTTGTTACAAGTTTGTTACAACTAGATTAGCTTGGTAGTTTCCAAAAAGGGATCCCTTCTTGATCTCCCTTTTTGGATAGGTTTTATATTATTTTCCTACCTATTTTATTTGTTAATTTCGTCCATATGCCATTCCAAGCGGCAGAAGAATTCAGCAACTACCAAAACCTAGTTCCTTTAGGTTTCGGGTTTGTAAGAAATCAATCTCTTGATTGGTTTCCAATTTTAATTCTTTTCCTAGTCTAATTAGGTTAGAATTTCGTTCACCCCTTTCCATAAAGGTGACTTAATTCATCCACCATTGTCCTTGCTCATTTAGGACTTGGTTTGTAAGGAAAATCCAATTCTGATTGGTTTCCACTTTTGCTGCTTTCAATTATTCTTTTCCTATTGTAATTTGGACACCCCCATACCTATAAATTACATAACCATGAAATTCTTTAGTTGATTATTGATTAAGTTAGAATTTATACTTCTTTAATCACTCACTTTATTTTGGGCTTATGTAATTTGCATGCTTGTTAATTGCTAAAAGTCAAGAAACTATAGGCTAATAGATAATTGCTTTGTTTATTAATCAAAGCTTTGTTTCATATTCTAGTTTACTCCACTTGGTTCGAATTGCGTGTTTAATTTACTTTTTGTAAGTTAGTAGTCTGCCGAATTCAAGGGTAAGGATTCTAGGGTTTAAGAGCAGTGTCTTGCATTCAGACTTTCCTTGGCACATTCCGCGTAGAGTTCTTGGTTTCCAAAGGTGTTGGAAATCAGGGGTTCACATCAATTGGTATCAGAGCGCCAGGGCTGTTTGCTCGACCGGAGGAGACTGAAGTAACTCAGTTGAATCATCAGGTGTTTTCTCTTCCTTTATTCTACTTTAATTAATAAATTTGTGGAAAAGAATGCTCCTTTTTGAGAAATTTTTTTCTGTTTTTCTTAAATAAACTTTCGATTTTGATCATATTGTTTTGCTAGTACAATCGAAATTGTGGTTTGAAAAAGGAAGAAAAATTTGCGAAAAGAAAGTGTAAAATCGGTTTCTTAATAATTTGGAAAATCAGTTTTTAGGGTTTTAAAAGCTAGGCTCTTTTGCTCACTTTTGGTACTGATGAGGGCATCCAAAGTCAACAACATGCAACAAGTCAAACTACAAGTGATTCCGGAGAAGCTGAGGAGGAGGTTCGAGTTCTACATCGAGGCCCGACAATGCTTCAGGATCCAAGCCCATATCAGAGGGATCCACTTGTAGACATCACTGGGCCCATGACCAGAAGCAGAGCGAAGAAGGTGCGAGAAGCTCTCAACAACCTTGTTCAAGCTTGCCATCAAGATGCCCAGCTGATTGTAAAAGCCCACGCCTTGGAGCAAAATGGAGGAAATGTGCAATTTGCAACTCTTCTAACTATCTTGGAAGGAGAGGCGCAAATCATCACATTTTAATCAAGAAGAAGGCTGTTTCTTGAAGTCTTGAAGAAGCCGGGAGGTTCTTGGACTTAAAGAAACCAAATAATAAAATTCCCTACAATTTGGGCCGACCCAAAAACTCATGGACCAGCCCACAAGTTTTCGGCCAGCCCAAGTGGAGACATGAAGCCGCACGGCCCAATCCAAGGAGAGAAGCCCACACGGCCAACCCAAGGAAAAAGCCACACGGTTTAGGGTTTTAGGGAATTAGTTTTTCAGAATTTTAATTAAGTCTTTTTTTAGTCTTTTAGTTAATTTCCAAAAAGGGTTTTCCTTATTCTTTTTGGAAGTAGGATTTTTATTCTTTTCCTACTTGTTTTCTAATTAGCTTTCCTTCTTGATTTAGGAGTTGTAATTTTCGAAAATTACCTTTTCTTTTTCTTACCATTCTCCTACTTCTTTCAGGAGTTGGTATTGTAAAGGAAATTAACCTCTTGGTTAATTTCCAATTCTAATTATTTTCCTTTTCTTTTTCTACTGATTTTCGTCCATCCTTACTCCTATTTAAAGGGGACGAAATTTCAATAAAATTTAGTGTATTTCAGATCAAAAACTTAGTGTTTGAGATACCTCCTTTTATTGCTTTATGTATTTGCATGTTGTAGTTTACATAATTGCATGAAACTTAGCCTTTTAGGTTCTTGCTCTACCTAATTGTTCGCATGTTTCACACCTCTTTTCTTGCACTTGGTTCGAGTTTATAAACAAATTGGTCAGGATAGTTTATCCCTTGTTTATCAAATCTGAACGTAAGTTAAAGGTTTTTGTAAGAGCTTGTCACTTAATCACAAGGTCCTTGGCAACATTATCCGCATGTGTACAACCGTCCACATCAATTGGTATCAGAGCTAAGGAGTGGTTTCGTGACCGGAGGAGATCAACCGATCAAATCCTTTTCCAGGTGTTTTCTTTTCCTTGTTAAATCTTGATTGTTCTTGAAATTCTTGGAATTGAATTCATCTTCTTGGGGGGAAAATTTTTTTTTTTTTTTCTTCCATCTTGAAATTGCGATTTTTGTGTACTGTTTTTCCATCTTTAAAATCGCAAATTTTCTTAAAAATTCGGATACCCTTGCTGCAAGTTTTGAAATTAAAATCGGACCTCAATTTTCAGATTAGGGTTTTCGGTTTTTAGTGACACTAGGGTTTCGGGTCTCCGTCGCTAATTCACGCGACTTAAAGCTTTTGTTTGCTTGGTTTTGAGACACTTTCTACCCTTCTTTTGGTGCTGATTTTGCTGAAAATTGTGAGTTTTGCGGTTGATGTTAAGCAGCTCACTTGTTTGCGCATTATAAAATTGCATGCTCTTGTTTTGGATACTTTCTTTTGAATTCTTGAAAATATAGTGAATTCTTGATTTCGTATCCTTGTGCTGCTAAGATTATCCCTGGGAATAGGCTAGTAACTTGAAAAATTGTTTTGCTGGCCCTAGGGTTTTCATAATTAAAAAAATCGCATCTTGCTATAATTTGGTACTGTTTTCGGCCATTAAAGGGTATTAATTTCGCAACTTAGGTACTGTTTTGCATATTAGAAGCCTTGATAATTTGTGGGGATTGGTTTCTTGATTACCTATTGGGTGGGTGATCGCTTCTTTGGGTAGTTTAGGCTTTCCTGAAGTCGTTTCAACTCTGCTAATTTTCTTTGCTTCTATTCACTTTGAATTGCCCTGCTTTCAGTTGCCTTGTTTATCTTTTCGTGCGACCTATACATTAGATCTTAATTATAGTTTGGATTTTGTCATCGTGCACACTCATCTTTTCTGAAATTTGAGGGCTTAACCCCGAAATTTCCTGTTGTGTACTTCATATCTGAACTATATTACATAAACATCGTTTGCGAAAAGGTTTTTCAAAAACTGAACCAAGTGTGGTTTTTGCGAAAATTTTGCTTCTTTCTTAAGTTTCATTGCTTTTGTGTGAATTGCTGCTTGCCTGATACATTTATCAATACCGGGAGGTTTGAGTGGTAAAAGGCTTGAGTGCACATCTTACACAGGGTGCCACCCTAAAGCGATACACGGGGTTTGTGTGTAGCTATTAGGTGGGAAACACTTGGGGGACTAAGGGGGTAAGGTTATTTCTCACTTTTCCTTATTCTTAGCAGACAGATTTTCGCTTTCTTTTACCAATGTCAGGTGGTAGTGCTCCTAACCCTCTCGGGAACGAGCAAATTCTGGCTGCGATTGCGCAACTCTCCGCGCGATTCGCTACTTTAACGGAGGAAGTCGCCGACCTCAGGACTGAATGGGAACAGAGGCGCACAGACTCAGACGACGAACCGGCCGGTCCAGGCCCCAACGCCGCAGACCAGCCATTCGTAGGCCTCAGTCAGTGCAAAACTACCGTTCCACCCTTTGCCGGAGGCACGAATCCAGAAGAGTACTTAGACTGGGAGATGAAGATGGAGCGCATCTTTGAGCTTCATGCGATCCCAGAGCACAAGAAGGTCCAGCTCGCAGTTGTACATTTCACAGACTATGCCCTAATCTGGTGGAATCAGCAGCAGGACCAGCGCAGAAATACACGCCCAATGCGTGCCCGCGCACCGCCTCTCTCGTGGTTTGATTTGACTACCTCTATGCGTAGGACTTTTGTACCGGACTACTATTTTAGAGAATTGTATAGGAAATTACATACTCTTGTGCAAGGTTCTATGTCTGTAGATGAGTATTATAGAAAGTTAGAGATGGCTAAAATTAGGGCTAATGTACAGGAAGATGAGCCCGCATCTATGGCTCGTTTTCTTAGTGGTTTAAACAGGGGGATTGCTTTAGCGGTTGAATTGCAGAATGCTACAACTCTGACAGACATGCTGCACAAAGCTCGAGTTATGGAGGAGTATCTGAAGTCCGTTCCACCAGTCCAGACACCTACCAGCGCCCCACCAGCCTGGCGCAAGAATCCGACCTACTCGCCACCAGCAAGGAGGCCAAGCATGTCTGACCGCAAGGCCATTGTCCCTGTTGCCGCCGCCACTTCTTCTTCATCCCAGCAGAAAACGCCATCAACTCCCAGGCAGTCTATCAGCAACGTTACTTGCCACAAGTGCTCAGGCCGTGGCCACTACATGCGTGACTGTCCCAACATCCGGAAGGTATTATTGGGCCAAGATGGTGAGTACATATCAGAATCCGATGAAGAGGAGCCAACCGTTGACCCTATAAAGGAGTTGACTGACAGCACTCCGTCAGAACCTGTGGAGCAGTTCGAGTTTCTGGAAGAAGATCCATCTCAGAACTTGGTTACTCGCACTCTGACTACAGCTGCTGTCCCAGACACGTCCCAGAGGACAAACATCTTCCATGCCCGCACAAAGGTAAATGGAAAGTTATGTGTTCTGATTATTGATGGAGGGAGTTGTACTAATGTTGCTAGTGAGTACATGGTTGATAAGCTGCGCCTCCCTGTCATCAATCATCCACGTCCTTATCGGCTTCAATGGCTCGACAGCTCAGACGGCTACAGAGTCACAAAGCAGGTAAGCGTACCATACGCTATCGGACGACCATGGCTCTTTGACCTGAAGGCAACACATGATGGGGTCGCCAACACCTACTCGGTCTGCCAGGAGGGCAAGATCCACACATTCCTACCCATGCCACCGGCTGAAGTGCGATCAGAAGCTGTTCGTATGAAGGAGTCACTCGCAAATTGGGAAGCTGAAAGGCGCCAAGCGAAGGGTAAGGGGAAAGAAATTGTTGTAAAGGGTAGTAAGGCGAACTCTGATAAGCCTGATCAGGACAAAGTTAGGAGTAGTTGTTTTGCAACGAGAGGAGAGATAGGTCAAGTGTTAGAGAGCAAAGATGATGTATTTGTTTTAGTCTGTAAAGATAACTGTGCTAACCCTGACGATATCCCTCGGGATATCCCTACAGAAGTCAATTCTTTATTGCAGGAATTTGCTGATGTCTTTCCAGACGAGTTACCGCAGGGTCTGCCGCCACTTCGAGGTATTGAACATCAGATTGACTTCATCCCTGGCGCGCCTATACCAAATCGCCCTGCATACAAGGCAAATCCGGAGGAAACTAAGGAGTTGCAGGCGCAAATTGAGAAGCTATTGGCGCATGGTCAGGTAAGGGAATCTCTAAGTCCTTGTGCTGTACCTGTTATTCTAGTCCCTAAGAAAGAAGGTACTTGGAGAATGTGTATGGATTGTAGAGCAGTAAATAAGATAACAATCAAGTATAGGCACCCTATCCCTAGGCTTGATGACATGTTAGAAGATTTGCATGGTTCTACTGTTTATACAAAAATAGATCTCACACAGGGCTATCATCAAATTCGCATGAGGGAGGGGGATGAATGGAAAACTGCTTTTAAAACTAAATTTGGTTTATATGAGTGGTTAGTCATGCCCTTTGGTCTCACAAATGCACCTAGTACTTTCATGAGGTTAATGAATCATGTGCTTAGAAAGTTTATAGGTAAATTTGTTGTTGTGTATTTTGATGATATCTTGATCTATTCCAGAGATTATGATTCGCATGTTGAGCATCTTCGTTTGGTTTTAATTGAATTACGTGCTAATCAGTTATATGCCAAGATGCAAAAGTGTACCTTTTGTGTTTCGGAGGTTGTTTTTCTTGGTTTTGTAGTCTCTGCAGGTGGTGTCAAAGTTGATGATGCCAAGGTGAAGGCCATTAGGGATTGGCCGCAGCCAACATCGGCCGCCCAAGTTCGGTCCTTCCATGGACTGGCTGGATTCTACAGGCGGTTTGTAAAAGATTTCTCCACTAAAGCCGCGCCCCTCAATGATCTCTGCAAGAAGAACGCACCATTTGTGTGGGGGCCAGCTCAGGAAAAAGCTTTTACTACTTTAAAGCATGATCTCACTCATGCACCTGTTTTAGCATTACCTGATTTTGATAAAGTGTTTGAACTAATGTGTGATGCATCAGGTGTTGGAATTGGCGCAGTGTTAATGCAGGAGAAGAAGCCTATCGCCTTTTTCAGTGAGAAACTAAAAGGGGCTGCCTTAAATTATCCTACATATGATAAGGAGCTCTATGCTGTTGTCCGTGCTTTTGAAACGTGGTCACATTATTTGATGTCTAAGGAATTTGTTGTTCATAGTGATCATGAGTCTCTTAAGCATTTAAAAGGGCAAAATAAGTTAAATAGACGTCATGCAAAGTGGGTTAATTTCATTGAGTCTTTTCCTTATATTATCAAGTATAAGAAAGGTAAGGATAATTTAGTTGCTGACGCTCTATCTCGCAGGTATGAAATGCTGACAATTCTTGATCATACATTGTTAGGTTTCGCATACCTCAAAGATTTGTATGCTTTTGATGTTGATTTTGCTGATGTGTATAAAGCATGTGAATCTGGTGCATTCCAAAAGTACTTTAGACAGGATGGTTTTCTGTTTAGAGAAAATAGGTTATGCATCCCTCGTAGTTCCACTAGGGAATTACTGGTTCGTGAAGCTCATAGTGGGGGGCTTATGGGTCATTTTGGTGTGCATAAAACACTTGAACTGTTGCATGAACACTTTTATTGGCCGCATATGCGCAAAGATGTACAGAATGTTTGCTCTCGAGGCATTAATTGTTTGCAAGCTAAATCTACTTCTAAGCCCCATGGACTTTACACGCCATTGCCTATCCCTTCTGTGCCTTGGACTGACATTTCTATGGATTTTATTTTAGGGCTTCCGAGGACGCAGAAAGGTAATGATTCTTTATTTGTCGTTGTTGATCGGTTTTCTAAAATGGCGCATTTTATTCCTTGCAGGAAATCAGATGATGCCAGACATGTAGCTGAGCTGTTCTTTCAGGGCATTGTGCGGCTACATGGAATTCCGAGAACCATAGTCTCAGATCGCGACGTCAAATTCTTGAGTTATTTTTGGAAGATTTTGTGGTCCCGCCTCGGCACAAAACTGTTGTTTTCGACTACAAGTCATCCACAGACGGATGGTCAGACGGAGGTCACCAACCGAACCGTTGGCAACCTACTCAGAGCTTTGATTCAGAAGAACCTCAAGCGTTGGGAAGACATCTTGCCGGTTGCAGAGTTTGCCTACAACCGAACCAAGCATTCATCAACAGGGTTCTGTCCATTTGAAGTTGCTTACGGCTTTACTCCCTTGACGGTGATGGATCTCATTCCTTTGCCGCCCAAAGAACAGGTCAATCCAGACGGTGCAAAGAAAGCTGAAGCAATGCAACGCATGCATGCAAAAGTTCGAGCTAATCTGGAGAAGACTTATGCCAAAGCCGCCGCCAATGCAAACCAACGGCGCAAGGCTGTGAATTTCGAACCAGGTGACTGGGTTTGGGTTCACATGAGGAAGGAACGATTCCCTGCAGCGAGAAGGACCAAACTCCATCCAAGGGGCGATGGACCTTTTCAGATCGTTTCCAAGATTGGGCCTAACGCCTACAAGCTCGATTTACCAGGTGAGTATGGTGTTAGTTCTTCCTTTAATGTTGCTGACTTGTCTCCTTTTGTTGATGAACAGGTTGCTGATTTGAGGACAAATCCTTTTCAACCGGGAGGGGATGATGAGGGCATCCAAAGTCAACAACATGCAACAAGTCAAACTACAAGTGATTCCGGAGAAGCTGAGGAGGAGGTTCGAGTTCTACATCGAGGCCCGACAATGCTTCAGGATCCAAGCCCATATCAGAGGGATCCACTTGTAGACATCACTGGGCCCATGACCAGAAGCAGAGCGAAGAAGGTGCGAGAAGCTCTCAACAACCTTGTTCAAGCTTGCCATCAAGATGCCCAGCTGATTGTAGAAGCCCACGCCTTGGAGCAAAATGGAGGAAATGTGCAATTTGCAACTCTTCTAACTATCTTGGAAGGAGAGGCGCAAATCATCACATTTTAATCAAGAAGAAGGCTGTTTCTTGAAGTCTTGAAGAAGCCGGGAGGTTCTTGGACTTAAAGAAACCAAATAATAAAATTCCCTACAATTTGGGCCGACCCAAAAACTCATGGACCAGCCCACAAGTTTTCGGCCAGCCCAAGTGGAGACATGAAGCCGCACGGCCCAATCCAAGGAGAGAAGCCCACACGGCCAACCCAAGGAAAAAGCCACACGGTTTAGGGTTTTAGGGAATTAGTTTTTCAGAATTTTAATTAAGTCTTTTTTTAGTCTTTTAGTTAATTTCCAAAAAGGGTTTTCCTTATTCATTTTGGAAGTAGGATTTTTATTCTTTTCCTACTTGTTTTCTAATTAGCTTTCCTTCTTGATTTAGGAGTTGTAATTTTCGAAAATTACCTTTTCTTTTTCTTACCATTCTCCTACTTCTTTCAGGAGTTGGTATTGTAAAGGAAATTAACCTCTTGGTTAATTTCCAATTCTAATTCTTTTCCTTTTCTTTTTCTACTGATTTTCGTCCATCCTTACTCCTATTTAAAGGGGACGAAATTTCAATAAAATTTAGTGTATTTCAGATCAAAAACTTAGTGTTTGAGATACCTCCTTTTATTGCTTTATGTATTTGCATGTTGTAGTTTACATAATTGCATGAAACTTAGCCTTTTAGGTTCTTGCTCTACCTAATTGTTCGCATGTTTCACACCTCTTTTCTTGCACTTGGTTCGAGTTTATAAACAAATTGGTCAGGATAGTTTATCCCTTGTTTATCAAATCTGAACGTAAGTTAAAGGTTTTTGTAAGAGTTTGTCACTTAATCACAAGGTCCTTGGCAACATTATACGCATGTGTACAACCGTCCACATCAGGTACTATTTTGCAATTGCCTTTGTGGATCCAATTAGTGCTGTTTTCAGTTCCAATTAAAGGATAACTGGCACTTTTTGTTGCTGAAATTGCTCTTTATTGGACTGTTTTACACACCTCTCCCTATTTGCAATTTTATTGAATTCGGTGAACTTTGGCGGTTGAAGTTAAGCCACTCACCTTGTTTTGCAATTTGTGATATATCTGCACGCCTACCTTGTTTTGAATTCTTGAAAATATCGAATTCCTGAAACTGTATCGTCGTGCTGTCTAAAGTTCTAAAATCGCATATTTGGCTTGGGAAGTGATAAAATTGCAATTTTGGTATCTTTGTGGCAATTTCTTCAAGAATTGATTTCTCCACGGTTTAAAGTGTGCATGCAAAGTTGATAGTATTCGTTCATCGACACTACTCCCCACAGCAGTACGCTCCAAAACCAAAGAGGTTTCTTTTCTTTATTGGAAATCTTCTTCTCTGTCATTGTGCTTACAAAGTTGATAGTGTTCGTTTTCGCCACTATTCCCCACAGCACCACAGTGACATCAGGGGAATTTTTCCGCCACAGGGGTTAAATTTTTTTTTTTTCAAACACTTGAATAATTGGTTGGATTTGGTTTCTTGATTACCCGTTGGGTAGGGTGGTCACTTCTTGGGTTAGTTAGGTTTTTCCTAATTTGTTTCAAACCTGCTAATTATTCTTGTTTCTTCAATTGAATTGCCCTGCTTCTTTAGCTTGGTATCTTTTCGTGCGACCTGAACATTTACTCTGAATTATAGCTTGAATTTTGTCTTCGTGCAATGCCATTCTCTCTGAACTTTGAGGGCTTCTCCCCGAAAGTTCCTTTTGGTGTACTTCTTATTTAAGCTATATTATCAAAATTTCTTTTTCGAAAAGGTGTTTTTACAACTGAAAATTGAACCAAATTCTTTTTTCCAAAAGATTTTTGACTACTTTCCTATATAGTTTGTTCTTTGTGTGATTGATTGCTTGCTTGTTACCTTTGCCCAGGATTTTGTGAAATTAATTGAGTATACAGGACTAAGGTAAAAGGCTGAGTAATCCAGCACATAAGGGTTGCCATCCCTAAGAGCGATACACAGGGTTGTGTGTAGTTTTTAGGAGGGCCATTCTAAGGGGACAAGGGAGTAAGGTTACTCTGCTCACTTTTACTTGTTCTTAGCAGGGATCTTTCTTGGTTACTAGGTATGCCAGGAGGAGAAGCGCCCCCAGTTACGAATGCGCAACTCACGGCTGCCATTACTTTCAGAATCAGGCTACCTTGAGCAAATTGATCCCACCAGGGAGATTTTGTGCATTGGTTGCACGTGATTCTTTACTAGGGTTACGTTCTACTAGACCCTTGCAAACGGCATTATAAGGGTATAACTTTGTGCAAATTGACCCCTATAAGGAGATTTGGTGCCATTGTTGTTCCTTCTTACTTGGCCTGAGAATCGAAGTGTAAGTCACAGTGTAAGGTATCTTTTAGCACTTGCTTTGCAAAGGTACGCTTTTACTTTTACATTGATTCTCCTTTTATAGGGTATCATCATGTTAGGGATTTTACAACATCTAGAGTATTGTTAATCTTAAACATGTGCATAGCCTCATGGGATACATCTTTTGGTTTAAAAACTGCATGCTTTTGTAGTTCACTATTTGCCTAAGATGTCTTTCTCAGAAATTGTCTCTGTAATTATTAATTGGTAATCACATCAGTTATACATGCAATTTCTGCTGGTTACAATAATTATGCAATTGTGATAGTCTTATAGCTTACGTGCATATTTCCTTTACGCTATGTGTTGAGTATATAGTTTGGTTAATCTAACTATATCTGCCTGCAACTAATATTTGAGATTTTTTTGTTGATAAGCAATTATTCTTGAGGAGTATGGATAAGTTCATGAGGTTTTAGGTGCTTCCCGATAGTTTCTTACAAGTGTCTAAAAGATTCTTGAGAGGTTCTTGAAGAATCAAAAATGATAGCAGTGTCCTTGAAATCGATTCTACAAAAGTGCAGGGGGCTACGAATTCCCCACATCAACACTCACAATAGTTGTGCAATTGAGGGGCATAGCATACACACCTGTTTGCCTGGTAAGTATGATCTACATCTGGTGTTAATGTTACTGACTTGTTCTGTTTGTTTTTGCAGCAACTTGGATTCGAGGACGAATCCTTTCTAACCGAAAAGGAATGATAAGGATATCCAAGGCTAAAAATAACGCAAGTTATGAGTTAGGATCCATAAAGCCAACCAGAAGGCAAAGCCCTTGAGAAGAATGCCAGGAGAAGTAGAAGAGTCATGATATTCAAAGTTCCTTAAAGCAAAGGCATCTCCAAACTCTCCACAATGAAGAAAGGGTTGTTTCTTGAAATTCTTGAAGAAACCAGAAGGTTCTTGGACTTTAAAGAGACAAATCTTGAAGTTCTTGATTTTCTTGAAAATCTTGAATTTCGCGGCTTACTGAATCTTGAAGAATTTTGAAAATCTTGAAGAATCTTGAAGTTCTTGATTTTTGACGTTCCGAAATGATTCCGAGAGATTCCAGAACCTCCCTACATCATCTCCACCATGCGCCACCTCAAATGGGCCGAAACCCACCTTGAAATCCACTTCACAATTTTCGGCCAGACCAAGCCCACAAGAAGCAGCCCACACGCCCCTTGGAAGCTTAGGTTAGAGAAGGATTAGGTTTTGTGCATGTTACCTAATTCTACTCCTTGTTTGTTACAAGTTGGTTAGGTTGTTATAAGTTTGTTACAACTAGATTAGTTTGGTAGTTTCCAAAAAGGGATCCCTTCTTGATCTCCCTTTTTGGATAGGTTTTATATTATTTCCTACCTATTTTATTTTTTAATTTTGTCCATATGCCATTCCAAGCGGCAGAAGAATTCAGCAACTACCAAAACCTAGTTCCTTTAGGTTTCGGGTTTGTAAGAAATCAATCTCTTGATTGGTTTCCAATTTTAATTCTTTTCCTAGTCTAATTAGGTTAGAATTTCGTTCACCCCTTTCCATAAAGGTGACTTAATTCATCCACCATTGTCCTTGCTCATTTAGGACTTGGTTTGTAAGGAAAATTCAATTCTGATTGGTTTCCACTTTTGCTGCTTTCAATTATTCTTTTCCTATTGTAATTTGGACACCCCCATACCTATAAATAGGGGTGCCAACCACGAAATTCTTTAGTTGATTATTGATTAAATTAGAATTTATACTTCTTTAATCACTCACTTTATTTTGGGCTTATGTAATTTGCATGCTTTTTAATTGCTAAAAGTCAAGAAACTATAGGCTAATAGATAATTGCTCTGTCTATTAATCAAAGCTTTGTTTCGAATTCTAGTTTACTCCACTTGGTTCGAATTGCGTGTTTAATTTACTTTTTGTAAGTTAGTAGTCTGCCGAATCCAAGGGTAAGGATTCTAGGGTTTAAGAGCAGTGTCTTGCATTCAGACTTTCCTTGGCACATTCAGTGTAGAGTTCTTGGTTTCCAAAGGTGTTGGAAATCAGGGGTTCGCATCAGTACGCTTACCTGTTTTGTGACTCTGTAGCCGTCTGAGCTGTCGAGCCATTGGAGCCGATAAGGACGTGGATGGTTGAGTATGGGGAGCTTCAGCTTTTTGACCATATATTCACTGGCCACATTTGTGCAACTCCCTCCATCAACAATCAGAACACACAACTTCCCATTGGCCTTAGCCCTAGCATGGAAGATGTTTGTCCGTTGAGACGTATCCTAGACAGCAGCTGTAGTCAAGGTGCGAGTAACCAAGTTCTGATTGGGATCTTCTTCGATGAACTTAAATTGCTCTACCGGTTCATACTTAGCGCTGTCAGTTAACTCCAATAAGGAATTAACGGCTTATTCATCTTCATCCTTTTCGGAAATGTGGCAAGTGACATTGCTTATTGATTGCCGAGGTGTTGATGGCGTCTTGGATTGGAATGAAGACAGGGTGGCAGCGGGAACGATAGCCTTCCGTTCTGACGTAAACGGCTTCTTGGCTGGTGGCGAGTAAACCGGATTCTTTCTCCAAGTCAGTGGGGCGCTGGCAGGCGTCCTGACGGGCGGAACTATCTTCAGGTATTCCTCCATGACCCGAGCTTTGTGCAACATGTCCGTCAAAGTGGTTACATTCTGAAGTTCAACTGCTAAAGCTATACCCCTGTTTAGGGCATTAAAAAAATGAGCCATTGAGCCAGCCTCATCTTCTTGTCCATTTGCCCTAATTTTGGCCATCTCTAACTTTCTATAGTATGCGTTTACTATTAAAGGTCCTTGTACAAGAGTATATAATTTCCTATACAATTCTCTAAAATAATAATCAGGACTAAACGTTTTACGCATGGAAGTAGTCAAATCATACCAAGTTAGAGGTGGAGCACGGGCCCGCATGGGACGCGTATTCCTGCGTTGGTCCAGCTCTTGATTCCACCAGACTAGGGCATAGTCCGTAAAATTTACCACCGCGAGTGGAACCTTCTTGTGTTCCGGGATCGAATGAAGCTTGTAGATACGCTCTATCTTTATCTCCCAGTCTAAGTAATCCTCCAGATTCGTACTGCCTGCGAAGGGTGGTACAGTCATTTTGCATTGACTGAGACCTTTAAAAGCCTTGGCAAAGGTAGTGTTGTCGTTGGCAGGAATGTCCTCCTCTGACTCCGCACGCCTTTGTTCCCAGTAGGCTTTCGTGAGGGTAGCAAATTGCGTAGAAAGTTGCGCTATTGCAGCCAGTAATTGCTCATTCCCAACAGGAATGGAAGCACCACCTGACATTGGTTAGAGGCGAAAATTTGTCTGCTAAGAACAAGGAAAAAATGAGTAGTAACCTTACCTCTTTGTCCCCCAAGTGTATCCCACCTAACAGCTACACACAAACCAATGTTTCACTCTAGGGTGGCGCCCTTATAGTATGTTCACTTAAGCTTTTTTCCACTCTACCTCTCGGTATTGACAAATGTATAAAACAAACAGCAATTCAAACACAGCAATGATACTTAAGGAAAAAGCAAAAAATTTCAAAAAATAGATACTTGGTTCTATTTTGGAGTTGAAAAATCTTTTCGCAAACGATATTTGTAATATAGTTCAGATAAGAGGTACACAGCAGGGAAATTTCGGGGTGAAGCCCTCAAATTTCAGAAAAGATGGGTGTGCACGATGACAAAATTCAAACTATAATTCAAGAGTAAACGTTCAGGTAGCTTGAAAAGATACAACTAGTAGTTGAAAGTAGGGCAATTCAAGAATTGAACAGAATCAAGAAATAAGTAGAGTTGAACAACTTTAAGAATGTCCTAAAACTAACCAAAGAAGAGATCACCAACCCAATAGGTAATCAAAGAAACCAATCCCAGCAAATTATCAATTCTCCCAATATGCAGATAACCCAATTACGAATTTTAAAACCCCCCAGTGGCGGAAAAATTCCTCAGAACTCCAATGTAGTGATGTGGGGAGTAGTGTCGGTAATCGAACACTATCAACTTTGCAATTACACTGAAAAAGAAGAAGATTCCCAATGAAGAACAGAGTCCTCTTTGGCTGTAAAGTATAGTGCTGTAGGGAGTAGTGTCGAAATGAACACTATCAACTTGACAAGTACACCTTAAACCGTGGAGAAAACAATCCTTACTCAAGAGTTGCCACAAAACAAACACCAATTTTGCGATTTTAAGAAAAAGCCCTAGGGTCAGCAAAGTTCAAGTTTTGACTCACTAACCAATTCCCAGAGATAAATTCAGCAGCACAAGGACACAAAATCAAAGTTCAAAATTAAATTTTGAAATTTCAGAAGGGTTTTTCGATTTTAAAAAAGTGGAAGAAAAAAATTTCCCCCAAAGATGCGTCATTTTTCCACACTTTTGAAAAGAAAAGCAAGAAGTAGGAAAAGAAAACACCTGATTGATGATTTGGTTGTGTTACTTCAACCTCCTCCAGCCACGAAACCAGCCCAAGCTCTGATACCAATTGATGTGGACCAAGGTACACATGCGGATGAATTGCCAAGGAAAGTCTGATTAAGCGACGTAACTCGTATAAACTCTTTACTTACCCGAAATCCAGATAACAAAAATAAACTAACCTAAGCTAATTTACTGAAAGGAATTCGAACCAAGTAAGAAAAGAGGTGAAAAATGCGAATTTAATTAGGTAGAGCAAATAACCTGATTAAGCTAAGTTTCATGCAATATATAAATTACCAACATGCAAAATACATAAAGCAATAAAGGGAGAGTACTCAAACTAATAGTTTAAAGATAAGAATAATTAGTTTATTATGTTGTTCGGATGCCCTATTTATAGAATAGGGGCAGCCGAAATCTTAACCTAAAAGAACTAGGAAAAGAGTTAGAATTGAAAAATAATCAAGAGATTGATTTCTTTTACAATACCAAAACCTGAAAGAAGTAGGTAATGGTAAAAGAAAAAGGAAACTAAATTCGTGTGCCTTAAAGGAAGAGGCAGCCGAATTTTACAAGTTGAAAACAAGAAGGAAAAGAATTGGAAATCCTACTCCAAAAAAGAGATCAAGAAGGGATCCTTTTTGGAAACTAACAAACTAAGGGTAGGAATAGGAAACATGCACAAATCCTTATCCTTCCCCAACCCTATCCCTTAACTGAATTTGCAAGTGGCTTGCGCATGGGCTTCTTAGATTGGGCTTGGCCGAATTCTTGGTGGAATGGACTCCATGGATTGGGTCGTCCCAATTGTTTGATGGCTGGAATGGTGTAGGGAGCTTCTGGAATATTCTGGAATCTCCCGAAATCATTTCAGAATCAAGATTTTCAAGATTCTTCAAGATTCTGCAAAATATGAAATTCTTGATTTTCAAGAAAATCAAGAACTTCAAGAAACGTCTCTTTAAAGTCAAAGAACCTTCGGGTGTCTTCAAGAACTTCAAGAAACAGCCTTCTCTTCATTGTGGAATGGTGAATTGCGCCTCTTCTTCAAGAATTATAAGGAGAGTTGCAATTTGAACCTTTCCGGCTTTATTCTCCAAGGCGTTGGCTTCTACTATCAATTGAACATCCTGTCTGCAAGCTTGCACAAGGTTGTTGAGATCCTCTCGAACTCTTCTTGCTCTGCTCTGCGCCATTGGCCTAATGATATCTACAAGTGGATACCTTTGATATGGATTTGGATCTTGAAGCATTGGTGGGCCTTGGTGTAGAACCTCAACCTCCTCAACTTCTCTAGATTCATTTGTCTGTGGACTTGTCGATAGACTAGGGATGCCCTCATCAATGCCGCTCTGCTCTGTGCCTTTGTGGAAAGGTGGCATCCGGAGACCAACTCATTCCACTTGCCATTCGGGGAGATGACAATAACACTGCATGATATTGCCTACATACTGCGCATTCCGTTTGTGGGTAAGCCCATTTATGAAAAAACTAAGACTGCACAACTAGCGATGGATGTTGCAGCTGTGTTGGGAAAAGATGAAGTGAAACTGGATAAGCCTGGATTTGTGAAGTTGACAAGCATTGAGGCAAATTGTGCCGGTAGATCTGATCAAGTGAATGCTGCCTCAGGTTATTTATTGTGGGTTTTAGGTCTTCCCTGTTCGTGGACAAGTCGAAAACCTACATATCTGCGCAGTACTTAACTTTTCTTCGCGATATTGAGAAAGTAAGTGAGTACTCATGGGGCGCAGCTTGCTTGGCGTACTTATATCGCCAACTTAGGAAGGCATCTAGGGCACAAAGTGCTCAATTTTCTGCTTGTTTGACTTTATTACAGGTTTGTCATTTTACATGTAGCTTTCTTTATTAAACAGTGTTGTATTTGGGCAAGCATATGTTTTAATTATTCTTCTGTTCATTCTTATTAGAGCTGGATATATGAATACTTCCCAACATTCAGCCCACCAAAGAAGAGGTCGTGGAATATTGGATGGCCTGCGGCAATGAAATGACACGTTGGTACCTGGAAGAAGCGTGTTGCACAAGATGATTTGGAGGCTTACAGGAGGGCGCTAGATGCATTGCAGCCGAACGAGGTAATATGTCCGTTGTGTGTGTTTGAAAACGGTTATTGCTCTTTCTGTCATATCTTAGTTGATTCGTTTTACTATCGAATATGTTAATTGGATACCTTTTGAGCCCAATCTGGCATTGGTCCATAAAATTTCATTGTATAGAGGGTTTATCTATTGCGTTAACGTTGAAGAGCCCTATATGCCGGATCGGGTGTTAAGACAGTTTGGGTACGCTCAACAAATTCCCTTTTAAGACTTCAAACCGAATGAGTACTACAGAGGTCCAGAAACAAAAAAGTATGTCTGCAAGTTCGTTGCTGATATCAGTGGTTAGGAACTATATCATACAAGGCTTCTGCGGGATATGAAGAGGGCCAATTATACTGACGAAGCATGCGAGGGTTACCTTGATTACTTCCAGTCGCGGCCGCACATTCGTGTCAATAGGGGTCCGCCCGAGGAATACACTCCTGAGCCAACACAGTTGTCCCTCAATGCAGTGAGTTTAGGATGATTTTAGATTTTCTTTTTACCTATGTTTGTATTACTAGTTGCTAATTGTGTTAATAATTTTAATTGTTGCAGCGAATTCAATACTTAGCATCTCGGGCTGTCTTTTTTCATCCGAGGGTTGAACATGCGGTCAACCCTGAGATACGTAGGCAGGCTATTGCAGAAGTGGCTTATCATTTGGAGGCCCAGATGCCGAGACTCGAGGAACTTGCGAGAAACCGCCTTTTGAACGGTAGTGCATTGTCTTTTAAGATTTGGATTACGTATGTAGTGACTTAAATGTAATGGTGACCCACTGGATTATTTTTCCCTGTATACATTTGGATGTTGAATTAGTGCATTAACTGAGTGTTGCTGTTGAATACTTTGAAAATGTTAATTTAGGGCCTGTTCTTTACGCCGGTCTGAGAACCGGTTCTAGCCAATTTTTGGGGTTGAGACCCAAAAATTTTTCAAAATGTGCTGAACCCCATGTTTCTCACAAGAAGACTCAAACCCAGGTCTCAGTTTTTGGGTTGATACCAAAAAAAAAAAAACTCGTTTCTTTCCCCTCTTCTTTCTTCTTCCTCCTTCGACTCCGGTCATCTTCCTTCCCGGTCGTCCTCTTCCTTCCCGGTTGTCATCTCCCCCGCGTCCGTCATCTTCTTCCTTCGCGAAGTCCTTCGACCTCCTCCCTTCGATTCGCGCCGAATAGTTGCCATTTTTTTTTCCCTTCGCAACTTTTTTTTTTTTTTTTTTTTTGGGTTCAGCAACAATTGCTGAACCAAGGTTCTGCAAATTGCTGAAATTTGGTTCTGCAATTTGCAGATCCGCCGGAATCGGGGAAGAAGGGAGGAAGAAGAAAGAAGAGAGAAAAAAAAGGGAAGGAAAAAAACGGAAAGGAAAAAAAAAAAGGTTGGGGAAGAAGATGAACAGTGTCACCGACACTGTTCATCAAAGTTTTTATAAATAGGCCCCTGCTATTTTCTGTTTCTTAAATAACAGCCCCAACTAATTTTTTTTTAAAAAATTAAATAGGAAAAATTAAATATTAAATTATCTTAAACTAAAAATATTGTGTAAACTTACATATATCATTAACATTAAGAACAATTACTATGGGCTGAAATATTATTATAATGTAAAAATTAGTTTTTGGTTGAATATTTAAAAAATGAAATATTGGAGTTTTATCTGCTAATAAAAGTAAAAATTTTGGAAAAAAGTAATGAAAAAAATATTGAGTTGAACCCTATGTTCTTTAGCTTGGGCTGAGAACTGGGTTACAACCAAATTCTCAGAACCTTGTTTCTTAAAAATGGGCTGAGACCCAGTTGGGCTGAGAACAGGTTCTGAGACCTGTTCTCAGAACTCCCTAAAGAACAGGCCCTTAGTTCTTCGTTTTGTGGTCTGTACAGGGATTGATTGGCCCATGTATAGGGGAGACTATGTCCAAATTTCGCTAGGTTAAATACACATTCACTAATACACTTAAAATTTGATGAAAAAAGTACGAAATTGTCTTCTTACAATCAAATTTTCTGTTTTCAATACAAAACAAAACACACACTAAAACTTTCCAAATGAAAAAATATAATTCCTAATCGATAACTATCATGGGTTGTGTTTCTATATTACCTATGATGTCGACGTACAGTCTTTGATAAGTATCTAAGTGAGCTTGAAGCATGTCATTCAAGTCATCCATTATGTCTTCCTTATGGTGTCGCCACAACACACAAATTGGGGGCAACAAGATTTTACCCCTAGTCTCCAAACAAATGAAATGGTTGCCCCGGATATGACCCATAGTGATATATGTGGTCGGATCATCTGATACGCCGGACTCCCTCAATCAGAGTGAAAGGAAGGTACAACATTCCGCTCCGTAGAATGCGAATACCCTATGGTACCTCGTGGCTACAAGTAGACCAAATAGACAAGTATCAAATCAAAACTCCTCTGTTGCAGGACTTATATGGTAATCCAACACTGTATGAGCTTTATCGTACATTTCTTCACCGAGAACTTCAAACCAAAGTGAGGCATACGCGTCAAGTTCATGTAACAGCTCCCACCGGACTTGCGACCAAAGTAACTGTTCACCACGTACGAATCTAGCTATTACCCTAAAACCACAGTGTCCATCCCCCATTACATTGTTATAATCCACCACATAATCGAACACAAACTGTTGTACCAAAGACGGAAGGTTGAAAGGCCAGTTGGAGTCATTAGAATTCATTCCATTCCTCCTGGTTAATAACCCAGATGTCCTGCTACGCCCTGCACATGTTATTCGTATGCATCAAACCATGCATGCATGAAAATAAATACTCGAACAACAAAAATTGGGTAACATGGCAAACTATATGTACCTCTGCCTCTGCCCCTACCCCTGACTGCAACTCTCTGGGTATGCTCGTAGGCTAATAGATCTCGTTGCGCAGAGTTGTTTCTCGGCCTTCCCCTATGTGGCCTTTGTATCGGATCAGCGAGGTCAACAATCTCTGGATAGAAAGTGCTATGCATGACACCCGCTACTCTGTAAATGTCCGCAGTAAGATGTTGCGAGGCCTCAACATACATCTCATGCAATCGCCCTTGTGCTGTTTGCCGCTACTCATCACTAGGCATGTTTCCCGCATCCAAAGATAGGGTCTGCCAAAAGAGGTCCACATCCAAAGGATCAATAGGTCTGTAATTCCTGATCATTTCAACCATCTCATATGCACACGGCAAGTCGAAGCTCGTTCGCATTTCACAACCACACAGCTCACTATTTGTCCCATAGACTCACCTCTCTTTTTATATTCATTTAACAACAACAGTATGGCATATTGCGAAACTATGCCATTTATCCTACTATACAACAGGTAATTGGCTTCACGCAATGTTTTGCTCCGAGATACCTCAATTTTACTACAGATCTCATCCAAATGCTCCTTTGTCATCTTATTTATGCCCAAAAAAATTATACAAAATGATCCTCTATCAATTTTAATGGCATGCTTCAACATTGCGTATGCACTCTCAGCCCTGCAGAGATAAAAAAATATACAAAATTAAGGCTTTAAATCGGAGAATAATTTATAATGGAGTCATATCTATAACTATATGTGATGAAAGTTAATATATTCTCAGATGTTGTTTGTGCGCCCTCCATAATGTTTTATTTCTTTAATCCAGACTGAGACAAACTTGGTCTTGTGGGGATCCAACCATGTATGGTGCATATAATTAACAACTGATAACCATCAGCCTCTATAGTTAGTCTCAATGATTTCCACAGCTTTCGTGAACTTGTCTTCTGTTAAAGCATTCATCACTCTTCTCCACCGAGCTTCAAACTCATCTAATATCTTCGTGTCCATACACACACTCAGTGATTTCTTCCTTACATCCATAGCAATATGCCTTTTGGACAGTAGCTGTTTAGAATGGGGGAAAATATTGTGCATAGCTTTCAGTAAAGCCGACTCTCTGTCAGTCATAACTACATGTGGATATTCCAGTGAATGAAAAAGTTGCCTCAATCTAGTCATAGCCCAGAAATAAGTTGCATAGGTCTCATCCCTCAAGAAAGCAAAAGCAACATGAATGTATTGATCCGTCGACACATGAGCGACTATCTGAAGCAAAGGCATGTCATACCGGTTGGTCTTATATGTCGTATCCATATACAGTACGTAAGGAAACGTATGAAGTAGACCAGGAACATCCTCATGAGCGAACACATTTTCAAGAGTATTACGCTCGTCTTTCGCTGTGTACCAATAGTAGTACATGTAATCCTGCATCAGTTTCAAGAAGTACTATATAGTATTTAAATCTCCCCTCTCGTTTCTTCTAACTTTTGTCGTTTCATTGTACACCTGTCTGATACGGGTGACATTAGTCGCATTATCATATCGCAATTTTGCGAAATTTATCTTCATCATTTCTGAAATTCTCCTTTTCCGCTTCATTCAACTTGGAATGCTTTTGATGCCAGTTTCTAACAAGGGTACCATTCATGATTGTGCTGACATTTTATGGCACTTAGCTTCCAGTTACTCCCACTAATTTATTTTCCTACTAGTTGAAAGGGACAACCAATCAGCTTGCTACTTGTGTTGTTACGGCCTATTTTTCCTTCACCTAGGGGTGCTTTGCTTCTAACTTCCCCCAATCTATCACAACCTATATCAACTCTCCCTCTTCTCCCTTTTAGAGGCCCCTTCCACTTTTTAGAAGAAGTTATTTTAGTATCAAAATGATGCTCAGTTGCTCTGGTTTCAACCCAACCAATCAACTCAGCTCTAATACTGAACTCTTCCTCAATCCGAAATACATTTGTGTAATCTGGAAAGATGCGATCATCCGCAAAACGCAGAGCTTGGCAAGAAAACAAAATATGACATTATATATCACCGAAATCAGAGGCGAAAACAGAGTAACGGGTAGAATCGCCCAGGAGGGGCGATTAAACCACAGAGAATCGCCCAGGAGGGAACGCCATAGGACACCAAATTTCCCCAGGAAGATCGCCCCTCCTGGGCAATTGTATCGAATAAAATCGCCCCAGTGTGGAGATTTCTTGGGGAAAATTAGTGTCTTGTGGCGATTTTACCAGATAAAATCGCCTGATTTGGGCGATTTGCTCTAGTAAAATCGCCCGACGCAGGCGATTCTCCCCCAGTGACAAAAAATCCAAAAAAAGGTGCCACTTTTTGTCCATAAATATAGTAATGTGATACGTACTGTGTAATATAGATCTTCATTTGCATTACTGTCCATGATACACAATCAAAATTCAAGTATTTTTGATGTAATGGTATGAATATATGGTTTAAGGGAGATGATTGAGTGGAAATGAGAGGGAGTATGGATGAGGGATGAAGGGAACCCTATGTGTTCTTGATGAAAGGATAAAAATAGAATGTGAGGATAAAAAAGTTAGGTAAATTTTTTTTATAAAGTTAGAAATGACATTAATATCTTTTTATCACTTAAAATTTTAAAAAGTGTCATGTATTTAGTAAAATGGGTCCTACAATTAACATGCCCCATAGAATAAAGTAGAGGGAAGTAGGAAATCACACGATTATCCTTTCTCTTTCTTCTTTGTTTTATTTCTTTTATTTTTATTTTCTTTTGTCTCCTTATCTCTTCCTCTTTTTCCTTGTTCCTATCTTCTTGTTTTCCTCTTTTCTTCTTTTCTGTCAGTTCTCTCTCTCTCTCTCTCTCTCTCTCTCTCTACTTTTTTCCATCTCATTTCACTTTCACTTTTGTTTTATAAGGTCATCTCTAGCAGTTTTGCACTATTCCAGTCACCTCCACCTCTAAGTTCCAGTTTCTACAGTAAATTTACCTCAACATAAAACTCTACCTTCCAGTTTTTCAAGAATATTCTTATTTGATTCCTCCATACACATAATTTTAAATTCAATTTAACTACTTTTGTACTATTCAAATTATTTATACAAAAACCCCAACTAATTGTTTTATTTTGCAATTTCATCTAATATGATAAATTCATTTAATTAATAATTAAACGATAATTATATTAATATCGCAATGAAAATTGATAAAATGCAAACTAAATTAAAAGTAGTCTCGACAAGCGAAACTTAATAATACTAAAAAAACTTTCATAATTATTTAGAAAATAAAATGTAAACTACTAAACTAATATTACTAATCTGAGTCGTCTACAGCATTCGAATGACACTCCCACAAGTGCTCTATAAGTGCGTCGCGAAGCTCAAAGTGAGTATTTCTATCTCGAATTCGTCTATATCGAGCAAGATAACTTTGAAATCGGGTATTTTCATCTTGGCTAGTTTCAACTTTATATTTTATGTAATGTCTTTTTCATATTATGTTCTTTTTAATATTAAGTAATTTTATAAATATAAATGTTTGAATTACTCTATTTTTAATTTTGGCACTTTGAAATGTCGTTTTTCATAATTATATTATGCAAAATTTTAAAATTCTCTTTATAATTAAGTAGAGTTGACTATAATTATTTATATTTTAATCACATATGAAATAACAAGTAAATAAATTAAACTCTTAAATTTATAATAATAACAAAGTTTGTTTTTTAATTAATCAATGGGTTCAAATAATAGATAAAAATAAATTTGGGGTTTAAAGTGTAAATAAAAGAAATAAAAAAAAATTTAAAAAGGGGGAGAGTTGTGAACAGCGAGGTCCACTGTTCACACCTCTGTGCAAAACACAGAGGTGGGGGTGAGCTTCTTGTTGTCCCACGCTCCAGCAGTGGCAGATGCCCTAATAATTTCTCATCAATTTCAATATATCTTTTGACATTTCTCAAATACCTTTTTACATATCTCAAACACCTTTTTATATTTCTAATATAATTTTAATAATTTTAAAATCCAAAATACCTTTCAAAAGGCATACCATACGGGGAAGTTTCCACCGTTTCTCCCTTTCTTTTATTTTATTTGTTTAATTGATTAGTTAATGTTGATTCGTTTTGTTCTTTTTGCGTCTTCCTTCTTCTTGTCTTTTCTTCTTTCTTATCCTGTAGTTTAGATTTTTTAAAAAAATATTATTTAATTATAATTTTATCTATTTAAATTACTAATGCTTCGCTGTATCGAGTCTTATATGACTAGAGTCACGTTTAAACAAGTTATTTATAAATTTTAGAATCCCTAAAATATTTTTAATCTTTCTAATTGTTCAAAACTAAACTTTTAATAAAATATCTCCTCTCTATTTGATTATCGCAAAATTGTAATTCTATTTAATGATTATTTTTGGTTAAGAAATTATTATAATTTGAATAATAAAATCTTATGTTAAAACTCTTAAGAAAGTTATAGGGTTTTACGGCTACTTAAGATTTAAATATAAAGTTAAAAGTACGGGGTCTTATAGTAGAGAGTGAAAATAGGTAGGTGAAAATTTATTTTGGTGGTTTTTCTCCAAAATATAGGTAAGGATATTTTTATCTTTTTAATACTAAAAATTTTACAAAGTGTCATGTGAATATTAAAACGGGTTATGTGAATAACATGCCCTAATAAAATGGTAATAATAATAAAAGTAAAAATAAAAGAAAGAAAAGGAAATAGGAGAAATCAGCCAAACGCCGCCTATTTTCTTCCCTTCTTCACGCCTCTTTCTCTCCCAGAATCAAAGAAGCCCTCCATTCTCTCCCCGTCTTTCTTCCCCCCAAAATCTGAAATTTCCTCTCCTTCTTGAACCTCAATTGAAGAAGAAGGTTCAAGCTACATCCATGTTCTCCATCCCTCTCTCATTCACCCCAAGCTAAAGACCCATCTGTTCCATTTAGCCTTTAAAACTCGCAAATATCTCATGATGAGGAAATCCAGAGCTAAAACACACATTATGAGTCAGAAAGATGGACGGCCAAATAGAAGTAAACGCCTTGGAGCAAAATGAGGGAAATGTGCAACTTGCAACTCTTCTAATTGGTACTGTTTTCGGTTAATTAAGGGGTTAGAAATCGCAAGTTGGGTACTGTTTTGCATATTGAACGAATTAAGAATTTGTGGGGATTGGTTTCTTGATTACTTATTGGGTGGGTGATCGCTTCTTTGGGTAGTTTTAGGACTTTCCTGAAGTCGTTTCAACTCTGCTTTATTTCTTTGATTCTATTCAATTTTGAATTTCCCTGCTTTCAATTGCCTAGTTATCTTTTCGTGCTACCTGGACATTTGCTCTTAAAATTATAGTTTGGATTTTGTCATCGTGCACACTCATCTTTTCTGAAATTTGAGGGCTTAACCCCGAAATTTCCTGTTGTGTACTTCATATCTGAGCTATATTACAAAATTTCGTTTTGCGAAAAGATTTTTCAAAATTAGAACCAAGTGTCTAATTTTTGCGAAAATTTGCTTCTTTTCTTAAGTGTCATTGCTTTTGTATGAATTGCTGCTTGCCTGATACATTTATCAATACCGGGAGGTATAGGGGTAAAAGGCTTGAGTGAACACATTAAACAGGGCGCCACCCTAGAGCGAAACACGGGATTTGTGTGTAGCTGTTAGGTGGGAAACACTTGGGGGAATAAGGGGGTAAGGTTATTTCTCACTTTTCCTTATTCTTAGCAGACAGGTTTTCGCTTTCTTTATCCAATGTCAGGTGGAGGTGCTCCTAACCCTTTAGGAAACGAGCAAATCCTAGCTGCGATTGCGCAACTCTCCGCGCGATTTGCTACACTCACGGAGGAAGTCGCCGAACTCATGACTGAACGGGAACAACGCCGCACAGACTCAGACGACGATGTGGCCGGCCCAGGCACCAACGCCGCAGACCAGCCTTTCACAGGCCTCAGTCAATGCAAGACAACCGTTCCGCCCTTTGCCGGAGGCACGAATCCAGAGGACTATCTCGACTGGGAGATGAAGATGGAGTGCATTTTTGAACTTCATGCTATCCCGGAACACAAGAAAGTCCAACTCGCAGTGGTCCATTTCACAGACTATGCCCTAATCTGGTGGAATCAGCAAATGGACCAACGCAGAAACACACGTCCCATGCGGGCCCGTGCTCCGCCTCTCTCATGGTTTGATTTGACTACATCTATGCGTAGAACTTTTGTGCCTGACTACTATTTTAGAGAATTGTATAGGAAATTACATACTCTTGTATAAGGTTCTATGTCTGTAGATTAATATTATAGAAAATTAGAGATGGCAAAAATTAGGGCTAATGTACAAGAGGATGAGCCCGTATCTATGGCTCGTTTTCTTAATGTTTAAACAGGGGTATTGCTTTAGCTGTTGAATTGCAGAATACTACAACGCTGACAGACATGCTGCACAAGGCTCGGGTCATGGAGGAGTATCTAAAGTCCGTTCCACCAATCCGGACACCTACCAGCGCCCCACCAGCTTGGCGCAAGAATCCGGCCTACTCTCCACCGGCAAGGAGGCCGATCATGTCTGAGCGCAAGGCCATAATCCCTGTTGCCGCCACCCCTTCTTCATCACAGCAGAAAACGCCATCAACTCCCAGGCAGTCCATCAGCAACGTAACTTGCCACAAGTGCTCAGGCCGTGGCCACTACATGCGTGACTGCCCCAACATCCGGAAGGTATTATTGGGCCAAGATGGTGAGTACATTTCAGAGGACGATGAAGAAGAACCAGCCGTTAACCCCTCACAGGAGTTAACTGACAGCACTCCGTCTGCACCAGTGGAGCAATTTGAGTTCCTTGAAGAAGATCCATCTCAGAACTTGGTTACTCGCACTCTGACAACAGCTGCTGTCCCAGACACTACTCAACGGACAAACATCTTCCACGCCAGAACAAGGGTAAATGGGAAGTTGTGTGTTCTGATAATTGATAGAGGGAGCTGCACAAACGTTGCTAGTGAATACAAGGTTGACAAGTTGAAGCTTCCTGTCATCAATCATCCACGTCCTTATCGGCTACAATGGCTCGACAGCTCAGACGGCTACAGAGTCACAAAGCAGGTAAGCGTACCGTACGCTATCGGTAAGTTTGAATCCACGGTTTTATGTGACGTACTACCAATGGAGGCTTGTCACATTCTACTCGGACGACCATGGCTCTTTGACCTGAAGGCAACACATGATGGGGTCGCCAACACTTACTCGGTCTGCCAGGAGGGCAAGATCCACACGTTCCTACCAATGCCGCCGACTGAAGTACGATCAGAAGTAGTTCGCATGAAGGAGTCCATCGCAAATTAGGAAGCTGAAAGGCGCCAAGCGAAGGGTAAGGGGAAAGAACTTGTAAAGGGTAGTAAGGCGAACTCTGATATGCCTGATCAGGACAAAGTTAAATATAGTTGTTTCGCTACATAGGGAGACATAGGACAGGTGTTAGATAGCAAAGATGATGTACTAGTTTTAGTATGTAAAGATACTTGTGCTAACCCTGAAGATATCCCTCAGGATATCCCTATAGTAGTTGATTCTTTGTTGCAGGAAGTCCCCGATGTCTTTTCAGAGGAGCTGCCGCAGGGATTGCCGCCTCTGCGTGAGTTTGAACATCAGATCGACTTCGTACCTAGCCAGAGCCGCCCACCATACAAGCCCGAGCCAGAGCCGCCGCCCCTGCATGCCAGGGATAGGGCGCACCTTGAGAACTATGACATAGCAGTGTTACATGTTGTCTACACTGCGAAAGAGATTTCGAAGGAGATCCAGGCCCGTGATGGCGCTGGGCCTTTTCAACTAATATCAACAATGGGGCCTCATGCTTACAAGCGTGATTTCACAGGTAAGTATGATCTCTGTTTTGTGTTAATCTTCCTGACTTGTTTCTGTTTGTTTGCAGCAACTTGCATTCGAGCACGAATCCTTTCCAACAGGGAGGGAATGATGAGGAAATCCAGGGCTAAAACACACATTATGAGTCAGAAAGATGGACGGCCAAATAGAAGTAAACGCCTTGGAGCAAAATGAAGGAAATGTGCAACTTGCAACTCTTCTAACCATCTTTGAAGAAGAGGCGCAAATCACCAAGTCCTAATGAAGAAGAATGCTTTTCTTGAAGTCTTGAAGATGCCGAAAGGTTCTTGGGCTTTAAAGAGACAAATAATAAAGTTCCCTACAATTTGGGCCGACCCAAAACTCATGGACCAGCCCACAATTTTTTGGCCAGCCCCAAAGAAGCAAGGAAGCCGCACGGCAGCCCACAGAGCCAGCCCACACGGCACTTAATTAATTAGGGTATTTTTGTTCTTTTAAGTTAGTTTGCAAAAAGGGTGCTTTCTTGTTCTCTTTTTGGGAGTAGGATTTTTATTCTTTCCTACTTGTTTTCGAATTAAGTTTCCTTCTTGTTTTTGGTAGTTGTAAAATCGGCAACCACTAAAAATAAGGTTGACCGAATTCTTTTCTTCCTTTTCTTACCATTCCTACTTCTTTCCGGGTTTGGTATTGTAAAGGAAATCAATCTCTTGATTAATTTCCAATTCTAATTCTTTCTTTCTTCTAATTCTTGTGTTATTTTCGGCTGCCCTTTACCTATAAATAGGGGCCGAATTCTTCAATAAAGAGTTAGAGTATTCAGATCATAAAACTTAGTGTTTGAGTACCTTCCTTTTATTGCTTTATGTATTTGCATGTCGTAGTTTACATAATTGCATGAACTTAGCTAATTAGGTTACTTGCTCTACCTAATTATTCGCATGTTCAAAATTCCTTTCTTACACTTGGTTCGAATCTAAAATAAAATTAACTTAGGTTAGCTTTATTTCTCTGATTTTCGAAAGTAAGTTAGTAGTGTTATACGAGCTCGCCGCTTAATCACAAGGTCCTTGGCAACATTATCCGCATGTGTACAACCGTCCACATCATCTCACCTAGAAGAACTAAAGAATTGGATCGGTGGAGTCAAAATTCAGAGAGGGTTTTAGGACGAGTGGGAGTTTTAGCATCCAAGGTGGGAAGTAATTTCTAGTAGTTAACAATTTAAAGGTAAGCCATTCTCACAATACCCATTTATGAAAGAAAATAGAATTCATTTGTAAATGAAATTTAATCTTGCTAATTTCATGAAAATTGATAAATTAGATTTGAATTAGTGTTTAGATTGTTAGTATTGAGGTTGATAGTGCATCCATGTTATTAGATTTCATGAGAAATTGTATAATTTGTGAAATTCTTGTGAATGAGAGTTCTAAAGAGGAAAGTATTGTTTCAGAGATGAATTCTTAATTCTAGTATTAAATCTATGTTCTGTGGTTGATATAAATGCATTTGAGACTACTTTCGATAATATATTTAAACCATGGATTTTTCCAGTGTGTTGTTAAAATAGTAAGATTGAATTTTGGCCATGAAAACTACTTGAATTCGAATGAAAAACTTATGTGGGTCTGAGTTCTAAATGAGTAGGTACTATTTTGCTTTTAAGTTAATAGATTTTTTAAAGGAAATGTTATTTACAGGCCACATAATACTAAATGTAGGCCATTTTTTAAAATGTCAGGCTGTGAAATGACCAAAATGGCCTTCCCCCTTATAAAGTAAAAAAAAATTTTTACTGGGCCAAATCTTCTCCTTGCCATTCGGACGAGCTCGAGCTCACTCCTAGTTCCTGCTTCTCCATTTCCGTCGACATCCCTGCCAAACTCTCCAGTGGCGCTACATCCCTCGCTGCCAAGCTCCATTTCCGGCGCTCCATCCCTTTCTGCCGCCGCTCCATTCCTCTCTCCCGCCGCCGCCGTTAATTAGGTTGGTGTTATTTTTTTCCGTTTTTAAATTTGTTCCAAATGTTGAAATTGAAGTGAATTGGTTGTTGTTGAGTTTATGGGAAAGTTTTTGAATGCATGTTTGTTGCGTTTTTCGGCCCTTTTGTGCATAATTAATGTGCAATTTTTCTAGCATGTATGTTGGATGTGTAGTTCAGTCCCTTTTTTAAGGGAATGGAAATTTTGCTTTGAATCTTGAAAGATTGCATTGTATTGGTTGTGTAGTAATGTTTTAGCGGCTAAGTTGCGTTACCGGCTGTGGAGTTAACAAAGATTAGGAAAAATTCCGTCGTTGTTCTTCGGAAAAACGGTTTTCCGGTGAACAAACCGGAAAATCGCTTCGGGAAAGCAATTTTCCCACTTGATTCAGGTGATTTCCTAAGAAAAAAACGCCTCCTCCAGGCGTTTTTCCCAAAAAAAATCGCCTGAAAGAGGCGTTTTTTCTTGGAAAAAAACTCCTCCAGGCGATTTTCCCTAATCTGTATTGCTTCTTAAATTTTTTCCCTTTAATATGTTGTTTGTTTCTGAATTTCTTTAAGTACAGATGGGGGACAGATTTAAAGGTAATATATTCCGTCGGACGGAAAAAAGATCCAAATCCGGAAAGAGTAGTAATCCGGAAACATCTCGGGAGAGTGTTAATTCGGATAACTCCGGGGAGCCTATGATTCCAGAGGCGGAAAATGCCCCTCGTGTTCATCCAACGGCGTCTGAGCGTTAGAGGAAGGTCGTTGCACGATCGCGAGCATCTTCTGCGACTGGGAATGTCATTGCTCCCATTACTGAACACTCATTTCAACATTCTGTGTCTGGAAATGAGTACATTGGTGCATCCTTTACTGAACAACCTTTCGCACCGCCTTTTTCAGATGTTGAAATGTCCCACGATGATGGTGACGATGATGGAAGAAGTGATGCTGAAGGGGCTAATACAAGCATCGAACCAAGTAGGAGAGCTGGGAAAGGACTCATGGGCAGTGAGGCTTCAGTAGCGAGTGCAGGGTGGAAGGAATACAAGGAGCTAGACCATCCGCTCGAAGGTGGTCCTGTAATCCCTGAGTTGCTCTTGAGTTTCGAAGGCCACACTTGCCTACCATGTTTGGCATGGAGAGGTAATTCTATTAAATTGCGCACGATGTGATGTATTCAATGAATTAGTATTTTCCTAATTATCTATGCTTCATTACTTGTGATCCAAACTGTCACAATAAAGTATGTTCGCACGGTTTACTTTTTTTTTTACAGAATAAATGCTTTAGGAATTGTATCCCTCTGTTGTAATTCCGTTGTTTACATTTTGTAGGAACAGGGGATACTGAAATGTCATAATGGGGCCGATCGATTGAAAAATTGGCCGGTCAATGATGAGATGAAAAAGCTTGTTGAGGGGTCCGGTTTGGCCCATTTAGTACAGTGCATGCATGATGAGTTAGACGCCGCTTTACTCTGTGCCTTTGTGGAGATGTGGCATCCGGAGACCAACTCTTTCCATTTGCCATTCGGGGAGATGACAATAACACTGCATGATGTTGCCTACATACTGCGCATTCCGCTTGGGGGTAGGCCCATTTATGGAAAAACAAAACTACATAAATAGCGACGGATGTTGCAGCTGTGTTGGGAAACGATGGAGTGAAAATGGACTTTACATCTAATTTTCACTTGCACACCAAACCACAATCCTAAACATCTGAAGTCCTTATCATCCCTAATACAATACTACACTAGAAATTTGCTAAAGAAGTTAACAGATTTGTTGTAATTCCCATCGAAATGTAATTGGCAATCTAAACCTAACCACAATCAGAAACTTTTGAAATAATTAACAACATGACAAATATATTCTAACTATACTGTACATCTAAATTTCAATACAAACCTAACCGAGGACGCCATACATTTGAAATCATAAATCCCTACACCCTAATCGATAACTATCGTGGGTTCCCTGTCTACATTGCCTACGCTAGCAACGTACAAGCTCTGGTATCTATCCAATCGAGCTTTTAACCTGTCCTCCAAATCATCCATCATGTCGTCCTTATGGTGTCGCCACAACACACTGACTGGGGGCAACATGATTTCACCTCTCATCTCCAAACAAATGAAATGGTTGCCCCGAATATGTCCCATAGTGATATACGTGTTCGGATCATCACATACGCCGGACTCCCGCAATCGAAGTGGAAGGAAGGTGCAACATTCCGCTCCGTAAAATGCGAATACCCTCTGGTATCTCATGGAGACAAGTAGGCCAAATAGATAAGTATTGAACCAAAACTCCTCTGTTGCTGGACTTATGTGGTAATCCAACACTTTAAGAGCTTTATCGTACATAGCTTCACCGAGGACCCCAAACCATAATGAGGCATACGCATGAAGTTCATGTAACAACTCCCGCCGCACTTGCGACCAAAGTGACTCGTCACGATGTACGAATATAGAGATTACCCTAAAACCACAGTGTCCATCCCCCATTACATTTTTATAATCAACGACATAATCGAACACGAACTGTTTAACCAAAGACGGGAGGTTGAAAGGCCAGTTGGATTCGTTAGGAGTCATTCGAATACTCCTGGATGATGACCCACTTGACCTGCTGCGACCTGCACATGTTATTCGTATGCATGAAACAATAGATGCATCATAATAAATAATTGAAACAAAAAACAATTGCAAAGGATATGACACCTATATGTACCTTTGCCTATTGATCTGCCTCTGTCTATGCCGGCTTCCCTCTCGGCATGCTCGTAACGTGAAAGGTCTCGCTGCGTCGAGTTGTTCCTCGGCCTTGTGGCCTTTAAATGGGATCAGAGAGGTCAACAATCTCTGGATGCAAAGTGCTATGCATGAAACCCACTACTCTATAAATGTCCGCAGTCGGACGCTGCGAGGCCTACACATACATCTCATGCAGTCGACCTTGTGCTGTCTGCCGTTCCTCATCGCTAGGCATGTTTCCCTCATCTAAAGATAGGGTCCTCCAGAAGAGGTCCACATCCAAGGGATCAATAGGTATGTAATTCCTGGCCATTTCAACCATCTGATGCGCACACGGCAAGCCATAACTGGTTCGCAGTTCACGACCACACATCTCACTATTCGCCCATAGACTGCACCTCTCTTTTTGTATTCTTGTAACAGCAACTGTATGACATCTTGCGAAACTCTGCCATTGATCCTACTATACAACATGTAATTGGCTTCACAGATTGTTTTGCTCCGAGATGCCTCCATTTTACTATGTATCTCACCCAAATGCAACTTTATCATCTTATTTATGGCCAAAATATTGTAGGAAATGAACCTCTATCAGTTTTAATGGCGCGCTTCAACATTGCGTGCGCACTCTCAACCCTGCATATATAAAAGACGAACAAAAGTAATGTTTTACATAAGAGAATAATGTGTAATGGTTTCATATATATAACTATAGGTGATGTGACGCAAAAATTACAATATACAGGAAGTGCTTCTTAAGGCCCAGTATGAACTTCTTGAAAAGCAATGGCCCAATCTGAAGGAGTCTTGATGGTGAAGAAGAATGGTCAGGCTGGAGACCGATCTGGACAGCTCGGATCAGCAGAGTTGATTGATGAATTGTGATTTGCACTGTTCCGGTGATAATTTCAGATGATAAAGAAAGAGGCGGGGCTTTCCCCCCTGTGTAAGCTCCGACGGTCAAGTTAGTATAGGTGGAGAAGATAAACAATAAAGATGAATGCTTGAAATGGTAAAGATTGCGTACCTTCCAAAGTATGAAGACTTAGTATATATACCTCAAGTTGAAATGTGTCCGTTGAAACCTCATGAGTGATTTGTTCACCTGCTCCTTCTGTTTAGCGTGGCGTAGACGCTATTATTTTGACCGGGTCTCACGGATGTCTTCCTCTCTTAAGAAATCTGAACCTCCCTGCATGCAATCGAGTAGAGATACCTAATCTATGACAACTTTCACCTACTGCGTCAGTGAAGCGAGGTAGGTCGGTCGGTCTATCTTAGATCGGCCGGATCAAATATCACGGTAGAAATATAAAGAAAGGACCAAGGCATTCTAAAGTCTGAAGTTCGACCTGACTCTTTTTGAGATATAAAGGTTTGGCTCGGTTTTATGGTTTTGACCGACCTAAGCTTGTAACAGAGAATACTTAGTGGCTCGGTCTGGACGACCTTTCCGATCTAAACATGATTCTGGGCTCTATAGGCGTCTTGTTATTTTTCACTGCTTATCTTTGTTTCAGTCCATTGGGCTAGGCCCAATGGAGATCCAATTTTATGCACACCAACATGTCCCCCAGTATTAGGTTTTACCGATCTAAAACTTAATACTTTTTGCGTTTTTCCAGGCTAAAGTTCAACATAAAGCACTTATCATGGGTTCTCCGATCAATCCGAGCCATTCTTCCGAGCTAAGCATGATACTATATTCTACTAGGCCGAAAGCGTGACTAAGGCATTTATCAAGTGTTCATCCGACCTATAGTTTATCCGACTTGTAGTTTACCGAATATGATAAAAAAAAACTGAAATGGGTCTATGAAATCCGACCTACAGAGAATAGTGTCAACCGACGCATATGTAATAAAGGCAATACCGATCTAAAGAATTTGAACAGACTATTGGACATATTAATGAATGCGGTAATAAAGGCATACCTTTGCGTTATCCGAAGTCTGGATTTTGAAGAGTTGGGATGTGATTAGATACGTCCTCTCGACTTTCAAGGCGATAGGTACGACTTCCCATGCCTTTATCATTTTTGAGGTGGCATTAAATACCGCACCCGTTTGTCCTGCCCACGTCTTTTCGGACTCCCCGAGGTTCCTCTATAAGAACCGTGAGAGCAAATACTTGCCACCATTCGCTATTTGCCTTCCTGAAAAAAGAGAGAAAGGTCCACAGCACAGAAAATTTTTTTTTTGTTTTCCTTCCTGCCGCCGGGGTTGCTGAGCTTCGCCGGAGTTTGATCGTTGTGTCTCTGCTCTACAAATTTTGTCCGCACCGTCGCCCCATCGTCATCACCGTTCCGTTGCAACGCCTATTTCCTCGTTCATCCGTCTACAATGGCATCCGAGAGAAGTTCCGGTACCAGAGCATCGCACCAGATCCTCAGGTCAGTGTTCCTTTTTTCCCTTTCTTTATTCGAGTAAACTGCTTGATTTATTAGGTTTATGGTATATTTTGAACACTTTATATTATAGTGATCTTTGCACTGCTTCCTGTAGATATGGCCGCCACCCATGAATTTAAACATGAAGAAATAATTTCCGAGATGACTAGGGTAGATTTAGAAAAACTTAGGTTGGCCCACTACATAGATCCTTCCGTCACGATCCGTTTACCCAGGCCCGAGGAAAGGATAACTACTGTCTCCGAGGGTTGGGTTGGGTCGGGATTTATGAATATCACATAAGTTTTGGGCTAAGGTTCCCGACCCTGGATTTGTTAAATGAAATGTGTGATTTTCTTCATATTGGGCTGAGTCAATAAGTACCTAATGCCCTTAGGTTTTTGATAGGGTTTATGTATGTTTGTTTTGGGGCTGGGGTCCGATCTACAGTAGACTTGTTCTTCCAATTCTACACGGTCCGCAAATATCCTTATGGTAATGGGTGGGTAACTTTCCAAATACTAATAAACAATGGAGGGCTAGATTTTTTATGGTGAAGGCCGAAGAGGCAAATCTACCTTACCGTTGGTCACAGTTTATTATCCCAGTCGACCAAACCCGAGATAAGTCCGACCCCATAGTTCAGTCGGACTATAAAGTGCTAAGAAATTATACCACCTCGGTTAAATATTCGGCAAAAGTCTCTTCAGAGGATCTTCTGGTTTGGGCCGGGCTGAGCCAAGCCCCCGGCGTAGAAGGAGAAAGTAAATACCTGTCTCTTAACCTTTTATTTATCGTCTTCTCATTTTTCCTAGATCGGTTTCTGATCATTGTACGCTGTTTGCTTTCAGGTGGCCTCGGTGGATTCGGCAGGAAGAAAAAGGCCAGTAAGCCGGCTGCAGCCTCGGGATCTTCCAAGAGACCGGCTGAGATCAATCTCACAGAGGAAGTTGAGGTCGCCGATCCTCCCAGCTCAGCATTGGTGACTCGGGTCGTGAAAAAGAGCAAACCGACCCCGGCAGAAATCCAGGCAGCTAAGGCTGCCAAAGCTCCACAAATGCTGACGGGCCCCACTTCAGGAGCCGAGCTACCGAGTCCAGATGATTTGTTGGGGCCCATGGACCCAGTAACCAAAGAAAGGGTCATTTTATTGAGCGATCAAAGGGAGAGACCGATTTCCCTAGCTCGGCCTATTCACCAGGCCCATTTGACGGAGCCACCACCCGAAGACCTTATACCATATCAGGAAGTGGCGCCCAAGTCTTCTCAATCTTTTGAGGAGATTATCCGAGTGAGCGAGGAGCTCGGGGGGATTTGAACCAGATGATGAAGCGGGAGGCCCTTCTAGCTTCGCACATTAAAAAGGTAAGTTTTCCGAACTTAGTTAATTTTTTGAAAATAAATGGTTACCTGGTGTGATATTTTCACAATACCCTTGTATCGGATTTTTGCAGGTCGTTTTTAATTACGCGGCTACGAACAGAAGGACGACAGCTTTGGATATCTTAGCCCAAAGCTACGAGCTGGAAAGGTCGAAGAAACTGACCGATGAAATTGAGGATTTACAGCTACAGCTGGGGCTCGAACGCAGCAAAATTTCGAAGCTCGAGGTTGAAAAAACCGAACAACTTAAGCAAAACCAGGATCTGTGTTCGAAGTCTAGCCAGCTGGAGACCAAGATCCAGGGCCTGGAAGCCGATGTGGAGACCCTGAAGAAAAGTGAGGTTGCCCTGAAGGAAAGGGAGGCTGCCCTGGAAAAGGAAAAAGCCGACTTGGTGAAGGAAAAAGCCGACCTGGTGAAGGCCGCTGAGGAGGCGGCAGAGAAGGTTGCCGGGCTGCTCAGCCCGGCGGAGGTCGAAGCAGCTCGCCATGCCGAGCTGAAGGCTTTTAAGGAGGGCGCTCTGCTGGACTCGATGAACCGGCGCTTTCTGGAGCTGATCCATTGCGGGTATACCCTGTGTTGGGAGGAGCTAAAAGGTTCCAGGTCGGTAGAAGACGCTCCTGCGGACTCTATGGCCCAGACTTCTTTGCTTCCAGAGGGACGTGATCCTTTCGATCTGGTAGAGGAGATTAAGCAAGAATGCCGAGCCAACGGTGTTCCCATACCCGAGAGTGCCGAAGAAGATCCTGAGGCCGACCCCCAGGAGGCAGCAGATGAAGCGACTTCTCAAGCTCCTCCTTCCTGAGATTGGGCTTACTCTTCTTCACAGTGGCCATGACCATGTCACCGACCTTCCCAGCGCGGGCTGTCCCTTCTTAACGGTGGCCATGACCATGTCGCCGACCTTCCTTCCTAACTCCCCTGTTTAGACATTTTTTTGTAATCTTGTGGAATTTTTCTGATTCTGGTCCCTTTCGAAGAAATTTTGTAATTTTTAGATCGGCTTTGTACTTGAGCTCGTTTATTGAATGAAGTCTTACTCTTTCGTAATCTCGTCATCTTGACTTTGATGCTTTCCCCGTCTTTAACTTGACTGCCTCATAGATAGTATTTCCTTAAGTGTGCTGCATTCCAAGCCCTTGGAATCAACTGTCCTTGTAAATCTTCTAAAACATAACTTCCAGTAGGTCGGGCTTCGATCACCCGGTAAGGCCCTTCCCAATTAGATATTAACTTGCCTTGTTCTTGCGGTTTGTTGATAGCTCGGTTTCGTAAAACTAAGTCTCCTGGTACAAAGGCCCGATGTTTGACCCGAGCGTCATAGTGTTGCCGAACTAAATTTTTATAATTCAGTTGGTGTACATAGGCAGTGTCCTGAGCTTCTTCCATCAAGTCCAAGTTGAGCTCCAAGTTTTTCTGATTCTGGTTCCTTTCGAAGTGCATGACTCGGGGGGCACCATTTTGAATCTCCGAGGGGATAACAGCATTGACCCCAAAGGCTAGCTCGAAAGGAGTCTTTCCCGTAGCCGATTTAGGCGTAGTCCGGTGGCACCATAGTACATGAGGCAGCTGTTCTACCCAATTTTTGCCCTTATCTTCTAACCTGGCTTTCAACCCGTGCAACAGAGTTCGGTTCGTGAGTTCCACTTGCCCATTTGCTGGAGGATGAGCTACAGATGCGAAACGTTGGGTGATACCGAGCTTTGAACATAAGGCTGTAAACTCTTTAGATTCGAACTGGGTCCCATTGTCCGAGATAATCGAGTTGGGCACGCCGAACCGACAGATGACTTGTCTCCAAAGAAATCGAGCTACAGTTCGCCCGGTAATGTTTGTCAATGCCTCGGTTTCTACCCATTTCGTGAAATAGTCTATGGCTACAACAAGATAATGGCAAGAACCGATCTTAGGAAACGGCCCCATGAGATCTATTCCCCATTCGGCGAAAGGTCAAGGGGCAATTATCCCCGTAAAGCTGGAGGCCGGCAACCGGTGAATTGTTGCGTTGTGTTGGCAACTGGGGCACTTTTGAACATATTCTACTGCTTCCTGGAATAACCGGGGCCAATAAAACCCAGCCCCAATTATTTTCTTAGCCAAATTCCGAGCCCCAATGTGAGACCCGCAATCTCCTTGATGTATTTCTTTCAGCGTGGCTTCTGCTTCTCCTGGACTCAGGCATTTTAGCAAGGGCATTAAGAAACCTTTTTTGTACAGATCCTCCCCGATTATTTGATAGTGTTCAGCCTTCCTTCTTATTCGTTGCGCTTCCTTTCGTGAATCTGGTAGAATACCATTTTTCAAGTATTGCCATAGAGGAAATCTCCAATCCCGACCCTCACTTATTGACAAGATTGCTGGCTCGGCCGTACTTCTATTCTGTACTTCTTCCACTAGAACGCTTTTAGTCAAATGAGATAAAACCGAGGAAGCCAATTTGGACAAGGCATCTGCATTTGTGTTTTTGCTCCGTGGAACCCGTTCTATGGTTCATTTTGAAAAAAAATTTAGTTGTTGCTGCGCCAGTGCTAAATATGTCTCCATTTGCCGATCCTTAGCCTTATACTCTCCCAAAATTTGTTTGACTACGAGCTGGGAGTCCGAACAAATTTTTAGACTTCTGACCCCGAGTTTCCGAGCTAACTTTAGACCGGCTATCATGGCTTCGTACTCTGCTTCATTATTTGTGGCCGTGAAGCAGAATCGTAGAGCATAAGTGTGGACCTCTCCAACAGGGCTGGTGAGGATGATCCCTGCACCCGATCCGGATTGGCTAGAAGTACCATCTACATAGAGTGTCCACGAGTCGTCACCCTTTGCCACGGTTAGAAGAAGATCGGTTTCTTGTGCCGGGCCAAGGATGTCTTCCTGGGGGTCGGATACCCCTTCAGCTATGAAATCTGCTAACACTTGCCCTTTGACTGCGGTGCGCGGGCTAAAGGTGATGTCATACTCCCCCAATTCGATAGCCCACTTGGTGAGACGACCAGAAACTCCTGCCTTTTGTAGGACATCTTTGAGAGGTGCATCGGTATAGACGGTTACTCCATGGGAGTTGAAATAAGGTCGCAGACGCCGTGTGGAGTGGACTAGAGCCAAGACTAGCTTTTCCAGGCTAGAATAGTTTTTCTCTGCTGCCTGTAAAACTTTGCTAACAAAATAGATGGGTCTTTGAACCCGGTTATCTTCTCGAAGCAAAAACCGAGCTAACCACTGATTTAGTGGTAGCTATGTACATATATAATTGTTCTCCAGGAATAGGCATAGTTAAAGACGGCAAAGAGGCTAAATACTTTTTTAATTGTTCAAAAGCAATTTGGCATTCTGGGGTCCATACAAATTTATCTGTTTTTTTCAGGATGCTAAAAAATGGTAAGGCTCGTTCTGTCGACTGAGCTAAAAACCGATTTAAGGCCGCTAGTCTACCTGTTAATTGTTGTACTTCACGAATTGACCTAGGTGGGTGCATTTGCAGAACAGCTTCTACTTTTTTTGGATTAACATAGATACCCCCCTCAGAAACCATATAACCTAAGAATTTTCTTGAATTAGCTCCAAAAACGCATTTTTTCGGATTTAACCTTAATTGATATTGGACAAGGGTTTCAAGTGTTTCACGTAAATCAAACAAATAAGTAGATTCATCCCTACTTTTAACAAGCAAATCATCAATATATGCTTCCATGTTTCGACCTAACTGATTTTTGAAAATTTTGTTTATCAAACGCTGAAAAGTAGCTCCGACATTCTTCAAACCGAAAGGCATAGTAATAAAGCAATAAGTACCTTTATCTGTGATGAAAGATGTTTTTTCCTCGTCTTCTTTAGCCATGAAGATCTGGTGGTAGCCCTTGTAAGCGTCCAAAAAGTTAAGGAAACGGAATCCAGCTATAGCATCGACCAAAACATCGATCAACGGTAAGGGGAACCAATCTTTAGGGCAGGCTTTGTTTAGGTCGGTAAAATCTATACACATACGCCACGAGCCATCGGACTTGGGAACCAATACGGGGTTGGCCAGCCATTCCGGATAATCCGCCTCTCGAATGATACGTACTTCTAATAAGGCGTTAACTTCGAGCTTCACGTATCTGCTGCGTTCTCCTCCGAGGTTACGTTTTCGTTGACGAACCGGCCTTGTTTGGATCGGCCGCCAGGGGGATGATTTTTACCTCGGCCCCTGCTTCGATGGACCGATCTGAGCTATCTGGCAGGTCGGTGATGGTAGCGGGACGAGCGGTATGTCCGGGGAGGGTAGGTGGCGAAGCTTGTGGTGTGGAGGTCGGAAGAACCGCAGATGCATCTTTTGACTTCCGATCCACTGGTGTTGGCTCCCTTAGGGAAGCCGTGTAACACTGCTTAGCCTGTAAAACATCACAGCGAAGAGCAGCTATCCCACCCATGGTGGGGAATTTCAACAGCATATGCATGGTAGAAGCAATAGGCTGGAACTGATTTAATCCAGGCCGACCTAGATACACGTTATATGGTGAAGGTTCATCAATGACCACAAAGTCTATGGTTTCTGTACGTTTTAGCTGACCAGCTATTAACGTGACCAGGATGCTGAGTTGTCCTACAGGGATAACATGGTGGTTGCCAAAGCCAATCAATGGAGTTCGTACTGAACTTAACTGTGCCTTATGTAATTGACATCCCGTCAATGCCTTAACTGTAATGATATTACTAGAGCTACCCGTGTCTAGTAATGTCCTACGTACTTGATAATTGGAAATATAGCAATCGATCACTAGCGGATCGTCACAACTGTAAGGTAAAAAGATATCACTATCATCAAAAGTAATGGCTTGTGCTATGGTTTCTGCTTTACGCTTACCTAGAATGTTGTTTCTTTGTCTATATACCTGTTTCCTTTGGCGATTGGAGTCGCCCTGGGTCGGTCCCTCAGCTATGGTGTTTACGACCCCAGCTATGGTTAGGTCGGCTCCAGCCCCGGCGTTTGGGGCTCGGGGGTCGGGTTGGGGACACTCGCGGGTGAAGTGGCCCGGTTCCCCACACCGATAGCATCCGGTAGGTCGCTCCCGGGTTGCCGAAGCTGCAGGTTTTGGCAAAGGGGCTACTTGTGTGTATTGAGGCAGCTTTCCAGTCTGAATAAGCTTAGCTATTTCTGCAGCTAAATCTCGACAATAATTAGTGTTGTGACCAATATGCTTATGATAGTTACAATACCTGCCCGGATTGAGCCGATCTGCGGGGCCCGTCATGGGGCGAGCCGGGGGTAACAACCCTTGATGTTGGATGGCCGCATATATGTCGGCTCGTAGAGCAGAGAAAGGCTCGGCCACCTGCACAGCGTTAACATTTACCCCGGTCTTCGGGATTGGGTTAGTAGTATTTATAAAATTCAATTTCTTATTTCCTCCTGGGGGAGGAACCGGGGAAGAAGCCTTCCTCTTACCATACAGGTCGGAACAGCCTCTTTCTCGTTCCTGTTTTATGGCTGCGGCATCCTCAATAACAGCAAAATTAACAGCAGTAACCATCATCTCAAAATACGAGTGGGGGGGGCGGATGGCAAGTTCAGTAGCTAGAGGTCCCGACCTTAACCCGTTAATAAATGATCCCATCATTATCCCATCGTCTTTTTCATGGCATTTCCTAGATTCTACGTTAAATCGGTCTATGTAAGCCTGCAATCCTTCCCCCATCCTTTGAGTTATGTTCATTAAGTGTGAAATTGGTTTGGACAATATCTTATTACCCATAAAATTAGCTAAAAACAGGTCACCGAACTGATCTAACGAATGAATAGAGTTTCGAGGTAGTGTACAATACCAATTAATAGCCTGACCTTTGAGAGTCAAATGGAAAGTCATGCATCGGTTGGCGTCAGATAAGTTGGCGGTATCCATCACACTCATGCACTGCATCCAGTGAGCCATGGGGTCGGTAGTTCCGTCATACTTATCGACCTTACCTAAGCCTCTGTAGCCTGGGGGAACGGCGCTGTTTGGATTTCCCAGCCGAATGGATGAGACACCCGAGAGGTGGGCATGGTTCGTCCGAGCTGCGCATATCCGGATCCAGGAAGGACTGTGTGACCGACCTGGGGGTACCCTGACTGTCCTATGGGGTATCCCCCCATGCCGGGGTAAGCGGGTAGTGGTGCTCTAGTGGCGAAGTTCCCTGCGCTGGGCCCGGGGTAATAACTCGGGTTAAGTAAGGGAGAGTACCCTGTGGGTGGCTGTATGGCTCGGCTGGTGCCTAAACCGTAATGCTGAAACATAGCTTGGTTCGACGGAGTTAGGTGTCCAAGATATCCTAATTGGTTGACTTCAGGACCAAGGTGACTAAATTGGTTTAACGGTTGGGCTAGGCCGGGCTGACCTACTTGATTCTGTGGGCCCAGGCCGAGTTGACCTAACTGATTCACTGGCTGTCCTATCATGGAAAAAGGTAAACCCGACGCGAAAGGGTAATTACTGAGCTGAGCGTTAGGAACTCCGAAGGGAGCTGGAAAAGTAGGGGTGACCTGGGTATGGGTTAAAGTGGTGTACACAGGCGGTGCAATAGAGAGTGTGGGAAGACCAGCTATGTAGTTGAACCCGGAAAAAAGGTGAGCTCCCCCGGAGTGGGGAGGGCATCCTGAAACGGTTATGGACTGGGGTGGGAGGCTGGACATCAATACGACAGAGGGATCAGACATAGGATTGAACTGAGTTCCTGGTGGGGGAATAACGGGGACAACCTGTGAACTAAAGGGGGGTTCTACGGTGGCTGCATCTAAGGCGGTGGTTGTAGTACTGGATATGGGGGGTTCCGTATTGAGAGTAAAGGTAGCCGGAACGATATGGTTCATTAGGTGAAACAGTTGTGGGAACAAACAGTAAAACCTCTATTTTTCTGCTTGTTCCTGTTGGGGGGTGAGAGGTTCGACAACGACGGCTGTGGTTGGTGGGTCATTGGGAGGGATGGAAGTGGTGGTGACGGTAGGAACCATAGCGGTTGTAATGATGATATCCGCGGCGGTGTTAGAAGAAGAAGCACCCGTTCCTGAACAATCTTGAGTTTGCGTCATGGTTTCAACAAATTTCTTTAAAAGTGAGGAAGATTTGATGAAATAACTTGATCAAACGTCCCCACAGACGGCGCCAGTTGATGTGACGCAAAAATTACAATATACAGGAAGTGCTTCTTAAGGCCCAGTATGAACTTCTTGAAAAGCAATGGCCCAATCTGAAGGAGTCTTGATGGTGAAGAAGAATGGACAGGCTGGAGACCGATCTGGACAGCTCGGATCAGCAGAGTTGATTAATGAATTGTGATTTGCACTGTTCCGGTGATAATTTCAGATGATAAAAAAAGAGGCGGGGCTTTCCCCCCTGTGTAAGCTCCGACGGTCAAGTTAGTATAGGTGGAGAAGATAAACAGTAAAGATGAATGCTTGAAATGGTAAAGATTGCGTACCTTCCAAAGTATGAAGACTTACTATATATACCTCAAGTTGAAATGTGTCCGTTGAAACCTCATGAGTGATTTGTTCACCTGCTCCTTCTGTTTAGCGTGGCGTAGACGCTATTATTTTGACCGGGTCTCACGGATGTCTTCCTCTCTTAGGAAATCTGAACCTCCCTGCATGCAATCGAGTAGAGATACCTAATCTATGACAACTTTCACCTACTGTGTCAGTGAAGCGGGGTAGGTCGGTCTGTCTATCTTAGATCAGCCGGATCAAATATCACGGTAGAAATATAAAGAAAGGACCAAGGCATTCTAAAGTCTGAAGTTCGACCTGACTCTTTTTGAGATATAAAGGTTTGGCTCGGTTTTATGGTTTTGACCGACCTAAACTTGTAACAGAGAATACTTAGTGGCTCAGTCTGGACGACCTTTCCGATCTAAACATGATTATGGGCTCTATAGGCGTCTTGTTATTTTTCACTGCTTATCTTTGTTTCAGTCCATTGGGTTAGGCCCAATGGAGATCCAATTTTATGCACACCAATAGGCAACAAAATTTAATAGTCTCACATGTTGTTTGTGCGCCCTCCATATTGTTTTATCTCTTTAGTCCAGAATGAGACAAACTTGGTCATATGGGGATCCAACCAAGTATGGTGCAAATAATTGACCACAGATATCCACCGGCCTCTATATTTGGTCTCTATGATCTCCACAGCTTTCGTGAACTTTTCATACGTTTGAGCACTCATCACTCTTCTCCACCGTCCTTTAAACTCATCTAATATATCTTTGTCCGTACACATAGTGAGTGCTTTCTTCTTCACATCTATGGCAATATGCCGTTTACATAGTAGTTGCTTAGAATCGGGAAAAACAACGTGCATAGCTTTCAGTAGAGCTGACTCTCTGTCTGTCATAACAACATGGGGATATGTCAATGGATCAAAAAGTTGCCTAAACCTAGTCATAGCTCAGAAATAAGTTGGATATGTCTCATCCCTCAAGAAAGCAAAGGCAACATGTATGTATTGATCCGTCAGAACATGAGCGACTATCTGAAGCATAGGCATATCATACCGGTTGGTCTTGTATGTCGTATCCATATACAAAACGTAAGGAAACATACGAAGTAGACTAGGAACATCCGCATGGGCGAAGAACACGTTTTCAAGCGCGTTACGCTCATCTTCCGCTGTGTACCAATAATAGTACATGTAATCCTGCATCAGTTTTAAGAAGTATTGTATATGACTTAAATCTCCCCTCTCTTCTCTTCTAACCTTTGCCGTTGTGTTGTAAACTTGTCTGATACGTGTGACATTAGTCGCATTGTCATATCGCAGTTTTGACAGCATCTGCTTTGGAGCCAAATTTATCTTCATCATTTCTGAAATTTTCTCCTTTTCCTCTTCATTCAACTGGGACTGCTTATGATGCCAGTTTCAAACAAGGGGTAATTCATGATTGTGGTGCCCTTTAATGACACTCAGCTTCCAGCTACCCCCACTAATTTCTTTCCCTGAATTTTAAAGGGACAACCAGTCAGCTTGTTACTAGTGTTGTTACGGGATATTTTTCCTTCAACTGAGGGTGCTTTGCTTCTAACTTCCCCCGATCTATCACAACATACGTCAACTCTCCCTCTTCTCCCTTTGAGAGACCCCTTCCACTTTTTAGAAGAAGTTATTTTCGTATCAAACTGATGCTCCTCAACTCTGATTTCAACCCAACCAATCAATTCAGCTCGAGTCGTGAACTTTTCCTCAGTCTAAAATACATCTATGTAATCTAGAAAGATTCGATCATCCAAAACATGCGGAGCCTGTCAAGCAAACCAATATGACATTAGAAATTCCAGCAATCGGGGAAAAAAATGGAGTAGGGCCATATAATCGCCCCCCGTGGGCGATTTTAAACCATAAAATTGCCCATCAGGGGCGATTATACGGGTGAGAATCGCCCACGGGGGGCGATTTTATCAGAAAAAATAGCCTTTCTAGGGCGATTTTATCAGATAAAATCGCCACAGGCCACCGATTTTATTAAAAAAATCGCCCCACTCTGGTGATTTTGTTAAAAAAAATTGCCAATGTAGGGCCATTTTTTTCAATAAAATCGGTGGCCTGTGGCGATTTTATCAGATAAAATCGCCCGGGAAAGGCAATTTTTTCTGATAAAATCGCCCCCCGTGGGCGATTCTCACCAAGTGAACCAAAATCATGAAAAATGTGCTACCTTTAATCCATAGAAATTGTAATGTCATACATACCATGTAATATGGATCTTCATTTACATTTTCAGCCATGAAACTCAAGCAAAATTCGATTATTATACTTGAATGAATGTAGTGAATGTTGGGTTTAGGCAAAAAAATTGACAAGAAATGGGAGGGAGGATGTATGAATGACTTGCTTGTGGAAAAGGAATGGATGAAGAAGGTGGGTAAAGTAGGATAAAATTGTGGGTAAATTTTTTTTTCTTAAGGTAAGAATCAAGGGTATTAAAGTCTTTTTACCACTTAAAATTTTAAAAAATATCCTGCATTTAGTAAAATGGTACCTGTAAATAACATGACCCTTTTTTAAAAGTAATGTTTTATGGTGTTCAAATTTGATCTTGGAGTGTCTTTAATATATTGAAAGAGTTCATTTTACATTCAAGTGGGTTGGTTTGGTTTAAAGAATGAAAATTTGGTTTCAGAAATTTAAAATTATGACATGATAATGCCCAGTTAATTAAATGGGACTCTCATATGAAGTTATGAAATTGATATATTGAATTGGGCTTCTGAACAAGGTTGTTAAACTCGGAATTCGGGATAGAATCGTTTTATGCCCAGAATCGAAATCGTAGAATCGGATCCTGGAATCGAAAAATAGCAAATACACACTTATTTAATTATAATTATATCATAAACTCGAAATGTTTCATACAAACTCATAATTGTTCAATAAAAAGCACATTAAAAGTGTCAACTCAATAATCCATAGCCAAATCAATTACATATCATGTCCATGCATAATCCCATAAATAATTAAACATCATTCTCAAATCCATAAACTTCATCATTCTCATTGCCTTTTTCATTCTGTCCAACATCTCTGAAATGCACATCCGTTGTTATTTGTGCCTCATTTTCATCTTCATTGATCAAGCGAAACCTTTGTGACTGGTTGACTTGTTTTTTCTTTTGACAAGATCCCCTTGTACTTGTACTAGGTCTTTCATCAGCTATATTAAAAAAGAACAAAAAAGAAATAGAGAATACTAAACAGTTAGCACTAATATATAAAATTTAATGAAACTGTAAATGATGATATATAGAAACAATAACTCACATATCCTGAATTGTGAATCAATGAGTGGCTGCTCATCATTTTCTTCTTGATCAGTTTCTTCTTCTTCAACAATTTCTTCTTCATCTGAAGCATCATAATCTTTATTTCCATCTAAAATCCTTGACCAACTTTTGTCTTTGGACAGTGAGGAATCACTCTCTGTTATCCATTCATCATCGGACAAAAGGTTTACTATGATGTTTTCCTTTTCATTTGCCACATTTGGTTTTTTCCTTTCAATCTTTTTCCTTTCCAATTTCAAGTTATACATCACATAAACCAAATCATTCATTTTCTTGTGGTTCAAGCGATTTCTCCTTTTTGAGTGCACCTATTTGTCAATAAAACCATATAAACCAAACAAGTTTTCAAAGAGCTTATTCTAAACTAAAACAAGTCTAAAAAAATGAGATAGCATACAGAAAAAGAAGGAAAAAACATTACCATTTCAAACGCACTCCAGTTACGTTCACATCCTGAAGAACTACAAGTCAAATTCAATACTCTAATAGCAAAGTTTTGCAATTCTGGACACTCAGCCCCAAATGCATGCCACAAATAAGCTAGAGTAACAACATGCAAAGATAAATAAGCATTATTCATTTCAACATTTTCAGTAAAATAGTTGATTCTAGCATTTTAAACTGAAAAATACCTGGAGGTTTGGTGTGTCTTGATTTAACAGCTAAATCATAGCCAAACATACCTCGTGCAAATTTAAATAGATCCAATTGATCATTGATTTTATATAAATCATCACGATTAGGAACCAACATATCCATACATGCATAAAGCCCCTTCAAGATATTGATATCTGCTTTAAAATCTGGGCTATATTGATACTGAGGATTCAAAAAATAACCAGCTGCATGCAAAGGTTGACAAAGCATGTCCTCCCATCGGTTATCAATAATAGAAAAAACTGGTTCATATCTACAATATGATAAGAAGACTAATAAGCAAATACTCATACAATAGTATTAGATTAATAAATTAAGGGTCATTTACCTCTTTTTGATGTTCTTCAAGCTTATCTTGATTTCCTCCTTTGCATTTTCCATTGCTTTATAAAGAAAACCCATAGCTGGCTTTTCGTCGGAATCCACCATCCTCAAAACTTTAATAATTGGAGCAGCAATCTTCAAACACTCCTCAACATTTGGCCAAAAGACTTTATGATCAAAAATGATGTTGCAAATTTCCTTTCCCTTTTTCTGTTTAGCATAAGAACTAAATCTCCACTTTTCAGAGGCAAAGAAGCAAATTAATTCACCTTTCAATTCATTGAGGCGTCTCAAAGTCAAATATGTTGTAGCAAAGCGAGTAATGCCAGGTCTAACCAACTCCTTGCCTTTCGTAAACTCTTTCATCCAATTCACCGCTGTACCCCAAGAGTAAATATAAGAAACCACTAATTTACCCTTATGAATTGTGTCTTTTTGTATAGGATCTTGTTTGTCAAAATCTTCTAACATTAAATCTATGCAATGAGCCGCACAAGGAGTCCAAAACAAGTGTTTCCTTTTCTCCATTAACAATCTCCCAGCTGATTTATAATTAGCAGCATTATCCGTAATAACTTGCACGACATTCTCTTCCCCTACTTTTTCAACAACTTCATCCAGCAATTCAAATATCCTATCAGCTGTTTTAGAAATGTTTGTCGTATTGACAGAACATATAAACACAGTTCCTTCTGGACAATTCACAAGAAAATTGCTAATTATTCTCTTTCTTTTATCTGTCCAACCATCGAACATAATAGAGCAACCACTTGTTTTCCAATGCAATTTATGTTTCTGAATCACATCCATGGTTTTGTGAACTTGTTTCTTCAATAAAGGCTCTCTCAACTGATGATAAGAAGGTGGTTTCAATCCCCTACCATATGCCCCTACTTGTTCAATAGCTTTAGCAAAGAGAGGATTATTCGCAACATTAAATGGAATAGCACTTGTATAAAACAATTGAGCAATTGTATCATAGACTTCATCCCTTTCTTGCTTTTTCAACTTCTCATTTAAAGTTGTTTGTCTTGCACCACATTGTTTTTTTGAGACAAATCTATCCATGGGGCCTTGTTCAAAGCTTTCCATCTCAACATCTTCTTCTTCATCTATGGACTCAATTGAAGAATCAAACTTTCTTCTCATATTTTTGGAGGTATCCTTCGCCATCATGAATTCATACATTTCTTTCCTAACATCATCTGGAACTTGAGTACATCCTGCAACATCTTTATGTGTCCAACCAAGGTGTTGTTTTAACCTGTGAACCCCTCCCAAAGCTCTTTTTCACAATATTTACACTTAACCTTCTTTTTGTTTCCGTCAACTTCAATTCCATGTTTCCATCCAACATCTAAACGTGCACCAGGAGCACGTGCATTTTGGTTCTTTTTTGAAAAGTTTGAAGATACGGATGCAGATGCAGGTGCCGAAGCAGAAGCAAAGGAAGACATTTTTCAAACTACAATAATCAATAGTAAAAGAGAAAAAGAAAAAAAAGAAAAAACAGAATGATTCTAAATTCTCACAAACTCACAGTTACAGGATCACAAGATCACTAATTCACACCAGTAGCAATAAAAAAAGAAAAAAAATCCTAAAAAAGTAAAGTAAACAAGCTTCAGGATTCATATGAAATGCATAATTAGTAAAGATCATTCCCAGATCAACATCAACATCAACATCAACATTCAACAAGCCTAATTATCATTATCCGGCTATATTCAACAAATAACTAAGCTTCAGGCTAAATCAAGAAAAATAATAACTATACTTCATTCTGAAATCAACAGTCAACTCAACACTAGAAACAGAAATGGAAAATAGAAGTTAAAGAAAGTAGTCGACTGACTCGACTGAGTACTTACAGTTCGAAGAAGCGTGAACCGTGAAGTGAAGAACCCAACCGAAGAATAAGTCCAACTCCAGCAGTCCCTGGCTCCCTGCAGCTGCAGCAACCCGAAGAAGTCGAAGAACTCAGCTCCAGTGTTCAGAAACTTCAGCCAATCAGCGTGAACCAGACCCAGCTTCAGCAGCCCTCGAGCCGTCGAGTGCCTTCAATCGAAGCTTCAAAGCTGTTCAGAAGGAGTTAGGACAAAAAAGGGGAATGAAGAAATTGAATTCTTGAATTCAATTGAAAGGAGTTGCCCGTCGTGAATTGTGAGGACTGAGGAACTGAAGATTGAAGACTGAAGAGGGAAAATTATTGCTGGGCCGCTGGCAATATAATCATGAAAATGGGCTGCCAAAATTTGGTAAAATTTTGGGCCTCCCAAATGGGCCAAATCACATTTTTAACTGTTTTTTGGTCCAATTTCTCGAGCCCTTTAAGATATTGTGGAATTGGCCTAGAATCGTAGAATCGGCCGATTCTAGCCCGATTCTACGATTCTAGGCCGATTCTACCGAGTCTACTGCTGCAACTCGGGTAGATCCGATTCTATTCCGAGTTTGACTCGATTCCTGGGTCTAGACTCGTAGAATCGGATCGGCCGATTCTATGAGTCTAGACCCGATTCTAACAACCATGCTTCTGAAAATGTGTTTAAGAATGGAAAACTTGAGCCGTAAACATGAACTAGAATGTGTTGTGCTAAGAATTCATGCTTTATAGTGAAAACGATTTGTAAAAGCTTCAAAGTAGTTTATGCTCTGTTTTGTTCTGAAATTATTTACAGCAATAGTTATGTAGATTAAATCTTTACCAAGGAGAATGCTATTTTGTTTTTGTTTAAAATTATGGATTGTGGTATTAGCTTTCTTATACAAAATATTATCGGAAAATGTCAATGAGGCATGTGGGTGAAAGTTTTAAGGAGGGTATGAACTGTTTTGTTTGATTCAGAACCGTTTGATGATAAACTTAGTCACTTTACTTATTTAACGATGTTAAGGTATTCTTGTACACAATATTCTGCAGCACTAATCATAATATCCTATATACTGCTTACTGACACATGTATCAGAGCATCATAGGGGAACCCGTGCCTGCCATTTTGCAGGAACTCATATCAAGAGTCGAGGATTCTGGAAAGCTCAACCATCTATTGGGCCGACAAGTCGGTAATCATTAGTACTCGATATTGAACTCGATTTCAATACTTGTCATTTTAGCAATAACTTAATATTTCAGAAATTAAACTTAAGGCCCTGTTTGGTAAAGAAACTCAAACCATGATTTGAGTTTCATTTTGATTTTATAATATTATAATTACATTGGGAATGTAAAAATATGTGTTGAAAATGTAAAAAGGGTTATTGGTAATGACAAAAAACTTATTATAAAATCAAAATAGTTTGAGTACCAAGCAGGGCTTAATATTTCATCAACTAAAATGTTAGCATGTTCTTGAAAATTATAATCAATACTAAACTTGTTTTCAATACAGAAATGTTATTTACAGGCCACATTTTACTAAACATAGGCCAATTTTTTAAATGTTAGGGTGTGAAAAGACCACAATACCCTCCACCTTATAAAGTAAAAACCAAAGAAATTATCCCTTACTGGCCCATCTCCTTCCTTCAGCTTCGGGCGTGTGTCTCCAGCTTCAGATTCTCGGCTTCTCCATTTCCGGTGTCTTCAAGTTTCTCGACTGCTCCATTTCCGGCGACATCCCAGCGGTGGGAAGCTCCATTTCCGGCCCTCCTTCCCTCTCTGTGCCGCGTCATTCCAGTTTTTAGGTGGGTGGATTTCTATTTCAGTTTTTAAATTTTGTTCCAAATGTTGGAATTGAAGTGAATTGGTTGTTGTTTTGTTCATGGGCAAGGTTTTGAATGCATGTTTGCTGCGTTTTTCGGCCCTTTCGTGCATAATTAGAAGGAATTATTGTGCAATGTTCATGTATGTTGGATGTGTAATTGGTTCCATTTTTTGATAGATGTGAATGGAAATTTTGGCTTGAAAATTGAAAGATTGCATTGTTTTGCTTGCTTGCGTTTTTCTCAGCTCTGTCGTGCATAATTAGAAGGAATTATGGTGCAATGTGAGTATGTTGGATAGATTTGAATGGAAATTTTGAAGAAATAGCTGTGAATGGATGTGAATGCATTCACGCCTCCCGGTGGCGTCTGGTCCAGAGAAACACGCCGGTTGAAGGCGTGTTTACCTGGAACAAACGCCTACAGGGCGCGTTTGTTGCAGGAAAACACGCCTTCAACCGGCGTGTTTTCCAGAAACATACGCCTCGTGGAGGCGTGTTTTCCTGAAAACAAACGCCTGCACGAGGCGTGTTTTCCTGCAACAAACGCGCCCTGTAGGCGTTTGTTCCGGGTAAACACGCCTCCACAAGGCGTTTTTTTGGGGACCAGACGCCTCGTCGAGGCGTTTGTTCCTGAAACAAACGCCTCTAACAGGCGTTTGTTTCAGCTCTGTTTCAATTTGAAAATTTTTTACATATAAAATGTGGTTTATTTATGATATTCTTTTACTGCAGATGGGGGACAAATTTAAAGGTAATATATTCCGTCGAACGAGAAAAAGATCTAAGTCCGGTAAGAGTAGTAATCCGGAACCATCCCTGGAGAGTGTTAATCTGGATAATCAAGAGGCGGAAAATGCCCCGCGTATTCATCCGACGGCATCTGAGCGTTCGAGGAAGGTGGTAGCACGATCGCATGCATCTTCTGCGACAGTGAATGTCATTGCTCCTATAACTGAAGACGCATTTCAACATTCAGTGTCTGGACATGAGTACATTGGGGCGTCCTTCACAGAACAACCTTTCGCCCCACCATTTTCAGATGTTGAGATGTCCCACGATGATGGTGACGGCGAGAGGGCTTATGGAGGAAGTGATACTGAAGGGGCTAATACAAGCAGCGAACCAAGTAGGAGAGTTGGGAAAGGACACATGGGCAGTGAGACTGAGGCAGCGATTGAAGAGTGGAAGGACTATATGGTGCTGGACCATCCGCTAGAAGGTGGTCCTGTAATCCCTGAGTTGCTCTTGAGTTTCAAAGGCCACACTGCCTACTACGTCTGGCATGGAGAGGTAATTCTATTACTTCTAATTATCTATGCGTCGTTACTTGTGATTCATAATGGAATAATAAAGATAGGTTGCACGGTTTATGTATTAGTTTTTTTTTACATCTTAAATGCGTTAGGAATTGAATCCTCTAGTTTTAATTCGTTGTTTACATTGTGTAGGAACGGGGGATACTGAAATGTCATAATGGGGCCGATCGATTGAAAAATTGGCCGGCCGATGAAGAGATGATGAAGCATGTTGAGGGGTCCGGATTGGGCCATTTAGTCCACTGCATGCATGATGAGTTAGACGCCGCGTTGTTATGTGCGTTTGTGGAGAGGTGGCATCCGGAGACCAACTCCTTCCACTTGCCGTTCGGTGAGATGACAATCACATTGCATGATGTTGCATACATATTGCGCATTCCACTGGGGGGTAGGCCGATTTATGGCAAAACAAAGACTTCACAAATAGCGACGGATGTTGTAGCTGTGTTGGGGAATGATGAATTCAAAATGGATAGGCCTGGATTTGTGAAGTTGACAACCATTGAGAAGCACTGTGCCGGGAGATTTGACAAAGTTAATGCTGCATCTGGTTATTTATTGTGGGTTTTAGGCCTTTCCCTATTTGTTGACAAGTCTAAAACCCACGTTTCTGCCCAGTATTTAAGTTTCTTGCGCGATATCGAGACAGTAAGTGATTACTCGTGGGGAGCTGCCACATTGGCGTTCTTATACCGCCAACTTGGGAAAGCGTCGAGGGCAGAAGGTGCACAGTTTGCTGGTTGTCTGACTTTGCTTCAGGTTTGTCACTTTACATGTTGCTTTCCTTGGCATAATTTGATGTATTTCGTTGCAAGATATGTACTGATTGTTCTTATGTTCATTATTACTAGAGCTGGATATATGAATACTTCCCAACATTCAGCCCACCGAAGAAGCGGTCGTGGAATACCGGATTGCCGGCGGCAATGAAATGGCAAGTTGGTACTGGGAAGAAGCGGGATGCAAAATATGTTTTGGAGGCATACAGGAGAGCCCTAGATGCACTGCAGCCGAACGAGGTAACATATCCATTCTTTGTGATTACAAACGGTTCTTTTATGTTACTGTGCTACATTTGGTGATATATTTCATAAACGGCCAGGTTAATTGGCTCTCATTTGAGCCCAATCCGGCATTGGCCCACAGAATCTCCTTGTATAGGGGCCTTATATATTCCGTTAACGTTGAAGAGCCCTATATGCCGGATCGGGTGTTAAGACAGTTTGGATACGCCCAACAAGTTCCATATCCTGTCTTCAAGCCGAAGGGGTGCTATAGAGGCCCAGAGACAAAGAAGTATGCCTGCAAATACGTTGCGGATCTGAGTGGTTGGGAAATCTCGCATACAAGGCTTCTGCAAGACATGAAGAGAGCGGAGTATACTGACGAAGCAAGCGAGGATTACCTTGAGTACTTCCGGGCGCGTTCGCACATCCGCGTCAGTAGTGGTCCTGTCGAGGAATACACTCCTGATCCTACCCAGCTGTCCCTAAATGCAGTTAGTGTAAGATGATGTGTTAATTTATTTTATTCATACATATATTTGTTTGTCTAAATAGTTGCTGATTGTGAGCGTCATTTTACTTGTTACAGCGACTTCAGTATTTAGCCTCTCGGGCAGTCTATTTTCATCCAAGGGTTGAACACGCTGTCAACCCTGAGACACGTAGCCAGGCTATTGCAGATGTTGCTTACCATTTGGAGGGACTGATGCCGGGACTGGAACAACTTGCGCTGCGACCTCCCTTTCAGCCTTAGTTCAGTCTATTCCTTATGTTTGGATGATGTATAATGCGATTTTAGTTTGTCTCTGGATGACTGTTTTTTTTTTCACTACCCAAATACAATAGAACTTTCGAATTATTGCATTTTACTGGGTGTGCCGTTGATTGAAGTGCAGAAAACAATTTAGTGATTTATTATGTGTTATGATCAGGTATTCACTGCTCATATACAGGGGAGACTCTGCCCAAATTTCGTACAATTTAAACACAATAGCACTGTATTATTAAGTAATTTTGCGTTTCCGGATGTAGGTAACAGTGTTGGCTTCAAAGCGCTTTGTTTTCTATCAAATCGCACAAGTAATGCCACTGAAAGACAGAAAAACGCCTGACTTAGGCGTGTTTCTCCAGGATAAACGCCTCTGTCAGGCGTTTTTCATGTAGAAACACGCCTGACAGAGGCGTTTCTGTTCCATTAACTCGCCTGTCACAGGCGTTTTTAATCCAAAAACATGCCTATTTCAGGCGTGTTACTTGGATTCTAGCGCCTTTGAGAGGCGTGTTTCTTGGAGAAACACGCATCCCTCAGGCGTGTTTATCCAAGAAACACGCCTCCCTCAGGCTCAATAGCATGACAATTACATTCTAAATATACAATACATCTATATGTCAATACAGACACAACTGAGGATTCCATAACTTTGAAATCATAAGCTAGCTAATCGATAACTATTGTGGGTTCCCTTTCTACATTGCCTAAGCTAGCAACGTACAAGCTTTGATATCTATCCAATCGAGGTGATAACCTTTCCTCCAAATCATCCATCAGGTCGTCCTTATGGTATCTCCACAACACACTGACAGGGGGCAACAAGATTTCACCTCTCGTCTTTAAACAAATGAAATGGTTGCTCCGGATATGTCCCATAGTGATATAGGTGGTCGGATCATCACTTACAACGGACTCCCGCAATCGAAGTGGAAGGAAGGTGCAACACTCCGCTCCGTAAGTTGCGAATACCCTCTGGTACCTCGTGGCGACAAGTAGTCCAAAAAGATAAGTATCGAACCAGAACGCATCTGCTGCCGGACTTATGTGGTAATCCAACACTTTAAGAGCTTTATCATACATATCTGACCCGAGGACGCCAAACCATAATGAGGCATACGCGTGAAGTTCATGTGACATCTCCCGCCGGACTTGCGACCAAAGGGATTCGTCACCATGTACGAATGTAGCGATTACCCTGAACCCACAGTGTCCATCACCCATTACATTTTTATAATCAACGATATAATCGAAAACGAACTGTTTAACCAAAGATGGGAGGTTGAAAGGCCAGTTGGATTCGTTAGGATTCATTCAAATACTCCTGGATAATGACCCACTTGACCTGCTGCGACCTGCAAATAGTATTTGAATGCATGAACAATATATGCATCATAATAAATAAGCGAAACAAAAACCAATTGCAAAGGATATGACAACTATATGTACCTCTGCCTCTTGACCTGCCTCTGCCTAGGCCGGCTTCCCTCTCGGCATGCTCGTAGCCAGAAAGGTCTCGCTGCGTGGAGTTGTTCCTCGGCCTTCCCCTACGTGGCCTTTGAATGGGATCTGCGAGGTCAACAATCTCTGGATGCAAAGTGCTGTGCATGACACCCGCTACCCTATACATGTCCGCAGTCGAACGCTGCGAGGCTTCCACATACATCTCATGCAGTCTACCTTGTGCTGTCTGCCGTTCCTCATCGCTAGGCATATTCCCCTCATCCAAAGATAGGGTCCTCCATAAGAGGTCCACATCCAAGGGATCAATAGGTGTGTAATTCCTAGCCATTTCAACCATCTGATGCGCACACGACAATCCATAGCTGGTTCGCAGTTCACAACCACACATATCACTATTCTGCCCATAGACTGCGCCTCGCTTTTTGTATTCTTGTAATAGCAACAGTATGGCATCTTGCGAAACTCTGCCATTGATCCTACTGTACAACATGTAATTGGCTTCACGGATTGTTTTGCTTCGGAATGCCTCCATTTTACTACGTATCTCACCCAAATGCAACTTTATCATCTCATTTATAGCCAAAAATATTGTAGGAAAACCTCTGTCGGTTTTAATTGCGCCCTTCAACTGTGCGTGCGCACTCTCAGCCCTGCATTTATGAAAGACGAACAAATGTCATGTTGTAAATAAGGGAATAATGTGTAATTGTATCATATGTGTATATATATATATAACTGTAAGCTACAAAATTGAATAGACTCACATGTTGTTTGTTCGCCCTCCATAATGTTTTATCTCTTTAGTCCACACTGAGACAAACTTGGTCCGGTGGGGATCCAACCAAGTATGGTGCAAATAATTAACCACGGACGTCCACCGGCCTCTATATTTGGTCTCTATGATCTCCACAGCTTTCGTGAACTTGTCATACGTTAGAGCACTCATAACTCTTCTCCACCGTCCTTCAAACTCATCTAATATTTCTTTGTCCGTACAAACACTGAGTGCTTTCTTCCTCACATCCATAGCAATATGCCGTTTACACAGTAGTTGCTTAGACTCAGGAAAAACAACGTGGACAGCTTTCATTAGCGCTGACTCTCTGTCCGTCATAACAACATGGGGATATGTCGATGGATCAAAAAGTTGCCTCAACCTAGTCATAGCCCAGAAATAAGTTGCATATGTCTCATCCCTCAAGAAAGCAAAGGCAACATGTATGTATTGATCCGTCGGAACATGAGAGACTATCTGAAGCATAGGCATGTCATACCGGTTGGTCTTGTATGTCGTATCCATATACAAAACGTACGGAAACTTACGAAGTATACTAGGGACATCCCCATGGGCGAAGAACACGTTCTCAAGCGCGTTACGCTCATCTTCCGCTGTGTACCAGTAGTAGTAACTATAATCTTGCATCAGTTTCAAGAAATACTGGATAGGACTTAAATCTCCCCTCTCTTCTCTCCTAACCTTTGCCGTTTCATTGTAAACCTGCCTGATACGTGTGACATTAGTCGCATTGTCATATCGCAGTTTTGACACATCTGCTTTGGAGCCACATTTATCTTCATCATTTCTGCAATTTTCTCCTTTTCCTTGTCATTCAAATGGGACTGCTTATGATGCCAGTTTCTAACCAGTGGTAATTCATAGTTGTGGTGCCCTTTAATGACACTCAGCTTCCAGGTACCCCCACTAATCTCTTTCCCTAATATTTTAAAGGGACAACTAGTCAGCTTGCTACTAGTGTTGTTACGGGATATTTTCCCTTCAACTGGGGGTGCTTTGCTTCTAACTTGCCCCGCTCTATCACAGCAAATGTCAACTCTCCCTCTTCTCCCTTTCAGAGGCCCCTTCCACTTTTTAGAAGAGGTAATTTTCGTATCAAACCTATGCTCGGCAGCTCTGACTTCAACCCAACCAATCAACTCAGCTCGAGTAGTGAACTCTTCATCAGTCGTAAATACGTCCGTGTAATCTAGACCGTTTACGTCATCCAAAACGTGCGGAGCCTGTCAAGTAAACCAATATGATATTAGAAATTCCCGCAATCAGTGTAAAAAATGGAGAATGGACATTTCAGGGTGAAAATTGCCTCCTAGAGGCGTGTTTTTCCAATACAAACGCCCAGGAGGGGCGAGTTTTTCCATAAACGTCGCCCCATAGGGGCGTGTTTTATGAGAAAAAACGCCACAGGCCACATATTTTTTTACAAAAACCCGCCTCCCCTTGGCGCGGTTTTACAAAACCAACGCCCAACACTGGCGTGTTTTGCCAATAAAAAGTGCCAGTGTTGGGCGTGTTTTTTACGAAAATTGGTGGCCTTCGGCGACTGTGTCACAAAAAAGCGCCCAGTACAGGCGCGTTTTTGTGATACAATCGCCCGTCGTGGGCGATTCTCACCCAGTGACGCTAAAACGCGAAAAAGCTCCTACCTTTAAGACATACAAATGGTAATGTCATACGTACCGTGTAATATGTATCTTCATTTGTATTTTCCGCCATGAAACTCAAGCAATGGACAAGAAATGGATCTTCAATGAAGAAATGGAGGATGAATGTGTGGATGTTAGAAATGGAGAAATGGAGAAATGGAGGAATGGAGGATTGTAGGATACAATGAGCAAGGTAAGTGAATGAAAAGGGGTGGGTAAATTTTTTTTCACCAAGGTAATTACCAAGGGCATTTATGTCATTTCATCACTTAAAATTTTAAAAAATGTCATGTGTTTAGTAAAATGGTACCTGCAAATAACATGCCCCTTTCAATATTTGTGTTTACATAAAAACACCTAAAATCGGCACGTAAAAATCTATACGGATCGGGGCATCAGAGACGTCATATCCAAAACCCATTTGCACTTTTGAGTTTTGACTCTCACTCGACTGCTTTATGTATCAGATCTTCAATCTTTAATGGGGAATCAAATCGATTCGAGCAAACACAGCCTCTTTCAAATCATCGATCTAATCCTTTGAATCATTTCGTTCCCTAATAATCAAAAGTGTGGGCGATGGCTACTTTTATCAATTTGGAGGATTCGCCAATGTTCCAGAAGCAGGTTGATGCTTATCATTCACTTATTTGTATTCATTTTTTTCTTCCTAACATCTCTCTATCCTTTTTTTCGATGTGCTATTTTTTTACTGTTATTTAAGTAATCCCGGCATTCATTTATTTGATTTGGTGAAAATTTAGGTACGAACTTTAGAACAGACATTGGATGAGCTAAAGGATCGATGCCAAAAGCTCTACAAAGGCAGTAAGAAGTATAAGTGAGTGATTATCGTCTTATGAGCGTGAATAATTTTTTTTTTTTTGTTGTTGTTGCTGCTGCTTTAGCAGCTATTCTTGATAATTGGGTTCTTTCGCTAATTTGCTGAAAATGATAAATTTCCCTTTTTGGCTTTAGAATATTTAGATTGGGAAATCTGGAATGTGGATAAATGATTTGGATTACAAGTGTAAGCCAACAGAAGTTATTTGCTTCTCGGAGGATAATGCTGAAAAGATTTCTGCAGTAACTTTGTTCATTTGAAGTCGATTCCTAAACTCTTAAGCTATAACTCTAATGGGGGTGTTTGGGTTGTGGGTTTGAGAATCAAAGAATGGAATGATAGAAAAAAAAAATGAACTTTTGGTAATGTGTTTTGGAATTACTATTGAGGAATGAAACCCAAATAATTAGTAATCAACAAAACCCACCATGGAGGGTGGGTTTCCATCCAATTCCCGCGTAACCTCCTTTTTCGTGCTTTCACCCTGCTTTTATTTTTGTTTCTCTCTCATTTTCATCTATCTTCTTTGCTTCTGTACTTCTCTCTCTCCTCCCTTGTATTCAAACCTGGTTTCTTTGCCTTGTGCCGGACTCTTATGTTGATTAGATGACATTTCGGTTGAAAATGAAATACATAATACAATTGTAAAGAAATTGAAGAATGCCAGCTGAGTGAATAGAGGTACAGCTGTAGACTAGTGATGCTTTCAGCATTAGTGGTATGATTGGAATGTCTATGAATTTGGGTTCATTCTTTCTCCAATTCTTTGCGTCATCGCCACTACTTGTTTTTAGGCTTATTTTAGTTGCCTTTTATCATTCTTATGAAAATTTTCAGGTAAAAAAACATTTACTAGACAAGTACTGGTAATGATACTTAATCTCAACTTATAAACTAAACAACAATTTTGGAATGGGTAACACTGTTACCATTCTGCCCTACTACAAAATCCATACCCGTTCCCATTCTAGTGACTCAAACTAAACACCACCTAATAGTTTGTGCGCAGAAATGATTGTAATTTGGAGAATGCCAGAGAATTTAAGGAAGTAAAGCTTACTCTATGAGGTATGTGCAATCATGGTTGGATGTGTGATTGACTTTGAACCTGTCCTTGCTGTGACAGGAATTATGGGGTGTTTCGGTGCTGTTGGTAAAGGGTGGGAGGGGGAGTGATGGGGCGGGGAGCGCAGGGTGTGGTGAAGGGGCTAGTGAAGGATTACCATGCTGGTGGCTTAGTGTTATTTTGGACCATCTTGGCTCTTTATTTTGTGTAGGAACTGATTCGGGGTTTTCATCCATGACTTACTTTTTGGTATCGGAAGGATAAAACGGTATAACTTTTTGATGAAAGCTATAGTTGACCATGCATGCGGCTCAGCAAATTTTTGATTTGTTTAGTTTTTGCACAACCAATTATCTTCTGAGCTATTGTGACACCTGTACCTAATGGTTTGCGGTTATAGGTGGACAATTGATGTATAAAAATCCCTTGCTGCTTTGTGTGAATTGCTTACATGATAATCAAAGTTGCTGAGTGCTTTTCAATATTGTAATAACATGTGTGCATTATTACAAAGCAGATTTCTGAAAATAGATATTTGGAAGTCTTACATGAAATTCTTTGACTATCACCCAAGTTAATTCAGACCTACCTATCATTTTTTCCTTTCTTTTTTGGCTTAACTACATTAAAGCCCCCTATGTTACATGCCTTTTAATTTTTGGCCTTCTTTATTGTAAAGTGATAAAATTAAAAGATAAAATTGCCCGAAGTAAATGCTAACATAATACATAATGTAGTTATGGGTTTTTGGATATTAATTGAAATGTCGTGATTTTTTGGGCCATTTATGTACTTTTTTTTTCATTGACTAATGGTCAAAAGGGTGCAAAGTGTTTAATGTACTTAGCCCCCCTTTTTTTCACCTATTCACTCTTTTCTTTATCTCCTTGAACAGTACATAGTCTCCATTTGGACTTTGTTTTCAAGGATCAACGTTGAGGCCCATTGAAATTGGTAACATTTCTATGTTTTGTTTTGTACGTCTTCAGGGAAACACTAGACGAAGCTTGCAATGCTGACATCGCATTTGCAGAGTCATTGGAAGCATTTGGTGGAGGAAAAGATGATCCTCTAAGTGTATCAATAGGAGGTCGCCAAAATTCAATTTTCATTCTCTGCATTGTTTATATTTGTGAACAGTATTAGGCGTTGCTCACAAGCATGCGCACACTTTTGCTTCACCATAAATAGCTAAATACTAAATGCTAAACTAAGAAGTCAATGTTGAGTTTCATCTTAGTTTTTATTTATTTGTACATTGCCAGTGATCTTGAGCTATGCTTGATTCCATTTCTTCTAGGGATTTTTCTTGGAAGAGAAATTTCTTTGAAGGGAGTTTTATTTTGGATGGAGAAGAAATATTCTGTTGGAAAGAAATTTTTCTAAAATTAGGTGAGGAAAATTTTGGAGGGAACTTTAACCTAAAAATTTGAATTTGAAAAAGTTGTTTGGCTGATATTTTTTCTGTAGAGAAAAAGTTAATTTTACTTGGGCGGGGTAAAAACAAGCTGAGATTTAGGCTTGCCAGTGGTATAGTTCCTATCCAACCAGCTCATAGCTATGTCATCAGTTAGAGGCCAATTTTGAACTCTAAAGCATAAATGGGAAAGCTTTAGAAAGCTATAGTTCCTAACAGTAGGCTGCCGAGTGTTCTTTCTTAGTTTTGCTACTAATATCTCAAATGCAATATACATAGAGGGTATGAACACGGACAGCATCTTTTTGATATACTCAATTTTGTCTCACAAACAAAAATTTTCTACACACTTGAAAAGTGAATGAGGAGAAAGGTCCTCTTGGGCAACACTTGTAACTGTCAGTAATTCCTTTGCGATATGATAATAAATAAGCTATGCCAAGACCTTTTTTGAGTATTTATTCTTTTGATGTGACTCTCAAAGTAAAGTTGTATATCTCTTACTTGAGGTATTTTTGATGATCACTATGACTGAAATACTTCTTGGATTAATTTTACTTCATCTTCTATTTGTCTTGGTAGGTCCAATCATGTCAAAGTTTCTTAATGCATTTCGTGAGCTTGCTACATATAAGGAGCTTCTTCGCTCTCAAGTGAGTAAATGCCTCATATTTCTTGTGATGCTAAGTGCTGGATGCCATGGTTTTCTTAGAGCAAGCTGAGCGTGGAGCAAATTTTGTAGTTTTTTAATCTTGATCTTTTTCCTTAACTAGAGTATACTCTGCTAAAGTTGGTATTTTAATTGTGCATTGCATATAGCTACTTTGATGCTCTATTAATGCTTGTATGTTCTTTTTAACCTTCAAGACAAAGGCAATTATCAGGTTGTGATACTTAGAGAAGATTTAAAGTAACTCAAATAAAATAGTTTTTAGTATTATAGCTTTGGTGGGTGTTATCTTTTGCTTTTCTGAACTCAAAATATTATATTTCTTACATTTTGAGCTTTAAATCTTTGATCCATGATTGTTCAGGCCTCCCTTTCAATGATGTTTTTGAGCTGCATAAAAAAGAAAGGAAGGATGTATAACCTGTACCTTTCGTTGAGTTCTTGTGGATCCTTTCACAAGTAATGATGTCAGTTTGATCCAGATTTTATTTATTAATTTTCCTGAGTCTGCAAAGTTGTGTAAACATGCATATATGAGCTATAATTTGGGTCCATCCTTATTTTACTCTAGAGCTATGTTACTCGGACTCTTCAAAATTGGAGTACCTGTGTCGACACGAGTCGACACGGGTGTGGGTGCTAAATACGCACCAGATACGGTCCTAGAGATTAGGATCCGTTGACTGAAACCAAGAGGAGGGAGGAGAACTGCTGAGTTTTCTTTTTGAAATTTTAGGCTCAATTCCTGGTTTGTAGCTCGTGTGATACTGCTCTCTTTAGATAGAGATGGAAGATGGCAGAGTCCTGTTTGTGTTGTACTAAATTAACTCAAACAGGACTCTTGAGATAGAGATAGAAGATGGTATAGTCTTGCTTCCTTATCTCGGAAATACTAAAATCTTTGTGAAATACTAGTAAAATGTCTTACAAAATACTTGTTAGAACTGTAAATAGATATAAGTGTGTGGTTAGAACTGTAAATAGATATAAGTGAAGGGATGTAAATGTAAATATTACTTTGTGTAGTATTCTCTTTTCAATATAATGAAGGCTAAGTGCAATCCAATGCATTAAGCTGATTGATCCCCTAAATCTCTTCATGGTATCAGAGCTTGGTTCCGCTCTCACCTAAAACTACCATCTTCTCTTGTGCTCTTCTTCTCACCGGAACTTCACCAGAGAGCACCTCTTCTCTTGTGCTCCTTTTCCTCTTGTGCTGACTCTGCCGGAACTTGAACAGAGAGCACTTCTTTTCCTCTTGCTGACCCATCTCTAGTGGTCCGATCAACATTCTGAGACCACCATCTACTTCTTCTCCGTCAACTCTACAACTTTGTGTAGTAGGAATTATTCTCTACCGCCGCAACTACTGTTCACAGTGGTACTGTTCACGGTGGTACTGTTCACTTACTGTTCCAACTAATTTCTCCCTCTGTTTAAATGGCTTCCACTTCTGGAACTACCAGTTCTACTTCAGGTACTACTGTGTCTAAATCATCTTCAGTTACATTTCCTACATTCTCAAGCACTCCTACCATTTCTCCTACAAAATTAACAAGACTTATTCTGCTTGGTCCACTGCTGTGAGAGTGTGGTTTCGAGGTGAAGGTTTGTTGGATTTTTTGACTGAATCTCCTGATGCTGGGTTGTCAGCTGCCGACCTGTCACGGTGGGACCAAATGGATGCCAAACTTCTTGGATTTCTGTGGCAGTCTATTGATTCAGGTTTTATACATTTCTTTCATACCTGTAATTCTTGTCGTGAAGTCTGGTCTCTAGCACAACAAATGTTCACTAGTGATGTTACTCGTATTTATGATGTTGTCTCTGAAATGGGTGGTATTCAGTTGGATGAGAATGGTGTATCTGGCTTATTTGCTCGTTTGCGTATGTTGTTGGCTGACTTTAATGAAATTTTTCCTCCTACCGATCTTAATGTTACACATACGCAGAGAGAGCAAATGTTTCTCATTCATGGCCTTCGGGCCCTTCCATCGACCTTTGAGCCTATCCGAGCTCAAATTCTTGGTGGGAATACTCTTCCATCACTAAATGATGCGTTTGGTCGAGTTGTGAGGGCTGCTCCACAATTTATGGTCTCTACTCCAGGATCTCATCAGGCTGCCCTGCTCACTTGTCCCTCTGATTCAGCTCCTCCGCAAGCTGCTTTGTTCTCTCAGGCCAATGCCTTTGGCCATTCAGGTGGTCTTAGTTCACGTGGACGGGGACGTGACACTAGTAATAGTCGTCGTCCACGTTGCTCATACTGTCATAAATTAGGACACTTACGGGAGACTTGTTTTGCACTTCATGGGCGACCTCCTCAAGCAGCTCATTTTGCCTCTTCACCAGTTGCATCTACTAGTTCTATAGCATCCACAATCTCACCTTCCAGTACCTCTATAACTATTTCTGCAGAGGAATATTCCAAATTCCTTGCATCTCAAGCAGCACAACATATTACCCAACCAATATCCATTCCCACAGCTCTGTTTGCCCAGCCCAGAGTTCATGGTACTACTCCATCTAGTTCATGGATTATTGACTCAGGTGCTACTGATCACATGAGCGGTAATTCTTCTTTATTTACATCTCTCATTCCATCTAATAATAAACCCAATGTTACTCTGGCTGATGGAGCATCAACATCAGTGCATGGAACTGGTTCAGTGTCTCTTATTCCTACATTGTCATTGTCCTCTGTTTTATATTTACCTTCCTTTCCTTGTAATTTGTTGTCAGTCAGCAAACTCACTAACATGCTTCAATGTTCTGCTCTCTTTGGTCCTACATCTGTAACCCTCCAGGATCTGAAGACAGGCAAGGTGATTGGTACCGGGCATGAGTTTCGGGGACTTTATAATTTTGATAGTCCTTCTACAGCCTTCACTGCTGTTACAACTACAGCAAAACAAATTCATTGTCGTCTTGGTCATCCCTCGCTGTCCAATTTAAAAGTTATGGTTCCTAGTCTGAGAAGCATACCTGAACTTATGTGTGAGTCTTGTCAATTAGGTAAACATAGTCGTAGTTCGTTTTCTAGTCGTATTCAGCAACGGGCTTCTGCCCCTTTTGATCTAGTTCACTCTGATGTGTGGGGTCCTAGTAGAACAACATCTAAGAATGGACATCGTTATTTTGTATCTTTCATTGATGATTATTCACGTGTAACTTGGCTCTTTTTAATGAAAGATCGTTCTGAACTATTCTCTATTTTCACTACCTTTTGTGCTGAAATTCGTACTCAGTTTGGTGTTTTTATTTGTGTTTTACGTAGTGATAATGCCAAAGAGTATTTTTCTAGCTCATTTACATCATTCATGGCATCTCATGGTATCATTCATCAATCTTCATGCTCTCATACTCAACAAAATGGAGTTGCAGAGAGAAAGAATCGACACTTGATTGAGACAGCTCGAACACTGTTACTTCATATTCATGTTCCTCTATCTTTTTGGGGTGATGCTGTTCTTACAGCGTGTTATCTCATTAATCGCATGCCATCTTCTGTTTTAAACACTAAGATTCCTTTCTCAGTCTTATATTCTCATGATGTGTTATACTCTTTACCTCCTCGTATTTTCGGGTGTGTATGCTTTGTCCATCAATTGTTACCAGGAACAGATAAATTGGGTGCTCGCTCTCATAAGTGTGTATTTCTAGGTTATGCTCGACATCAGAAAGGTTATCGTTGTTATTCCCCCATCCTGCATAAGTTTTTTGTTTGTGCTGACGTTACTTTCTTCGAATCTGTTCCTTATTTCTCCTCTAACTCAACTCCCTTGGAAGTTCATGAGCACCTGCCAAGTCCTCTTTCTATTTCTTCCATATCTTCCTCCTTTTCTATTCCTCTCACTTATCATACTCTAGGTTCCCAATTGGAAAATCATTCTCCAGGTCCACAATCGGATCCATCTCCTAGCACCCTTCCTCCTATTATTTCCACTAGACTGGATCAGCCTCATCTACATACGTACACTCGTCGCTCTAAATTATCTCCAAATACTTCTCAACTCCCTGTTCTTGTCACCTCTCCAGAGCAGTCCTCATCTCCAACACATTCAGATATTCCTGAACCGCCCATGCCTGCCTCTTCAGATCCTCATTCTAGCTCAGGTATGTCTGATCTTGATTTGCCTATTGCTCTACGCAAAGGTAAACGTTCATGTACAACTGCTCACCCTATCCAAAATTCTATTACTTATTCGCATCTATCTTCTGGCTACTCTGCTTTCATATCCTCCATTTCCTCTATTTCTATTCCTAACTCTGTTAGTGAAGCTCTTGCACATTCTGGGTGGCGGGCAGCTATGGTTGAGGAGATGAATGCATTGCATTCTAATGGCACTTGGGATCTTGTTCCTCTCCCTCGTGGAAAATCCTTTGTTGGCTGCCGATGGGTTTTCACTCTTAAAGTCTCTCCTGATGGCTCTATTGACCGCCTTAAAGCACGCCTGGTTGCTAAAGGTTTTACCCAGGTTCCTGGCATTGATTATGATTTCGATTCGCCTTTTCCTTGCTCTTGCAGCCCGTTACACTTGGCCTCTTCATCAACTTGATGTCAAGAATGCCTTCTTAAATGGGGACCTTCATGAGGAAGTGTATATGGAGCAACCTCCTGGGTTTGTTGCTCAGGGGGAGTGTGGACGTGTTGTATGTCGTCTCAAGAAAGCTCTTTATGGTTTGAAGCAGTCTCCTAGGGCATGGTTTAGTCGCTTTAGTGACACAGTTTTAAAATTTGGCCTGCATCGCTCTGTGAAGGATCACTCTGTGTTCTATAAAATCTCACTTGCTGGAAAACGCATTCTCTTAGTGGTGTATGTTGATGACATCCTTATCACTGGTGATGACTCGGAAGGTATTCAAACTCTGAAAGCCTTTCTTCAAACTCAGTTTCAAACCAAAGACTGGGTCCCTTGAGGTATTTTCTTGGCATTGAGGTTGCTCGTGCATCTAAAGGAATTTTCATATCTCAAAGGAAATATACACTTGATGTTTTATCAGAATCGGATATGATTGGATCACGTACTTGTAACACTCCTATGGATCCAAACTTAAAGCTATTACCTGGTGAAGGTGAGCTATATCCTGACCCTAGTCAATATAGGCGAATGGTTGGAAAGCTGAACTACTTAACTGTGACCCGTCTTGATATTTCCTTCGCAGTTAGTGTTGTGAGTCAGTTTTTAGACTCTCCACGAGTCCCTCACTGGAATGCAGTTACTCGTATTCTTCGGTATGTCAAAGCTGTTCCAGGGAAAGGTATTCTTTATCAGAATCATGGTCACAATGAGGTTTTGGGTTTTTCTGATGCAGATTGGGCTGGCTCACCAGCAGATAGATGTTCCACATCAGGCTATTGTGTGTTCTTAGGGGGAAATCTTGTTTCTTGGAAAAGCAAGAAACAGACTGTGGTTGCCCGTTCAAGTGCAGAAGCAGAATATCGGGCTATGTCACTTGCCATATGCGAGTTAATCTGGCTGAAATATTTACTCATTGAAATTGGTGAACACGTGCTTGCCCCTATGAAGCTTGTGTGTGACAATCAAGCTGCCCTACACATTGCCTCAAATCCAGTTTTTCATGAACGAACGAAACATATAGAGATAGATTGTCATTTCGTTCGTGAGAAACTCCTAACTAAGGAGCTTGTTACTACCTTTGTTGGTTCAAATAACCAACTGGCTGATATTTTTACTAAATCACTACATGGTCCCTGGGTTGATTACATTTGTAACAAGTTAGGCACATGACATATATGCTCCAACTTGAGGGGGAGTGTTAGAACTGTAAATAGATATAAGTGTAGGGTTAGAACTGTAAATAGATATAAGTGAAGGGATGTAAATGTAAATATTACTTTGTGTAGTATTCTCTTTTCAATATAATGAAGGCTAAGTGCAATCCAATGCATTAAGCTGATTGATCCCCTAAATCTCTTCAATACTAAAATACTAAAATATAACCTATATCCCCGTAACCGTGGTGGCATCCTTGTACCTTAAAATTTAGCGAAATGCTCACCCGACGCTTAGACCCGCACCCATACCCGACACCCGTACCCAAGTCCGAGCAACATAGCTCTAGAGGTGAAAAGTTTGCAATATTTTCCTCATCCTTAGACTAGCCATGTGGAGTTGGATAGTAGTGTTGGTGTGGGTCTAGGTGTACTGTGTCCTTCAAATTGAGATTGTGGTGACACCGCCATGGGTATTGATAAATGGTTTGTGATGTAGGTTTTTTCAAAGTTTGTTCACTCAGGCTGAACACTTTTTAGGATAAAAATGATAATCAGGAAATCTTAAAGTAGAAAAGATGTAGTTGTATTAGGGTATCAAGTTCTGTTCTTTTAATATTTGAATTGTTTTAAGGATAAGTAATTAAAGGTATAGGGTCTCTTCTTTCCATTGGTAGTTAATCAAGCTTGAATGTGGTTTCGGTGACATTGTATTATGGAGGATTAAAATCAGACACATTTTTGGTACTTCGAAAAGACGTGTGAGGCCGGTGCGTGCAAGGCACTCCTTGCTTTTCTTTTATTTTTTGTTCAAAAATATTATTTTATAATATTATTACTTTTGTATAAAAAGTCTACTTTCTTATAAAAAATGGACACTTTTTGCGTTGAAGAATATATGTCTATATTAGAAATTGAGACATTTTGGCATAGAAAAGGCATACTTTTATATTAAACATTGACACTTTTGCATTGAAAAATCATACATAGAAAGTGATGCTTTTGTATAAAAATTGTCACTTGGCTAAGAAAATTTCATACTTTATAAAAGTTGACACTTTTACAAGTAGTCCATACTTTTACTTCAAAATTTAAAACTTTTGCATAGAGAAGTCGGATGTAAAAAGTTATACTTTTACATAAAACTGGACATTTTTGTATTAGAAGTTTTACTTCTGTATTAAAAACTGTCACTTTTGCACAGAAATAATTTTACTGTAGAAATTAAAACTTTTGCGTAAAAAAATCAATACTTTAATATAAAAAATGGTACTTCTGGACAGAGAAGCATACTTATAAAATTTAGATTGATACTTTTGATAGAAAGAAATACCTCTTTCCTGTTTTTCTTTCTTTTTCTTGTTTTGTTGTTCAAAAAATTACTTTTTCTTATCAAAATTATACTTGATATGAAAACTAATAATTGAAATTTGGGTAAAAAACTTCTTAAAAAAGTGAAAAATAAAATAAAATTATTGGGGGCTGTGTGAATACTTTTGTGTAGAACATTAATAATTTAGAATAACTGATAATTGTAATTTAGGTGAAGAAGTTGAAAAAAGAAAAGAAAAAAACAAAAAAGGAGACATGCTCATGCGCATCGAGTGTCCCATTGTTTTTCCCCTAAATTCTGGAGCTGGTTTTATGGTTACTCTTGTTTTTAGTGTTTTTGAATCTTGTCATCAGTTTTTGCGTCAAAGCATCTAGATTTTGATGGCATGTCGAATGCAAGTGGCCAATCCTAAGCTGAACCTTAAATAGGAGTGTAGATAAATCAATGAACAAGGAGTAGTTGAACAGTTAACGTTGCAGGTTCAGTCTATGACTTATATTGTGGAGCATATGTCCCGTGTGTAAGCTTGAGGAGGTTGCTAGATGGTGGCCTAGAAACATTGATTCAGACAGAAGGTGGTGCCAAGGATAAATTTGGGGCTCCTTTGAAACATGACAATTTTGGGATTCACGATGCTATGCAGAATTGTAGCTATTGTTCTTTAGACTTAACAGAAGTTAATCATGGAGAAGTTCTTTTTTGGGAGGGTTAAAATATCCCTGGGAAAAGCATGCTCTAGATTGGAATAATCTGCCAATGGTTGGCATTTACCTGGTGAAGTTGATGTTGCTGACTTCTATTCTTTACCTATATCCGTTGGGAGTTCATGACGATATTCAAGATGATAGCAATCCTTCTTCAGACTTACTGGGAGGTAATCATTGAGAAACAGTTTCTATGGATAGATTGGATCATGATTCATGGGCTGAGCACAATCTAGAACAATCAGCCAATCGATGACATTTACCCAGATCAAGGTGATGTTTATGTTGCTGACATTTATCCTTCACCTAGATTAGGACATCAAGAGGAGAAAACATTCACAGCAATAATATATTGCTCAAAGACCAGAGTTCACTCATGTTCAACAAGAGTTTAGTCTGATTGGAAATTTTTTGGCAATAGGTAAAAAGATGAACAGTATTGGATTGCAAACTATTCTCACTCCTTTTGATTTTTTTTCCAACTGAATTATCGAATACTCTTCAAAATTTCAAACTAAAGGGATTTCTGAGTGTAGAAACTGTTTAAAATGCTTGCTATCTTGAAAGCAACCTGGGGATATTTTGTTGGATATCCTTTTTATTCAAATCAAATTCAGGGATGATTAAGGGTGAAGATTGAATATTAAAGATTAAAGAGCTACTCTTATTAGTATGTTATCTTATTTCTAGACATGTGAAATGCATGGTGGGTGTATGGAGTGATCTAAATGCCCTATTTGAATGCTTGTGTTTGGTAAAACACTTTCATGAGGGACCAGTCTATCTAAACCAGGAGTATGCTGATGTACAAAACATATGCAATCGAATGTGGTGGAAGATTGCATTCTGTTGATAAGATAACATACAATAAGTAGATCAATGCAGTGCAATAATTTTACAACATTAACATGAACATGAACATTTATCCCGTTGTTTGGCATTTGTTTGGTGGTATGAGGACATGAAGATTCACGAATGATGTCATTTCTAGTCTTAGAAATAGAGAAGGGTTCTGTAAAACACTTGCAAAGCATTATCACTAAGAGTCTTAATATTCACCCCAAATTGAGTTTTATTTGGGGCTTATTGGTTAAAGATGGCTGGTCCCGCCCAAACCATATGGGCTGAGAGGCCAAGAATCATTAAGCTTGTATTTGAGCACAAAAACAGCAAATTATTTCAAAAATTTAAGAGCGATAAAGCCAATTGATTCTTAAAAATTCATTTACAATTATGCAGAAGTCACAAAAACCCAAATTTTGTGAAACAGGACTCAGTCCTCAAACCTTTGAATGAACTCACATAAAGGGACTTGTATCCATTTGTTGATTTAAGAAGGAAAAGAAGCACGATGTTGCTTTTCCGAACTGTCACATTCTGGACAAGAATAGTAATGATTGCATATGGTTTGGTGATTCAATATGCTTGTAAGTTCAAATGAATCAGATTAAAGATTGCATACAATTTTTGATTAATGAAGGTTTCTTCTTGTGCTTATTTTGATTGTTTGCTATGTTTCTCCTAGTGTTACTAACAATGACTGTTGTGAAACCAGACGTTTCATTGAAAATGGGACAACGTAAGAGTAAATTGTGGAGAAATTGAGGAATATATGGAGCAACAGAATGAAACTTGTTCTTAATTTGATTCCTAGCTTGCAGTTTTCCAACTTTATTGTCTTTATAGTGCAACACTTTCTTTATTCTAGACCCTTGTATTGCTTAGTTATGATGACGGACATTGTGAATAGGTATATTTTTGTACAGGTAGAGCATGTTCTCATCGATCGACTGACTCGCTTTTTGTCTGTTGATTTGCAAGATGCGAAGGTACTACTACTTTTATTGTGACCTTTGTTCAGTCATGATAAATTCTCTTTGTCAATTCTCGTCTTTCTGATATATATATATATATGTGTGTTTATATATATATATATATATACATATATATATATTTTTGTTTGAAGCTACTAGAAATCTTAGGCCCCTTTTGGTATCAAGGTTTGGTTCAAACCTTGATTTGGATTATGATTTTAAACAAACTTTGTTTTGGATTATGATTTTAAAATATTAAAAGGGGCATGTTATTTGCAGGTACCATTTTACTAAACACATGACACTTTTTAAAATTTTAAGTGGTGAAAAGACAAATATACCCTTGATATTTCTTACTTCATAAAAAAAAAAAATTTACCCAACTTTTTTAACTCAGAGAAAATCGCCCAGACCAAACGATTTTCCCAGATAAAATCGCTCAGGCCAGGCGATTTTATCTGGAAAAATCGCCTGGTAAAATCGCCCAGACCAGGCGATTTTCCCTAAAAAAAAAACGTTTTTTCGAAAATTTAGTGGTTGTTCGCCGGAAAAATGATTTTCCGACTACTGATCGGGAAAACCTGAAAAAAACGCCGTCCTGTGGCCTTTTTTTTAGGGAAAATTGCTACAGGACACCAATTTTATTTGGGAAAATTGCCTGGCCAGGGCGATTTTCTCTAGGAAAATCGCTCAGTCTGGGCGATTTTATCTGGGAAAATCGCCTGGCCAAGGCGATTTTCTCTAGGAAAATCGCTCAGTCTGGGCGATTTTATCTGGAGTTAAAAAAGTTAGGTAATTTTTTTATAAAGTTAGAAATTATAAAGGGCAAAAATATAAATTCACGTATAAAAATTTTAAAAAGTGGCCTACGAATAGTAAAAAGTGGCCTGTAAATAACATTTCCGTATTAAAATTACATTGGGAATGTAAAAAGGTGTATTGAAAATGTAAAAGTGTGTGTTGGGAATGATGAAAAATTATTATAAAATGAAAATGAAATCCAAACCTTGATTTGGATCACGTTTCCAAACAGGGCCATAGATTCTTCTTGATAAGAAGTTCTGCTGAGACTGTATTTTGATACTTAAAAACTAAAAATTTGCCTGTCCATTTTTCAGCTCCTTATCCAATATATGAATCACGGCAGCAATGGTGTTAATGTGGAACGTTGTTCCCCACTTTTTGTCCCATTCTGGTCACAATTTGGTCTTTGTATATTTTGTAGGATTCCCGCCGGCGATTTGACAAAGCAATGAATAACTATGACCAGGTAAACTCAATGTTCATGAAGTATGATAATGGAGGGGAGGAACATAAAACAATTCTTAGTTGCGTTTATTTTATATTTTAAATGATAATTCTGTTGGATACACAAGAGATATCACCCATGTACAGAGCAAGTAGTGAGAAATAATGTAACAAAGAGCTGGAGATAATTTTTTTTCCCTTCCATCTCAATTTTAGTGAGAAACCTGATTGAAGCATTTTTCTGTTATGACTTGTTTCAAATCTCCTTGTTCAACTTTATTTCATGTGGACTAGTACCCATAATGTTGATTCTTGGAAAACTGAGTTTCTTAATATACCAGGATTTTTGCCATTGGAGGTACAGTGTTTTTGATGGACAAGAATTCAATTTCTCTTTCACCTTTTCATAATTGTGCTTGTGTCAGCTTGTGAAGACATTAGTTGTGTGGTGATAAGTGTGATAATTGAGTGAAAATTACAGCCAGTAACTTGTTGAAAGTCTTAAAAGACTAGTGAGTTTACACAACAAACTAAGCCTTCATCCCACTTTGGGGTCACCTATATGGATCATATCTTGCCATCGTGTTTGGTAAAGACATGTTTTCATTTATGTTAAACTAATGCATCTCTTTTGTTCTTTTTTTAAGAAGAGTTTACTTCCAGTATTTTTGTGTGGGCTCTTCCCCATTTAACATGAGTTAATATTTCTCTATTTTCTAACTCTATTAGTGGGTCATCAAAAGGTCACCTGTGCTTATGTCCAAATCATCTTAAGTTTGTTTCTCTCATTTTCTAATCCAACAACCCATACATGCTTCTAAGCATGGACAAAATGACTTCAGTGTGATTTTTCTGTAGATAAACGGAAATTCTTTGAACAGGATCAGTGCTTCTACTGTCTGTTTCGAAGCCTAATTCGTATCTTTAGGTACTACGTATTCTTCTTAGCCGACTCCACATAGTACGATAGGGGCTTAGTTGTTGGTTCTACAGATTCTTCTGCGACGGGTTCTAGTTGACTATTACCATTTACCCTCTCGAGGTGCTGCAAAATTACCATTGCTCCTTGATGATAGGTGGCTGACTCACTTTGGCCAAACCCAGGGGGTGGTTTTTTTTTTTTTTTGGGGGGTGGGTGTGTGTGTGTGGGGGGGGGGGGGGGGGGTGGTTCCATTGTTGTGTTAACATAAACTTGAGGGGGTGATGGAACATTCCCAAACCCAGGGGGTAGTGGGAATTTCATGTAACATTGAGGGTGGTAAATTACATTTACCCCTAGTAACTTTTCTGCAGAAGTTTTTCTTGCTGTCCATGCAATTAGTAAATTTTTAAAACATACTGAAACAAGTTCTTTTCACTACTATACATTATGATGACCAGAGCTTTCAGAAAATGTTTTTGCAATCTAATCTGGTTTATTTAATTTTAAAAAGCAGTGTAAACATGAGCTAAGGCCCTGATCTCATTTATATTAATTCTTTGCTAGGGCTCTGATCTCATTTATATTAATTCTTTGCTAGGGCTCTGAAGTACTGTAATGTTTGACTTCACTTCGGTTCTGCTCGCTTAAACTATTTTAGTGCATTTCCTTGTGTACACTTGTCATACATCCACCCTTAAAAATACCTTTCAAAACCAAAAAAAGAAAAAGTAACTGTATTTAGCTTTCTACTCTTTAGCTAATATGTGCTTTAACATGAATGCTTGCAGGCTAGAGACAAGTATGCTTCACTGAAGAAGAGTACACGAGTCGAGATTGTAGCTGAAATAGAAGAAGTAATTTCTGCCCTTTGACAACTTTTCTTTATGAAGTATTTTCTAATTTGAAGGCTTGTTTTTTTACATAGGACATACATTCTTCTCTTCTCCTCTTGGTAAGAAGATTACACTAATGCACTTTTCTTTGTGAGTGGGACATTGCAGCAAGCAGAAAGACTCAGTTTTTCAACAATCTGTCTCAGCCTATGTGTTAAATTTATTTCTAATGTAACCCTATATTTAGGAATTTGTTTAATGTCTGAAAAGCTGTAAGTTACTGCAGATTAATAGACTGAAATTGAATTTGTGTACTGTATAAGCTGACTGAAAGGTTAATGCATTGACCTTTGTACCAAAAGCAAAGGATGATGATTGTTTCTTTGAAATTGGCAGGCTGAGATTGTACTTGGGTGTGCAGTGAAACTTTCCGAGGCTTTTATTGAAGTAGTACTGTGAAGTTTGGGTTCAACGTAATCAATTTAGGTTACAAAATGGAATGAACCTAGTGAAAAATGAAACATGCAATAGAATGATCAATCACTTAATCAAGTAAAGTTCATTATAGGCTAGGAGTCATGAACAAGAACTATGCAAATGACTATCTTCTACCCTATTCCCTGTCTTAAGGTTTGGCCCTCAATTCCCTCTAGTCAAATTTTTCATTCATAATGCGAGTTATTACTGTGGAGGCAAACATAGCTGAGTTTTTGTAGCTAGGGGAAAAAAGGGAGTGAAGATTTGGGGAAGGGGAGAAACTGTGTTTCAACACTTTTATACCTTTCGTTTGTCTTATTTCAATTTTTGTATCTTAAGTTTGTGTTCCTGTTTTATAATTTTATTTTTTATATATTTTTATCAGATATCCTCCTGCCTAATTTTGTTCAGAATTTGTTGTGATTTTCGCCGATCTAATTTTCTTATAATTGACTAAGAAGATCCTTTAGTCGTTCTCCAGTTATGGAGGAATGAAGAGATGGAAGTTGATATGGTTGAAAAAGATCCCAATACAGAACAGGATATCATTAGAATCTACGAAGATACTCCGATTGTTTGTTATATTAATTTCCTCCTTGGTAGTTAGGATTGTACTCCGGTACTAACTGGAAATAGCTTCTTTACTATATGGTTTATTGATTTCTGTTAACAAGGTATTGTTAATTTAATAGCGTTATCTTGACCAAATTATGTGGTAAATGAGCGACTGGGACTGTATTATTTAATTTTTTTTCTCGGAAAATTCAGATTCCTTATTTTAAATAGTTATTATGAATATTTTACAATATTTCCATTTTTTTCGGAAGTGTTGAATGTATTAATGTCTTTAAAATTGCTAAAAACCAATTGGATGAGTGAAAACTAGTATGTTCTTAAAAAGATGGCTATACATGTTTAGCAAAATTTTTTCATTTTACGTGCGCCTAGATTTAGGTTTTCTTCACTGGTACACAAATTCAAGTGAAGAGATAGTGGTCTCTTTTTCTATAGTTAAATATTGCTGTGATTCCCAACTTCGGGCTGCTTCATTTATAAAGTTGTTTTTCATTGTAATGCAATTATTATTATTTGACTAGGCGTTTGTGATACTATTCTTTTGTGAATGACATTGCTTCTAAGAAATTCCTTAGCACAGTGTTATTTTAATGTTCTTTTAGCCTTGCGCTCCTCAATTGGAGGAGACAATGAAAATGATTAGAGAAAGGCAGCTAGGTGAAAAAGACTGAAAAAGGAAAAAGAAAGAAAAATAAACTCCTTGAAATATGGTCGCTGGGCTGGAAAAAGACACAACGTTATGTTCAAATAGATCATGGCCAATAGTTGTAGGTGGACAGACCACTTTGAGCAACATCACTTGGTATTTTACGTTTAGTGTTTTTTTCCTCCTGAATTTGCTTTTCTTTTTGTGTTTGTCTTTGGTGTTGCAGTACTATCTTCAATTAATTTTTGATGTTTGGTGGGAAGACCAACTAAACTACCTTGAGTAGAGCCTTATTATGTGGTCTAGGATAGAAATGAAAATTTCACACATGGATACAAGTTTTATGGGTATAGATCACGTATTTTAGATGTCAATTCTTTTCAAATTCCTTCTGTGAATTTGCCAAGGGACCGTTAACCTATCTTTGATAGAACATATTCAGGCGCTTTAGGAACGCATGGTATTTTCTTGCATGGTTGTTAAAAGTTTAAGAGGTGAACATCATGATCTTGAGATGTCAATGATAATGGAATTCCTGTGAGTTTTGGAATGTTTTACCTCTTCTTTGATGATTACAAATGAAGCCTATTTCATGAGCTCCTTCCCTGGCCTTTCAATGTATCACTTAGTTATACTGCTGCAACGGAGAGGCATGAAACTATGTCGTCAGGTTCTGAATGATTAAAACTGTTGGAATGAGAAGAGTTGAATATTCCTTTTTCTTGTCCATGTGGAGGTGGTAAGGGAAATGAATGGGTGTAAGGAAATGTTGCTTGTACATTTTGAAATGAAATTATCCAAATTCATAAGGATTGCATATTGGTGGTTACTTTACAACCTCTGTTTACAGATTCCATCTGAGTTCCAGCTCATACTATTATTAAGTCTTTGACTGGAATTCAGCCTGTCTGTTTGTCCTTATTTGGAAGTCGTCTTCATATCAGCTTGCTTTTGACAGGACCTTCATAATTCAAAGTCTTCATTCGAGAGAAGTCGTTTCAATCTAGTATGACAAGTGCTCCTCTTATTGATTGTGTAATTATTTCTTACCTCTCCTTCCCAATGTATCAATTAAGTTGCTTCTTTGTGTTAAGAATTTCAGGTGAATTCTCTGATCAATATTGAGGCAAAAAAGAAGTACGAGTTCTTGGAATCTTTTAGTGCTATTATGGATGCTCACCTTAGATATTTTAAGTTGGTGAGTGTACAATATTAGAAAATGCTCATTTGTTACTACTAATTGTTCATACATTGTCTTTTCATCTAATTAGTTTGCTGGTCTATTATTTAGGGGTATGACTTGTTAAATCAAATGAAGCCTTTCTTTCATCAGGTACATATCTCTTTATGTTATTTGACAATGAAGAACCACTGATTGAGAAAGGATGAACTATTTTTGTAGGAGCCAAAGATCTCTGATTGATTTTCTCATATTCTCTCCCTCTCTCTTGGATATGTTTTTCATTTTTCTTTGTTCTAATTTACTGTTTTTATTGCATCTCTGTTTTGATTGTTTCTTTTCCTTTCCTAGAAAAAGTAGAGAAAGAAAAAATTCAGTGACATCTCTCATGGTTTGATGCAGCTTTGCTTTCTTGATTCAGTATAGCATCAACTCTATTGTTACACTCCTGAATGGCTGAACAAAAATATGTATTCCCTTTGTCCCAATGGAAGAGTCGCGTAGTACAACTGTTTATGAGTCAAAAAGTACACATGATTCTTCAATTGGGACGAAGGGGGTATCTAAATTTCCTTCTCTTCCACCAAAATTTTCATTTAGATATCTTGAACTCTAGACTTGATCAATTACATAATGGCTTCATTTACATGCATGTGTAATAAACTTAATGTTTAAATCTGAATGTTGAATGCAAAATGCTAAAACCAAAATATGGAATTGATTAAGTAGTTGAAATATGAATGTTGAAAATTTAGTTTTCAAGATCTAAATCAAAATGTTTGGCATGTATGGTAGTGCATCCCTAGAGTAAATGATTGTTTGGTATCTCATTTCCAATTCACCACTTGAAATGAGTTTTGAACTACATATCTGAATATTGTTTCTCACCTTGTCCAAAATGTAATACCATACAAAATCCCAAACATTGATTTAAACCATATCATAAAACACATCCCAATATGTGATACATATAGGTTCTTAGTGCATCTCAAACTGCATTTTAGAATGAATTTTGTGGGGTCCACAATAAAAGTAATTAAGCCTTATGAAAAATAAGTAGTATTGTCAACCTGTGAAAACAGTCTCTTATAGAAATATAAGATAAGGCTGGGTGCATCAGGTCTTTATGGCCCAGCCCTTCCATAGACCTTACACATGTGGGAGTTTCTATAGACCAGGCTGCCCTCTAATAAGTAGTATTATCAAACAAGCTCAGGTCTATAAAAAATCTTACTTGCATACATTTACTGGCCTAGATTTTCAAAAGGTACAATGAAAATTTCCTTTCCATATGTGTCTATGCGTCACCTGAAGTTGCTATTTCGACTACTGGATCTGCTCTGAGGTACATATGCTACTACTAGTACTAGTCCTACTTAGTTTGCTGCTGCTCCTATTCCCTCATCCGCTGATACTGTCCTGATTTTCTTACTGATTTCCTAATGATGCTACCAGATCTGCCAGACACCTTATTCTATCAAACTCAAGCTTTCCTACCTTGTGTTTGAGGGATGTGTTTAGAAGTACTGTTGTATTATGGTGATACTATTTACTTGTGTCCACAAATGACCTTATTTGTAATTGCTTTAAGCCTTTATGTGTGCATTATTCATTTATGTTGTTCATTTGGAATGTAGTAGAACTTTTTGTTGTTAACAGCTAAAGTTATTATGTGACATTTATCAATTTATTGATTTGAGAAAATATATAGGGGCATGTTAATTGCAGGACATGTTTTACTAAACACAGGGTACTTTTTAAAATTTTAAATGCTGAAAAGACAATAATATCCTTATACATTTTTACTCAGGCGATTTAAAATGAGAGAATCGCCTCATCCAGGCGATTATTTCCCAAAGAATTGCCTCATCCAGGCGATTCTTTCCCATAGAATCGCCCCAACCCGATTCTATGGGAAAGAATCGCCTCCCCGGAGCGATTAAATAGGAATACATTGGTGTCCTGTGGCGAAAAAATCCCATTTAATCGCTCGGCAAAGAATCGCCTCATCCAGGCGATTCTTTCCCAAATAATCGCCTGAATGAGGCGATTATTTTAAAAAGAATCGCCCCAACCGGGCGATTCTTTCCTGGATGAGGCGATTCTTTCTCATAGAATCGCCCGGTTTGGGCGATTCTTTTTAAAAGTTGTTTTTTCCTTAAAAGTATCTTCAACAATCGCCTATCCAAAGCGATTCTTCTTAAAAGAATCGCCAGAGGGAGGTGACTCCTCTTAAAGAATCGCCAGAGGGAGGCGATTCTTTTAGGAAGAATCGCTTCGTCGAAGTGATTTTCTTGACAGTTTGTTTTCCGGCGAACTAATACAGAATTTGACATAAAATTTACACAAAAAACCGAAAAACCCACGAAACAGCCAAAAACATTGCTAAACACATTACTAATACAGAATGGAGATGGAGAAGGAAGTTGGAAAATGGAAAGGGCAAAAAAGTAATTTCAAGTGTATAATTTTTAAAAAGTGTCCTGTGTTTAGTAAAAAGTGTCCTCCAATTAACAATTCCGAATATATATTGGAAGTTGAAATCCTCACTTGAAATACCTGTTTAGTTTCTTATCATGAATTTACACACATGATAGACTTGCTTGGAATATCATAGCTTTTATCCAAATCAGGTGTTGTCCTATGCACAACTATCAAAGGAACAGGCCAATGTTGAACAAGATAGACTTGCAAAAAGAATTCAAGAATTCCGGACGCAAGAAGAGCTGGATCATTTGCGTTTGTCTTGTAATATAGAAACATCGACAAGTGCTGTCAGCCTAAATGGAGTTACTATGAATTCTTACAAAAATATACCTGCGATCATGCTAACTACCTCGAAAGGCGAGGTGAGAAACTTGACTAACGGATCTACTTTTCTGAATTTTCTTGTAAGGGTTGTTCATATTTTTTCTTCTTTGGGTGAGCATTTCTCTCAAAGCTCCTGGCATAGTTCAAGTGTTTATCTGAAATATCACTAGAGCCAAAATGTGATTTGCTTTTTATAGGTCCAGACAATCAAGCAAGGTTATCTTCTAAAACGATCTTCAAGTTTGAGAGCAGATTGGAAAAGGCGCTTCTTTGTACTGGACAGTATTGGGAATTTATACTACTACAGAGAGAAGGGAACCAAAGCATCGGTATGTTTCTTAATCTTATTGATGCTTTTTCACACTATTTCTGGAAGAATGATCAAGAACCTATGCTATAGGGGGGTTGGTACTCTTTCATTTTTCCCTGCATTAATGAGCAAGATCTTTTTAATAGTCACTTTCTTGAAAGGCAATCTGAAGTTTTCTACTAGACAAGGCCTTACAATTTTGTGTGATGGGCCATGCAGATCCCGGTATTTACATCCCTGGTTTAGGAGTGATGCCATAGGTGCAATGGCATACACTCTTTACTGTGGTGTGGCTTGCGAACTAGAAAAAAAGGGAAAATGAAAAACTAGAAATTGAGTGTTAAAATCAGAGTTCCTTGAACTGTGAAGGATGAAAAAGGGAAAGAACCTTTTCAGTTTAAGGGTGAAATACAATTGAACGCGGTAATAAATTATTGCTGCTATTTTCATTTTAAGACCAACTCCACAGCTAAGGAACAGCTGTGGAGGGTGAGTGTAATACTAAATGCTAACTGTGGTAGGCTGCAATAGTGTAGATTTCAGTGCTAGTAAGCCTGCATATTATAATTATAATAATCTGAAGCCATATATTCCAATGGAAATTCTCTTGGAGAAAAAAAAATTAAACTACAATAAATAGTGCCTTTTCAAAAGGTTGTTATGATGGTGATGGACTCCTCTTTCAAGTAGAGAAATGAATGAAAAACCTGGAGCACGAAAATCAAGTCCATGATTAAAGCAGATAAAGAAATTCCAAGCTCGAAGCTCAATGCACTGTTTCGTATTGACTTGAATCCACTGCACTCCTTCAGCCAAACACAACTCCTTATGTCCTTGAGAAAGAAACTCATGAAACCATACATTATGTGCATATATCTTGTCTTGGTCTAGCTTTGCTAAAAATCATCCCCTCATCTTTTCTATTTCACCAACTCATCTTATAATCTTCAGCTGGACAGTCTTAAGCCTTAATATGATCCAGGCAATTATGAAATTCATACATCATATTAGTAACTCTCTCTGGCTATTTTCTTAGACAAGTATCTAACTACTTGAAAATGTCCCATATGTATCCCACGGTTAAGTATTAATGCATTTGAAATTGTTTCAACTCTAATTATTACTGCCATGAACTATATAGTTGGGGAACTTTTTAGATTTATCATAACACTTTTAACAAACAAGTTATAGCTTGAGCTGAGACTATCAAGCAGTTCGCATCAATGGAATCTCAGCAAAGCCAATTCCTTAATGTTCTATTTTTGTGTATGACTGACGCATTGCCACTGATCTAGTACGATGAATTTTTTTAGTGCAACTACAAACTTACTTTTCAAAATCCCCAAAATATGCAGTCTACAATTTTTCTGATAGCTCAACCTCAAAGTGAAATGACTTTTACCTCTCACCTTTCAAGTCCACACTGACTAGCCTTCTTTAATATTTTGGATATTTTCAGTTGAACAACATGAAAACTAGTTCTCAATAACAACATACAAGAATGAAAAATCTGCTGTATCTTAGTACTATCTTCATCTTCATACTCCCATGCCTGGAATTAATCAATTAAGTTAAAGCAGTGTTTGGGGTGGAAATAATGACGAATTAAGTAAATCAGCAGATAGAATTGTAACAGAGATATCCCTAACTTCAACCCTCCCGAATTGAGTATACAATGGTTCTTCAGTGTAACTAACTACGTTACTGAGTGAATTCATTGTGTAACAAAGGAATATAAGACCAGGAAGTCAAATCTAGATGGATTCTATTTTTAACCTTTGGGCAATTCAATTTTTTTCAGACCATAGCTTGACAATAATTTACTTACAAAAGGCCTGTGTGATTGATCAGGAATATTGTTTCAGGGAGGGCTAGATGAACAATTGTATGTAGAAACCTTAGTATCAAGTGTCATACACTACATGTGGAGAGTGTCATCTGTTTTACCCACAGAAGTTTAATGCCTGAAGTAGGAATCTACGGCAGTTATCCACTTGTTAATTCCTCTTTCACATAATAAGCTGAGATACCATTATTCATGTTCTGGTCTTATAAGATCAATACCCTCTTTAAGGCCTTAACACGAACTCTATAATACCCTCTTTCAGTTGCAAGTGTTGAATTCTCAACCTTAGTGACAGAGTTCTTTTTGCCAAGCATGACAGTTCTCCGGCTTTCTTCATGATGAACCTTAGGAGGCTGCCTACCAATTATCCTGCCCCCTAACCTCAGCAAACTAAGTATTCGAACCAATAAGAGACTTAAAAATCCTGTTATCCTCCTTTGTATTCCTATAGTGTTGGTAATCATCAGAGGATTTCCAATCATAATTGTCACTGAATAGGTCAAAATCCTGGCTCAATTGTTTTAGACAATTACAATACTTAGTAACACTGTCCTCACCTTGGCGAACTTTTCAAAGTTTCAGTGTCAATTCATACACTTGGGACTGGTTTCCCGAATCTGAATACATTTGGTTGTTGTCCCAAAGCTCCTTAGATCTGCGATAGCACATACAGTTGGAGCTGATCCCCTCCTGCATAGAATTGACCAGCCAAGTCATCACATCAGAATTTTCAGTATCCCAAGTGGGGTAAACTATATCCTCAGGGGCAGGCTGATTCTTTCACCTGTCAAATAGCCAAATTTCCCCTTTCCATGGATTTACATTCGAACTGGTTGAGACCTGCTTAGAAAATTGTCACCATTCAACCTTATAGTTGAAATCTGGACTTAAATGTGAATATCAAATTGTGTCACAGTATCATTGGATTTCTTGGTTCTGTTTTGGGATGGACTAGACTGGTTTGGAGATTCTAATATGACATCAAACATGGTGATGGGTTGCAAGAACAGCTAGGGTTTTTTTTTTTCCCCCTGAACGTAGGAAAGAATTCTTTACGAGATCAATCAAATTCCTATCTTATCTCCTAATTTATGTGTAAGTCAAATCAATCAAATCTCCTAATTGATTTCTTTCTTTAGTTATGTTAATCAGTAATTGATTCCTTAAGAATCAGCAATGTAATCCGTGAATGTTCTCCTTTCCAATATCCTTCCATTACAACCACCATGTTTTCCCAGAGCTGAGCAGCCCAAGTTACCGAGGGTCTTGCTAATAGATATCTCTCTACTACTCCTGATATAATGTAACCCAATTTAGCAAACAGATCAAAATTGAATTTAAAAAAAAAAAAAAAAACTGCAATGCATCAAACAAACTTGCTAATTACAATAGAGAAGACAAATGGACGGAAAGTGAGTCTAAGATTGCAAAAGAAGAAAACCATTGAAGCCCAGAAAGCTTTGGAATGTTGAACAGTAGATATGAGTATGTTGGCTGCTGTTTCGTCACTTGTATGTTAAGATAGAGTTTTCGCCATAAAATCCATTGTTCCCGCATTTCAGTAGTTTGCTGACAGTTTCAAGTGTTATATTTAAAAGAAACAGCTTCAAATCCTTCAAATACCCCCTTTTTATTTGACATTTGAGGTACAATTTAATTTTGAAAGATATTAAAAAATAATGGGGATTGCACTTTGCCTCATGATGAAAAGTCTTCTCAAGGCCTCCAAATTATATTGCTGGCCTTGTTGACAAAAAAAGAAGACCAAGAGAATGAAGTCTAAAAGCAACCACTATTATTTCTTCTTAGATATCTTGAGAACCAAGATTAGAAATTAATTTTTACAGCAGGCTGTCCCAATTCTATTGGTTGGGAATTCCTTTTTTCTTGAACTTATCTCTTTTTGTAGAGTATGATCTATTGTTCTTTTGTTAATGGAAAAAGTGGTTATTTCATAGAGTTGATTAATCTCTTTGGTCAGATGTTTCATACCTAGAATCATCTTGGACATTGTTTTGGTTTCTACATCTATCTGTCTTCTTAGTTTTATGCATTCCTAAGTAGAACTAAATCCAGTGTAGTTTTTGGGTTTCTCACTGTACGAAGAGGCTATCTAGGAGTCCAGTCTATTTCTCTCTCTCTCTCTCTCTTATGTTGAAAACAGTGTACACCTATTTTAATCACGAGCAGATACTAACTAGAAGCTGGTTCTTATGGTGTTTTCTTTGGTTGAGAAAGAGAATGTTGAAGAAGCTTGTATGAGCACATCAGTGATACTTGATGCGCTTTTGATTGTTATTTATCATTTGTATGTATTAATATCGTTATTTCTGTGTCAGGGTTCTCAATCATTCCCCACTAGCTCAGGTGAACAAGGCGGTGTGTTTGGTAGATTCCGATCAAAGCACCAGAGAGGATCATCTTTTAACGAGGAGAATTTAGGTTGTAAAACAGTCAATCTAGATACCTCAATTATCAAGATTGATGCTGAAGATACAGATTTGCGGCTGTGCTTTAGGATAATTTCCCCAGCAAAAACTTACACATTGCAGGTAAAATTTTTGCAAGATGTAGTTTTTGGTTAAGCTGTAAACTACTGTTATTAATCTAAACTGAAAGCTTTAAGCCCTAGGTTATTATCAGCATGATAATTCTGGTAATTGTTTAGACATCTGGCTATTAAGTTGTAATACTGAATTTGTACAAGTTGGACCGCAAGTTGTGCATTAGGCTTCAGTTGGTTGGGACGATTAGCCGTTCTCCAATTATATATATATATATTTATGTATTTACACACACACACACACACACACACACACAACAACAACAACAACAACAACAACAATATATAAGCCTTTGTCCCATTAAGTGAGGTCGGTTATATGGATCATATCGCGCTATCTTGTACGGTCGTGGCACATCGATTCATTTATATTTAAATATGAAAAATTATATTCTAAAGTGGAATTGTTACTTGAAGGACACCGTTTACTAAACGTAGGACACTTTTTAAAAATTTTAGACGTGAATTTACATTTTTGCCCCTCCATCCTCTTCAACCTTACTGCAATTCCATTTCTCCTCCATATCGCGATTCCGGTTTCCACCTCCATCGCTCTTCTTCGTCGGTTGTCGGTCTGGCTCAACAAATCGGTGAGTCGGAATTTTTTTTTTTTTTTTTTTTGGGAGGAAATGAAAATTTGAATGTGTTGGGTGTTGCAAATTCTTATGGGTACTGTGTTTAGGAATGTATTAGTGTTTATGATGAGTTTTCTGGCTGTGTAGTGATAATTTTAGGGTAAATTCAGTGGTCGTGGTCGTTTTCCGGACGAACGATTCCCTAAAAAAATCGCCATCCTGTGGCGATTTTCCCTAGAAAATCGCCTAGGCCAGGCGATTTTCCAAGGACAGCGATTTTCTCTTGGAAAATCGTCGTCCCGGGAAAAAAAATCGCCGTCCTGTGGAGATTTTCCCGGGAAAAAACGCCATCCTGTGGCGATTTTCCAAGGGATAGGCGATTCTTAGTGAAAAAAAAGTGGAGTAAATTTTAAAAAGGGTATATTTGTCTTTTTGCCACTTAAAATTTTAAAAAGTGTCCTGTGTTTAGTAAAACGGGTCCTGCAATTAACATGCCCCTTCTAAAGTTGTTTTCCAATTCTTTTCAATGTCATCCTCTACCCCTTTTAATATTAATTAATGCTTCTCTGTTTTCTAGCCGTTTGACTGGGACATCTAAGGGTCACTTATGTAAATGTCCAAACCATATTAGTTGTGTTTCTCTCATTTTTCATCTACTGAAGCTACTCCTACTTTATTTCTAATGCTTACATTACTTATTTTATCTAATTTAGTATGCTTGCTCATCTATCTCAACATTCTCATTTCTATTACCCTCATTTTTTGTTCATGTTCATGTTTTGTTGCCCAATACTCTGAACAGTAAAGCATCACCGGTCTTATAGCCATTCTATAAAATTTTCCTTTAGTTTTTGCGGTACTTTTACGGTTACAAAATATAGATGGCGTGCTTCGCCATTTATTCCAACCTGCTTGAATGCTATGTTTTACATATTTATCGATTGTTCCGTTTTCTTCTATTATAGACCCTAAGTATTTAAACTTTTCAATTCACTTAATTCATGCGCTCCAATATTAACTTTTATAGTATTATTATCTACATGATTACTAAAGTGGCATTGCATCTATTTAGTTTTAACTTATAGTAAAACATTTTGATTCTAATGTTTCTGTACATGCTTCTAATTTAGCATTTACTGCTTTCGTTTCATCTGTTAAAACTATATCATCTACAAATAAGATAGGTTTAGGTATCGCTTTCTGCAATGTTTAGTAATCACATCAATCACTAAAGCAAAGAGATATGAACTTAAAGCTGATCCTTGATGTAGGCCTATATTATTTGGAAAACCACCAGAGAGGCCTACTAATGTCCTTACATATGTTATATCTTTATACATATCTTTTATAGTTTATATATATATATATAATATATATATTGGTTAACTTAATTTGACTAGTTGGTATTGCAGCTTCTAATAAAAGATAATACGTAGCTTTGAATAGTTTCCTTTCCGTCTATTTCATCAATCTTTTGGTGTGCAGTTTGTCTGCTGTAATAATTTTCCGGTTAAAATTTGTTGAGGGTTTTTTTTCTTTCTTTTTCCTCTCTTGGCATGACCAATAAATTTGTAGTTTATCTTGCTGTTCACTTAAGTTGGCACGACTTGACCATTCCAAACTGACGAAACAACATTTTTTGTGGAGCAGGCTGAGAATGAAGCTGAGAGGATTGATTGGATGAACAAAATTACAGGGATGATTGCAACCCTTTTGAATTCTCACTTGCAAAAGGTTCCAATTTTGAAGCCTAAATTAGTTTTATCGAAGATTGCATTGAAAGTTCCGTACAATACTGTAATAATTATTTATTCTGTTGCAGTCAGATGCTGGGAAGAATAATGCGGATAAGAAAAATGGTTCATCTGGGGATTCTTCTATTTTAAGGCCACTGGATCTTGTTGAGAGTGTGCAGGGTGGTATGAGAATTCATCGAACGACTTCCGTATCTAACAATCTTAGAGAGATTCCTGGAAATGATTATTGTGCAGAATGCAATGCTCCTAATCCTGAATGGGCATCCCTAAATCTTGGCATCTTGATGTGCATTGAGTGTTCTGGCATTCACCGAAATCTTGGTGTTCATATATCTAAGGTGCATCTTTTATGTTGAATGAAACCAGAAAGTACATTCATTTGATTTTTTTCTCCTTCAACCTTTGCTGGCATGATTTCCTGCTCTAATAGGCAAACTGCCCATTATGGATAATTTATTTCCTATTAACACTGTTGTCTTTCTGATGATGTTTGCCTATGAATTAGCTGTCGGAAATTTTTTTAGCTTCCAGTAATAATGAAGTACTACTTAAGCATTGAACTTGACTATAGATCTTTGAGATCTTTTCATCCAATTACACAGGTGAGATCTATAAATCTTGACGTAAAAGTTTGGGAGCCTACAGTTTTGGACTTGTTTCGAGCGTTGGGCAATGATTATTCAAACTCTGTCTGGGAGGAGTTGCTTTTACATAATGATGGGTAAGACTTTTCAGTTTCATTTATTTGTGGAAAGTGCATCATTCAGTTGATTTATGATTTTTTCTATTTGAGACATGGAGAAAGGTTCTAGAATAAATTATTTTCGTCTCTAACTGCAATAAATTCTAGGCCAGAAGCTCACCAAGTAGTGTTTTTCTTAATATTATAGTATAGCAACAATTAAACCTTTATCCCACTACAGGGATCATATCTCACCAACGTGTACGGTTGAGGCATTATTAATTTAGGGCAAATTATGTCAACGGCCACTAAACTATTTCCCTTAATGACTTTTGGCTACTAAACTAGTTTTAGTCCACTTTTGCTCACTGAACAAATGAAAGTGCCCACAAATTGCCATTCCATCAAGTAAAAATGTCACATTAGACGGAAAACACGAAATGGATGGGAAAAAGTGTACAAACACAATATATGCCTAAATACTGAGTGGATTGGAATGAAAAAACCAACACCACTCCTACGGATTTGAAGAACTGATAATTCTTTTGCTTTACCCTAATGAGTAAACACATACTTGTTTTGTGTGTAATTAAGAGGTGAGAGATATATATGAAAGAATATATGAGTAAAGACTTGTTTTGCACATTTTTGTCTATTGTTATAGTGTTTTGCATTAATTGTGGTTTTTTACTTGACTGAATGACCATTTGTTGCCACTTTCATTAGTTGAGTGGCCAAAAAGTGGGCTAAAAATAGTTTAATGGCCAAAATTGTTGATAGAAATAGTTAAGTGGCCATGGGCATAATTTGCCCTTTAATTTGTATTCAAACATAACCAGGGGCGGAGCTACAATTGCCCCACCTCAATTTTTTCAAAATATCCCCATGTTATGTAAAAATTAGAAAAATAGCTAATTTTGCCCCACCAAAAATGTAAGAAAAGAGAGGCAAATGGAAAGGGATAAATTAAATAAATATTTGATTAGTTAAAATTATCTTTTATGTTAGAACAGACATAAAAGTATTTTTAATGAGTTCTAGTTTATTATATCAGTTTAAATCCACTCAACAAACTCTTTTTTATTTTTTAAAAATATTCTTCATGTAGTATCTTTCAAAAAAATTAGGAGTGTTTTAGCTTTTTTTTTATCCCACCTAAAAATTTTGCCCCTCTTGACCTAAGGGCCTAGCTCCGCCACTGAATATAACATGCCATTTTTATAGTTGTTTTCCAAATCCTTTTGTGGTCTTCCCCTTTCTTCTCTAATACTCCCTCTATTCTATAAAGAGTGTTCCATTAGGGATGGGCACACAAATTAAGAAAGTGGGAAAAATTCTTCTTCTACCCCTATCTATATTCCCTTGTTTAACTACAAATTTAATGGAAATTTGTGTAACGTATGTGCATTTGGAAAGAGAATGTAATTAATACTATTATATGAGCATTTAAATTAGGGGTAAAAGATAGAGATTTTTTAAACTTTTTGCATGAAAGTTTGAAAAGAGACACTCTTAAGAAAAATTTTTTTTTTCTTAAGGGGATACTCTTTAGAGAACAGAAGGTGTAATAGTTAATGCTTCATTTTCTTTTTCATGTCGTACTGGGCCACTAAGTCTGATACACGCGTGCGCAAACCATCTTAGCCATGCTTATCTCATTTTATCATCACTTGGAACTACTCCTATTTCTTTCCCTAATATATGCATATTACTTATTGTATCTAACCTAGTATGTCCATACATCCATCTCAACATTCTCATTTCCACTGTCCTTATTTTTGGTTCATGTTCAATCATCCAACTGTTCGAACTCTAAAACATCGTCAGTCTTGTAGTTGTTTTATAGAATTTTCCTTTAAGTTTTTGCGACACTTTACAATCACAAAGTATAGAGAACACACTTTTCCATTTGTTCCACTCTGCTAGAATTCTGTGTTAGATCTTTGTCAATTCCTCCGTTTCCTTCAATTATAGACCCAAAATATTAAAAAATTTGTAGATTAATTTAATTCTTGTTCGCCAATTTTAGCTTTAATTTTATTGTTACCTCTATGATTATTAACGTGACATTGCATATATTAAGTTCTAAGTTTACTTATAGTAAAAGTTTTTAATTCTAATGCTTCCCTTCAAGCTTCTAACTTTGCCGTCTCTCATTTCATCTTCTTAATATTATAGTTTCCAAGAGGAAAGTGTACGTGCAACTAACATTCAAATAAATGAATCTGTTTGACAGCAAGCTAGGATCCAATGAAATTTTGTCAATATCCAAACCTAGCCCTGAAGATGCCACACTTCAAAAGGAAAAGTACATTCAAGCAAAGGTACTGTTAACTGTTCTTTTGTCCCAATAAAAGAGTAATGTTCTATTTTTTTGAATTGCATACTCTTACTAATGTGATAATGTATGAGCCACAATTAACCCATGGTGTCAAATTACTTATTTTATGTGTCTTACCTTACAATCCATAAAAAACTTGTTCCTTTCAAAAACATGACTCTTTATATGTGACAAAATGGGTACAATGTAACTGTTGGCTACTGTCTAATGCTTTGACATCATTTGTTGGTGAAATTCAAATTCCTGAATCACATAATGGGATAAAACCTTTGTTCTTGTTGTATTGCCATATCGATAATTACCTCTGTGATATCTTGTTTAACGAGTGAAATTTTAGCAACTATAGCGTGATCAAGCTTGATTTTATGCCAATTATTCAAATATTTATCACTGAACCAGTTAATCATAGAACAAAGCTTAAGCTGGGCACTTTTTGTGCAGTATGTTGAAAAACTTCTCCTCCGCAAGGAATCTGCATCTAGCAATTGCTCACAAGCCACCAGAGTTTGGGAGGCAATTATGCATAATAACTTGCGGGAAGTGTATAGACTGATTGTGACATCAGAAACAACTGTTATCACCAAGACCTATGATGAGGTAGCTGGTGCGAATCTGTATCACAATATTAACAAAGAGGACTCAGATACTGGCTTGCATGATTGTCAAAGGCAACACTTAGATCCAGCTTCCTGTCTGAAGTCTTCTGAGGAACCGGGACGTTGCCTCCAAGGAGCTTCTTTATTGCATCTGGCTTGCCACACTGGCAATGCTGTGATGCTTGAACTGTTGTTGCAGTCTGGTGCTGATATAAATCGGTGCGACTTCCATGGAAGAACACCTCTACAATACTGTATAGCCAAAGGGAATAACCAGCTTGCAAAACTATTGCTTAGAAGGTAAATCTTCTCAATGAATGGTTCATTTATGAGATAATTCTGTTACTTTGTTGAAATCATTTTTGGGCTTCAGTTTTGTCATTGAATCGTATGTCTTGACTGCTCCAAACCAAGTGGAAAGAATAAAACTGTGTTCTTTGCGATAGAGTGATTGTTATTTTCATTTTTATGGTGAAAGAGGATTTGTCGAAAGGCATGAAGGCGGATGAGGAAGCAAGGAAGGAATGGGTTCCTCTATTATTAGTTTATAATCTGAAACTAAATTATTAGATGTCAACCTAGTGAACTAGGAGCTCGTTAGTTGGTTGGTACTAGCCCAGTTCCTTTAATAGTAATCTCAGTGATATATTCGATAACACTGAATATCCCACAGTTACAATAGAGTTTAATTTTATTGCATGGTGATCTAGCATTTAAGGAGGAATTATTATTTATTGATTGCGTGACATAGAATTTTCCGGAAACTCTTGAACGTCTATGTGCATGTATCACTAATTTTTAATCACCTGCAAATTGCCTTTGTTTCTTTATGCTTTTGTGTGTGTGTGGTGTGGGAGGGGGGAGGAGTTGGCGGCATTATGGACACTACTTTTCTTATCTTGAACAAGTGGTAAAGCAAGTCAAATCTCTTAGTCAATTAATTTTAAGCACTAAATGGTGTTCTCAAACAGGCCTCAAGTAATTTCCTAGTGGTATGCAATGTTTATACTTGATGAATTTTCTTTAGAGACTTACTTTGTGCATCTCTGAAATGTATAGAATAATGTATTGGTATGTTAACTTGTTCTGTTTAGAAAGCTTTAGAGACTAGGTCTTGATTATGGAAAAGATATAGCTAACTTTACCTTGATGCAGTTATACTTCTAAATATGGGTAAATTACATTTACTCTCCATGAGGATTCGTGAAACTACCATTACCTGCCTGAAGTTTGGGAAATTACAGCCACCCACTTGTCGGTTAAAAAAAAAAAAAAAAAAAAATTAACCCATTTTTGTTACTTGAAAAAAATGTGAACATTCAGGGAGGTAATGGTAGTCTCCCAAACCTCGGGGAGTAATGTTAGTTTCGTTAAACCTCTAGGGTAAATGTAATTCACCCTTTATTTATCTTATTCTCCACTTACGTGTTTCATTTTAGTACTTTCTGTTGAAATAGTGGAAGCCTGCATATGAAAGTAGAGAAAGAAATTCATAAATTTAAAATGAAGTGATGGATTCTGAGTCTCTTTATCTCCTATCAAACTCTACTCTGCATAATAAGTTTTTCCTCGATGAGGTTCCTCATGGGGTTGACTATTTTGACATGCATTTCTAACTGGAACCTTGCAGTTTTCCAACCTTCAGAGGTTCATAAATTGAGAGAGGGGGGCAGGGGGTGAGGGATATGGTAATTTGCACTGCCATTTTAGTCATTTTTGTATTACATTCTATAGACCCGTTTCTGTTTGATAATAAATTTATCTATTCATGTAAATCCAGTTTTTCAGCATTCTGAAGAGTTCATTGGTCGCACTTCCATTTAGAATGTAAGAAGTTTGCATGGTTAACTTCTTATCTTGCCTTGTTTGTATGCCTTGTTTGGATGTTTTTTTATTCTCAATTGGTCTTTATACTTCAGCATGTTCCATGTCAAGTTTGATCTTTGGTTGGTAATAAACTTGGAGCTGGATAAGTGGAGTCAAGATTAACGGGAAATGTGACCAGTAGTTAATATGTATTTGTAAGCCATATACTCATCTGCATAGCTTAGCTTATTTAGTCATTTCTTTCAATTGAGACGAATGAGTATTACTAACATGTATATTTTTCAGAGGTGCTCGCGCATCAATCAAAGATGCCGGAGGTCTTAGGGCTTTGGAAAGGGCTATGGAGATGGGAGCAATCACCGATGAGGAGCTGTTTGTCTTGCTATCCGAGAGTGACTAAATTGACCAGCAGCACTTCTATGCCATTCCCACCTATCAAACTCTGCTGTTGAATTGAATGGATCAAATGAGAACTATTTTTATTCGTTCTCCTGATATTTGTCTTTCTCATTGATTATTTCGCTGTTGTGCTGTTAGTTTTTTGTTTTGAAATTTTAATGTTTATTCATTGTCTTCAATCCCGCCACAACAACACACTCACACATACCCAAAAAAGGGTCCAGATTGACCGTCATTATTGTGAACTGATTGTTCCATTTTTTTTTTTTATAAAAAGAAAAGTGAGCTGATTTCAGTTCAAGTGTTTATTTGATATGAACCATTCTGTCCAATCTAGTTTACTTGTTTTTATGATCTTTTCTCCGGCTAATGGCTATTTGATTTCTTAAATTTAAGGGGAGGGGAAGTGCGGTTTGGTAGACCAATTCCTTCCTGGCAAAAACTTGAATCAGGTTGTCACATGCATGTGACGGCCTCGAACTAGACGCATGGCCTTGTTTTTTCTTTTTCTTATTTTTTTTTTCCACTTTTTTATTAAATACTTTTCCCTATTTCTATGAGTTTGTTTTTCCATTATAATGATACTTTCTTCCCCAAATTATAAAAATATAGACAATTTGACCTGACTTTCGAATGAACGAAAGTGAAGTTTCTGAAAGCAAAGCTGTCTTTGAAAATTGGTGGAGAAATTTTTTAGGAAAGGTTTTCAAAAAGTAAGGCTAGTATCTTTGCTCTCTTTGAAGGTTGGTGAAACATTTTTTTTGTAAAGGGAGTGGAGATGCTACTTTTGTTTTCGGTAAAACTAAAACCTCAGAACTCCGAACTATTTTGTTTTTGCAAATTAAAAGAGAATGAAAAGAGACCATTGAAAATTGTTATTTGCAGGGAAACTTTTACTAAATATAGAGATTATTTTAAGATTTTTCCACCGAAAATGCTAACTTGCCTTTCGGTAAAAGTAAGGAAAACTTGTGAAATTTCTTACCTTTTCTCCTCCTCTACCGAACGGGCTGAAGTAGAAAATGGAAGATGAAAACACAATCAAATTCATTGAAGAAGATAAAAAATCAAAAAATTGCAAAACCTGTCCGCCGAGCAAAGCGGAAATTGTAGAATCCTTTTGCAATTTCCGACGAAGGAGGAAACCTCCATAATAGGAAAAAACAAAAAAAGAAAAAGAAAAAAGAAGAAGAAGAGAGAAGACCTTCGCCTTCTTGTAGTGAAGGTCTGGCAGACCTTCGCTGTCCTGTGGCAAATGTTTTAAAACCTTCGCCGACCCCTGGCGAAGGTCACCAGACGCTAACGAAGATTGCCGACAAAGGTTTTCTTCTCGCCTGCAACCATGGTATTTTCAAAAAATAAAAATAAAAATAAATTATAGTGAGGTTCTTTTTTGTGAGTAAGAAGATATTTTGGTATTTTCACTCTTTAGAATTTTAAAATGGTCACTGCATTTAGTAAAACTGTCCTTGCAAATAACGTGCCCTTTACAATAGCTTCGCCAAAAATGTTCTGAAAAATTGTGTTCAAATTATGCTAAATTTTGCAATCTCTATGATCTCAAATAGTCTATTAACTATTTGTATAAAGAACCGTATCTTTATAACAGTGAAAAGATGATATTAAAAATAAATGGTGTATACTTTTGAATTCATTTTCATTTAGGATCAGAGTTGCCAAAAAGTGTATTTTACAAAATTGATTTTGTCATGACAATGTAGACAATATAGTTTGTTCATGTAGTTCTCAAAAGTTCCAAAACATCATTATATATGGAAAATTTTTTGTGAACAATGAAAGTTTGACCAAACTACGAGTTTGAAAAGGATTGACAAAGTTTTTCGTATAATTAGATATAACTTCCTGTTAACGATGGACCACAACCCACAGTTGCATCAAGATAAGACACATCCATTCAATTATTAAAATCACGAGACAACAAAAGAACATCAAGGTAAGTATTCATTATTCATATAAAAAATTCTGAGGCGCTCTCTTTTCCCACACGGGGGAGGATTTCTTAGCCTACGTAGCTGTTGCATGCGGGTTGCATCATGAGGATCTGACGGGTTGACATGTGATGAGAGACAATGTGGTTTATCATCATTGTTAACGAAACACATACGACGCTGATACACCTTTGGGAAGAATTGTGTTCTATGAGATGCATGTACCAAAAACATCAAAAGTATGTTCTTGCAGTGTGTCTTATCCATGATGATGGAAATGGCTGTTAGCAAATCACCATCAATCTGCATGTAGCCTTCATCGTGCCTAGGGCGTGAGGTCGACGTTTGACAATTTGAATGGTCTTCACCCTATTGGAATGTGTAACCGTTGAAAAAAATTATCATTGCGTCTCGATGTGGATGTTCAACCATGTCAATGCCTGGACGTGTATGCTCGACTTTGCATAGACTGCGAGGTGGATGCTCGACCATCAGTAGTTCATATCCGATAAGTCTCTTCAACTACATCGAGTGCATGAGAATATCTCGCTTGGATGAACTTGGATTCAATAGGATACTCATTTATATGGAAATTTTGTATGACCCATACACCCGAGTAAAGTATCTGGATTATAATAATAAGGAAATATATGAAATGTATAAAGAAAATAGCGCATGTGAATGAACTTTCCTTGTACTCAACAAGCGTTGCGACCAGTTGCATTCCATGTTTAGACAATGGGATGGATTACCTACTAACAACAACCCAGTAATTCTCATATAAGATGTCATGTAAGGAGAATGATAATCTAGCGGATAGTCAATAACAGTACCAACGATGATCTATCGTGCTTCTAGCCATCGTTATATAAAAGTGGAATGCTTTCATGGCCAATTTTCTCCAAGCTATCGTCTACGGTCAATATGGTTAAGTCTGATATCTGTGTCGATATCTGGAGGTTATGTTTGATAAAATTCAGACTATTGCATGACTCGCTCCGGAGCATGCATCTCTATGGTATCAAAGTTAATGAGTTCACAAGCATTCCAAATATCTCATCTACACAAATAATAGGAATTGAGCTGACTCCATTCATATTTATGATAAGGATGTCTATGTTGGACAAATAATGGAACGCCTTCCTACCAACTACAAAGATGGAAAGAACATTTACCTAACCGAATGATGAAATGGTTTGGATATTACCAACATGCCCTGCCACCTGTGGACACCGATGATATACTTCATAAGTTTGATCCAAGAGGTCACACAAGGAAGAAAGTTTGATAACCACAACTCAACACTTTAAATAAATGATTAAGAGCATACTGAAGTTAAGTGTGTTTGATAATCCAACACTAAGGCTCTGTTCTTTTCCATTCCATTCCAGAAAAATCATCACTTTTTCTTCCAAAATTTTACATAAAGAAACAACATCAATTTTTACTAAATCCACAATTTAAAATTTAAAATTCTCTCTAAATCTCCACTCACATAAATTCAAATTATAACATAATAATTACACTTTTTCTTCTCTTTCCTACACAAAAGAAATTCTCTACAAAAAATATTCCTTCCCCAAAAACCAAACATTTTCCAATTGAATCACTAAAAGAAAATAGCCTAAAATAAGTGATAAAGCCATCACTTATTTCTGAAATTTGAACACGCTTAGATGTAGGATTTTAAGTAGAAAACAAAATGGACAATATTACCCCAATATATTTAGTGTATAAGCGTTCTCTCTCCTTATTGTTATCAGAATCTCTATCGTCTCTTATCGGCTTCTATTTCCTTAATCATTCTTGATATCATAATCTTCTTCTCAATCATTATTGTTGTTAGGATCCCTTAATTCTTTCACAAATTCAAACTACTGTACAAAAATATTATTGTTTATCCATGGTTTCTTATAAATTGAGGCGCTTGGTTGCTGAAGAAGGGGGGAAAAATTCACAGAAAAATTTGGAGAAACAGCTGAACGAGCTAAAGCCTTCTGATGTGAGCAGTTCGTGAGAACTCGCAAAGCGGAAGACTTGAAGCGCCAAAGAACGTCGAACAATGAAGATCACACTTACTCTCTTCGAACTCCAAAAAAACCCTCTAGCGTAGGTGAGACTAGCTACTTTTATTCCTAACTAGATTTATTTTAAGAGGGTGAATAACAGGATTATAAGCGGAGCAATAACCTATAAAACTTCTAAATTCGGAACTTTCCTAATAAATCATACAAAATATTAACAAGATCAATAATAAAAAGAGATGGAGAATTAAAGCAAGGATATACCTATAACTTAATCCATTAACTCTCCCGGAACTCAGAAGTTGAACCCCCTATTTATAGGTGAGAGGTGCGAATTCTAGAACTCAAGGAGTTACAAAAGGAATCAAAAACTAGTTGGAAACTAACGAGAGTTAGTTCCTTATTACAACCTGAATTCAAAAAGAACATAAAATAAAAAAATAGGTAATTTCGGTTGCACCATAATTATGGTACCCAAAATTCCTAGTGTTATCAGAAGAGGAAAGCTTGAATTTGGTAACTAGAAGTAAATCTAAATTAAAGTTGAAAAAGAAAAAGGACACTAGAATCAAAAAGGGAAACTACTTGATTAAATTAAGTTGGAACCAAATTAGGTAACTTAATTTAAATTAGAATTATTATTGAAAAAGGAAATAGGTAACATGCAAACCAATTCCTTCTCTGACTCTTGAGATGCGCAATCCACAGGGGGAAACCCTGCGGATTGGGCCATGCGATGCGCGTGGGTCCATGAAGCTGCGGGCTGCGATCGCGGGCTGGAAGCCTGCGGTTGTAGTCTGCTGATGCGTGGCCTGCTTGCTAAAAGGTATTTGGGTTGACTTGTGAAGCTTGGATGCTGATGGTTCGACCCCGTGTTGATGGAGCATGAGTTGGTGGATTTGTAAGGTCCCCTCTTTAAGTCAACTGGCTTGAAGAGGCTTGTTGCCTCTAAGTATGGCCTGGCTGAGAATCACCTCCCTCAAAGAGTTCAGTGATTTGGACCGAGCTGGGCCTTTGAACTAGAGATTTGCGAATAGTTAACTCCTGTTGTGGGGATCCATCCTTTGGGTTAATGAAGCTAATAATGGCCTCATCACCTTCGAACCCCTATATTCGATGACTTAAGGTAACACGAACTGTACATTGGAAACTTGTTGTCCAGAATCCATGCTGGATGGCTCACAGGTACGGCTTTTATTGATGTTCTTTAATTTGGAGGTGGCGATTAATTTGGATGTAATCCAAGACGTGGTTGTGAGTTTGTTCTATTTTTCTAGTTTAATCTATTAGGTTCTTCTTACCTTGGAATTGGTGAGGACTTCATGTTAATGGCTATTAGTTTTGCTCTGCTTGATAAAATGTCAATGTCAGTGGATGTTACAGAGTGGATGGAGTGCACATTATCTTTTCCCAAAAGAATGAATCTTTGGGTTGAAATTGAGTGGTAGTATAGTTAATTGCTTTGATAAGGAGTCATGGCTTTCCTATCATAATGCTGTGGGGGCTTTGTTGACATACATTATTAGTTTTAAAGTTGAATTCTAGATCCAAATGGGGGAGGTTGAATAAAATTTGTGGGAATATGCTGGGAGCTGTGCCAGTTAATCAAAGTGAAAATACTATTCTTAGTGTATAGGAGAAGAGGAATTTTTTTTGCACTATTCCAAACCACTAATACTCTCATTGTGTTGTGCAGTAGCTGCAGCTTTTGTTTGTGCTTATTTTCTAGTGTCTGTCTCCTTAGAAACTTCTCTGTATTATCTTGGAGATGCTTGTTAAATTAGTAATGTTTAACATATGTATTAGCTCAACCAAGATTGAATCTTTTTGCTGATCTAGATTTAATAATGATCTATTTATGTTTCAATTATTCTTTAGTAATTGATACTTCTTTACCTAAAACGGCCACGTTTACTTTGAGCTTGAGCATTTTAGCTTCAGCTACATGAAGCTTTGCAACATTTTTTGGAATGGGAGCTTCCCTTATTCTTTCTTGTTTCCTAGAAACCTATGGTCCTATACTGCATGTTTGCTATGATTTTGCTTCTTGTCTCATTCGACTATAATGATGAGCAAGATGGTGAGCTTCTTCCAAAGGTGAACCACTAATTGCGGGCTCTAAAACCTCCGAAGACAATATCTTGTTTAAGTCTTCCTGCTCTTTTTTGACATGTTTACGAGCATCACCATAAATAGACGCAGCCTTATCTATGATTTCACAATGAGCATTCTCAATTTCATATGTCCCGCAATCTTCAGACAATTTTGTCCTTGCTTCGATATGCTTATAACCTATGGCAGTAAATGTTTCAGCTGCTTTAACCATTTCTTTTTGAAAATTTCTTACAGCACGAGTAGACCTGTACAATTTCTCCAATTGGTGATGTATATACATCTTCAGTTCATCAATAACCATACCATTTTGATACTAAGGGCTTGGTCAGCAATTGTTCCAAGATATTAGGTTGTCAGTATGCTCTGGCTTGATGACTATTTTCTAGTGATCTGAGCTACCTCCAAATTATGTTGGGTGTGGTAAGCAAGGATTTTAGCATTTTTACTATCCTCTGTAAAAATAGACGAGAGTGAATGGGCTATGGCTTGGGCGGGTTGTGAATTTCTCGACGATAGAAGAGTTGTGAATTTCTCGATGATTTTCGCAATGATTTATGATCTCTATATTTTTTGTTGTTGTTTTAGCTATGTTGCATTAGTTGCTTAATGTTTTTGTGTGGAACTATTTGATTAAAAGGTATCTAAATATCTTATTAAATCCACAAAACACAGATGAAACCAGAAGATGCAGACAGAGGTGGTTGGAAAGATAAAAAAATTATTTAGGCGCTATATAGATTTGTGTTGAAAGAGGTTAATGCTAGACGTACTTATGTTGGAAGTTTGAAAAAGGAGTCTTGGGAAAGAATTATAGAAATTTTGAAGGATGGATTTGATCTTAACTTTGCTCAAAAGCAATTGAAGAATCAGTGGGATTTTTTGAAAAAGAAAACTCAAGCGTGAATAGGCTTACTGGATACACCAAAAATACTCACTTTGATCAAGGTATTCACTTACATAACTTTAATGTTACTTATATAATGGTGTGCATATAATTATAACTCTAACTAATTTTAATGCAGAAAAATCCCAAGTTTGCTCAATTTCAAAATAATCCTTTTGAAATATCTAAATGAGATGAAAGCATTAATTGATGGCATGGGGGCTACAGGAAAAGATGAATGGGGTCTTTCAAAGGAAGGTTTGCTACTAGTGGTCTGAAGTGCTCATTTATCAATCTTGAAACTGATCAAATAGATAAATCAGGTCCCTCTGTGGAAGTAAAGGATAAACCATCTTCTTCGACCCAAGTGACTATAGAGAAAAAGAGCGAAGCAAAGCTTGCAAAGAAAGCTAAAATTGAAAAACTTAATGAATTTTATAGCCAATTGATGACAGTTCTCAAAACTCTGGAGGAGTCAGATGGACCTAGTATGGATGAATGCAATAAAATTTAAGATGAGATGAAGTCACTAGACATTCTTGAGCTCTTGTATACTGCAACAACTTGTATATTTTGTGAAGGCTAGGCTTATAGAGAACAATGGCTTAAATTAAGTACAAAACCTAAACTAGCAGTTAGAAAAAAATGGATCACAATGAATAGCAAAAAGTTAGGTTTCCTCTAAATGTGAGCCATTTGTGGTGCTATATATATTTTTTTGTGTTACTGTTTACATTTCCCTAACTTTGTATTTCTTTTTTATTTTTTAAGTTAAGTTTCTTTAATTTGATGGGCATGTTAATTGCAGGACCTGTTTTACTAAACACATGACACTTTTTAAAATTTTAAGTGGCAAAAAGACAAATATACCCTTGATAGTTTCTAACTTCATAAAAAAAATTTACTCAACTTTTTTTTCACTAAGAATTGCCTAGGCCAGAGAAAATCGCCACAGGATGGCGTTTTTTCCCGGGAAAATCGCCACAGGACGGCGATTTTCCAAGAGAAAATCGCTGGCCTAGGCAATTTTCCCTAGAAAATCGCCACAGGACCGCAATTTTTTTTAGGGAAAATTGCTTCCCCGAAGAGATTTTTCCCGGTCGTTCGTCAGAAAATCATTTTTCCGGCGAACTACCATTGAATTTACCCTAATTTATCACTACGCAGCCGGAAAACGCATCATAAACACAGTACCCATAAGAATTTGCAACACCCAACACATTCAAATTTTCATTTCCTCTACCAAAAAAAAAAAAAAAAAAAATTTCCGACTCACCGATTTGTTGAGCCAGACCGACGACCGACGAAGAAGAGCAATGGAGGTGGAAACCGGAATCGCGATATGGAGTAGAAATGGAATGCAGTAAAATTGATTTCAATCAATTTTACTACATAAGGTAGAAGAGAATGGAGGGGCAAAACTGTAAATTCACGTCTAAAATTTTTAAAAAGTGTCCTACGTTTAGTAAACGGTGTCTTTCAAGTAACAATTCCGTAATTTAAATATGCTCACACAGGGTCACATGTTTTCATACTCTTATGTTATTTTCATAATTTTATTTGGTTTTAATCTTATGAGTAGATGCTGAAAGACAAGCAAAAGAAAGATTCGAAACTTGTAGCACTGAGATTAATTATAAAGATATTAAAGAAATGGCCCATTGGACGAAGGCCTGATACGAATTCTCAATTGAAGGGTAGTTCATATGTTGATAAAATTATTGAAGGGAATTGATGCGTAAAGTTTACTGCTGATCATTCTCCAGCACTCAAAGAGGAATACCCATTCTTGAGGGAATTCAGTTGCCAACTTATCTGGATGTAGATAAGAGTTGTTAAGTTCTTAGATTAGTTTAATGCTTTAGTAACTTCCCCGACCAAGTTTACTGCTGATCATTCTCCAGCACTCAAAGAGGAATACCCATTCTTGAGGGAATTTTATCTGGATGTAGATGAGAGTTGTTAAGTTCTTAGATTAGTTTACTGCTTTAGTAACTTCCCAATTACTGTACTTCTGCCACTATCAATGAATGAAGGCATCAGATAATTTCCCAAATACCTCTGCTCTCCCTTGCTTCTACTTCTCTCTGTTCCTTTCTGTCTATTTCTCCCCAGGTCCAACTGTGACTATATCAACTGGTAACAGAGCTTGTTTTGATCCTCACCAATGGAGACCAATGACAAATCACAAGCCGAGTTTCGTGAATACGTCGAGGAGGCTTTGGCTAAACATGAATCAGCCTTTGAGGACATTCATGCCTCTCCAAACCATCATGGCAGAGCTACAAACCATACGCCTAACCAAACTAACCAAGGAAATCCTTCGGTCCATATCAACACCTCCACCGCCCTCACCACCTCCCAAACTGATCCCAAACTCAACTTCCCAAAATTCACCGGAGCCGATCCTCTTGGGTGGATTTATAAATCCAAACAGTTCTTTGCTTACCGACACAGCCCCGCCAACCAACGCGTCTTAGTTGCAACACTCTATCTGGATGGAGTAGCTCTCTACTGGCACCAGTGGCTACTGAAGAGGCGTGGTCCACACTCATGGCAGAATACACGAGAGATCTTCTGGAGTGATTTGGGCCAACCGAGTTTGAGAACCCAGCCAAAGCGTTAGCTCGCCTCAAACAAACGGCTACTGTCAAGGATTACTAGGAACACTTTGAGTGGATGACCTCCCTGAACCATTTTTAGTTAGCACTTTCATTGCCGGTCTCCACGCTGACCTCCAGTTCGAGGTCAAACTCAAACAGCCCCGCTCTCTTTCCATGGCCATTGGCGTTGCACGCCTGGTCGAAGACAAAATCAATTCACAAAAGCTACCCACTAGCCGCCCAACCTACTGCCCTTCACCTGAGATATCACCACCCATAGTCCCAGCCTTCCCGTCATTGCAATATCACCACCCCAAGTCCCAGCCTTTTGTGCGCACCTCCAACATCCAAAACACCATCCGATACAGCACCTAGACCCCATTTTTGACGACTCTTGACATAGGAATCCAAAGAGCGCAGGAACAGCAATTTGTGTTATTATTGTGATGAAAAGTACGTACCCGGCCAACGTTGCAGCAAGCTCCAATTATTCATGATCGCCAACACCTCCGACAGGCCAGAGACGGCAGACGGCCTACAGGACATGGAGGTCGAATTGCCGGAAGAACCCACCTCGGAGGTCTCATTCCCCGCCATCATCGGCGCCGACCACTCACGCACACTCCGATTAACGGGGTTGATTCAAACAACTCTAGTGATAGTTTTGATTGACAGTGGCAGCACCTATAACTTTGTCGACTTGGGGTTGGTTCTCCGATTAGGGCTTTCGATCGCCAAGAGCAATCGTTTCAAAGTCACCATCGCGAACACCGAGTATTTTAGCCTCTATTCTCTTAGTATTATAGATAGGAAATTTTTTTGTTAAGAAGAATTTTGTTTTGGAGGGAATTTCTTTAAAAATTTATGTAGGAAAAAAAAAAAAGTGTAATAACTATGTTTTTTAGAATTTAGAGAAAATTTTTAAATTTGAATTGTGAATTTTATAAAAATAATGTTATTTTTTTTGTAATATTTTTAAGAAAAAAGTGATATTTTTTTCGATTATGTTTGGAAAATAACAGATTTTTATGTCCTTCCAATCACTGCTTGCTAATTAATTCTAGGAGTGGGCTGCAGACATTGGGCCTAGTGGAAACGAATCAGACTGCCCTTGTCATAACGTTTCAAGTTAATGGATCACGCCATACATCCAAGGGGGTTAAGCCCGACACCCTACTGTAGCCCATGACGGCCTAGGATTTATGTGAGAACCGTACTTTTAACGCTATATTTAATCTTAAGTAGCCGTAAAATCATATGACTTTTTTAAGAGTTTTAACATAAGATTTTATTATTCAAATTATAATGCTCTAATAATTGTAACTTAAAGTTATGATATTTTCTTAACCGAAAACTATCATTAAATAAAGTTACAATTTTTTGTTAATCAAATAGAGTTGAGATATTATGTTAAAGTCAAGTTTTGAGCTATTAGGAAGATTAAAAATATTTTAGGGATTCTAAAATTTATAAATGTAGAAAACTAGTTTAAACGTATAGTAGAGGAAATAACACGACTGTTGTCATATAAGATTCGGTGAGACAAAATGTTAGAAATTTAAATAAATGAAATTAGAATTAAATTAAATATTATATAAGTAAGGCGATAAGCTAAAGAAGAGATAAGTTTTCAAAAGACTTCGGGAGCAAGAAAAGGAAAAAATAATAATAATAATAAATAAAATAAGAGAAAGGAAAAGCGGTGGCCAATCTTGGCTGCCCTGGATAACTTTGAGAAAACTTTGGCAGCAAGAAATACAAAATAATAATAATAATAATAAAAGAAAGTAAAACAAAAAGAAATAAAAAGAAGAGAAAACAAAATTGGAAACGGTAGAAGAAGGATAAGAACAAGGGAGATTCAACTCACCTAATAAAACAAAGCCAAAGAATGAAGAAGTAGCCGCTAAGCAAACAAAATAAATAAAATAAAATAAAATAAAATAAAAACAAAAGAGAAGGTAAACATCACAGGAAAAAAATAAAGAAAAAAAGAAAGGAAAGTGATAAGTTTTGAAACTAATTAATTAAACAAAATAAAAGAAAAAGAGGGCCGCTGGAGACTTGGTAATCAAGTCTCTCAGCTTGCTCCTGTATATATATATATATATATATAGCAAACACAAAGAAAGTAAACAGCAAACAGTCGAAAGAAAGAAAAGAAATAGGCAAAGCCGTGAAGAAAAAAGAAAACCGAAAACAAAGAAAAATTAGGACTTGAACTAGGAACTGGAATCAAACGCGCGCAAGATGAAGGAAGGCTGGAATTAGAGCTTGGAATCATAGGAAACTGGATGCAGTCGAAGGAGATTGGGACTGGAATTGGAAGTTTAATCGGAAGAAATGGATGAATAAGCAAGGAGGAAGAAGGAGAAGGAAGAAAGAGGGAAAAAAAAAAATCTAAAAAAGTGGGATTTCGATATTGAAATCTTGATTCTAATCTGGTGGATAGGATCTTAGCAATCTCAAGAAGTCAACGGTAAGTTTGATCGCTTACGATAACGTTGGATTTCGGAATTTTAGCGCCTATAGATTTAAAACTATAAATTCTAGGATTTATTGAATTTTAATTTGAATCTTTGATTTTAAAAGTTATATGAATATTTTTGATTGTTAGGAATGTTGCATATATGTTATAGAAATGATTTTGAGTAAAAGGGATTAAAGAAAACATGTTTTTGAGTTTGTTTTAATTTAAAACCGGAATTTAGAAATTTGGAAAAACTAGAATTTTATAAATATTGGTTATTACCGATAGAATAGCAGAAAAAAATTGATCTTTAGAATTAAGGTAAATTTTGTATCGGCCATTGCCGATAAAATGGTGGGGAAAACCGATTTGTATCGGTTTTTGCCGATTATTATTGCGGGTAAAACCGCTTTCATTGTTAAAATGGTTTTCTTAAAATAATTCAAACTAAAACCTTATTTTTGGTTTATTTAAAAATAAAACCTTAAATTTTCCTAAAGGTTTTCTTTTAAAATAATTATCCTAGATTAATAAAATATGAGTTCCGAGACTTTAATTAAATGCAGATTATTTGGATATATATAAGCTAGCACCCGCGGAATACGGTGAGTGTTCTCACTAAAGGGGTTAAATGTTTTAATTAAGTAAGAAATGAGTTAGTATGCTTCACTGATATTATTGTTTATATATGATATTGATATTAAAATTATGTTTCGCGAAATGCATGCTTATACGTGAAATATATGATTATGTCCTTTGAGTGTATAAAATGACATATATATAAGGGTGAAATGCACCAAATACCACACAACTATTGGGTTTTGCAAAAAACACCACTTTCCTTTAAAAACTGCATTTACAAGCACTTTACTTTCAAAACGTGCGAAAACTACCACTCTGTTAGTCAATTCCGTTAAGTGGCTAACAGTAAAAAAAAAGACAGGGGCAAAATTGTCATTTCACACGTTGTGGCACTGTTTATCGTCTTCCCCAAAATCGGGCACTGTTCATTGGAGAGTTCCGGCTTCTTCTTCGCATTCACGCTTCCGCAGGCACCATCCTATAGCCCATAAGATCCCGTAGAAGGTAAGCTTCTAAATTAGTTCAGAAATCCCAATAATTTCCCTTTTAAAGAAGAAGAAGAAGTGCTTCCGTCACCAGCTCTTTCAACACCACCAGCAAACCCACTTCCGTCACCAGCTCTTTCAACACCACCATCACTTCTTCACATTCACGCCTCTGCCGGCGCCATCCTATAGCCCATAAGATCCCGTAGAAGGTAAGCTTCTAAATTAGTTCAGAAATCCCAATAATTTCCTTTTTAAATGATTGTAAATTGGAAAAGAGGGTTAATTCTGGAGGGGCTTTGCTAGTTTAGTGATGAAAATGAAGAACGGAGAGGACAAACTGGGTTTGGTGATGAAGAAGAAGAACGGGGAGGATAAATTGGGTGTGGTGAAGATGGCTTTGGAGCCCAGGACTGACTTTGGAGATGCAGCCAATAAATGTATCTTTTCTTCCTAAATTCAATTCAGCTTCATTTTCACCATTTATGGTGGACCTACTTGGACCTTCCAGTTCCGCCATTAAATCGGAAGAAGAAGAAGAAGAAGAAGAAAAAGAAGATTTTGGGAAGACGATGAATAGTGCCACAACGTGTGAAATGACAATTTTGCCCCTTCTTTTTTTGACTGTTAGCCACTTAACGGAATTGACTAACAGAGTGGTAGTTTTTGCACATTTTGAAAGTAAAGTGCTTGTAAATGCAGTTTTTAAGGGAAAGTGGTGTTTTTTTGCAAAACTCAATAATTGTGTGGTATTTGGTGCATTTCACCCTATATATAAATGTGTTATATGTTCTCAAATGTCGATAAGTAAAATGGTTATTAAAGTGTATCGTATGAATGAAATTATCGTATTATGATTAAAGTATAAATGTTTAGTGTTAAAGTGCTAAGTGTTCAATGTTGCGTGTTCAGTGTTAATGTTCTATGCACCCGTGTTTATGCATCATGTTGAGTGTTAAGTATATAGCTAATTGGGGTCCCCCAAAGCGTATTCAGTTGCTGAAATCAGGTATGTCAGTATTGGGCTGGAGTGCCCGACTAAATGACTTGGAACGTTCGTGTCTGGTATTATCTAGAGGTATGCCACAGTGTTCAGTGTTGGCAGTGTCGTCATGAGTGATCAAGAAGCTGCAGTGTTCCAAGGAAAGTAAAGTATAATCGATAGTGCTTTTCGAAGGATTACTTAGATCTTCGTTATAGCTTGCCGGTTATACTCTTTCTATCCCTTACGTGTTTCCCTTTGTGTGCTTAGGAAATATTTGCTATGTGCTGGTAATTGTTTATTCGGTAATGTTTTAATAGTGCGACCTCACTGAGCTTAAGGAAGCTCACCCCTTAAACGTTTTGCATGTAACAGGGGTTAAGGGCGATATCATAGGGAAAAGTGTCAGGATTAGAGGATGAGGGTTCTCGCTAGGTAATTAAGGTTAGGATATTGTAATAGTTATAGAAATGCTCTTGTATGTTTTGTATTAATGAAATAAAAGATATCTTATTCCAATCTAGTGTTTAATCGTGCCCAGCCAGCGGATGAACTGCTAGGCAGACTCTAGACGACACGAAGTTTTCTTTTGAATGGCGATTTTGTGTATTTTAAACTGTAGTATTACCGTCAATCTTCCATGTCTTCTGATCCTCAATGAAGCTGGCACCCAATTTTTTTGGGCCTGACAAAATTTTGGAATGGATTGATCAGGTTGCGTACCTACTCAAACTGCAGCGGGGATCCCTGATTCAAAGTGTCGTTCATGTGAGCCTGCTTCGTAAGCACTTAGCACCCCTTCATGTTGAGCTTTCGGGACCTCTACTAGAGGTTGACGATGACAACAACTTACTGTCAGAGCTAGAATCCATTCTGGATCGTCGCATGGTGCATAAAGCGTGGTACCGGCCTAAAATTGAGGTGTTGGGTCCAATGGCAGGGCACTCTGCCGGAGTAAGCTACGTGGGAATTAGAATGGCGTTTGTACAGACATTTCCTAGCCTTTAACCTTGCGGAAAGGTTTGTTCAAGTGGGGGGCATTGATGCATAAACTTCCTAGACCAAGTCTTTTGTTGAGCCATTCTCCAGCACTCAAAGAGAAAGACCCATTCTTGAGGGAATTCAATTGCCAACTTATGTGGAGTTGTTAAGTTCTTAGATTAGTTTACTGCTTTGGTAGCTTCCCAATTACTATACTTCTGCCTCTATAAAAGTCTACCCCTATCAATGAATAAAGGCATCAGATAATTTCCCAAATACCTCTGCTTTCCCTTGCTTCTGCTTCTCTATGTTACTTCCTCTCTATTTATCCCTAGGTCTGACTGTGACCTTATCAGGAATCCAGCACGCGCAGGAGATTTGTTACATATGGGAAAAGAACCATTTTTGAACTTGTATTGGCTCTTTCTAAATAAAGGTTGGTTAAAGACTAGCAGATATCTTTCTGTTGAAGAAAAAATGGCTATGTTTCTTACAAGTTTGGGTTAGCTCTTTACAAATTGAGCAGTGAAGCGGAGGTATCAACATTTGACTCAAAATGTACACTACTTTTATGAGATGCTTCGTGCTATGCTCACATTCTCAAAGGAAGTGATCATTCCTAATTTCGATCCAAAGTTTATCAAAGTCAATGACAACGTCAACTTCGTGAAGTGTTTTTCCGGTAATAATTCTTAGCTTACTTTAATTATTATTTAGGGGCATGTTATTTGCACGTACAGTTTTACTAAATGCAGGTACCACTTAAAAATTTTAATGACTGAAAAGACATAAATGCCCTTAGCTCTCTTTTACAACAACATACCAACATAAAACACTTTAACCTCACATATTTCTTCACATTCACTCTCTCTTACATTTTACCACTTTAAATGGTAAAAATTTCTCTTTCAATTCCTTTCCAATGAACTTTCTTCCACATTGAACACATTTCATTCAAATATTTTGACTACAGATTATGGACGATAGTTATGTTACTGATCCATATTTCACTGTGAGTAAACTTTTATATTCATTTTTTTGTTCAAAATTGTTACTTTTTACATATACAGTCCTGGTCTAGACTTTAGCCCGGCATTGGAGGAACGTTTCCAAAGTTACGCCTGTTCCAGGTGAAAATATTGAAAACCTTCGCCTACTCCAAGAGAAAGTTTCCAATTTCACCTGAAACTGGTGAAAGAACAGTAAACCTTGTGCGCTCTATGGTTGGCGAAAATATACAAAGTTTCTCCAACTATCGACGAAAGTTTGTAGAACTTTTGCCACAGAGCGGACAAAGTTTTGCAAAATTTTGCTTGGTACAAGAAAATGTTTGAAAAACATCCACCATAGGGCACACAAAGTTTCAAGAACTTCTGTCGGCAATAGGCTAAAGTCCTAGTTCGGGCAAAAAGTTTGCAAAAGTTTCACCCCCGGGCTAATGTCACCGAAATTAAGTATTTTTTTATAAAATTATAAACATTTATTTCATTTATTTTATTATAATTGAAGAACAATTATACTTTTTTATGGACAAGATTGTTGTGTTGAGAATGAAGAGATTTTTTTTCACATTACACTCATATCTTTCAGACGAATTTGATGAAGGAAAATACCCAGGGGTGGTCATCACTAATAGAGAGTCGGCCCTATTGAAGGCTGTGAAAATTGTATTTCCACATGCTAGACAACTATTATACAGGAGACATATTTCTATGGATGTGAAGAAAAAGGCACTAGATGTTTGTAAAGATATAAAGAAAGCCGAAGCTGTGCTATTTCAGTGGGGCAAAATGATGAGTGCCTTGACAGAGGAAGTGTTCAAGAATGCTGTGGTTTTTATTGAGAAGAAATATGAAAGTATATTAAGAGCAGTGGTGATTTAGATGCATAAGACATGGTTGGATCCCCATAAACGCATGTTTGTATCACTCTAGACTAAAGTAGTAAAGCATTATGGAAGGCGTACCAAAAATATGTGAGGACCTTTTATCTTTACTTATTTACTCTTTACTTCATCACATGATAATTGATTTTCTAATTTCAATCCTTAATTTTTGTTGGTTTTTGGTTTTCAGGGTTGAGAATGCACACGCTATGTTAAAGAAGCATATCAGACTGACAGAGGTTCATTTCCAACAATTTTCTCAAAAATTAATTCAATTATAGAGGAGCACTTGGCAGAAATCAAGATTGAAATGGAGTCTTCTCGGTCTAAAAGATTGTTAATAGATGAATATAAAAAAAAATCGGGCTTATACGAGCTAAATAGTGAGCTGTGTCAACGATTTCTAGAAGACTTTTGATTTGGAGAAATGGTGAAAAACCACCGACCAGTTGATCCTCTCGATGTGGACGATTTCTGGAAGACTCTTGATTTGGAAGTTCGGAATATTCCCAACAATTAGGATGAAAGACAAACTACGAAAAGGGCGACTGTATGAAGTGGTTGGTGAGGTGTTACAACGTCCAACTACGGAGATATACAAAGTAGCGGGTGTCATCCACACCCATCTTGTGATATACAAGGGGTTGGCTTCACCGAATGCCTGCCTGGTTCGCACCAGGACTCAGAACATGTAAAACAAAATAATAATAATAATAACTTCTCTTCTTATTCTATCTGCCAAACTTTAATGTACATATATCATTACTTAATGTAAAAGCGGAAGCAGAGCTAAACATAACCCTTCTATTTGTTCCTATCCAGCTAATATAATAGGTTCGGCCAGCAAGCAGTCCCATCCTAGTATTGATAGTGAGCGAAGTCCTCTTCATTCCAAGGATCTGTTACAAAATTTTTAAAACAGAAAAACAGAAAATGGAATGAGCCATTGCCCAGTGAGAGTCCACCGTTTTCGCAAACATTTACCGAGTTGCAATAATTACCCATGCATACGATTCATGCAAGATTCAAAGAACATACAAAGAGGATAAGAGGCATTCGCCAACGTTATATGTGAACGATGAATGACAGACCAGCTCACCTCGGAGAATGAGAGGCGTCGCTAGCATGGTCAAGAAGGCTAAACGACAGACCAACTCATCGCAATTGAAATATAATAAAGAGGGTGAGAGACATTCTCTAACCTTCGATGTGAACAATAACTACAGACTAGCTCACTTAGGAGAATGAGAGGCGTTTGCTAGCATATGCTAAATGACAGACCAACTCATCTCAATTAAAATATATCGTCAGCCAACTCCCAACAACTTATACTGATATGGGCCCCAATATTCTGGGCTGATTTTAAAATTAGGAACGCAAATGATCCAGACGACCAAGCCCGATGCTGGCTCGCGTGATCAAATCGCAAAACAAATAATGGATCCGACATAACTTATGCTCAAATAACTGATTCAGTGCATAAACAAAAGTACAACTAAAACATAACATGTATATATGTATTCCATTCGGTAAGTAAACACAACTGGCAGTTCAAAATCAAAAAATATTTCAAGCATTTTTAACAAACATTTCAAAACATGTCACAAACAAGATTTAGTGCAGTTCAATTATTAATTGCATTAAAACAAATTCCATTTTCAGTGATAAACTCACCTCGGTCCTGAGATGTCTGCTCACTATTTTCCCAATTATCTACAGTTTATAAATATTGAAAGGTTCAGTTTCTAGTCTATTCCAAATAAAGCCGAATTTCTTATAAACCCCAGTTTTCTTCCTACGCCTAGTTTTTTTCGATAAAATCTAATTTTCCAAAAACTAGTTCCATAATTCTATAACTCCAAAAAGGTAATCATTCGACTTATTTACAGAACTAACCAAAATAAATTATACATAATTTTTAAGAAAATTTCAGAAAATAACATATTATATACTCCAATCGGTTTTTCTTGATTGAAAATCGGCAAAAACCATTTGGAATCGGATCGGTTAAAACCGCTTGGAAATGGTTTTCCAATTTTACCCTTGGGCATGAATTGATTTTCCCCAATTCCGAATCGGCTAAAATCAATTCGTGCCCAGAAAACTTGGCTTCCAAGTTTCTTTCGGGTTCTTGCTAAAAATCCTTCTAAAAACCATTTTTCTTACTTTCTTTTGTGCAAAATCAACCTAACAACATATAGGCATTATTTCTAACATCTTGTAACCAATAATTCATGCTAATAACAAGATCAAAACCTAAAATTTCTTAAAAATTCCTAAAACTTCAAAATAGGCAATATTATCTAAAAATCAACCAAAAAAACCGGTTAAATTCCTTACCGGTACATTCCGAACTCCTCTTAACACCGAATCCAAGCCTACGGAGTTGATTCCTAACTTCAAGCTTTGTCGTTCCAAGATTTCCTTCTTTCTTTTCTCCATTCTTCTTCTCCTTCTATTTTCTTCTTGGTTTCTCTAGTTGGTTTCAATTTTGGTAGCAATTGGGCATGATGTGGGTGGAGAATGAAGGCAGGGGAGGGGTATTTATAGGCCAAGAGCTCGTTCTTATATTAGAATTTTTTTTTTAAATCCAGGCCCGAATCGATTTTAACCAATCGGGAATCAGTTATAACCGACTGAAATCGGTTTTCCCCTTTTTAAAATTGGGTATACCCCATTTATTCACTTTCAAATCGGTTGTACCTCTTTCTAAATCGGTTACAACTGTTTGTAAGGCGGTTAGATCTTTTTTCTACTTTTTCAAATCGGTATACCCGTTTAGAAATTAGTAGAACCATTTTAGGAAGCGGTGGAATCAACCCGATTCTGAATCGGTACAACTGATTCCTTATCTCTAAGAATCGGTTTTACCCATTTCCAATCGGGCAAAACCCTTTTGCTTATCCATCCAATCAGTTTTACCCGTTTAGAATCGGGTAAAACTGTTTGTAACCCTTGATCAATCGGTTTTACTAGATTCCCAATCGGGTAGAACCGATTCTTATTTCTTAATTGCTTTATTACTTAAACATAATTCTAAAATTGTTCCTAACACTCGTAACTCTAGTAAGAATTAAAATTCTGTAGTTCAACTAATCATTTTATTGAATACAATTCCTCATAGAAAATCATACAAGTTTATAGCTATACATATTTTGAAAATTAAAATAATTTATAAAATACAATCATGCGGTTGATCCTAGGGCAAAATTTATGAGATCTCACACATCTTCATCCATAGACTGTTGATCTTGTGATACAATACACAGGCCACGTAAAGGTTAGCCAAAATACAATCCGACACAGTGATATCGATTAGGATGGGAGCATTCCGAAAGAAATGCAACAACAGGTACATATACATATGCACATTCATATATGTTTTTTTAAATGGTGCGTGTTTATATATCAATGAATAAAATTTACATATGCAAGTCACAAAACTATCGAAAAGTCCAAAAGAAATATAGAGCAGGCCAGCACGAGGAGAACAACAGGTATAATTTATGTTGTTGTTTATCTTTTTAATGTATAAGTTGCTTTTGTATATATAAACAAAAAATATATATAGTTATAATTTTTTGTTGTATATATATTGTTCTTATACGATATTTCGCAGGAAAGAAGACTACGGTGAATGAAGCCAAGCGATACTGATTGGCCAACTTGCCGAAAATGTTGAAACAGTTTGTGTTTGATTACATTGTAGATTATAACAATGTACTGTTGGATGGACATTGTGGATTTAGGGTAATTGCCCATTTCGTGTACAAGGATCAGTCGCGATGGTTGCAGCTGTGTCGTGAACTTTTAGAAGAACTGGACAATAATTCTGATTTGTACCACAGAGTTCTTGGCGAAGATGACTACAGTTTAGCCCGTTATACATTTGATTGTCATATATCTCCCACCATACAGGAACATTGGTTTGATACATACCTATTTGGACTAGTCGTTGCCACGAGGTATTAAAGGATTTATGATGTGGATCGAAGTTCACGATGCAGGTAAGGACTCTAGAATCCCTGCCTCTAGAATCATATTAACCTAAACTAATTTTAAGCACGCAAATCTAACCATATTTAAGAACAAAAGAGTTGAAACAAAAGCAAGCAAATTAGGCAGAGCAATTACCTAAAAAGCTATAGTTTCTAAATCTATTGTAATTCACAAAGCATGCAAATTACGAAAGCTCAATAAAGGGGAGCGATTTAAGAGTATAAAACTAATACTGTATTTAACTTAAATTATTTGTGAAATAATGAAGAATTGGACCCCTATTTATAGTTATAGGCAGCCAAATTTTCCAGTACAAAAGACATAGAAAATAATTAAAATTGGAACACAATCAAGAGATTGATTCCTTATAATCTGAAACCTAAAAGAACTAGGTTTAGTTTAACTGATGAATTCGGCTACGTAGAGGATTTATCTAGCCGAATTCCTAGCTTAATTAAGAAGTAAAAACGAATCAAAACTAAGAAGTAGAAATCAATCGAGAGATTGATCTCTTAAAAGAATAAAATCCTAAAGGAAGTAGGATTGGTGAAGCATTGGAATTTTGCCTACACTATACTATGTATATAGTTGAAATTCCACTTAAAATATGAATTAGAATTAAACGACAACAAGAGTTCAAGAAGGAACTCTCATTGAAAACTACTACTAGAGTTAATTCAAGTTCTAAACTTAAACTAACTCTTATTCAGAGTAGGAGTAGGAAACACGCACAAATCCAAACTCCTCACTCAAACCCTTAACCTAATTTCGAACTGGGCCATGCGAATTGGGCCTTTGTAATTTTGGATCTGCTCTCCTTTATTTGGTCTTTGGCTGGCCAAATTTTAGAGGGTGGATTGTAAGGGAATTTGGCCCAAAATTAAATGGCGCATTTGTGGAAAATGTAGGAAGCTTCCGGAATCATTTCTGAAACTCCAAATTCAAGAATTCTTCATTTCTTCATGATTCTGCATTTCAAACCCTTTTTTTCCAAAACTTGGAGCAAAAAATGACAATTTTACCCTTATGAGTAAAAATGACGATTTTACCATTCTGAGCATTATTTTCAAGGGCGTTGCTTTCTGTTGTTAGTTGGGCTTTCTTGGCACAAGTCTGGACTAGGTCTCCGAGATCGGCTCGTAGCTTCTTGGTCTTTCTTTGGGTCGTAGACCTAACTATCAACCAGTGGATCCTTTTGGTAAGGACTCGGATCATGAACAGGTTCTGCCTCAGTCCTCGAGTTCTCTTTTACATTCTTTAGATCCTCTGTGCGCAGACTTGTCTATAGGTTAGAAATGACCTGATCAGTTTTTGCATTCTATGGATGGTAGAGTTGTACTTAGCTTCCACTGTAGTGCTGGTCTGGCGTCTCCGATGATCTGGACAATTACATAAATATGGGTCATATATTTAACAATCACTTTATTTGTTTGGTAATGTCAGGCAATGTTCTTTTACCGTCACTTCATTTAATATGGTGGGGCCATAGTACCAATTGTATGCTTGGTTGGGTTTCATGTATAGATCCCCGATTAGATTAGTATCAGCATCTGTTTCAAGAGTCTTAGGCTGAATTATTTTGTAATTCGAATCTTGATTAATATTGAACTAAGTTTGATTGTGTATTAATTTTTGAAAAATTATCTCTCCCCTGTACAAGGCCCAAACACTTCCTATTAACAACCTATAATCAAACAAGTGTTAACATTCCAACACTTCATATGGTTAGTTACAATTACAAGTCTCAACATTCTCAACAAGTCTAAAAAAATGAATATAGTATTTCTAAATAATCTATACGTAACATTCAAACAACCCAAACATATGATTAAAATTTAAATCAGTTTGATTTTATCTTTATTTTTGGAAAGAATTTGACATAATCTCACATGTACAAGGCTTAAACAGTCTCTGTGAACAACGTCAATAATCAACTCTAAAATCAAACAAGTCTCAACATTCCAACACTTCATACAGTTGGTTACAGGTCTTAACATTCTCAACAAGTCTCAAATGCGAATATAGTATTTCTGAATAATCGATACATAACATTCAAACAAGTTCAAAACATAAAACAATTCATTTATCATCAATGATCACATCCATTGATCAATAAATTATCATACGGTGGTTTTGCTGCAAGATATTCTAGTCTGGACATCCAATCTTCCAAATGCACACTGCCTCATCGAGCGCCATCGTACAACCTCAAGGTTGATGACATGTGATGCGGACATCCAAACTGCGTCAATAGTAGGGCTTGTGAAAACAAGTACAAATACTCCTGATCCTACACAGAGACATTTCCGCTACATAACAAGAAGTCAAGGTGAAACTATTCTGCTAGACCCAGGGAATGACGACGACTCAGCCCGCGGAATATCTCGTAAAGTCCTTAGACTTTAAGGGGATCACTACAATCCGCAAACTCATGCTCCATTAACATTGGACCAACCCATTCAGCATCTAAGCTTCACATGTTGACCCAACCTTATTTTCGCAAGTAGGCCGAAACGCAAAGCCGACAATAGCATATTCCGACCCACGATCGCAGCCGCCATCGCAGCCTGCAAGCTTCATGGATCCGCAAGTGACTCAGCAGCCCAAATCGCAGGTTTCCCTTGTGAATTGAGCAACTTGAATTCGAGAATGAGAAGGTTTTGCATGTTACCTCTTTCCTTTTCCAATTGTAGTTTCAATTAATTCAAGTTACCAAAACTGTTTTCAACTTGAATTAATTGATAGTTTCCTTTTCCATTACGAGTTTTTTTTTATTATTTCTTTTACAACATGAATTTGGATTGACTTAAAAATTACCAAATTCAAGCTTCCATTTTATTTTTCGAGAATTTGGGTAGCTACCTATTTGCTACAACCGAATTCTACCTTACCCGATTACATGTTCTTTTTGATTTGGCTTTGTTCAAGAAACCAACTCTAGTTGGTTTATACTTCTTTTAGTAGTTTTCTTTTCTATTTCTACTTGTAATTCCCCTTAATAATTTTGACACCCTCCACCTATAAATAGGGGGTTCGACTACATTATTCGGGGAGAGTTAATGAAATTGAGTTTATAGGTTTATCCTTGCTTTAATTCTCTTTATATTTTGATTATTGAGCTTGTTAATATTTTGCATGATTTATTAGTTCAAGTTCCGAATTTAGAAGGTTATAGGTTCTTGCTCCACCTATAATTATGTTAATTAAACCTCTTAAAATCTAGTTAATTTAAGGATAAATTAGACTAGATCTTGCTTAAATTAATCTAGAGTTTTTGAGTTTCGAGAGAGTAATTGTGATCTTCATTGTTCGACTTTTCTTGGTGTTCAAAGTCTTTCGCATTGCGAGTTCTCACGAACTGCTCACATCAATTTTGGTATCAGAGCCCAAGGCAAACGTGTTGATTGGAGGGCGACCGTAATAACACGGTTTATCTCAAAAAGGTGTTTTCTTTCTTTTCAATTTTTCTTGTATAAAAATTGTTTGAAAATCAATTTCATATCTTGCATGGTTCCTTGGAAAACTAGTTGAGAATTAAAGACGATATCTTGCATGCTAGAATTTTTTTTTTTAAGAAAATCGCATGCCTATTCAGTTTTAGCTTAAATTAATTGATAAATTTTATGAGCTAAAATCTTTAAAATTTTTTTGCTGGGAAAATTAATTTTTGGAAAAAGATTTCAGACAGAAGAAAAAAAGAAAAGAAAAGAAAAGAAAGAAATCTCAATTTGTTAAAAGTGAAAATCACATTTTTAAAGCTTAAACTTTGTTTTGGTTTTTGCCTCTTTTTTTTCTTCTTTTTGCAATTTTTAAGTGCTGATTGTGATAGCGACACTCTTGTTATGTCACAAATTGTGCTTCTTATTTGCTGGTTTCTATCGAGTTTGGTCACCACTTTTTGCGACACCAATTTCCATCGCCAAAGGCTCAACCTTTCTCGCATATTAGGTTTTCGGCTTGAACTCTAGTTCTTGCGACTTCAATTTGTGCCGCTAGGGCCTAGGTTTTTCTTTCCGTCATCCTGCTAAATTTGTAGCCATGGTTTTGCCAAATTTTGACGAATTGCTTAAAGCTTAAGATTGTACATTGCAACGGTTATTAGGGCCACGAATTATCGGACCCCTAATTTTCACCCGGCAGACAATCTTCGTTTAAAGTGATTTTTCAAACAAAGGAATATCCTTTGGGGTTAAGGTTGTAAATTTGCAAGGTTTCTAAAGATTACAAATTTTCAGACCCTGATTAAACCACAGCATCACGACTTTAATTCTTTGAGTTTTCTGAATTAGGAATCTTCTTGATTTCTAATTCTTGAAAATATATTGAATTAGGGATCTCAAATTTTTCTATTTGGCTACTAAGTTTCGGTTTCTCAAATCTTGGCTGTGTGAAATTACTGTTTTGCCCCCAGGACAAACTTGATTACTCCTCGATTATTGAGCTGATTTTCGGCTGAAACTTCTATCTCTTTTTGCTCTATTGTGTGAAGTAATTACTCTAGTAGGGATTGGTTTCTTGATTACCTATTAGGAAGGTGATCACATCTTGGGTAGTTTCCTAATTTGTTTCAACTTTGCTATCTATTCTTGCTTCCATTCATTCTGAATATCCCTGTAAATTAAAAGCCTAGAATTCTTTTCAAGCTACCATGAGCATCATATCTTAAAAATTAATTCAGATTTTGTGTTTGTGTGCATTACATTAATTTTTCTAAGATTGAGGGCTTACCCCCGAATCTCCTCCTTGTACACTTCATATCTGAATTGATTACTATCAAACAGCTTTTTCTAGACTTCAAAACTAAAATAAGTTCAGCCCCTATTTTGAGACTTATTTTTCTTTTTGCCTAAGTTTGCTACTTGTGCATATTTATCTGCTTGTATTACCTTGTTCAATTTTTTTAAAAAAAAAGTATTATTACAAAGGATAATTGAGAGGTAAAAGGCAGAGTATACTGTGTGAGATAAAAGCCAATTAGAGTGAAACACGGGTTGTGCGTAGCATTTTTTGATACACTTGGGAGACAAGGGGTGAGGTTATTATCACCTCGGATTTTAAACTTGTCTTATGCAGGTAGTTCTCAACCGCAGCACTATGGCTGCAACTCAAGGAATGGCCAACTTCCATACTCCTGCCAAGTTAAATGGAGAGAAGGTCATCCTAGCCATCGCTGGGAAAATTGTTCAAACATGATCAGTGACCTATTGGTCAGCAAGTTGGAACTCGAGGTAATCGAGCACCACTGGCCTTACTGGCTCCATGGGCTCAGTGACGTGGAACGACTCTACGTACGCCAGCAAGCAACAGGTAAGATTCAGATCGGCTGTTTACAGGCGAGCCTCATATGCGATGTGGCACCCCTGTGAAATAGCCAAGTTCTGCCCTGCAGTTCGTGGATCATGATGTCAAAGAAGAATATGACGTCGCCCGCAACTACTGAATCCCTCACAACAACAAAGCCACACTTATAACACCAATGCCTCTAGTAGAAGTGCAGAGTGAGCACTTTCGAATGGCTGGGGTATTCACCAAGTGGGCCATGGAACAGAAGATGAAGAAGATTGAGCTTATGCGCCAACAAGACACTAATAGCGTTAAACTCATCTCCCAATATTTGGCAGAACCATCGATGCCACAGGCAAAGGTCGGCATGAGGCGCAACAGAGTGGGGACCCGCTCCATGACCAGGCCGGCCTTGAGGGTCACTCACTTGCCACCTAGCTACGACCTGCAAAAATTTCCGGAGTACCCCTAGGGGCACATCAGCCGATTTCGTTAACTGGTGTGGTAAAAAGGAAAAGTGTGTTGATGTATAATATGTTAATCCACTTGATTTCCCTATCGCTTGTTCTCTTAACTCAGATTCGAGGACGAATCCTTTCCAAGTGGGAGGGATTGATATGGACATCCAAACTACGTCAATAGTAGGGCTCGTGTAAACAAGTGCAACCACTCCTAATTTTACATAGAGAAATTTCCGCTACATGATAAGAAGCCAAAGTGCAACTATCCTGCTAAACCCAGGTAATGACGACGGCTCAGCCCGCGGAACATCTCCTAAAGTCCTCAGACTTTAAGGGGATCACTACAATCTACAAATTCATGCTCCATCAACATTGGGCTAACCCATTTAGCATCCAAGCTTCACAAGTCGACCCAACCTTATTTTAGCAAGAAGGCCGCGATGCAAAGCCCACGGTCACAGTTTCCGGCCCAAGATCGTATCCTCCATCGCAGCCCGCAAGCTTTAGGGATCCGCACGTGACTCAGTAACCCAAATCGCAGGTTTCCCTTATGAATTGTGCAACTTGAATCCGAGAAGGAGAAGGTTTTGCATATTACCTCTTTTCTTTTCCAATTGCTGTTTCAATTAATTCAAGCTACCAAAACTGTTTTCAACTTGAATTAATTGATGGTTTCCTATTCCATTACTAGTTTATTATTTGTTTAGAACTTGAATTTGGATTGACTTAAAAGTTACCAAATTCAAGCCTCTTTTTTATTTTTCAAGGAGAATTCGGGTAGCTACCTATTTGCTACAACTGAATTCTACCTTACCCGATTTCATGTTCTTTTTTATTCGGGTTTGTTCAAGAAACCAACTCTAGTTGGTTTCTACTTTTCTTAGTAGTTTACTTTTCTATTTCTACTTGTAATTCCCCTTAATAATTTTGACACCCTCCACCTATAAATAGGGGGTTTGACTACATTATTCGGGGAGAGTTAATAAATTGAGTTTATAAGTTGATCCTTGTGATGAGGCCATCCCTAAAACCAAATAAAAGTGTCCGCCATGTTTAAGATGTGGATTTGATGCAAGTGTTTATAAGGTAAGAGCTCGAGTAAATTAACGCAATTGTCACAAAAATAGTAGGCAATTTTAAAAATCACCGACAGTACCTTGAAAACAGACGCTAGAAGGTTACACTAAAGTGTCAAATAGCACCCTAGCATCACTAATTTAGCAACCAAATTCCGTAACCCTAAAGCTAAAAAACCCTAGAATTCGATTGATTCAAACCCTAGGTTTTAGAATTGAAAAGCTTGGCTTTTTGGTTTTTCCTTATTCTTTTCACAAAAAAATTTGATTTTAATTTTTCAAAATAGTACCTTTGAAATCGAAATGGTTTATTTTAGAAAAGAAAATTTTCCTTAAAAAAGAGCGTTCTTTTCCACAGAATCAGTAATTAAAGTAGATTAAAGGAAAATAACACACCTGATGATTTGGTCGGGTTACTCCAACCTCCTCTAGTCGAGCAAACAGCCTTGGCTCTGATACCAATTGATGTGAACTCCCAATTTCAGCACTGTGAGAACGAGAACTTGATGCGGAAAATTGCGAAGGAAAGTCTGATTGTAAGACGCTGCTCTTATCTTCTAGAACCCTTACACTTGGATTCGGCAGACTACTAATTTAGCTAAGTATTAAACACATAATTTGAACCAAGTGGAGCATTCAAGAATCGAAACAAATCTTAGCAATACACAGAGCAATTATTTATTAGCCTATAGTTTCTGTAACTTTTAGTAATCAACAAGCATGCAAATTACATAAGCCCAAAATAAATATGAGTGATTAGTAAAGTATAAAATAACTTTTTATCAATTAAATTAACTAAAGAACAATGAATTTTGACCCCCTCTATTTATATAGTAGGTTGGGTGAAATTCAAGTCCATAATACACAAGGAAAAGAACTAGAATTGGAAACTAATCAAGAGATTGATTTCCTACAAGAACAAAAACCTAAAGGAACTAGGTTTGGTTTAATTACCTAATTCGGCTGCCTTACTTAATGATAGGGCCAAAATTACAAGAAAATTAAGTAGAAGGAAATAACCAAATTCAACTGCAGAAAGGAGTTCAAGAAGGAAACCCTTTTTGGAAAATACTAACAAGTCAATCCAAGTTGTAACAAACTTGTAACAACCTTAACCAACTTGTAACAAGCTTGGAGTAGAATTAGTGATGTGAACCCCTGATCCACAATGCCGTGGAAACCAAGAACTCAATGCGGAAAGTGCCAAGGAAAGTCTGAATGCAAGACGCAGCTCTTAACTTCTAGAATCCTTACCCTTGGATTCGGCAGACTACTAACTTACAAAGTAAATTAAACACGCAATTCCAACCAAGTGGAGAAAACTAGAATCAAACAAAGCTTAGGAATAGATAGAGCAATTATCTATTAGCTTATAGTTCCTGTAGCTTTTAGCAATTAACAAACATGCAAATTACATAAGCCCAAAATAAGGTGAGTGATTAAAGAAGTATAAAACTATAACTTAAATCATTTAATCAACTAAAGAATTTCGTGGTTGGCACCCCTATTTATACGTATGGGGGTGTCCAAATTACAATAGGAAACGAATAACTAAAAGCAGCAAAAGTGGAAACCAATAAGAATTGGATTTTCCTTACAAACTAAGTCCTAAATGAACAAGGACAATGGTGGAGGAATTAAGTCACCTTTATGGAAAGGGGTGAACGAAATTCTATCCTAATTATACTAGGAAAAGAATTAAAATTGGAAACCAATCAAGAGATTGATTTCTTACAAAGCCGAAACCTAAAGGAACTAGGTTTTGGTAGCTGCTGAATTCGTCTGCCACTTGGATTGGCATATGGACGAAATTAACACTTAAAATAGGTAGGAAAATAAATATAAATCCTATCCAAAAAGGGAGATCAAGAAGGGATCCCTCTTTGGAACTACCAAGCTAATCTAGTTGTAATAAACTTGTAACAACCTAACCAACTTGTAACAAACAAGGAGTAGGAACAAGAAACATGCACAAATCCTTATCCCTTACTCTACCCTAAAACCCTTTATTCCAAACCCTACCATTATGCAAATTGGGCTGTCCTTGGCAGGTTGTTGGGCTGGCCGAACTTGGAGTTGTGGACTTCAAGGGAGGTTCGGCTTAATGATGATGGCGCATGAGGTGGATGATGTAGGGAGGTTTTGGAATCTTCTGGAATCTCCAGGAATCATTTTGGAACGTCAAAAATCAAGAATTTCAAGATTATTCAAGATTTAGTAAACCATGAAATTCAAGATTTTCAAGAAAGTCAAGAACTTCAAAAATGCCCTTTCCTTCAGTTGGATTGATTAGTAGGCGCCATTTTTTCTGTAATGGAGAGTAAAGTGACGCTTTTAACCTTCCTTCTATTCTCTTGAAGGGCGTTTGTGTCCGTAACGAGCTGTGCTTCTAAAGTACACCTTCGGACAAGGTTTTCAAGATCTGCTCTGAGCTTCCTTGCCCTCCTTCCGGTCATAGGCCCATCTATGTTAACGAACGGATCTCTTTGATAGGGACTTGGGTCCTGGAGCATTGGCGGGCCTCTATGGAGCACACAAACCTCTGCTGCACTTCCCGAGTCTGCATCACTCAAACTGTGATCCTCTGCGTCCGGACTTGTCGTAGAGCTTGGGATGCCCTCATCAATTAGGTAACATGTAATACCCTAATCCTTCTCAAACCCTATAACCCTAATCCAAACCCTACCCTTAATTTTGAAGGTGGGCTTCCTCTTAGAGTTGTTGGGCTACCGAACTTTGGAGTAGAGTGGGCTTCAATGGCGGTTTGGCCCAACTTGATAGCGCATGGTGTAGGGAGGTTCTGAAATCTTCTAGAATCTCCTGGAATCATTTCAGAATCAAGAAGTTTAAGATTTTAAAGATTCTTCAAGATTCAGCGTTTTATGAAATTCTTGATTTTCAAGAAAATCAAGAACTTCAAGATTTGTCTCTTTAAAGTCCAAGAGCCTTCTGGTATATTCGAGAACTTCAAGAAATGACCTTTTCTTTATTGTGGAGAGTTTGGAGATGCCTTTCCTTCAAGGATCTTTGAATAGCATGACTCTTCTACTTCTTCCGGCATTCTTCTCAAGGCCTTTGCCTTCTGGTTGGCTTTGTGGATTCTGACTCATAACTTGTGTTTTTTTAGCCTTGGATATCCTGATCACCATGCCAACAAGACTAAATTTTGTGGATATGCTCTTTATCTTAAAGCAGAGCACCGATTCGTCTTGTCTCCTCCCAAAGAAATCAACGATTGCGTCGATTGTGTTAGAAAGCCTTGTGGATATAAATGTGGGAGAAAACGCAGGCGGCAGTGGTGATGAAGAAAAATGTGCCACATATGGCAGTCGATTCCATTTTCGTGCGATGGTGAAGGTGGCAGCTGCGGTGGCGGCGAATCGACATTGAGTTTTCTATGCCACTTTGGACTCGAGGAAAGCGGATGATGATGTGGCTCTTCATGTGATTGTAGCAGTCATGAAGAAGTGAAGATGCCTGATGGAAGGGGGAGTGATTCTTGAAGGTGAGAGAGAGGGAAGAGGGGAGTGATGTGTGAAGGTGATGGAGTGGGAGGGAGGAACAGCGAACAAAAGTACTATTTTTAGGGTTAGTGTGTTGAAGTACGTGAATATTAAAAGCCAGTTTTAAAAAAAAGTATTAAAGTAAAAAAAAAATAGTAAACATACTAAATTAACCAACATGACGAAAGAAATCTAACCTTATACATTTTGAAAAAGCACAAGGGAGTCATTTGTAACTTTTTAAATCATAGGGGGGTCATCTGAAAGTTTTCCAAACCATAGGGGGTTTTGTGTAATTAACCCTAATATATTTGATTTAACCCTAATTCTTTCCAGTTAAATTTCTAAGGATCTATCGTACCAAATTTTATACGACAACAAGAGCCATATTGTCTTATTTCATTTATTTTATCCAATATATGTTTAAACTAGTTTTCTAAATTTGTGATGAGGTCATCCTAGTTAGCTTCCTCGATCCAGATGTCTACTGGACTCCCCCAGCACCCCAATAAGGGCATACGCAGGACTCCAGCTGCAAGCTAGCCTTGCTCGGCCCACGCTCTACGATTAGGACGCCGTGCGATTAGGAAGCCGTCGACGCAGGCTAAAGCCGCGGCCCATCGCGAGCCCGGCCATCCAATGGATTCACATGCCTACTACAAGCCCATTCCGTAAGCCCATTGTGAATAGAACAATCTGAATCAGAGAAGGAAATGGTTTTCGCAAGTTACCTATTTCCTTTTCCTATAATAATTCTAGTTAAACTAAGTTACCTAATTTGGTTACAACTTAATTTAATCTAGTACTTTCCCTTTTTAATTCTAGTTTCCTTTTTCTTTCCAACTTGAATTTGGATTTACTTCTAGTTGCCAAATTCAAGCTTTCCTATTCTAATAACACTAGGAATTTTGGGTACCATAATTATGGTGCAACTGAAATTATCTATTCCTTGAGTTCATGTTCTTTTTGGATTCAAGTTGTAATAAGAAACTAACTCTCGTTAGTTTCCAATTAGTTTTTGATTCCTTTTATAACTCCTTGAGTTCTAGAATGTGCACCCCTCATGATGTAGATCCTATCTCCATCAAGCCTCAACAAGAACCTAAGCAACACATGACTTGTCTTCAAACAAAGAAATTGAAGGAAGCAATTAATGGATACGTTGATCAAGCACTAGAGGACCGCAAGGTGGAAGAAGCAAAACCGTGGGTGACCATGATCACCATGAACAATCAATTTCAACCATCAAATCTCACATTGGGACTACATTCTCGGTCAAGTGAAAGGATAGGAGGTCAATCTACCTTTGATCACAATTGGAAAGGTCAAAATGCATTTAAGGAGAAGTTGGAGGGCAAGATGCCAATTTGAGGGAAACCTTATTTGAAAATTCAAAGGTGGAAGATATACAATTCTTGGCCAATAATCAAATCCACCAAAACATGGCAGCCAACTAATGATTTTCGGCCATGAAGAATCAAAGCCACAAAACATGGCTGAAAATGAAACCCACCCACAAAACATGAAGAATCAATCCCACTACTTTAAGTATTATATTGTATTTCTTTATTTGGTGTGAACTTTAGCTTTGTATTTCTTTATTTGGTGTGTACTTTAGCTTTGTTGGACTTATTCTTGCTGGCCTTCTATATAATGTGGTTGAAACTACAAGGAATCATGAACCTACATGAAAATTCAATCCAAATTTGAGAGCTTCTCAACTTCAATTCCAACTCCTTGGTGGTTTTGGTCATCATTGCACACTTGTGGGCATTGGTAAGAAGTTTACAAGTCTTCTTTTGAGTATTAGAAGTCTTGGTTAGCTTGGTTAATTTCAAGGTTTTGTAAGTAGCTAGGTGAATTTAATGACATATGTTCATTAGGGGTGCCTAGTCTAGATTCGATCTTGTATTGCCTTCGATAATACTCTTTGTTTCCATTCTCTATCTCTCCATCATTGTATCAATCTTTTTGTATTTTTGATAATCTATATGTGAAGTGTTTTCTTGTGTTCATCACTTTGCAAATCCATGATTATAATTGTTCCATTCACTAAACAACACCGAACTAGAGCTTGAATTCTCCAACTGTGTTGTATGCTCACTAAACCAATCTTGGGAACTTATTCAATTGCTTAAGAAATCTACATCAACTTGGTATCAGAGCTTAGGTTCTTGGTTTTGTGAGCTTTGAATCGTTTTCTTGGTGAAACAATTGAAATCACCTCAAAAACTCGAAAACCATAGTTTCTGTTTCATTGTTTTCAATTTCCAGAAAGTTGTGTTGTTTTGTGTTGTCTATATCTCTGTCATTTGACGTTTGTTTTGTGCCAAATCATACACCATTCTTTTCCTTTTTGAGTCTAGTTTCCAACCATGTATGCCATGAAATTTTATTGTTAGCCTAAGGTGTTGAAAATCACGTTTGACTCAACACTGTCTCTGTTTTGGTATTCTGGCCAGAAACTTTTGGTTGTGTGTGCTGTTTTGGTTTGACCATATCTCACTCATTTCAAATCTAAATTGAGTGATTCCAATTGCTATGGATTCCTCTATGAGTCTAGTTTCCAGGCATTTAATTATTTCTTGCTAATTCGTTGTTAAAAAAAAAATAGTTAATTTTGTTGCAAGCAAACTGGTACAGTGTGTTCTTATTGCTGGCAGATTCTGTCAATTTGTGATACTGTTTTGTTTTGATCATAACTCGGTCGTTTCAACTTGGAATTGAGTGATTCCAAATTTCTTGAACTCCTCTTTCATAGTAGTTTCCATATAGGTAAGCCTTGTTTCTTGATTATTTCCAGATCCATACAGTTTATTCTTGAAAGTCACTGTATTATTATACCCCCCTGTTTGACAGATTTGTTCTTGTACTTGTTGCTTCATATCTTGCTTGCATTTAAGGTGATCATAACCATTGCACAAGGTGTTGGATTGTTTGTTGAGATAGTAAGGGAGTGAACCTACCCCTCACAAATATTCTAAACCTTTCTTGAGTGTACATTGGTGAGTGTTGGGGAAGGGGTGACAATTGCGGGAGTGAGTTCTTCGAAAAACCCCCCTTCTTTTGTTTACACTAATTTGCAGGTACAATGCCACCTCAAACGAGGCTTCAAGCTCAACAAGAACAGCAAGATGAGGCCTCTACGGCCCATGAGGAAGGAGGACAATTGGATGCTATAATGGGAATCTTAAGGGATCTTCAAGCAAGGATGGATACGATGGATGAACGCGTGACTCGCATGGAGACTAGGCGTAGTGATCATGGAGACCAAAATCAGCAAAGGCATGGTAACATGCACGATGAACCCCGTCGGGAGAATTATGATCGCCCAAGAAATCAAGTGGAGGATGGCAAGCTCAAGCAGGACATTCCGGTTTTCTATGGTCTCTCCAACCCGGAAGAGTTCCTTGATTGGATGGATCAAGTAGATATGATTTTTCAGCTTCACACTTATTCCGAGGAGTATCAAGTGAGGCTTGTGGTAGCTTCCCTTAGAGGTCACGCTTTGATTTGGTGGAAGGACTTGGTTCGTCGAGAAGGAAGAGGTGGAGAACTACCGGTGGATTCTTGGTACCATTTGAAGTGTATTATGAAAACCTATTATGTGCCTAAGTCTTATTCCACTTTCCTTCGCCGAGAGCTTCAACATTTAAAGCAAGGAAGTAAGAGTGTGGGAGAATACTACCATGAGATGAAAAGGTTAATGCTTCGACTTAATCTTAATGAGGAGGAGGATATCACAGAGGCACGATTTGTAGAAGGATTGAACATGCAATTAAGGCACAAGGTGGAGTTGGAATCTTTTCGGGTTAGATCTTTGGAAGATTTATTCAAATATGCCGTGACCATTGAGCAGCAACTCAAGGAGGAGAGTATGTCGAAAGGAAGATACAAGACAACGTATCCGGTTCCAGGATCAAGGCCCAATGCGCGCCCCTTTCCTACACCTTCCGGCTCCGGGAGGAATTTTAGCTCGGTACCTTCGGTTTCTAATCCTTTGGTGTCTTCGGCAGCATCTAATTCAGCCTCAAATGCACATCATGGCCACCCCGAACCAGCCGCACCTTCATCCATTTCTCGGCCTACACCTACCCGAAACAATGCAACAAACTCTAGCGAGCATGTTCCTCGGACTACTCGGGTGACAACTCGGCCAAACCATTGTTTCAAATGCAAAGGAATCGGCCACTATGCAAATGAATGTCCAAATCAAAGGGTCATGATTCTTGGGGATGATGGACTATGGCATGGTGAGGAAGATGAAGAGGAAACCATGGAAGAAGAGCATCCGGATACTTATCTTGGCTTTGAAGGAGAAGGAGAACCCGAGAGCACACCTATCCTTGCTCAAGACCACAACTTGGTGATTATGAGGGCTTTAAGTCTACAACCAAAGGTGGAGGATCATGAGGAGCAACGAACCAACATCTTCCATATGCAATGCAAGATCAAGGGCAAAATTTGTCTCGTCATCGTGGATGGAGGTAGTTGCACCAATGCCATAAGTCAAGACTTGGTATGTAAACTCAATCTTTCTCTTGTTAAGCATCCGACACCCTATAAATTGAAGTGGTTAGGTGATTTTGGTGAAATTGAAGTGTCTCATCAATGTATTGTGCCTATATTGGTAGGAACATATGTTGATGATATTCTTTGTGATGTTGTACCCATGGATGCATGTCATGTTTTGCTAGGTCGACCATGGGAATATGATACTTGTGCTATGCATGATGGTAGGAGTAATGAGTATATCTTGAAATGTAAGGGTAAGAGAATTCGTTTGAAGCCTCTTTCCCCTCATATTGTACACAAAGCTCATCATGTGTTGAAAGAAGAACGAGAGAAGAATAAAAGGCAAGAGAGTGAGTGTAAGAAGCCAAAAGAGAGTAGAGGGCAAGGGAAATTAAAAGAGGTGAGTGACAAGCCACAAGATGGTGAGAAAGAAAAAGGCATCTTGTTTACTTCCAAGAGGGAATTGGGTAGGACATTGGGTGATCACTCACCATTGGTGCTTCTCATGCACCCAAGTTTTTGTTTATCTTTATCTAATGCTAACTCAAGTTTGCCTAGTGTTGTGTCTTCGGTTTTGAAGGAATTTGCAGATGTTTTTCCCGAGGAGCTTCCACACGGCCTTCCACCACTTAGAGGCATAGAACATCAAATTGATTTGGTTCCGGGAGCTCCATTGCCGAATAGGGCAGCCTACAAATCAAATCCAACCGAGACTAGGGAGCTACAAAGACAAGTGGAAGAATTACTCCACAAAGGTTTGGTAAGGGAGTCATTGTCACCATGTGCCGTACCGGTCATTCTTGTACCTAAGAAAGATGGCACTTGGAGAATGTGTGTTGATTGTAGGGCCATTAACAAGATCACCATTCGGTATAGACATCCAATACCGAGGTTAGATGACTTGTTAGAGGACCTATGTGGAGCTACAATATTTTCAAAAATTGATCTTGCTTCCGGTTATCACCAAATTCGCATGAAAGAAGGTGATGAGTGGAAGACGGCTTTCAAAACCAAATTTGGTTTGTATGAGTGGCTCGTGATGCCTTTTGGACTTACTAATGCACCATCTACTTTTATGAGACTCATGAATCATATGCTTAGGAAGTTCATAGGACAATTTGTTGTTGTTTATTTTGATGACATTCTTGTGTTTAGTAAGAGTCTAGAAGAGCATACTAACCATTTATCTTTGCTTCTTTCATCATTAAGGGAAAACAAGCTCTATGCCAAGATGTCAAAGTGTATATTTTGTGAAGAAGAAGTTGTGTTTCTTGGCTTTGTAGTAGGGAAACATGGAGTCAAAGTGGATGAAGAAAAGGTCAAGGTGATTCGAGAATGGCCAACTCCAACATCCATAACCGAGGTGAGATCTTTCCATGGCCTTGCTAGTTTCTATAGGAGGTTTGTGAAAGATTTCTCTACAATAGCCGCCCCTATGAGTTCATTAACTAAAAAGAATGCTAGGTTTGATTGGGGTAATGCACAACAACATGCTTTTGATACACTTAAGCACATTCTTACTCATGCACCTTTACTTGCTTTGCCAAATTTTGATAATACTTTTGAGGTAGAGTGTGATGCAAGCAAAGTAGGTATTGGAAGTGTTTTGATGCAAGGTTCTCGGCCCATAGCTTACTTTTCCGACAAGCTCAATAATGCTCAATTGAATTATCCTACCTATGATAAAGAGTTGTATGCAATCATTAGGACACTTGAACATTGGCAACATTATCTTAGGCCTAAGGAATTCATCATACACATGGATCATGAAAGCATTAAATACTTGAATGGACAACAAAAACTAGATAAGAGGCATGCTAAGTGGAGTGCATTTCTTGAATCTTTTCCTTATGTGTTGAAATACAAGAAAGGGAAAGAAAATGTTGTAGCCGATGCTCTTTCTAGGAGGACTTCTTTACTTTCAATGTGTGATTCTAAATTTCTTGCTTTTAGCTTTATCAAGGATCTCTATGCCAAAGACAAGGAATTGGCCGAAATATTTTCATCTTGTGCAAAGGGAGCCTTTGGTAAGTTTTATTTATTTGATGCATATTTGTTTAGGAATAACCAACTTTGTGTTCCTTCTTGTTCTTTTAGGGAATTACTTGTGAGGGAAGCACATTGTGGAGGTCTCATGGGACATTTTGGAGTTCTTAAAACACTAGACGTGCTCAAAGAACATTTTCATTGGCCACACATGCGCAAGGATGTGGAAAGGATATGCTCAACGTGCATCGAGTGTAGGCAAGCCAAATCAAAAGGGAATAATCATGGACTCTACACTCCACTCCCGGTTCCTTCTAAACCTTGGCTTGATTTATCTATGGATTTTGTGCTAGGACTACCTACATCTAGTAAAGGGAATGATAGCATTTTTGTTGTGGTAGATAGGATTTCTAAAATGGCACATTTTATACCATGCAAAAAGACTAATGATGCATCTCATATAGCTAACATCTTTTTCAAAGAAATAGTTAAGTTGCATGGTCTTCCAAAAACTATTGTGAGTGATAGGGATCCCAAATTTTTGAGTTATTTTTGGAAGTCTCTTTGGCATAAGTTAGGAACTAAACTTTTGTTTTCTACTTCGGCTCATCCTCAAACGGATGGACAAACCGAAGTTGTGAATAGGACCCTAGGATCTTTACTACGGGCCCTTGTGCGAAGTCATAAGAAGGCTTGGGAAGAATGCCTACCCATAGCCGAGTTTGCTTATAATAGAACTATGCACCGTACTATTGAAATGTCTCCATTTGAATGTGTATATGGCTTTAATCCTTTAACACCTCTTGATTTATCTACTTCTTTGTGGCCACAAAAGGCAATCATAGGTGATGAAGGAAGCAAGAGAGGAGAATACATACGGCATATGCATCAAAAGATACATGATCTAATTGAAAGGAAAAATGAACACTATGCACAACAAGCCAACAAGGGCCGCAAGGAGAAGATTTACCGCCCGGGTGATTGGGTTTGGGTGAATTTTCGGAAAATACGATTTCCAAATCAAAGGAAGTCGAAATTAGACCCAAGGGGGGATGGACCCTTTCAAGTGGTGGAACGAATCAACAATAACTCTTACGTTATTGATCTTCCGGGTGAGTATAATGTAAGTACTACATTCAATGTAAGTGATTTGTCTCCTTTTGTTGTTATAGGTGAAGATCCGAATGAAGATACGGATTCTAGGAAGAATCCTTTCCAAGGGAGAGGGGATGATGTAGATCCTATCTCCATCAAGCCTCAACAAGAACCTAAGCAACACATGACTCGTCTTCAAACAAAGAAATTGAAGGAAGCAATTAATGGATACGTTGATCAAGCACTAGAGGACCGCAAGGTGGAAGAAGCAAAACCGTGGGTGACCATGATCACCATGAACAATCAATTTCAACCATCAAATCTCACATTGGGACTACATTCTCGGTCAAGTGAAAGGATAGGAGGTCAATCTACCTTTGATCACAATTGGAAAGGTCAAAATGCATTTAAGGAGAAGTTGGAGGGCAAGATGCCAATTTGAGGGAAACCTTATTTGAAAATTCAAAGGTGGAAGATATACAATTCTTGGCCAATAATCAAATCCACCAAAACATGGCAGCCAACTAATGATTTTCGGCCATGAAGAATCAAAGCCACAAAACATGGCTGAAAATGAAACCCACCCACAAAACATGAAGAATCAATCCCACTACTTTAAGTATTATATTGTATTTCTTTATTTGGTGTGAACTTTAGCTTTGTGTTTCTTTATTTGGTGTGTACTTTAGCTTTGTTGGACTTATTCTTGCTGGCCTTCTATATAATGTGGTTGAAACTACAAGGAATCATGAACCTACATGAAAATTCAATCCAAATTTGAGAGCTTCTCAACTTCAATTCCAACTCCTTGGTGGTTTTGGTCATCATTGCACACTTGTGGGCATTGGTAAGAAGTTTACAAGTCTTCTTTTGAGTATTAGAAGTCTTGGTTAGCTTGGTTAATTTCAAGGTTTTGTAAGTAGCTAGGTGAATTTAATGACATATGTTCATTAGGGGTGCCTAGTCTAGATTCGATCTTGTATTGCCTTCGATAATACTCTTTGTTTCCATTCTCTATCTCTCCATCATTGTATCAATCTTGTTGTATTTTTGATAATCTATATGTGAAGTGTTTTCTTGTGTTCATCACTTTGCAAATCCATGATTATCATTGTTCCATTCACTAAACAACACCGAACTAGAGCTTGAATTCTCCAACTGTGTTGTATGCTCACTAAACCAATCTTGGGAACTTATTCAATTGCTTAAGAAATCTACATCACCTCACCTATAAATAGGGGGTTTGACTTCTGAGTTCTGATAGAGTTAATGAATTGAGTTATAGGTATATCATTGCTTTAATTCTCCATCTTTTTTATTATTGAGCTTGTTAATATTTTGTATGATTTATTAGGCAAGTTCCGAATTTAGAAGTTTTATAGGTTATTACTCCGCCTATAATCCTGTTATTCACCCTCTTAAAATTAATCTAGTTAGAAAAAAACGTAGCTAGTCTTGCCTATGCTAGAGGGTCATTTTTCGAGTTCAAAGAGAGTAATTGTGATCCTTGGCGCTTCAATTCTTCCGCTTGCGAGTTCTCACAAACTGCTCACATCAATTCGTGAATCTTAGAACCTATAAACTATTTTTAATCTTGCTAATGGTTCAAAACTTGACCTTAATTGAATATCTCAATTCTATTCGATAGTCATAAAATCGTAATTCCACTTAGTCATAATTTCGGTTGCAGAAAACATCATAACTTTGCATTAATAATTAGAGCATTATAATTTGAGCAATAAAATTTCCTAAGAAAGTTATACAACTGTACGATTATACAAAAGTGAATTTGAGAAGATAATTTGATAGAAAATATATAACCTAAAGGTTAAACCTTGTGTGAAAATACTTGGTCTAATCTAGTTTTAAATAGTTTCAAAACTTGTCTTTGAAAATGGTTTTCAAAATTGCTCTTTTTAGAAGAAAATTTTAAATTGGCATAGAACTTAATTCACCCTCTCCCCCTCTTAGGTTGCATACATTGTCAAAGGGATTTTCAGGGATCCACTAATTGACATAGCTGGGCCAGTAACCATGAAACAACAAAAACCTATGGATGAGGCCCTTTAAGACCTTCTAATTTCAAGTCTAGTACAAGCTCAGAAGATTGAAGAAGGCAAAGCCCTGGATCATAAAGTAAAGAAGGGTAAACTGTCCACCATTTTCACAACCAAAAAAGGTGAACGTCCCTCAAAGTTTAGGCTGTTTCTTGAAATTCTTGAAGAATAGGACAAAGTTCTTGAACTTCTTGAAAAGTTTCTGACAACTCTTGAAATCTTACTGCTTTCCATTTTTTCAAATGGTTCTTATCTCCAAAACTTGAAGAATGTGTATAAATCTTTATTTTTTTTATTTACAACATTTCTGACAAATTTGGAAATGCTCCGAACTATTTGGTGAAATTTTCAACGACATCCACAACTCATGCTATGCTAAAAAATCTAATAATATTGCATTAATTTTGTTATTTTAGAAAAAAATCTATTGACCCTTTGTCCATTTTAAGGGAATAGTTTCAGCCAAAATGACCCAATAAAAAGTGTGCTACTTTAATCCACAAGAAAATATTGTTATATGAATTATTGTGAAATGCCCTATGTTGCGAAAGTTGACTGCCAAGGAAGGATCGAACTTGAAAGGTCACAGACTTACTCTCTAATATGAACTCAAGAATCCCTATTTAGACTAGGTGAGACTAGCTCTTTTTCAATCCTAACTAGATAGAAGAATGAAGAGTGAACCAACTAAGAATCTAAGTGGAGCAAGTGACCTAGATACCCTAAGTTTTGGAGCCTTGCCGAGTTATCAATACATAATAAACACTCAATCTCAAAATAATAAAGTTGAGAACCCAAATTAAAAGATAAACCTCACAATTATACTATGAATTCTTAGTTATGTGTTTTCGGCTGCCTCCTATTTACAGGGATAGGAGTAGTCAAAAATTACAAGGAAAGAAGCTAGAAAAGGAATTAAAAAAAAAAGGTGGAAACCAACGAGAGTTGGAATCGGATTACAAACCAAATTCAAAAGGAACTCGAATAAGGCATGTGCGAAATTTGGTTGCCTCCTTTAAAGAGGAAACCCAAATTTCACAAGTAAATAAATTAGGAAAAGGAAAACTTGAATTTGGTATCTTGAAGAGAAAATCCAAATTCAAGTTAGAAAGAAAATCTACTTTAAAAAGGAAACTATAATGAAGTTAAGTTGTATCCAATTAAGGCAACTTAACTTAATTATAATTATTATTGGAAAAGAAAAGGAAAAGGAAACCATGCAATTTCCAAATCCTCTCAGGATGAACTTGCGAAATTCGCAAGAACCCTGTGAGCTTTGTGTGCACGATCCATGAAGAGGCGGCTGTGATGGGCAACGGCGTGGGTTTGATTTGCAGGCTTGCGCTGTAGGCTTCTTCACAGTCTACTTTTGATAAATGCTGGGCCAACTTGAGAAGCTTGGATCCTGTATGGATTTACCCAAAATAAGATGGAGCATGAATTATGGATAAGAGTATGGTCCCCCTTAAAGTCGAAGGACTTTTAGGGACTTTTCACGGGTCATGCCGTTATTGTCTCCTGGGCTTCACAGGATGGCTAAACTTGGGCTTCTTGTCTTCTGGCAGAAATGTATGAGGTTTGGATTGAAAGGTGTTGCACTTGGTTGCACTGGCCCTACGATGGTAGTAGTAGTTTGGATGCCCGCATCATATTGTGTTCCAGTAAATTGTACCATTGGTCCCTAAATTTGGGGTCTCAACTTGATTTAGAGTCTATTCATAAAATTCTTCCATTTATTTCTTTAAATTTAGTATTTTGTTTTCAAACAGTTATTTGAAAACTCTTGGAATTATGTTAAACGAAATGCAGCGAACTGTCGTATGCTTAGATGTGTTTCCCTTTACAAACTCTAACGTCTGTTGCACAATTTTGTTGGTGATTTAACAAATTGGTTTGTCTCTATTGATCTGGAAATTCATTTTCGCAGATGCTTGAAAAAATATTCACTCAAAGTTATTGAAGTTTTTTTTTCCCTCTTTCTTTCTTTCCCGTCGGGTTGAGTCAGTAAAGATTATTGCTGATTTTTTATGTGGCTACGATTTCTTTGCTACTTTGTACTGCAATGTGTATGTGAAATTTCAAATATTGCTTTTGGTGCCAAGAAGAATAAAGAAAAAATTCCACAGAATGTTTACAACTCAGTGAGCACGAATGATGAAATATGAAATCATTATCCTTGCATAATGCGCTTTGACCATTAGTAAAAAATGTTAGAATTATCAATCCAGGACTTACCTCCAGCCATTGTTGTTTGAAGAAGATTTAAAATTCCCACTTGAAAGTATTCCTATCTTGCAACCAAAATATATAGAGAAAAGTGTTTCTGGCCTTTCACCTATGCGTCAAACCGAAGACGTCTGATGTGATGGAATCACAGGCGTACATATATATAGGTAAGGCAAGGACCCTTCCTCGTTAACCGTAGTATATCTCTTCCATCAAGAGATAAAATTAAGTGAGCTATTTATTATAGTTAGTTTATTGTGACAAAGATAATATTAATTTATAAGACTTAATTGTTATCTTAGTAATTAATCTAAAGCACAATAAATTAATTAGTAACTCTTATATTAATAAAACTAATAACATATGTGACCCATCAATATTAGGATTTAACATTCTCCCACTTGGGTCACATACCAAAAATTAGATTCCTCATAAGTGATCGAACATATGGCCATAGACTTTATCATCACTTCATAAAGTTAATGATTATATTTTATGGATACTTAAAAACAACTATTGCATGAACTATGGTGGTTATACTCTCAAAAATCAAGCATTTCCTTCCATCATTACAATGCATTTCCTTGCTAATTAAGCACCAAACTTGTATGAACATCTTATTTTAAGTTATTCTGGGTCCACTACATTAGATCAAAAGATCATAATGCTTTAATGTGCACAAGAAAAGTAAAAATAAAAATAGTCAGAGGAAGTATCTTAAAATGGACTAGTAAGTCCCATATGAGTTACATGATCTTTGAAAACTTTAGCTGGTAATCCCTTAGTCATTGGATCAACGATCACTAACTCTGTCTTGATATGCTCTATAGAGATTTCTTTATTCTTTACATGTTCTCTAACTTTCAAATACTTAATGTCGATATGCTTGCTGCGACTCCCACTTTTGTTATTCTTGGAAAAGAATACCGCAGCTACATTATCACAATATATCTTCAATGGTCTACTAATAGTATCGACGATTTTTAGAGCTGATATGAAGTTTTTAAAACATATCGCCTGTGATGTAGCTTCATAGCATGCAATAAATTTAGCTTCCATTGTGGATGAAGCAATTATGGATTGCTTTATACTGCTCCAAGATGCAGCACCTCCAGCAAGAAGGAAGATATATCCCCAAGTAGATTTGCTTGTATCTAAACATCCAGCTAAGTCTGAATCTGAATATCCAACTACCTCCAAGTTGTTAGATTTTTCATAAGTGAGCATGTGCATACATTAGACTTCGAATAAATGACGCATATGGAATACATTTCATTTGCTCTTGTTCCAATGTATTTTACAACACTGGTCTAAACTGAAATTTTCTCCTTTGACAATGGGTGCTGCAATGGACGAGCAATTTTGCGTCCCAAACCTTTCTAGAACTTTGTTAAGCTAAGCTTTTTGAGATAAGCTGAGCATTTTTCTTGCCCTGTCTCGATGAATAGGCCAATGACATAAGAAACCTCACCCATATCTTTCATATCAAAGTTTCGTGAAAGGAATTTCTTAGTTTCATGCAACAACCCTAAATCACTGCTTGCAAGTAAGATATCATCCACATATAGGACTAAGAGAATATAATTACTCCCATTTACCTTGAGGTTTTGTAGAGAACATCGTTGATCAATCTATTTACCTCAAGGTAAAAACATTGATCAACGATGTTCTCTACAAAACCAAATGAAGAGACAACGTTGTGGAATTTCATGTTCCATTGCCTAGAGGCCTGCTTCAGTCCATATATAGATTTTCAACTTGCAAACTAGTTTATCTTTGCCAGGATTGACGAAACCTTCTGGTTGACTCATGTACACCTCTTCAGTAAGATCCCCATTCAGAAAAACAGTTTTCACATCCATTTGATGTAACTCTAAATAATAATGAACTACCAATGCCATTATTATTCTTAATGAATCCTTCTTTGAAACCGGTGAAAATGTTTCATGGTAGTCAATGCCTTCTTTTTTAGTGAAACCTTTGGCAACGAGTCTAGCTTTATATCGTTCAACATTACCAATTGAGTCTCTTTTGGTTTTAAAGACCCATTTGTATCCTACTACGGATGCTCCATTTGGTAAGGGAACGAGATCCCATACTTCATTTTTAGCCATGGATTCGATTTCATCCTTCATGGCATCATTCCAAAGTGAAGAATTCTCACTATTCATAGCTTGTGAAAATGAATAAGGATCTTGTTTGAATCCAATGTCATAGTCAGACTCTTGGAGATACACAACATAATCACTAGAAATTGTTGGTTTCTTAGTTCTTGAGGATCTATGTACTCCCACTGTTTCAGTGAGAACTTGATTTGTGGGTTCAATATCGAATGTTTGTTCTTGATGTGATTCCTTAGTTTGATTATGCACAACTGACTGCTTTTCAGTAGCACTAGTATCATTATACTGATCAGCAATCAAATTGTCTATATGTAAGGGTGTATCCCTTACCTCTTCAAACTGTGATTTTCTTGTCAAATCACTCCCATTCATTTCGTTCTCCTCGAGAAATTTAGCATGTCTAGCTTCAACCACTTTTAGAATATAGGAGGGACAATAGAATCTAAATCCCTTAAGAGTTAACTACATAGCCTATAAAATAACCACTTATTGTACGTTTATCCAATTTCTTAAGAGTTGGGTTATATACCCTAACTTCAACGGGACAACCCCATACGTGTAAATGGTTTAAACTAGGTTTCCATCCATTTCATATTTCAAAAGATGTCTTGGGAACAGACTTGGATAGAACCCTATTTAAAATATACACAACGGTTTTTTAAAGCTTCACTCCATAAGGATATAGGCAAATTTGAGTTACTTATCATGCTTCTAACCATGTCCATTAGTGTTCGATTCCTTCTTTTAGCAACACCATTTTGCAGTGGTGTACCTGGCATTGTATATTGAGGTACAATACCTTCTCCTTCAAGGAATTTAGCAAATGGACCTGGTGCATGTCCCTTTTCTGTGTACCATCCATAATATTCTCCACCCCTATCTGATAGGACAATTTTTATCTTCTTGTCCTTTTGGTTCTCAACCTCTAGTTTGAACTTTTTGAACGCTTCAAGTACTTCAGATTTATCAAACAAGAGAGAAAGATACATGAATATTGAATAATCATCAATAAAAGATATGAAATATCTTTGACCATTCAAGCAAGTGGTGAGAAAAGGTCCACAAATATCTGTGTATGATTTCAAGCAATTGAGAACTTCTTTTGGCACCTTTAGTGGTCTTGTTGGTTTGCTTACCCTTTATATAATCCACACAAGTACCTAGATCGGTAAAATTTAAAGTTGGTAGAAATCCTTCATTTACCAATCTTTTCATTCTTTCAACGGAGATATGTTCTAATCTCCTATGCCAAAGCTTTGATGAATTCTCATTGATAATACAACGTTTTTTGCCAAGTTCATGCGTTGTTAAAAGATTATGTTCAGACGTGGGATCCAACTCAAGTTGAAATAAGAAGCCATCAAGTGGGTAGAACCAATAATTTTATTGTCTTTCAATAAATTCATAGTAAAAAGATCAGAATTTGAATCATATCCAACAACTGACAATCTAGAAAGAGAAATTAAAATTTAGAATAAAAAGGAATGTCAAAAGTGTTTTGCAAATCCAAGTGAAAGCCAGTGTTTAAAATGAGTCTATAAGTTCCCACTCTTTCAACAGTTGAGCGCATTGCTCACTTTCCTTCGGCTTCCTTAGGTCCAGAAAGCCCTGCATGGTTTTGACAATATGAATTGTGGAACCACAATCAATTCACCAAGTATTATTAGAAACTTTAGTACAGTTTGATTCATAACACACAAGTGTGAGATTACCTTTTTTCTCAAGCCATTTCTTGTATTTCAGGCAGTCTCTTTTCCAGTGTCCTTTCTTCTTGCAAAAGCGACATTTGTATCTTTATCGCCATCTTTCTTGAGAGAAACACTTTTGCCCTTCTTTGCATTCCCTTAAAATGAGTCGCAACATTCACATTTTCAATTGATTCATTTTTCAACCTCTGTTCCTCTTGAACACACATGGTCAATAGTTCATTAATTGACCAATTTCCTTTATGTGTGTTATGAGATATTTTAAAAGGAGTATACTCAGAAGAAAGAGAGTTGATAATGAAATGCACTAGAAATGGCTCCGAAATCTCAACCTTCAGGGAGCTCAATTTTGCAGCAACATCCCTCAGCTCCATAATGTGCTCTCGCACACCACGGTTTTTGTCAAAGGTCATATTGGAAAGCTTTTTCATTAACGTGCTTGCAGCAGCTTTGTTAGAACTTACAAATTGTTCTTCAATAGCTTTCATGTAAGCTTTGACATTTTCAGATTTAGGGATTGCACCCCTAATACTTGGACTTATGTGAGACTTTATGAGCATCATGCTCAAGCGATTAGATCGCTCCCACAACTCATAATTAGACCTTTCGACTGGTCTAAGTCCATGCACCCTAATGTCAAAAGGATATTTGCCTTCCATTCAGCGTAATTTTCACCAGTCAACATTGGAGTATTAGAAGAATCAAAGAAAGCAGTAGTGGGAAAAATTGCAATTATAAAGGAGGTCAAATTAATGGCATGCTACAAGTTGAATTAACAAATTAATTCATACAATATTTATATAGTATATTCTAAACTTCCCTGTGGGCAAAGGCTGCCTCCATGCAAAGAATATACATATTCATAGTATTGAAAAGTTAAACAAAGAAAAATTTTCCACACCTGTGGGCATAGGAAATACTTTTCAACCGTATGTTTAATTTTTCCTAAATTAACTTTATCAAAATAATTACTCTCATGTGGGACAAAGCAATTATCTTGACAAAAATTATTTGTAACTTCAAAGAGATGCCATAACATAATTTTACTGTATTAAATATTTTGAAATGCTGTGGCTAATTTCAAAGTATCATACAATAAAAATGAAACCGAAATTCTTTTAATTATGTAATTTGGCATGACAGGAAAGCCAAACAAAATTCCATCAAAATAAATCAACGATAGAATTTTCTCAAATTGTGTGACAATTGATATAATACCACAAAGATAACTTATTAATTTATAAGTGCAGCAAAATTGATATAATCAATTATATTAGCCCACAATTATAAAAAAAAAACAACCAAAAAAAAAAAAACAACAAACACCTCAAGGAATTAGTCATACAAACCAGTTGATGATATGGTTATTAAAAAGTCTTAAAGTTGACCTTGGTATTCATAAGTTTTAAGAAAAAAACATTAGTTTAAACAAGTTACAACACGACCAGAAACTTAGAGAAGGAATCAACTAAATAATTCAAAACACAATTTTTCCATATCAAAAAGCATGGCTAAAGTTTGGCTACCAATTGTTAGAATTATCAATCCAGGACTTACCTCCAGCCATTGTTGTTCGAAGAAGATTTAAAATTCCCATTTGAAAGTATTTCTATCCTGCAACCAAAATGTATAGAGAAAAGTGTTTCTGGCCTTTCACCTATGCGTCTAACCGAAGACGTCTGAGGTGATGGAATCACAGGCGTACATATATATAGGTAAGACAAAGATCCTTCCTAGTTAATCGTAGTATATCTCTTCCATGAAGAGATAAAACCCACACTAAGTGAGCTATTTATTATAGTTAATTTATTGTAACAAAGATAACGTTTAATTGACAAAGATAACATGAATTTATAAGACTTAATTTTATCTTAGTAATTAATCTAAAGCACAATAAATTAATTAGTAACTCTGATAGTAATAAAACTAATAATATATGTGACCCATCAATATCAGGATTTAACAAAGAAAACTATGGGAAATTTCTATCTAAAATGTTTTTTTGATCGAATGGTTTTGCGTTGGTATCGAATAATATATTCTTTTTATACATCTACCTTTATTACATAAAAAATTTCACATTAGTTGTTAAGAACATAAAAACAAAGACTAATGATAGTGCCACATAAGCTCAAGGATAATCGGTTAATTTTGAGATTGTAATTTTTTTCTCTTTTTCCGATTTGTAACGTCGTCAGGTGTCATGTTCCCTCCAGTATAGTTTTGCTTTTAAACAAAGGGCCTTAGTCCATAACTCAGATAATAAAACCGGTCAGTCGGATCGGTTTAACAATTAACATCTCTAAGAAGTAGTGCAAGATTTTGAATTGAATATCCCTACAAAAAAAAAAAAAAATGAAAGGATTTTGACTTGAATATGTTGCAAATACAGGTGTCCAGCACGGATCTTACCATATTCCGGGAGTCTTCTTCTATCAGAAGTTCAAAAAGAAAAGAGTTCCTTCGAAAAACAAAAAAACAATACTTATTCAACGAAGAAGTTTCACAAGACATCGAGGGAAATTTTCAGAAACAACTGCTAACTAGATAAGATACTAACAGTACAGTACCACAAATAAAGCAGAGTACAATACGCCCAGCAGCATACATAAAGTCACAGCAAGAACCTGCAAAACTTTTTCCCTAAATCTACATTTGAGGCAAACATCAATACACTGATCTCCCATCACCCTCGGTAATCACATCTTTGAAAGCCCCACCGCTAGGAATCATAGGTAACACATGTTCTTGATGTGGAACAATCACATCCAACAAGTATGGACCAGGGGTATCGATCATCTTCTGGATTGCACCCCTAAGATCTTCCTTCTTTGTTACCCGGGCGGCAGGGATATCACAAGCCTCCGCAAATTTGAGCATGTCCGGGAAAATCTCGGCCTCTTTGGAAGGATTTCCCAGATAAGTATGAGCTCTGTTAGCCTTGTAAAACCTATCCTCCCACTGAACAACCATACCAAGATGCTGATTATTCAAAAGCATAATCTTAATCGGCAGATTCTCGACGCGAATAGTGGCCAACTCTTGAACATTCATGATGAAACTCCCATCGCCATCAATATCCACAACTAATGCATCAGGTCTTGCAACAGCAGCACCAATTGCAGCAGGCAATCCAAAACCCATAGCTCCTAATCCCCCGGAAGTCAGCCATTGTCGAGGCCTATTATACTTGTAAAACTGTGCAGCCCACATCTGGTGTTGTCCAACACCAGTACTAATAATTGCATTCCCATTTGTCAACTCATCAAGAACCTGAATTGCATACTGGGGCGGAATAGCATCTTCAAACGTCTTAAAACTCAAGGGATACTTAGCCTTCTGTTCATTCAGCTCCTCCCTCCAAGCTGAAAAATCCAACTTGTTCTTGCTCCTAGTCTCCAACATCGAATTCAACCCCTCCAATGCAAGCTTAACATCCGCACAAATAGACACATGTGGCTGCTTATTTTTCCCAATCTCTGCAGAATCAATGTCTATGTGAACAATCTTAGCTCGACTAGCGAAAGCCTCTAATTTTCCAGTCACACGATCATCAAAACGTACCCCAAAAGCCAGCAACAAATCACTCTTATCCACAGCATAATTAGCATAAACAGTTCCATGCATTCCCAACATTTGCAATGAGTACTCCGCATCTGAACAGGGGTACGCTCCCAAACCCATCAAAGTACTCGCAACAGGAATACCCGTAAGCTCTACAAATCGCCTAAGCTCCTCCCCTGAATTCAAGCATCCTCCGCCAACATACAATACGGGCCTTTTGGACTCCCCAATTAAACGCAACACCTGCTCCAAATACATCTCATTAGGCGTCCTAGGCAGCCTAGACATGTACCCAGCTAACCTCATTGGTTGATCCCAATCCGGAATCACCAGTTGTTGCTGAATATCTTTGGGCACGTCAATCAAAACAGGGCCGGGCCGACCCGTTCTTGCAAGGAAAAAAGCCTCACGCACAACGCGAGGAATGTCCTCAACATTCATAACCAGATAATTGTGCTTCGTAATTGACCGAGTTACCTCGACAATCGGCGTTTCTTGGAAGGCGTCTGTGCCTATCATTCTCCGAGGAACTTGGCCGGTAATAGCCACGATGGGGACACTGTCCAGCAGGGCATCAGCTAATCCGCTAACTAGGTTAGTCGCGCCGGGGCCCGAAGTCGCTATACATACGCCGGGGAGGCCGGAAGCACGAGCATAACCTTCGGCGGCAAAAACGCCGCCTTGTTCATGGCGAGGGAGGACGTTCCGAATGATCTTTGAACGGGTCAAGGCCTGGTGAATCTCCATGGACGCCCCACCTGGGTACGCAAAGACATCCGTAACGCCTTCCCTTTCTAGGGCTTCCACGAGGACATCACAACCTTTTCGTGGCTCATCTGGGGCAAATCTGGAAACAAGCGAGGTTGGCGCTTGGGTTTCAGTTTCGGACGGTGATGCCTTAGGGTAGATTAAGCCGGAAACTATGGGGGTGCGGTGGCATTGGCGGCGGCTGGGTTGAAGGAGCCCAGATTTTAGAGGAATTTGAGACAATGGCAAGTTGAATTTCGAAAACAGAGTGATATTCTTATTGGCGGGGTGGTTTAGATGGCTAGTGATGGTGGCGGTGGTGGAGGTAGGGTTGGGAATGGCGGCGGCGTTGGCCATCTTGTGAGGAGGAGGAGGCGGCGGCGTTGCCTTTTTCTGGAAGAGGCCTTTTCAGCTGTGGTGAATCCAGTGTCCGGTGCGAAATGGTTATGGCTTATGATATAGGGACGCAAAATGTTTGACTGTGACCTTTCTGCTAAATTACATTTGGGGCTTTGAACTTTACTTAATTTGTAATTAATTTACATTTTTATCCCTAGGAAACAAAACACATAGTTTTGGCACCCTGGAGTATTTGTAATTCGAGAAGTAAATTATACTCCATCCATTTCATTAGAAAAGTGCACTTAAATTCTTTTTTTCTTTTTACTAGAAGAGTCTACTTTCAAAATTTTTACTTCTCTTATCTTTACTAATATAATCATGTATGATTCATAATTAGCTCATACTTAATAAATAAAGATATAATTGGAATAAAAGGGATTAAATTAGCTATTTTAAATATTGTACCTGACAATGCTGACATTTATAATAACAACTCTCCTAGAATTGACCTCTTTTTTACAAATCAATATACGGTAGAAATCACCCCCTTGATATTTGACAAAAGTTAAAAGAAGCGGACACAATTTGACAACATAAAATTTAAATTGTTAAAATTTAGAAACAATTACATCTAACTAAAAAAATTGACAAAGTGTGATCGATGCATAATTAAATACTAGAATGAAGTGTAATTAAATTCATAATCGAGACTATGAAATTAGTCAGCAGTAATGATTATGATGAAATTAGGTTATCGAATCTAAGATTTAATGTAACAGTAAATACTTTCAAGTCATTCAAGAGCATTTGGTCTTTTGTGAATCCAGTTTATGCATGCGATCAATTTAGTGCGTGTTTCCAAATCTCTTGTTAAACGTGGAGCTTATCATTCTTATTAACTGTTATACAACATGTATCCAAACTTCTATTTCTCGTAATAATATGACTTCCAACCCTCCTCGAACTACAAATATAGTACTTGATATCATTTTAATGCACTTACAGGTGACTCATTGATGTGAGTTGTTCATCATGGATACGGAAAGTGCCAAGAAATGTGAACTGTTGCTAATCACAAGTTTACTCTCTTTGAAATTTTGAAAATTACAAGTCAAGAAATAGTAAGACATGCTACTTTAGCTATAAACTAGCGAGAAGAATCGAATTAAAACCAACAGAATTTAGGCAGAGCAAGTAACCTAAATTTACTTAATTTTCACTTATAATATTTTAACAATTACATGTGAAAATACATAAGTGCAAAGAAAGAACTCTTAAATTAAGGATTAAACATTATACAATATAGACTAATCTGAACTCTCTAAGTATTATTCTCCCATAAATCCCCTTATATACAGAGAAGGGTTGTGCGCCTTTTAGTAGTGAAATACAAGAAGGAATAGGAATTAAAAAAAAAAAAAAGTGGAATCCAACAAGAAGCAATTTCCAAAAGAAGCATGGAAATTGGTTGGCAATTTTCGCCCCTCTCAAAGAAAGAGAATGGTCAAAAATGTCTTAAGAAAAATAAGAAAAGGGAAATTTGAAATCCCAATTAGCAACCTAAGAGGGGGAGAGGGTGAATTAGATTCTTGATCAATTAAAAGTCTTTTTATAATATTTGAAAACCTGTTCTTCAAAAGACCATTTTAAATTAAATGTTGTGTGTGAAGTGATTTGTCTAAGCAATTAGTAAAGCAAATTAAGGAAGACAAAACACAAGGAATTATTCAGATTTCCCTTGAATCATAGTCCACTGTTCAAGTTCTACCACTTGAGAATTCCTAATCTACTAGAGGAAACTCTTAAAAGTGTGTTTCCAACCACTATACTTGCTTAAGGCTAATCCTCTTGGTCTTAAAACCTTTTACAAGAATTTCCTAACTTAACTCTAAGCTAGAAATTCTTCCTAAATCCCTAAAACTAGGAATGGATCTTTTCCCTATCATCTGTAATGTTCTCCTTCCTTTTGAACGACAAGTGTTTTGGGAATATTGCTTCGGAATATGGGGTCAGGCAGGGGGACCCTCTCTCTCCATATCTGTTTATCTTATATAGAGAGGTCTTCTCAAGTATGTTGCATGACCTCTAGTGTGTGGGAAGCTGAGTGGGATGGGGGTAGCTAGTGCGGCCCCTAGGATTTCCCATCTATTCTTTGCAGATTACACCTTACTGTTTGGAGAGGCCACCAAGGAGGAGGCAAGGTATATTCAGACGACCATTGAAGCGTCGTATTCTTGTATCTCAGGCCAGCGGATAAATTTTGATAAGTCAGTTGTGGCGTTCAGCCCGGCCACGGAAGTCTCAGTGAGGGAAGAGATTTGTGGATTGCTAGGAATGCGAGAAGTGGACCATCATGATAAGTACTTAGGGCTTCCATGTGTGGTGGGTCGAAATAAAAATGGAGGTGTTTCAATCGATCAAGGATAGGGTGGCGAAGCGGCTGAAATGGTGGAAAACCGAGTCGCTCAGCAGGGCAGGAAAGGAGATAGTGATAAAGTCCATTGTCCAGTTCATCCCGACCTACGCGATGTCATGCTTTAAGATCTCAGATGGGGTACTAGATGATATTCAGGGCATGGCAGCGTGATTCTTTTGGGGGCGAACAACAAAGGGAGCTGGGATGCACTGGGTAGCCTTGGAGAGGATGTCTAGAAGTAAGAATTAGAAAGTCTAGCCCAATACTAATTGTATTAGGAATTCGAGGAGATACCACAATAGAAGTTGAGGCTTGGGAAGCACTGGAAGCCGTACGCCTGATCCGGCAGCAAGGTTGGTAGTTTTGTTCACTAATTGGGGATACAGTAACGGTGATACTAAGGGCCCGAGGGGACCCTGCCTCATAGGTCAGGTCACAACATCTCATTGACCATTGACCAGCTGGTGGTGCTGATTCGACAGGAGGGCGTAAAGGGGATCTTCTGGGTAGAATGGACTAGGAACACAATCGCTCACCTGATGGCTAAATTTGGAAGCACAGAACCACAGTTTGAGTACTTTTGGGGGATACCCCCACTTTTGTATCGCAAATGCTGCTGGACGTTTTCCAGCATCATTAATACATCACTTATTTTGGTTTTAAAAAACAAAGCTTTTTAGAAATGAGAGAAATTAGGGCACCTCTCATCATTTCTCCCTCGACAACCTTGCAAGAAGAGATTCAGCGAACCTCGTCATCTACTTCTTTCCTTTCACTCAATCGAAACCCCATCCCTTTCCCTCTAAACATCTGGAGCCATCTTCCTCACATAGCTAACTAAACCAAGGATTAATCTCTCACTCTCACCTCCATAGAAAAACAAAATAAAAGAACCCAAAAGGAAATCAGAATCATGGCTTAAGAGGCAGAAATTGGGAGTTTTGAAATTGTGATCATCACAAGGTAGCAACTTTAAGAAGGAATTTTTGTCGATTAAAAAGGTAAGAAGACCCATGATGCGGACATCCAAAGTCAAGCAACAAGTCAAAGTCAAAATACAAGTGATTCCGGAGAAGCAGAGAAGGAGGTTCGAGTTCTACATCGAGGCCCGACAATGCTTCAGGATCCAAGCCCATATCAGAGGGATCCACTTGTAGACATCACTGGGCCCATGACCAGAAGCAGAGCGAAGAAGGTTCGAGACACACTCAACAACCTTGTTCAAGCTTGCCATCAGGATGCTCAGCTGATTGTAGAAGCTCACGCCTTGGAGGAAAATGGAGGAAATGTGCGATTTGCAACTCTTCTAACCATCTTTGAAGAAGAGGCGCAAATCACCAAGTCCTAATGAAGAAGAAGGCTGTTTCTTGAAGTCTTGAAGATGCCAGGAGGTTCTTGGACTTAAAGAAACAAATTAATAAAGTTCCCTACAATTTTGGGCCGACCCAAAACTCATGGACCAGCCCACAAGTTTCGGCCAGCCCAAAAGAAGCCACAAAGAGCCGCACGGTCAAAGCCCACACGGCAACTTAGTTAGGGTTCTTTTAAATTAATTAAGTTGTTTTATTTCTTTTAAGTTAGTTTCCAAAAAGGGTTCCCTTATTCTTTTTGGAAGTAGGATTTTTATTCTTTTCCTTATTTTAGTTTATAATTTTCGGCTGCCACTTGTTAAGGGTAAATCCGAAAATTGCTTTCCTTTTCTTACCATTCCTACTTCTTTCCGGGTTTGGTAATTGTAAAAGAAATTAACCTCTTGGTTAATTTCCAATTCTACTTCTTTTCTTTTTCTAATTCTTGTACTGATTTTCGGCCATCCCTTCATCTATAAATAGGGGCCGAAACTTCAATAATAAATCAGAGTATTCAGATCATAAAACTTAGTGTTTGAGTACCCTCCTTTTATTGCTTTATGTATTTGCATGTCGTAGTTTACATAATTGCATGAACTTAGCTAATTAGGTTACTTGCTCTACCTAATTACTCGCATGTTCAAAACTCCTTTCTTACACTTGGTTCGAATCTAAAATAAAATTAACTTAGGTTAGCTTTATTTCTCTGATTTTCGAAAGTAAGTTAGTAGTATTATACGAGCTCGCCGCTTAATCACAAGGTTCTTGGCAACATTATCCGCATGTGTACAACCGTCCACATCAACCCATTCATTGAAGAGTGGAGCATGCATGCATATGAATTGTTATGGGTTAATAAGATTGACAAAATTAGGAATTCATATGTTGGATAGATCGAGATTTGAGTTGAATTGCATGATTAGAACTTTCTTGAAGTGCTGTCTTTGTATTTGAATCAAATAAGTGGGTCATGTTGATGAGGGCATCCCTACTCCATCGACAAGTCCATAGACAAGTGAATCCAGAAAAGCTGAGGAGGTTGGTTCTACACCGAGGCTCACCAATGCTTCAGGATCTAAGTCCATATCAAAGGGATCCACTTGTAGATATCATTGGGCCAATGACGCGGAGCAGAGCAAGAAGAGTTCAAGATGATCTCAATAACCTTGTGCAAGCTTGCAGATAGGATGCTCAATTGATAGTAGAAGCCAACGCCTTGGAGAATAAAGCCGGAAAGGTTCAAGTTGTAACTCTCCTTACAATTCTTGAAGAAGAGGTGCAATTCACCATTCCACAATGAAGAGAAGGTTGTTTCTTGAAATTCTTGCAGACACCAGAAGGTTCTTTGACTTTAAAGAGACATTTCTTGAAGTTCTTGATTTTCTTGAAAATCTTGAATTTCATATTTTGCAGAATCTTGAAGAATCTTGAAAATCTTGATTCCGAAATGATTCCAGGAGATTCCAAAAGATTCCGGAAGCTCCATACACCATTTCACAATGCGCCATCAACTATTGGGCTGACCCAATCCATGGAGTCCATTCCACCAAGAATTCGGCCAAGCCCAATCCAAGAAGCCCATGCGCAAGCCACTTGCAAATTCGGTTAAGGGATAGGGTTGGGGAAGGATAAGGATTTGTGCATGTTTCCTATTCCTACCCTTAGTTTGTAGTTTCCAAAAAGGATCCCTTATTGATCTCCTTTTTGGAGTAGGATTTCTAATTCTTTTCCTTCTTATTTTCAACTTGTAAAATTCGGCTGCCTCTTCCTTTAAGGCACACAAATTTAGTTTCATTTTTCTTTTACCATGCACAAAAGAGTTAGAATTGGTTTCCAATTCTAACTCTTTTCCTAGTTCTTTTAGGTTAAGATTTTAGCTGCCCCTACTCTATAAATAGGGCATCTGAACAACATAATAAACTAAGTATTCTTATCTTTAAACTATTAGTTTGAGTACTCTCCCTTTATTGCTTTATGTATTTTGCATTCTTGTGATTTATATATTGCATGAAACTTAGCTTAATTAGGTTATTTGCTCTACCTAATTAAATTCGCATGTTTCACCTCTTTTCTTACTTGGTTCAAATTCCTTTAAGTAAATTAGCTTAGGTTAGTTTATTTTTCTTATCTGGATTTCGGGTAAGTAAAGAGTTTATATGAGCTACGCCGCTTAATAAGACTTTCCTTGGCAATTCATTCGCATGTGTACCTTGGTCCACATCACATGTGGTTTTGGAAAATAAGTTAGGCTTGGTAATCTTGTTTCATAAATTTTATTAGTTTGAAGCCATGTGGACTCTTGGTGTATTGTTTCAGAATTTAATTTATGAAAGAAACGAATTAATGAGTGTTTTAGGAATGGATTAGTATTTACCATAATGAAATTGAGATGTTAAAAGCATGGATGTAGCTTGCTCATGTTTAAATTAGTAGGAATTGAGAGTATTGTGAAAATCTTTAGAGTAAAAGCTCTAAAGAGCAAAGTGCTATTTTGAAATTAATTAATGCATAATTGATGTCAAACTTCAATTCTTTTGGCGTTAAATCTGATCCCAAAACTGATTTTTACCTGCTAACATGGGTGTTATTATATTCATGTTAAAATGGAAGATTGAAGTTAGTTTTCGAACTATTGAAAAGAGAGAAACTTACTTCTATCAAAAGTTTGATTTATGGAAACTATGAATTATTTTTTAAGAGATTGAATGTTTTCGAAAATTTTACCCATTGTGATAATAAACCTTATAAATTAGTGTAAATGTTTATAGGTTGAGCAACTTAGTCTAGAAGTGAGAATGTTTGAAAAAATAAGAACCTACTATTTTGAACCAACTTGGCCTTTGAATTTGTTGTACTAATGTTGGAAAATTATTTGGGAATGTTAAAAAGGATTGTTGGGAAGTGTTTTGTTGTTTGAATCTCCTTAAAATACACATTTATGTAAAAGATAAATGCAAGGGAAAGTCTATCCCCTGTTTCTATAATTTTGAGGTGCTGGAATTTTGAACATGTTAATTCGTGCACATGATCTAATAGCTTTGAATATGGTATTGTTCAACCTATTCATCCACTGGGTAATCTATTTCTTCTTATATGGAAAGGAGCTCAGGAAAACCCGGAACTTGATTATTAGAAAAATAATGATAATTCGTGTATAATTTAATGATTAGAATATTCCTTGGAGGTGTGCTATCTGAGTGTATTTGCATAATATTTATGACTAGTGTTAATGTCAGAGTAACTTCTAGTAGCTATAGGAAAAATTTATTGTATTCTCTAAAATACCCTTAATCGGTGAAAGGTATTACTCTAAGATTAGACTATAATGTGGCTTGGACAAGTAAGCCATTTTCGTCATTTTGGGGGTAGTTTGGACTGAAAATTTGAGCTTCCAAGCTGATCAGAGTTCTTATGCTGATGTGGACTAGCCCTACTGGCTAAGAAGTTTTAGTGGTGGGCCTTGGCTTTGAACAAAACGATGTCGTTTGCTTTCATCTATGGGCTTCATTTTTTTTATGTACATAGCTTCGTATTCGGCTTCTGACCCATTATACATGGTAAGGGTATGAGCCATCTCAAATAACCCACTGTATTGTCCCAGTGAAGGAAGGACTTGCAAGTGGTGAGATCGATTACTGTGCCCTGATGCAAAAGTGATTGACATGCCTTCTCTCTGCGCATCTCCGACTTCATCTTTCTCTATGGCATCTTCTCTTTATCTTTCCTCCTCTCTATTTTCCTTATCCCTTTCTTCTCTCCCTTTTCTCCTACTCCATTTTCATCTTATATGCTCTTACCTTATTCTTCAACCTTCAGACGAGAAAGGTTTTATTTTTTCCTTCTATTTCAACTTTTTTTTTTTTGGCTTTATGTTCTTTGGGTGTTTAGTGGTTTGTGTTGATGATTCGTTAATGCTTTCAGAAGGACACCGAACAGAGAAGAGTATGAAAGTTAGGGTTTTTCAATGGTATTTTCCCCCTTTCAACATCAACAGTTTTGTCTATTATTTTTTTTCTCTTTTGCTTAGCTTATTTTTTCTTGAGTTCTTATGTTCATGTGTCAAATATTACATTTTTTTTTGTTGTCTTGTATTTTTAGATAAGAACTTCTCTGGTTTGTGGCTTCAGATAAAAATTGACTCCAGAAACACGAAGATTTAACCTCTTGGTGAGAGCCTCCGTTGCTGCTTACTTTGATTGCTCTGTTCCTCTATTTTTTAGTTTTCATTTGTTCAAATATTACATTTTTATGATTTTGTGTATGTTCTGTGCATTTGTATGATGTGGATCTAAAGAAGCTGATTTTGGGTCATAATGGGATTGAAGTGTTGGGAGAAAATCTTAAAAATTTGTCTTTGCTGTCTATGTTTAATCTCTGGTCCCATCCGCATTCCTTTACTCTCAGACGAGGAAGGTGAAAAATTTTCCCTTTCATTTAGACCTCTTTTTTTTGGCTAATGTTGTTGTGTTGTTCACTTGGTTTATGATGTTGACTTTTTATGTTTTCTGAAGGTATTCTTTGATGCTTTTTGAAAAAACGGAGAAGATAATAAAAATTAGCTGTTTCCAAAGGCATTCTTTCTCTAAATTTGAAATTATATGGCCTCTTTGCATGTTCATTTTGTTATTTACCATTTTAGCATAGATTTATGTGAATTATGGTTTGCGCTTTCTTTTTCCAAACTTTGCTCCCTAATTTTTTGACTAATTTCCTTCCTCAACTTAACTAGAAACTATCGTAACAACAGCTTCCATCATTAGACGGGCATAATTCCGAACTTTGAAGAAGCTAGTGGCCATTCCGAATAGCATGACGGGGTTATTTAGCTGGTTTGTTGCCTTTGCAGATGCAAATGTTATGATTCTTATGATGCCCAATGAAGTGTGGATGGTAAGTATATTTCTAGGTATGAAAATGATGCGGGCATCCCTAGCCCTATAACAAGTTAGGATGCAAAGGATCACAGTTCAAGTAATGTAGACTCGGGAAGTGCAGCAGAGGTTTGTGTGCTCCATAGAGGCCAGCCAATGCTCCAGGACCCAAGTCTATATCAAAGAGATATGTTCATTGACGTAGTTGGGCCTATGACCCGAAGGAGGACAAGGAAGCTCAGAGTATATCTTGAAAACCTTGTCCGATGGTGTACTACAGAAGCCCAGCTCGTTATGGACACCAACGCCCTTGAAAAGAATGCAAGGAAGGTTAAAAGTGTCACTTTATTCTCCATCACAAGGGAAATGAAGCCTACTAATCAATCCAGCTGAAGGATCAATCCAGCTGAAGGAATGGGCATTTCTTGATTTTCTTGAAAATCTTGAATTTCGTGGTTTACTGAATCTTGAAGAATCTTGAAATTCTTGATGTTTGATGTTCCAAAATGATATCAGGAGATTCCAGAAGATTCCAGAAACTTCCTACATCATCCACCTCATACGCCATCTTATTTGGGCCGAACTCACCCTTGGAGTTCATTCCACAATTCGGCCACACCAAGCCCACAAGGTAAAGCCCACAAACTACTTGGAAGCTTAGGTTTGGGAAGGATTAGGTTTTGTGCATGTTACCTAATTCTATTGAAAGATTGTTACTAGTTTGTTAGGTTGTTACAAGTTTGTTACAACTAGGCTTACTAGGATAGTAGTTTCCAAAAAAGTTTACCTTCTTGAAACCTTTTTGTGATTTGTTTCTACTTCATTATTTCCTTATTTTTTTCCTTGTATTTTCAGCCAGTCCATTCCCTTGCGGTGAAATTACCTATTTCAACCAATCCTAGTTCCTTTAGGATTTGGTTCTTGTAAGAAATCAATCTCTTGATTGGTTTCCAATTTCACTTCTTTTCCTAGTGGCTTTAGGACTAGAATTCAGCCACCCCTCCCCTATATAAAGGGCAGCCGAATTCCCCTTTTCATCAGTTGATTAAATTGATTAAGTTATAGTTATATACTTGTTTAATCACTCACATTTATTTTGGGCTTAAGTAATTTGCATGCTTGTTTATTACTCAAAGTACAGGAACTATAGGCTATTAGATAATTGCTCTGTCTAATGCTAAGCTTTGTTTCAATTCTAGTTTTCTCCACTTGATTTGAATTGCGTGTTTAATTTACTTGTTAAATTAGTAGTATGCTGAATTCAAGGGTAAGGATTTTAGGAGTTGAGAGCTGTGTCTTGCAATCAGACTTTCCTTGGCAATTTTTCTCATTGAGTTTTTGGTTTCCACGGAATTGGGGATCAGGGGTTCACATCAATTGATATCAGAGCCAAGGCTGTTTGCTTGACAGGAAGAGATTGGAGTAACCCAATCTGATGAGGATATCCAGAGCTAAAACAGCACACATTATGAGTAGAAAGATGGACGCTAAATGGAAGCTCACGCCTTGGAGGAAAATGGAGGAAATGTTCAAATTGCAACTCTTCTAAACAATCTTTGAAGAAGAGGCACAATTCAGGACTTCACATTAAAGAAGAAGGCTGTTTCTTGAAGTCTTGAAGATGCCGAAAGGTTCTTGGGCTTTAAAGAAACAATTCATGAAATTCCCTACACATTGGGCCGACCCAAACCCATGGAACCAAAGTCCACAAGCTTCGGCCAGCCCAAGAAAGCAAGAGGAAGCTCACGGCCAGCCCACAAAGCAAGCCCACACGGCTCCCTTAAATAATTAGGGATTTTCGGATTTTCTTTTTAGTAATTAACTTGTTTCTTTTATTCTTTTAAGTTAGTTTCCAAAAAGGGTTTCCTTATTCTTTTTGGGAGTAGGATTTTTATTCTTTTCCTACTTGTTTTCTAATTAGCTTTCCTTCTTGTTTTGGTACTTGTAAATTCGGCAATCACCCATTATGAGGTGACCGAATTATTTTCTTCCTTTTCTTACCATTCCTACTTCTTTCCAGGTTTGGTAATTGTACAAGAAATTAACCTCTTGGTTAATTTCCAATTCTACTTCTTTTCTTTTTCTAATTCTTGTACTAATTTTCGGCCAACCCTTCACCTATAAATAGGGGCCGAAACTTCAATAATATTCAGTGTATTTCAGATCAAAAACTTAGTGTTTGAAGTACCTCCTTTTATTGCTTTATGTATTTGCATGTCGTAATTTACATACTTGCATGAAACTTAGATAATTAGGTTCTTGCTCTGCCTAGTTATTCGCATGTTTCACACCTCGTGTCTTGCACTTGGTTCGAGTTTATAAACAAATTGGTCAGGATAGTTTTTCCCTTGTTTTATCAAATCCGAACGTAAGTTAAAGGTTTTGTAAGAGCTTGTCACTTAATCACAAGGTCCTTGGCAACATTATCCGCATGTGTACAACCGTCTACATCACAATCAAATCATCAGGTGTTTTCCGTTCCTTTAATCTACTTTAATTACTGATTTTGTGGAATAGAACGCTCCTTTTTGAGAAAATTTTTCTTTTCTTAAATAAATATTTCAATTTTGCTCCTACTGTTTTACAATTAAAATTGAATTTTTGGGTTGAAAAAGAAAGGGGAAAATCGAAAAGAATGGTTTAAAATTGGGTTTCTTGAAAGTTTGGGAAATTCGATTTTAGGGTTTTTTTTTTAAAGCTAGGGCTGTTTTGCTCAATTTGATACCGTTTTTTCAATTTCCTTTTTGAATCCATTAAGTGCTATTCTGGTAAAAATTACAGGATAAAAGTTACACTTTTTGTTGCTGGAATTGCCCTTTTACTTTGGACTATTTTGCTCGCCTCTCCCTATTTGCAATCTGTGTTAAATTTGGTGAACTTTGGCGGTTGGAGTTAAGCCACTGACCTTGTTTTTGCAATTGTGACTTATATGCACGAATCTTGATACTTTGTTTTGAATTCTTGAAAATGTAACATTGTGCCACCTACTTTTGCGAATTGCATATGAAGTGTTGAGAGGTGATAAAATTGCATATTTTGGTATCTTTTGTGGCAATTGCTTTAAGAATTATTTTCTCCACGGTTTTAAGTGTGCCTGAAAAGTTAATAGTGTTCGTTCATTGACACTACTCCCCACAACAGTACGCTCTAAAACCAACGAGGATTCTTTTCTTCATTGGAAATCTTCTTCTCTATCATTGTACTTGCAAAGTTGATAGTGTTCGTCTTCGACACTACTCCTTATAGCACTACCGTGACATCTGGGGAATTTTTCGGCCACAGGGGGTTAATTTTCAAAAAACTTGAATAATTGGTTGGCATTGGTTTCTTGATTACCCGCTGGGTAGGGTATCACTTTTTGGGTTAGATAGGTCTTTCTTGATTTATTTCAAACCCGCTAATTATTATTGCTTCTTCACTTGAATTGCCCTACTTGTTAAGCTTGCTATCTTTTCGTGCTACCTTGTACGTTTACTCTGAATTATAGCTTGGATTTTGTCTTCGTGCGTATTACATTAACTTCTTGAACTTTGAGGGCTTCACCCCGAAAGTTCCTTTGTGTGCACTTCTTGTTCGAGCTATGTTACAAAATCTCTTTTTCAAAAAGTGTTTTTAAAACCAAAAATCGAACCAAGTTCTTTTTTCCAAAATTTTTTGCAACTTTCCTATATAGTTTTGTTCTTTGTGTGATTTAGTAGTTGCTTGTTACCTTTGCCCAGAGTGAACTTAATTAAGTATACAGGTTCGCGGTAAAAGGTGGAGTGATACAGCACACAAGGGTTGCCATCCCTAAGAGCGATACACAAGGTTGTGTGTAGTTGTTAGGGCCATACTAAGGGGACAAGGAAGTAAGGATACTCTGTTCACTTTTACTTGTTCTTAGCAGGAATTTATCTTGGTTACTTTCGGCATGTCAGGAGGAGAAGCGCCACCGGTTACCAATGCGCAACTCATGGTTGCCATTGCGAATTTGACCAATTAATTCGCAGACCTCAAGGACCGGTTCAAGGAGGAGGAAGACATCCACACCCCACGGGCTGGCACTGATTCAAAGCCCTTTCAAGGTCTAAGTCAACTGAAGACATCTGTGCCTTCTTTCGCAGAAGGTACGAACCTCGAAGAATACTTAAACTGGGAGATCAAGATATAGCAGATCTTTGAGCTTCACTCAGTCCCCGAACACAAGAATGTTCCACTTGCGGTGGTCAATTTCACCGAATATGCACTCGTTTGGTGGAATCAGGAGTTGAACCAGAGGTGCAACACCAGGCCTATGTGTGCACGTGCGCCACCTCTTACATGGTTTGATCTGACGACAACTATGTGCAAGACTTTTGTACCTGCGTATTATTTTAGAGAATTGTATAGGAAGTTACACGCTCTTGTACAGGGATCTTTAACTGTCGATGTGACGCTCCAGATTTTTCATGAATTAAATTCCTAGAATTTTATGGTTAATTTGATGATTAAATAATTCTGTTACGAGAAAATTATTGTCTATAGGATTAAGGGAGTAGTTTTGCGTATAAATTAGTCGTAAGGGTGAAATGGTAATTTTACCACATAACCGCTCCGCGTTAAAGAGTCGAGTTAGTATAAATTTAATTCGTAATAGAATTATTTTACTAGTTGCGGTAGAATCTCGTTGAGATAATGCAGTGGAAAATTGACATAATTCTTAATTAAATATTTTAAGGATAAAGCATAAATATCCTAAACTAGATTTAATTTAAAAGTGTTCTTCTAATCTAATTACACCCCTACTCCAACCCGTAAAACATAAGGGGAGTTGTGTTTGAGTTCCACCTCTTGTTTATTGAATTAACAATTATTAAGTTAATTAATTATTATAGGAAAATAAAAATTAAAGAGTTAAACCTACCCGATTATTCTCGGCTGCTGCACTCCCTCCATATAAAAAGAAAAGCACAACCCTAATGATCGTTAAGCAGCTGTACATGAAAATCAGCAAGAAGGAAAAGAAAAAAAAAAAAAAAAAACAGAAAACTCTATCTCTCGCTTCTTTCTTCTTCCTGCCGTCAAACCCTTTTTTCTCTCTCTCGCTTATTCCTTTCTTCTCCAGCCGTCACCTTCATCTCCATCGCTTCTGGTTTTGGTCATGAACCACGTTTAGCTTCTGTTAGTTCTCATTGATCTGTACCAAAACAAGATGAAGGAAAGCCTCCAGCAGCGGCAATCGAACAGCAACAAGAGCGTAAGTTCCATTCTGCCATTAAATTCATTGGTTGTTTCTTTCCGTTCTTTTCCATCTAATGGTTTGGAAAACCATATTAATCACGTGTATAAATCTTTCTTAGGTACTCGACTCAGGATCTGTAAGAAAAGATAAAGGAAAGAGCTTTAGTCGACTGATGACGTCTTACGAAATTCATTCCGATCGGTATACCAGATATGATCTTTTCATTGTTTATCCAAATTTAAGAATAATTCCAAAAAACTGCACTTAACATATCATTATATATATGTTAGGAGTATGTTCATCGAATTTCGTAATTTTTTGACGGGCCGTTAGTGAAATATCGATTTTACCTGTCTATTGGAATCGGATTCAGTAGAACAGCAAACTTCCAAAAATTACTATAAATCGAATATAGCGATTTTGAACCTGAAAATTTTACCACTTGTTTAAGTTATAAGTTTCTATGACTTTCCAAAATTTTGTAGCAACCCGATCAGTGAATTAGGAGATATAAGCATGTAAAGTGGACTGTTTGGTAAGGTTGGTTTTCAAGAAACTGAAATTGTGACTGAAGTATTTAATTAACCCCTTGTCGAAAAATCCTAAATTGTTCCACATGTTTAAAGTATACATTTCTAGAAGTTTCCAAAATTTGGTGGGAAACTGATCAGTGAATTAGGAGATACGAAAGCATAAAGTAGACTGTTCTCTAGTACCTTTTTTTTTTTTCAGGAAACTGAAACTTTTGAGTGCAATATTTAATTATATCTTTGTCAAAAATTTCTGAAAATTTTAATGTAACTTATAGGTTCTGGTATCTATCACTCTGTAAATTTTTGTAAAAATGAGATGTCTAGGTTTTTAGTTATGAAATTTTAAAGTGGACTGATCGCCACAGTCCTCGTTACAGGAAAACAGATTTTTATACCTAACTTGTATTTTATCAAAAAATTATGAAATTTTAACTGTAGCTTATAGGTACCTGTATTTACCATTCTGTGAAGTCAGTTATGAAATTTTAAAGTGGACTGATCGCCACAGTTCTCTTTGCAGAAAAGTAGCAAGTTCAGATTTTTATATTTGACTTGTCTTTTATCCAAAAATTCTAAATTTTTAACGGAATTGATATTTGCAGCGACGGTTTCGATATTTGCAGCGACATTTTCTTATGAAAAGACTTAAATGCCCTTGGGGTAAAAAAAATTTTAAAAACATTTTTATTAATTATTTTAGTTGAATTATGTCCCAATTTATTAGTAATTTTGTCAAAATTGTGAAATTTTTTACCGGAATGGAGAAGATTTGCCCGGTAGTTACTGCAAATAAGAAAGTTGGGGGGGGGGGGGGGGGGGGGGGAAAGTGTCGCCGGCTTTTGTGCAAAAGTCGCCGGGCGACGGCGACATTTTGGCCAAAAGTGTCGCTGGTCACACTTTTGGCCAAAAAGTGTCGCCGGAGTCCGGCGACACTTTGGTTTTTTTTATTTTTTTTAATGTAATTTTATTAATCATTTTACTTGTATTATGTCCAAATTTATTAGTAGTTTTGTCAAAATTGCGAATTTTTTTACCGGAATGGGGAAGATCCGCCCGGTGGTTACTGCAAATATAAAAAATCTCAACTTACACAAAACCATCGCCGGCGACGGCGATGGTCCCCCCTTTTTTTTTTTTTTTTTTTTTTAAATTTTTTCAGCATTGTAGAAATTTTAAATTTAAAATTTTTTTTTACCCCAGGGGCATTTCGGTCTTTTCACGCAAAAATGTCGCTGCAAATATCATGCCCCATTTTTAAATGTACCTTGTAGGTACTCTTATTTACATTTATGTAAAGTTTCGTCAAAAGGAGATGTGTATTTTTTGAGTTATGAAGTTTTAAAGTGGACTGATTGCCACAGTTCTTTTCCAGAAAAACAGAAAGTTAGAATTTGTACTGTACCTTTTCTTTTATCCAAAAAATTCTGAAATTTGTACTGTGCCTTCTAGGTACCCGTATCTACAATTTTGTAAATTTTTGTGAAAAGGAAATGCTTATTTTTTGAGTTATGAATTTTTAAAGTGGACTGATTGCCACAGTCCTTTTTCAGAAAAACTGAAAGTTGCGATATTTATATTTAAATTTCCTTTCCACCAAAAATCATGAAAATTTACAGTATATTTTTTTAGCATGTCTATTAGCTACTGGTAAAATTTTGTGTCATTCCGATGTTTAGATTAAGGGAAAAGATGATTTAAACCTTACTTGGCACACCAGAAAAACTTCCCAGTTTTTAATCTAGAATATGTTTGCCGCAACTCCCACTAATTCGGAGCCTTTTTGCAAAAGTATTTCAAGTCTGTTTTGAAATATTTTAAACCCCAAACACATCACGTTGTGATGTTTACAAGTGTACCTGAGTTTGATATTAAAAGAGTTGGATTTAAATGAGTGAATTTTGCGAAAAGTCCATAAGGCCTGAAATCTTTCCGAAAACCTTTCGACCGCCTTTGGATATCAAAAGTGATCTCTTTAGTTCGTTTCGGTTTTTAGAAATCAGTAATCTTTAGAAACCTGATTGATAGTCTTTTGAGGGAGAAAGCTATCTAATTTATCCGATGTCCTCTTGGGTGTCGAACCTTATCTCAAAATCTCTTTTGATAGCCTCTTGACATCGAACCTTCTCAAAACTTGGAACTTAGTTGAAAAACTTGCACTTTCGCGAATATGCTCATCTTAGGATATACCTTAATTAGCCTTAGTAAATAACTCACAGGTTAATTACTTGGGAACTTGCTGTGCTTGACCATCATCGACTAAGCTCGACTTGCGCTCGTTAACTGGAAGTTGACCTCGCTTGACCAAGGTGAGGGATTTACTCGATATACTCATAAAGATTTAACTGAGCTATATTTAGTATGCGTGTAATTATTCCATTGATTGCCAGACTAAAGTAAGAGGTTGCTCACACGCCAATTGCGTGTAACTAAAATTGAATTGCTTGAATTATTACACATGAACTGTATTTCCTTATGTGATGCGTACCTGCTTATGTGATGCGTACCTGCTTGACTTGACATGATAATGCCTCAAACTTGTTTGTTTTCCAAACTTGATGCTAAGAATGAATACTTATCTGCCACATGCCTACTTGATATGATAATGTTCTGTATGATTACTATGTACTGTGCCTAACTTGACATGATAACTTGTTTACGTGAAGCTATGTATGCTTATAATAATATGAAAGCATGACGCACCGGACCAGAATGGAGGAGGCACTTCTCGGGGTAAGTTGCATAACATCTAGGGTTGCAAGATGCATCTAGATATGTATGAAGCATGTTAGGGTTTCCATGATCCCCTTAGTGTGAAATAGGTCAGAGACCTACTAGACAAGACTGGGGCACCGAGTGATGTGGACGGTTGTACACATGCGGATTAAGTTGCCAAGGACCTTGTGATTAAGTAGCGTAGCTCGTATAATTCCCTCACTTACTTTCGAACTAAGAGAAACAAAGCTAACCTAAGCTAATTTTGTTTTATAGCCGAACCAAGTGTAAGAAAGAGATTTGAAACATGCGAATAATTAGGTAGAGCAATTAACCTAATTAGCTAAGTTTCATGCAATTATGTAAACTACAACATGCAAATGCATAAAACAATAAAAGGAGGGTACTCAAACACTAAGTTTTATGATCTGAATACTCTAACTTTTTATTGATGAATTCGGCCCCTATTTATAGATGAGGCAGCCGAAAATAATACAAGAAGTAGAAGAAGGAAAGAAGTAGAATTGGAAATTAACCAAGAGGTTAATTTCTGTTACAATACCAAACCCTGAAAGAAGTAGGAGAATGGTAAAAGAAAAGGTAAGTTTCGGTTTTACCATAAACATGTGGTAGCCGAAATTGTAACTTAGAAATAAGGAAAGGAATAAAACTCCTACTTCCAAAAAGAGATCAAGAAGGAACCCTTTTTTGGAAACTAACTTAAAAGAATAAAAGAAACAACTTAATTACTTAAAAGAAAATCCGAAAATCCCTAATTAATTTTAAGGAGCCGTGTGGGCTTGGCCGTGCGGCTTCTTGTGAGCTCCTTGGGCTGGCCAAAACTTGTGGGCTGGTCTCTATGAGTTTGGGTCGGCCCAAATTGTAGGGAACTTTAATAATTGTTTCTTTAAAGTCCAAGAACCTCCCGCCATCTTCAAGAACTTCAAGAAACAACCTTTTTCTTTAATGGGAAGTGCTGAATTGTGCCTCTTCTTCAAGAATGGTTAGAAGAGTTGCAATTTGAACATTTCCTTCTTTCTGCTTCAAGGCGTTGGCTTCTACAATCAACTGAGCGTCCTGATGGCAAGCTTGAACAAGGTTGTTGAGTGCATCTTGAACCTTCTTCGTTCTGCTTCTGGTCATTGGCCCAGTGATGTCTACAAGTGGATCCCTCTGATATGGACTTGGATCCTGAAGCATTGTCGGGCCTCGATGTAGAACTCGAACCTCCTCAGCTTCTCCGGAACCACTTGCTTGTTAACTTGTTGCGTGACTCTGGATGCCCTCATCATCCCCTCCCGGTTGAAAAGGATTTGACCTCAAATCAGCACCCTGTTCATGAGTAAAAGGAGACAAGTCAGCAACATTAAAGGAAGAACTAAAACCATACTCACCTGGTAAATCGAGTTTGTAGGCGTTAGGCCCAATCTTGGAAACGATCTGAAAAGGTCCATCGCCCCTTGGATGGAGTTTGGTCCTTCTTGCAGCAGGGAATCGTTCCTTCCTCATGTGAACCCAAACCTAGTCGCCTGGTTCAAAGTTCACAGCCTTGCGCCGTTGGTTTGCATTGGTGGTGGCTTTGGCGTATGTTTTCTCCAGATTAGCTCGAACTTTGGCATGAATGCGCTGCACAGTTTTAGCTTTCTTTGCACCGTCTAGATTACCTTGTTCCTTTAGCGGCAAAGGGATGAGATCCATCACCGTCAAAGGAGTAAAGCCGTAGGCAACTTCAAATGGACAGAACCCTGTTGAGGAGTGCTTGGTTCGGTTGTATGCAAACTCTGCAACCGGCAAGATTTCTTCCCAACGCTTTAGATTCTTTTGAATTAACGCCCTGAGTAGGTTGCCAACGGTTCGGTTGGTGACTTCTGTCTGACCATCCGTCTGTGGATGACTTGTAGTCGAAAATAACAGTTTTGTGCCGAGGCGGGACCACAAAGTCTTCCAAAAATAGCTCAAGAATTTTACGTCGCGATCTGAGACAATGGTTCTCGGAATTCCATGCAACCGAACTATCCCTTGAAAGAATAACTCAGCTACATGTCTGGCATCATCTGATTTCCTGCAAGGAATAAAATGCGCCATTTTAGAAAACCGATCCACAACGACAAATAAAGAATCATTACCTTTCTACGTCCTCGGAAGCCCTAGAATAAAATCCATAGAAATGTCAGTCCAAGGTACAGAAGGTACAGGTAAAGGCGTGTAAAGTCCATGGGGTTTAGATGTAGACTTAGCTTGCAAACAATTAATGCAACGAGTGCAAACATGCTGTACATCCTTTCTCATATGCGGCCAGTAAAAGTGTTCATGCAACAGTTCAAGTGTTTTATGCACACCAAAATGACCCATAAGACCCCCATATGAGCTTCACGAACCAGTAATTCCCTAGTGGAACTACGAGGGATGCATAACCTATTTTCCTTAAACAGAAAACCATCCTGTCTATAGTACTTATGGAATGCACCAGATTCACATGCTTTATATATATCCAAAAAATCACTTTCCAAAGCATACAAATCTTTTAGATATGCAAAACCTAGCAAAGAATGATCTAAAACAGCTAGAATTTCATACCTGCGAGATAGAGCGTCAGCAACTAAATTATCTTTACCTTTCTTATACTTAATAATGTAAGGAAAATATTCAAGAAAATTAACCCACTTAGCATGACGTCTATTTAATTTATTCTGTCCTTTTACATACTTAAGAGACTCATGATCACTATGAACAACAAATTATTTAGCCATCAAATAATGCGACCAAGTCTCAAATGCGCGGACAACTGCATAGAGCTCCTTATCAGAAGTAGGATAGTTTAAGGCAGCCCCTTTAAGCTTCTCACTGAAAAAGGCGATTGGCTTTCTTTCTTGCATTAAAACTGCTCCAATTCCAACACCTGATGCATCACACATTAGTTCAAACACTTTATCAAAATCAGGTAATGCTAAAACAGGTGCATGAGTGAGATCATGCTTTAAAACAGTAAAGGCGTTTTCCTGAGCCCGCCCCCACACAAATGGCGTGTTTTTCTTGCATAGATCATTGAGAGGAACGTCTTTAGTGGTCCTTCACAAACCATCTGTAGAATCCAGCCAATCCGTGGAATGACCGAACCTGTGCGGCCAAAGTTGGCTGCGGCCAATCCCTAATGGCCTTAACCTTGGCATCATCAACTTTGACACCTTCTGCAGAAACTACAAAACCGAGAAAAACAACCTCCGAAACACAAAAAGTACATTTTTTCATCTTGGCATATAATTGATTAGCACGCAATTCAATCAAAGCCAAACGAAGATGTTCAACATGCGATTTGAAGTCCTTAGAATAGATCAGAATATCATCAAAATACACAACAACAAATTTACCTATAAACTTTCTAAGCACATGATTCATTAATCTCATGAAAGTACTAGGAGCATTTGTTAGGCCAAAGGGCATGACTAACCACTCATACAAACCAAATTTAGTTTTAAAAGCAGTTTTCCATTCATTCCCCTCCCTCATGCAAATTTGATGATAGCCCTGTGTAAGATCTATTTTCGTGTAAATAGTAGAACCATGCAAATCTTCTAACATGTCATCAAGCCTAGGGATAGGGTGCCTATACTTGATTGTTATCTTATTTACAGGTCTACAATCAACACACATTCTCCATGTACTATCTTTCTTAGGGACTAGAATAATAGGTACAGTACAAGGACTTAGAGATTCCCTTACCTGACCATTCGCGAGCAGCTTGTCTATTTGTCTCTGCAACTCCTTTGTTTCATCCGAATTTGCTTTGTAGGCAGGTCTGTTCGGAATTGGTGCACCAGCAATGAAGTCAATCTGATGTTCAATTCCTCGAAGTGGCGGCAGACCCTGCGGCAACTCTTCTGGAAAAACATCCTCGAATTCCTGCAAGAAAGAATTGACTTCTATAGGGATATCCCATATCGTCAGGGTTAGCACAATTGTCTTTACATACTAAAACCAGTACATTATTATTGCTGTCTAACACTTGACCTATCTCTCCCTTAGTAGTAAAACAACTACTCTTAACTTTGTCCTGATCAGGCTTATCAGAATTCGCCTTACTACCCTTTACAATTGCCTTCTCCTTACCCTTCTCTTGGCGTTTCTCAGCTCCCCAAGTCACGATCGCATCCTTGATTCGAACAGCTTCAGATCGCACTTCCTGAGGTGGCATGGGTAGGAACGTGTGGATCTTGCCCTTCTGGCAGACCGAGTAAGTGTTGGCGACCCCATCATGTGTTGCCTTCAGGTCAAAGAGCCATGGTCGTCCGAGAAGAATGTGACAAACCTCCATTGGCAGAACATCACATAAAACAGTGGATTCAAACTTACCGATAGCGTATGGTACGCTTACCTGCTTAGTGACTCGGTAGCCGTCTGAGCTGTCGAGCCATTGGAGCCGATAAGGACGTGGATGATTAATAACAGGAAGCTTCAGCTTGTCAACCATGTATTCGCTAGCTACATTCGTGCAGCTTCCTCCATCAATAATCAGAACACACAACTTTCCATTTACCTTTGTTCTGGCGTGGAAGATGTTTGTCCGTTGAGTGGTGTCTAGGACAGCAGCTGTAGTCAGAGTGCGAGTAACCAAGTTCTGATTGGGATATTCCTCTATGAACTCGAATTGCTCCACTGGTGCAGACGGAGTGCTGTCAGTTAACTCCTGTGAAGGGTCAACAGTTGGTTCTTCTTCATCTTCCTCTGAAATGTACTCACCATCTTGCCCTAATAAGACCTTCCGGATGTTGGGACAGTCACGCATGTAGTGGCCACGGCCTGAGCACTTGTGGCAAGTGACGTTGCTGATGAACTGTCTGGGAGTTGATGGCGTCTTAGCCTGTGATGAAGAAGGGGTGGCGACAGGAACTATAGCTTTTCTCTCTGACATGATCGGCCTCTTTACTGGTGGAGAATATACCAGATTCTTTCTCCAAGCTGGCGGGGCTCTGGTTGGCGTCCGGATTAGTGGAACAGACTTCAGGTACTCCTCCATAACTCGAGCTTTATGCAGCATGTCTGTCAGAGTTGTGGCATTTTGCAATTCAACAGCCAAAGCTATACCCCTATTCAAACCATTAAGAAAACGAGCCATTGATGCAGGCTCATCTTCCTGTACATTAGCCCTAATTTTTGCCATCTCTAATTTTCGAAAATATTCATCTACTGACAAAGAACCTTGTATAAGAGTATGTAATTTCCTATACAATTCTCTAAAATAGTAATCTGGCACAAAAGTTCGACGTGTAGATGTAGTCAAATCAAACCAAGAGAGAGGCGGAGCACGGGCCCGCATGGGAAGCGTGTTTCTGCGTTGGTCCATCTGTTGATTCCACCAGATTAGGGCATAGTCTGTGAAATGGACCACTGCGAGTTGGACCTTCTTGTGCTCTGGGATCGCATGGAGTTCAAAAATGCGCTCCATCTTCATTTCCCAGTCTAGATAGTCCTCTGGATTCGTGCCGCCGGCAAAGGGTGGAACAGTCGTTTTGCATTGACTGAGACCTGCGAAGGGTTGGTCAGCGGCGTTGGCGCCAGGTGCTGCTGTGTCGTCATCTGACTCCGCGCGCCGTTGTTCCCGTTCTGTCCTGAGTTCGGTGACTTCCTCCGTGAGTGTAGCAAATCGCACGGAGAGTTGCGCAATTGCAGCCAGTATTTGCTCGCTCCCCAAAGGGTTAGGAGCACCTCCACCTGACATTGGTTAAAAACAAGCGAAAACCTATCTGCTAGGAACAAGGAAAAGTGAGTAGTAACCTTACCCCCTTGTTCCCCCAAGTGTATCCCACCTAACAGCTACACACAACCCTGTGTTTCACTCTAGGGTGGCGCCCTTTATAGTATGATCACACAAGCCTTTTTCCACTCTACCTCCCGGTATTGATAAATGTATTAGGCAAGCAGCAATTCACACAAAAGCAATGACACTTAAGAAAGAAGCAAATTTTCGCAAAAATAGACACTTGGTTCTATTTTGAAGTAAAAATCTTTTCGCAAACAATAGTGTATAATATAGCTCAGATATGAAGTACACAACAGGAAATTTTGGGGTTAAGCCCTCAAATTTCAGAAAAGATGAGTGTGCACGATGACAAAATCCAAACTATAATGCAAGAGCAAATGTTCAGGTCGCACGAAAAGATAACTAGGCAATTGAAAGCAGGGCAATTCAAAATTGAATAGAATCAAAGAAAATAAGCAGAGTTGAAACGACTTCAAGAAAGTCCTAAAACTACCCAAAGAAGAGATCACCCACCTAATAGGTAATCAAGAAACCAATCCCCACAAATTCTTAATTCTTTTCAAGCAGCAAAACAGTACCCTAATTGCGAAATTAAATCAAACCCCCAAGTAGCCGAACTTAGCAATATGCGATTTTAATGACACGAAAACCCTAGGGTTAGCAAAAGCAATTTTCGATTTACTAACTTAATCCCAGGGATAATCTCAGCAGCACAAGGATACAAAATCAAGAATTCACTATATTTTCAAGAATTCAAAAGAAGGTATCCCAAACTAGAGCATGCAATTTTATAATGTGCAAACAAGTGAGTTGCTTAGCATCAACCGCAAAAACTCACAATTTTCAACAACAAGAGCACAAAAGGGGTAGAAAATTGTCGCAAAAATCCCAGCAATTAAACCCTAGCAAACCCTAGTGTCGCAAGATTTAGCGACGAAAAATTTCAACAGAACCCGAAACCCTAGTACTAACTTGTTTCTAGAGTCCGAATTTTAATTATGAAATTGTAGCAAGGGTTTGCGATTTTTTCTAAACAATTTTTCGATTTTTAAAGATAGGAAAACAGCACAAAAATAAAAAATTTTAAAGCTTGAAAGAAACAAAAATTTCCCCAAGAAGATGAGTTCTAATCCAAGAATTTCAAGGGGAGGAAAAGAAAACACCTGGTAAAAGATTGGTCGGATTGTTTCGACCTCCTCCAGCCACGACACCACTCCTTAGCTCTGATACCAATTGATGTGGACGGTTGTACACATGTGGATTAAGTTGCCAAGGACTTTGTGATTAAGTAGCATAGCTCGTATAATTCCCTCACTTACTTTCGAACTAAGAGAAACAAAGCTAACCTAAGCTAATTTTGTTTTATAGCCGAACCAAGTGTAAGAAAGAGATTTGAAACATGCGAATAATTAAGTAGAGCAATTAACCTAATTAGCTAAGTTTCATGCAATTATGTAAACTACAACATGCAAATACATAAAGCAATAAAAGGAGGGTACTCAAACACTAAGTTTTATGATCTGAATACTCTAAATTTTTATTGATGAATTCGGCCCCTATTTATAGATGAGGCAGCCGAAAATAATACAAGAAGTAGAAGAAGGAAAGAAGTAGAATTGGAAATTAACCAAGAGGTTAATTTCTGTTACAATACCAAACCCTGAAAGAAGTAGGAGAATGGTAAAAGAAAAGGTAAGTTTCGGTTTTACCATAAACATGTGGTAGCCGAAATTGTAACTTAAAAATAAGGAAAGGAATAAAACTCCTACTTCCAAAAAGAGATCAAGAAGGAACCCTTTTTTGGAAACTAACTTAAAAGAATAAAAGAAACAACTTAATTACTTAAAAGAAAATCCGAAAATCCCTAATTAATTTTAAGGAGCCGTGTGGGCTTGGCCGTGCGGCTTCTTGTGAGCTCCTTGGGCTGGCCGAAACTTGTGGGCTGGTCTCCATGAGTTTGGGTCGGCCCAAATTGTAGGGAACTTTAATAATTGTTTCTTTAAAGTCCAAGAACCTCCCGGCATCTTCAAGAACTTCAAGAAACAGCCTTCTTCTTTAATGGGAAGTGCTGAATTGCGCCTCTTCTTCAAGAATGGTTAGAAGAGTTGCAATTTGAATATTTCCTTCTTTCTGCTTCAAGGCGTTAGCTTCTACAATCAACTGAGCGTTCTGAAGGCAAGCTTGAACAAGGTTGTTGAGTGCATCTCGAACCTTCTTCGTTCTGCTTCTGGTCATTGGCCCAGTGATGTCTACAAGTGGATCCCTCTGATATAGACTTGGATCCTGAAGCATTGTCGGGCCTCGATGTAGAACTCGAACCTCCTCAGCTTCTCCGGAACCACTTGCTTGTTGACTTGTTGCATGACTCTGGATGCCCTCATCACCGAGTCTTCTTGCTTGACTTGACATGTATCTGCTCGCCCCCTAAGAAGGGCCTGCTGGTGAAGACCAGTGTCGTAGACTGTCGACACTCCTTCGTTATGAGAGGAACACTTGTGGCCTAAGATGAAAAAGGGCAAGGATTTAAAACCCCTGCTGTTGAGCATACCTCCGTTGTACGGTTGCCGCATGGGCGATGTGCTTTGCAAACCATCAAGTACTTTAACAACCTCAACACTTGAGTAGATTCCAACCTAGCTTTAGTAGAGAATGCTTGTTCGTGACATCTGCTTGCTTGGGGTCTAGTGGCTCAAATATGTGCATATGAAAGTTGTATCTATACTACCATGCAATTTTAGTATCTACTATAGGAAATAAAGATGCATGACTCGCTTGACTTGCTTGCCTTGATGATTATGCTCTGCTATAGGAACTAGAGATGCATAACTTGCTTGACGTGCCTGAACTGCTATATATGCTTTTGCAATTCTAATATGAAGTTCGTGTGGACGATTTGCATTTGACCTAATTATATTTTGTTGTGATTCCCTGGTTATACTTCTTGCCTTGTCTTTACACCTGCTATTTGGAATATCTACATGGCTTTGACGAGAAAGATATTTTGAAAACCTTGCTCAAACTTGACGCTTGACTTTAAAATAGCTATTTGGAGTTGGAAACTGAAAAAGTGTTATTTTGGTATCTACCGATTGAGTAAATGATTTTGACTTGAGCTAGCGAGAGCAATTTTAAAAGTATACCCAATTTGGCTACTGCTATACATTTTATTGAAATGTATTCTCTTCAACCAAACTTCTGGAAAGATGATTTTGTTTAACTGTGCCTCTTTTGAAAATGGGTTTTGAACTCGGCACTTCCATATTTTTTTTGTTACATATATACCTACAAACGAAAATTGTTATGACCTTGTTTTTTAGAAGCAACGGTGGGTAATTTTCTAAAATGGAAAATCCGAGGTCTCTCACTGAGCTTAGTGAAGCTCACCCCTTTCATATTATATTTTTTTCAGGTGATTGAGTACGAATGACTGCTTGGCTTGACACCATTAGTAGAGTGGCTGATAGAAGAGATTCGAATATCAAGACTTGTATTAGACCTCAACTAGAGTTATGTAATGAGAAGATTTGTTTTGTACTTCCGTACCTTGATTTTTGTTATGTAATAATAATTATTAGAGAATTATTAATTACAATCATGTATTGACTTGTTGGGGGAGAGCCCTGAATAACAGTCCCCGAACCATCCCACTTCTCCTCGTCCGGAACGTTTATCCGAGGCAGGGGGGTCGGGTCAGGGCGTCACAGTCGATGCTTACTCTAAAAAGTTAGAGATGGCTAGATTAGGGCCAATGTAATAGAAGACGATGCCGCCAGCATGGCTCGTTTTCTTAGTGGGCTTAATAGAGAAATAGCTTTAGCGGTAGAACTGCAGAATGCTACTAGTTTGACGGATATGCTCCACAAAGCCAGAGTGATGGAGGAGTACCTGAAGACGGTTCCAACGGTTAGGACTCCTACCAGCGCCCCTACTACTTGGAAAAAGAATCCGCTCTACACGCCAACACCAGTAAGGAAACGTTCACTCTGAACGTAAAGCTATTCAGTCTGCCTCATCCACCTCTTCTTCTTCAGCAGCTAAGACGCCTTTCACTTTGAAGCAGAGCATTTTGCAGATCAATTGTCATATGTGTTCTTGCCACGGACACTACATGTGGGACTGTCCTAACATCAAAAAGGTACCACTAGGGCAGGATGACGATTACATCTTAGAAGAAGAAGACAATGATGATGCCAATCACTTCTTAGAATTGGCTGACAACAACAAATCAGATACAAGGAAAGTCTGATTGCAAGATGCAGCTCTTAAAACTCAAGAATCCTTACCCTTGGATTCGGCAGACTACTAATTAAACATGCAATTCAAACCAAATGATGATTTCTAGAGGCAAAACAAAGTATGAATTAGATAGAGCAATTATCTAACCTATAGTTTCTGTACCTTAGCAATTAACAAGCATGCAAATTACTTAAGCCAAAATATAGACGAGTGAATTAATAAAGTATAAACTTATCATTCAATTAATCACTAAATACTAATGAAGTCATGCAGCCCTATTTATAGAGTATAGGGGTGCGAAAATACAAGGAGGAAAAACAAGAAAAATACCAAAAGTGGAAATCAATAAAGAGATTGATTTCTTGCCAAAAAACTTAAAGGAACTAAGTTAATTGGAAACAAGGAACATTCAGCTGCACCAAGGAGAAGCAATTGCCGAAAATCTCAAGGAAAAAGAAAATGAAAACTTGGCTGCAGCTTTTAAAGGAAAGCTTGACCAAAAAGTAAAGGAGAAAAAGAAAAGAGGAAACTATGAAAATAATTAGTAACATGCACAATACCTTAATTTCTCTTAAACCCTAGAACCCTTAAGTAAAACCCTACACTAATTTCTTAATGGGCTTCCTTGCTAGGCATGTGGGCTGGCTGAATATTAGTGGAGTGGGCTTGATGGAATTCGGCCCAATTGATGTAGAAATGAAAGCACGAAGTAGGAAAAGAAAACACCTGATAAAGATTTGGTTGTGTTACCTCAACCTCCTCCAACCACGAACCAGCCCAAGCTCTGATACCAATTGATGTGGACCAAGGTACACATGCGGATGAATTGCCAAGGAAAGTCTGATTAAGTGGCGTAGCTCGTATAAACTCTTTACTTACCCGAAATCCAGATAACAAAAATACACTAACCAAGCTAATTTACTTAAAGAATTTGAACCAAGTAAGAAAAGAGGTGAAACATGTGATTTTAATTAGGTAGAGCAAATAACCTAATTAAGCTAAGTTTCATGCAATATATAAATTACCAGCATGCAAAATACATAAAGCAATAAAGGAAGAGTACTCAAACTAATAGTTTTAAGATCTGAATACTTGTATATTATGGTGGTTTCGGCTGCCTATTTATAAGGCAAAGGGCTGCCGAAATTCTACCCTAAAAGAAGTAGGAAAAGAATTAGAATTGGAAACCAATCAAGAGATTGATTTCCTTTACAATACCAAAACCTGAAAGAAGTGGGTAATGGTAAAAAGAAAAGGAAATTCGATCACCCTAATCTAATGGTAGCTGAAATTACAAGTAAAAACAAGAAGGAAAAGGAATTGAAAATCCTACTCCAAAAAAGAGATCAAGAAGGGATCCTTTTTGGAAACTAATAAACTAAGGGAAAAATAGGGAACATGCACAAACCCTTATTTTCCCCCAAACCCTAAACCTTAATTTCGCAAACCCTAATGGACTAGGCCTTGCGTGTGGGCTTCTTGATGGGCTTGGCCAAATTGATGATGTGGAATGGACTCCATGGATTGGGTCTGCCCAATTGTTGATGGCACATGATGGAATGGTGTAGGGAGCTTCCGAAATCTTTTGGAATCTCCCGAAATCATTTCGGAATCAAGATTTTCAAGATTCTCAAGATTCTTCAAGATTCTGCAAAATATGAAATTCAAGATTTTCAAGAAAATCAAGAACTTCAAGAAATGTATCTTTAAAGTCCAAGAACCTTCCGGCGTCTTCAAGAACTTCAAGAAACAGCCTTCTCTTCATTGTATAATGGGGAATTGCGCCTCTTCTTCAAGAATTGTAAGGAGAGTTGCAATTTGAACCTTTCCGGCTTTGTTCTCCAAGGCGTTGGCTTCTACTATCAATTGAGCATCCTGTCGGCAAGCTTGTACAAAGTTGTTGAGAGTCTCTTGAACCTTCTTTGCTCTGCTTCTTGTCATTGGCCCAATGATACCTACAAGTGGATCCCTTTGATATGGACTTGGATCCTGAAGCATTGTTGGGCCTCGGTGTAGAACCGGAACCTCCTCAGCTTCTCTGGACTCACTTGTCTGTGGACTTGTCGATGGACTTGGGATGCCCTCATCACAATCTGTTTACCCTTTCCCTTGTTTTGTCGCTTTTCAGCTGCCCACTAGGTGATCTTGTCCTTCATCTTGACGGATTCAGCACGAACTTCCTAGGGTGAGAGAGGTAAAAAGGTATGGATCTTGTCCTAAATTTAGTAGGTGTTGGCAACCCCATCATGTGTAACCTTTCGTCCGAGCAGTATATGACACGTCTCCATATGGAGCACATCACAAGTAACTTGTCCCTCAAAATTACCTATAGCAAAAGTAACTCGCACCTGCTTAGTGACCCTGTAGCCTTCTGAGCTGTCGAGCCATTGCAGCCAGTACAGATGTCGATGGTTAACTGTGGAGATCTTGAGCTTCTCGACCATGTATTCACTGGCCATGTGGTGCAGCTCCCTCCGTTAACTATTATAACACACATCTCTATTTACTTTAGTCCTAGTGTGGAAGATGTTGGTCCGTTGTGAAGTATCGTAGGCAATAGCTGTAGTCAAAGATCGAGACACAATGGTCAGTTGGATAAATTCCTTCGACTGGTGAACGTCCTCCTCTGTATCTGACTTGCCATTGTCAGCCAATTCCGAGATGGTATTGACATCATTATTGTCTTCTTCTTTTAAGATGTACTCGTCATCCTGCCCTAGTAGTACCTTGCATATTAGGACAATCCCTCATGTAGTGTTTACGGCCAGAACACTTTTGGCAATTGATCTGTGAGATGCTCTGCTTTGGAGTGATAGGCCTTTTAGCTACTGAAGAAGAAGAGGTGGATGGGGCATACTCAATAGCTTTACGTTCAGAGTTGAATGGTTTCCATACTGGTGCTGGCGTGTAGATTGGATTCTTTCTCCAAGTAGTAGGAGCGCTGGCAGGCGTCCTAATCGTTGGGACAGTCTTCAGGTACTTCTCCATCACTTTGGCTTTGTGGAGCATATCCATCAAACTAGTAGCATTCTGCAGTTCTAGCACTAAAGCTATACCCCTATTAAGCCCACTAAGAAAACGAGCCACGCTGGCGGCATCGTCTTCTATTACATTGGCCCTAATCTTTGCCATCTCTAACTTTTTAAAATAAGCATCGACAGTTAAAATAATACGTAGGTACAAAAGTCTTGCAAATAGCTATCATCAAATCAAACCATGTAAGAGGTGGTGCACGTGCACGCATAGGCCTGGTGTTGCACCTCTGGTCCAACTCCTGATTTCACCAAACGAATGCATATTCGGTGAAATTGACCACCGCAAGTGGGACCTTCTTGTGTTCGGGAACGGAGTGAAGCTCAAAGCTTCACTCCATCTTGATATCCCAGTCTAAGTATTCGTCGAGGTCCGTACCTCCAGCAAAAGAAAGCACAAATGTCTTCAGTTGACTTAGACCTTCAAAGGGCTTTGACTCAGTGCCAGCCCATGGGCTGTGGATGGCATCCTCCTCCTCCTCGAACTGATCCTGTTGGGTGGCCCTTATATCTATGACCTCACCCTTGAGGTCTGCGAATGGGTTGGTCAAATTCGCAATGGCATCCATGATTTGCACATTAGTAATCGGTGGCGCTTCTCCTCCTGACATGTCTAAAGTAACCAAGAAAAATTCCTGCAAAGAACAAGTAAAAATGAGCAGAGTAACCTTACTCCCTTGTCCCCTTAGTATAGCTGATGTGGACCGAAGAACACATGCAGATGAATTGCCGAGGAAAGTCTGATTAAGCGGCGTAGCTCGTATAAACTCTTTTACTTACCCAAAATCTAGCTAACAAAAAAAATAACCTAGGCTAATTTACTTAACTAAGAAAAAGAGGTGCAACATGAGAATTACTTAGGTAGAGCAAATAACATAATTAGCTAAGTTTCATGCAATATATAAATCACAAGCATGCAAAATACATAAGGCAATAAAGGGAGAGTACTCAAACTAGAAGTTTAAAGATATGAATACTATATTATTATGGAGAATTTGAGTGCCTATTTTATAGGGAATAGGGCATTCAAAAATCTAGCCTAAATCAACTAGGAAAAGGAAATAGAATTGGAAACCAATCAAGAGATTGATTCCTTTTACAAACCAAAACCTAAAAGAACTAGGTAATGGCAATAATAAGGAAATTCGATCACCCTTATGGATAGTGGCAGCCAAAATTCCAAGTAGAAAACAAGTAGGAAAGGAATTGGAAACCCTACTCCAAAAAGGAGATCAAGAAGGGATCTTTTTTGGAAACTAACAAACTAGTCTAGTTGTAACAAACTTGTAACTAACTGAACCAACTTGTAACAAACTAAGGGTAGGAATAGGAAACATTCACAAATCCTTATCCTTCCCCAAACCCAAAACCCTTAACCAAACCCTAGTGGACTAAGGCCTTGCCCATGGGTCTCTTTGATGGGCTGGCTAAACTTGTTGACTGGAATGGGCTCCATGGAGGTTTGGCCCATTTGTTGATGGCGCATGGTGGATCGGATGTAGGAAGCTTTTGAAATCTTCTGAAATCTCCCGGAATCATTTCGGAATCAAGATTTTCAAGATTCTACAAAATATAAAATTCAAGATTTTTAAGAAAATCAAGAACTTCAAGAAACATCTCTTTAAAGTCAAAGAACCTTCTGGCGACTTCAAGAACTTTAAGAAACAGCCTTCTCTTCATTTTAGAATGGTGATTTGTGCCTCTTCTTCAAGAATTATAAGGAGAGTTGCGATTTGAACCTTTCCGCCTTTATTCTCCAAGGCATTGGCTTCTACTATCAGTTGAGCATCCTCTGCGCAAGCTTGCACAAGATTGTTGAGATCTTCTTGAACTCTTCTTGCTCTGCTCCATCTCATTGGCCCAATGATATCTACAAGTGGGTCCCTTTGATATGGACTTGGATCCTGAAGCATTATAGGGCCTCGGTGTAGAGCCCGGACCTCCTCAGCTTCTCTGGATGCACTTGTCTGTGGACTTGTCGATGGACTAGGGATGCCCTCATCATTCCCTTCCAGTTGAAAATGATTTAAACTCAAATTTTCATCCTGTTCAGAAGTAAACGGAGACAAGTCAGCTACACTAAATGAAGTACTAACACTATAATCACTTGGCAAATCCAGCTTGTATGCATTAGGCCCCATCTTGGACACGATTTGAAAAGGCCCATCACCCCAGTGATGGAGTTTTGTCCTCCTCGCAGCAGGGAATCGTTCCTTTCTCATGTGAACCCAAACCCAGTCTTGGGTCGAAGTTCACAGCCTTGTGCTGCCAGTTTGCATGGTCTGCGGCTCTGGCATAATTTTTCTCAAGGTTCGCCTGAACCTTGGTATGCAGGCGTTTGACAGTTTTAGCCTTCTGGGCGCCATCTAGATTAACCTGATCCTTTACCGACAAAGGGATTAGATCCATAACCATCAAAGGAGTGAAACCGTAGGCAACTTCAAATGGACAAAACCCTGTCGAGGAGTGCTTGGAACGATTGTAGGCAAACTCTGCAACCGATAAGACTTCTTCCCAACTTTTTAGATTCTTCTTTATCAAAGCTCGAAGGAGATTGCCAATGGTGCAGTTGGTGACTTTCGTCTAACCATCTGTCTGCAGATGACTTGTAATCGAAAATAGGAGTTTTGTTCCGAGGACTGACCACAAAGTCTTCCAAAAGTAACTCAAAAATTTAACATCTCGATCAGAAACAATTGTGCGCAGAATCCCATGAAGTCGAACTATCCCCTGAAAGAACAAGTCTGCAACATGTTTAGCATCATCTGATTTCCTACAAGGAATAAAGTGAGCCATCTTAGAAAAGCGATCGACTATGACAAATAGAGAGTAATGTACCTCTTTGCTTTCTTGGAAGACCTAGAATAAAATCCATAGAAATGTCAGTCCAAGTTAAAGTAGGTATAGGTAAAGGCGTGTAAAGTCCATGAGGCTTAGATGTAGATTTAGCTTTTAAACAATTAATGCAATGAGTGCAAACATGTTGTACATCTTTTCACATATGAGGCCAATAAAAATGTTCCTGTAACACATCGAGTGTCTTATGAACACCAAAATGAACCATAAGTCCCCCATTGTGAGCTTCACAAATCAGTAATTCCCTAGCAGAACTACGCGGGATGCATAACCTATGTTCCCTAAACTAGAATCCATCCTGTCTATAGTACTTATAGAATGTACCAGATTCACATGCTTCATATATGGTAGTAAAATCAAGATCAGAAGTATATAAATCCCTTATATATGCAAATCCTAGCAAAGAATGATCTAAAACAGCTAGAACTTCATACCTGCGAGATAGAGTATCAGCAACCAAGTTATCTTTCCCTTTCTTATATTTAATAATGTAAGGAAAAGTTTTAATGAATGCAACCCATTTAGCATGATGTCTTTTTAACTTACCATGTCCCTTTAAATGTTTAAGGGACTTGTGATCACTATATACAATAAATTCCTTGGCCATTAAATAATTTGACCAAGTTTCAAGCGCACGGATCATAGCTTAGAGCTCCTTATCGTAAGTTGGATAACTTATGGCAGCTCCTTTCAACTTCTCACTGAAATAGGTGATTGGCTTGCCTTCCTACATTAAAACTACTCCAATACCTATACCTGATTCATCACACCTTAGTTCAAAAACTCTATCAAAATCAGGTAATGCTAAAACATGTGCATGAGTGAGATCATGCTTAAGAACCGTAAAGGCTTTTTCTTGAGCTTGCCCCCACAAGAATGGCACATTCTTCTTGCATAATTCATTCAGAGGTGCTGCTTGTGGAAAAGTCCCTCACAAACTGTCTGTAAAAGTAAGCCAAACCATGGAAAGACCCTACCTGTGCGGCCGTTGTTGGTGTAGGCCACTCCCTAATGGCTTTCACCTTGGCGTCGTCAACTTTGACACCATCTTTAGAGACCACAAAACTAAGAAACATAACTTCCTCAACACAGAAATTACATTTCTTCACATTGGCATATAACTTATTAGCACGCAATTCAATTAATACCAAGCAAATATGTTCTACATGCGATTTCATGTCTCTAGAATATATCAAGATATCATCAAAATAAATCACAACAAACTTCCCTATAAACTTTCTAAGCACATTAATTCATGAAAGTACTAGGTGCATTTGTTAGGCCGAAGGGCATTACCAACCACTCATACAAACCAAATTTAGTTTTAAAAGTAGTTTTTCATTCATCCCCCCCCCTCATGCAAATTTGATGATAGCCCTGTATCAGATCTATTTTAGTGTAAACCGTTGAGCCGTACAAGTCCTCTAACATGTCATCAAGCCTAGGAATATGATGCCTATACTTGATTGTTATCTTATTAACAGCTCTACAATTAACACACATTCTCCATGTACCATCTTTCTTAGGGACAAGAATTATTGGTACAACACAAGGACTAAGTAATTCCCTTACCTGACCGTTAGCCAAAAGCTTGTCGATCTGCTTCTGTAACTCCTTTGTTTCCTCCAGATTTTCTTTATAGGCAGGTTAATTTGAAATAGAGGTGCCAGGTACGAAGTCGATTTGATGTTCAATCCCACGCATAGGTTGCAATCCTTGCGGCAGCTCTCCTGGAAAGACATCATCGTATTCCTGCAACAAATAATCAACTTCCAAAGACATATCCCGAGGGACATCATCAGGGTTAGCACAGTTATCTTTACATAATAAAACTAGTACACAACATTTCTCCGCTAACACCTGTTCTACTTCCCCCACTGTAGCGAAAAAGCTACCTCTAACTTCTTCCTGATTAGGCTTATCAGAATTTGCCTTACTACCCTTTACATGTTCTTTCCCTTTCCCCTTGTCAAGGCGCTTTCCATCTTCTCATTTGGCGAGGGTGTCCTTCATCCTAATATATTCTGAATGCACTTCTATAGGCACCATAGGTAGGAACGTGTGGATCTTGCCCTTCTAGCAGACCGAGTGAGTGTTGGCGACCCCTTCATGAGTTGCTTTCAAGTCGAAGAGCCATGGGCGTCCGAGCAAAATGTGACAAGCCTCCATTAGTACGCACATCATATAACACCGTGGATTTAAACTTCCCTATAGCGTATGGTACGCTTACTTGCTTTGTGACCCTGTAGCCTTCTGAGATGTCGAGCCATTATAGCCGATAAGGACGTGGATGGTTGAGTATGGGGAGCTTCAACTTTTTGACCATGTATTCACTGGCCACGTTTGTGCAACTCCCTCCATCAACGATCAGAACACACAACTTCCCATTGAACTTAGTCCTAGCGTGGAAGATGTTTGTCCGTTGAGATGTATCCTGGACAGTAGCTGTAGTCAGGGTGCGAGTAACCAAGTTCTGATTGGGATCTTCTTCGATGAACTCAAATTGCTCAACCGGTTCTGACTTAGCACCGTCAGTTAACTCTGAAAAGGGGTTAATGCTTTGTTCAACCTCATTCTCTTTTGAAATATACTCACCATTTTGCCCCAATAATACCATTCAGATGTTAGGACAAACGCGTATGTAGTGGCCATGGCCTGAGCATTTGTGGCAAGTGCTTATTGATTACTGAGATGTTGATGGCATCTTTGACTGGGATGAAGACGGGGTGGTAGCGGGGATGATAGACTTCCGTTCTGACATAAACGGCTTCTTGGCGGGTGGAGAGTAAACCGGGTTCTTTCTCCAAGCCGGTGGGGCACTGGCAGGCGTCCTGACGGGCGAAACTGTCTTCAGGTATTTCTCCATGACCCGAGCTTTGTGTAACATGTCCATCAATGTTGTTGCATTCTGAAGTTCAATAGCTAAATCTATACCCCTGTTTAGGCCACTAAAAAAATGAGCCATTGAAGCAGTTTTGTCTTCTTGTACATTTGCCCTAATTTTAGCCATCTCTAACTTTCTATAATATGCATCTACAGATAATGGTCCTTGTACAAGAGTATGTAATTTCCTATACAATTCTCTAAAATAGTAATCAGGAACAAAAGTCTGACGCATAGAAGTAGTGAAGTCATACCAAGTTAGAGGTGGAGCACGGGCCCGCATGGGACGCGTATTCCTATGTTGGTCCCTCTCTTGATTCCACCAGACCAGATGATGTGAATCCCTGATCCCCAACACTGTGGAAACTAAGAACTTGATGCGGAAAGTGCCAAGGAAAGTCTAAATGCAAGATGCAGCTCTTAACTTCTAGAATCCTTACCCTTGGATTTAGCAGACTACTAACTTACAAAGTAAATTAAACACGCAATTCGAACCAAGTGGAGAATAATAGAATCAAAACAAAGCTTAGCAATAGACAGAGCAATTATCTATTAGCCTATAGTTCCTGTAGCTTTTATCAATGAACACACATGCAAAATACATAAGCCCAAAATAAGGTGAGTGATTAAAGAAGTATAAAACTATAACTTAAATTATTTAATCAACTAATTAAAAGTGAATTTTGTTCAACCCCTATTTATTGGATAGGTTGGCCGAATTTGAGTCCTAAAATAACTAGGAAAAGAAGTGAAATTAAAAACCAATCAAAGATTTGTTTCTTACAAGAATCAAATCCTAAAGGAACTAGGATTGATCAAAAAAGGTAATTCGGTTGGAGCTAGGAAGTAGCTGGCCGAATTTACAAGTGGGAAAAAGAAATAAAGAAGTTAAAATAAATCACAAAAAGGTTTCAAGAAGGTAAACCTTTTTGGTAACTACTTTCCTAGTAAGCCTAGTTGTAACAAACTTGTAACAGCATAACAAACTAGTAACAAAATTTGGGTAGAATTAGGTAACATGCACAAAACCTAATCCTTCCCCTACCTAAGCTTCCAAGTGGCGTGTAGGCACCTTGTGGGCTTGGCTGGCCAAAATTGTGAGATGCACTCCAAGGTGGGTTTCGCCCCATTTGAGGTGGCGCATGGTGGTGATGATGTAGGGAGGTTCTGGAATCTTCTGGAATCATTTCGGAACTTCAAAAATCAAAAATTTCAAGATTCTTCAAGATTCAGTAAACTGCGAAATTCAAGATTTTGAAGAAAATCAAGAACTTCAAGAAAATGTCCCTTCCTTCAGCTGGATTGATTAGTAAGCGCCATTTCCCCCGTGATGGAGAGTGAAGTGACGCTTTTAACCTTCCTTGCATCATTGCAAGGGCGTTGGTGTCCGTAACGAGTTGAGCTTCTATAGCACTCCTTTGGATAAGGTTTTCAAGATCTGATCTAAGCTTCCTTGTCCTTCTTCGGGTCATAGGCCCAACTATGTCAACGAATGGATCTCTTTGATATAGGCTCGGGTCCTGGAGCATTGGCGGGCCTCTATGGAGCACACGAACCTCTGCTGCACTTTCCGAACCTTCATTACTTAAACTGGGATCCTCTGCATACTGACTTGGCGTAGGGCTGGGGATGCCCTCATCATTCCCTCCCGGTTGGAAAGGATTCAACCTCGAATCAAGATCCTAGTCAAAATTAAACGGAGACAAGTCTGCAACATTAAAAGATGTACTAACGCTATACTCACCTGGTAGATCCAGTTTGTAGGTGTTATCCCCCATCTTTGCCACAACTTGAAAAGGCCCATCACCTCTGGGGTGGAGTTTCATCCTCCGGGCTGCTGGAAACCTTTCCTTTCTCATGTGAACCTAAACCCAGTTGCCTGGTTCAAAGTTCATAGCCTTGTGCCTTCGATTTGCATCTGAAACATACTTGGCATTTTTCCTCTCAAGGCTTTACCTTCCGGTTGCCTTTCTGGATTCTAACTCCTAACTTGTGTTGTTTTTAGCCTTGGACATCCTCATCATTCCCTTTCGATTAGAAAGGATTCGTCCTCAAATCCAATTTGTTGTAAAAACAAATAGAACGAGTCAGTAATATTAACACAGGACGTAGATTATACTTACCTGGCAAATAGGCGTGTATACTCTGCCTCTCAATTGCGCAACCCCTTCGAATGTTAATGTGGGGAATTCGCGTCCCCCCTGCTCTTTTGGAATCAATTTCAAGGACACTGCTATCATTCTTAATTCGTCAAGAACCTCTCAAGAACCTTTTAGACGCTTCCAGGAAACTATCGAGAAGCATCTAAAACCTCATGAACTTATCCATACTCCTCAAGAATAATTACTTATCAATAAGAAATCTCAAATATTAGTTGCAGGCAGATATAGTTAGATCAACCAAACTATATACTCAGCACTTAGCTTAAAATAATTATGCACGTGAGCTATAAGACTATCACAATTGCATAATTATTGTAACTAGCAGAAATTGCATGTATAACTGATGTGACTACCAATTAATAATTACAGAGACAATTTCCTAGAAAGACATTTTAGGGAGATAGTGAACTATAAAAGCATGTAGTCTTTAAACCAAAAGATGTATCCCATGAGGCTTTGCACATGTTTAAATTCACAATACTCAAGATGTTGTAAAAATCTTTATCACAATGATAACCAATATAAGGAGAATCAATGTAAAAGTAAAAGCGTACTGTTGCGAAGCAAGTGCTAAAAGATACCTTACACTATGACTTACACTTTGATTCTCAGGCCAAGTAAGAAGAAACAACAATGGCACCAAATCTCCCTATAGGGGTCAATTTGCACAAAGTTATACCCTTATAATGCCATTTGCAAGGGTCTTGTAGAACGTAACCCTAGTGAATCACGTGCAATGAAGGCACCAAATCTCCCTGGTGGGATCAATTTCCTCAAGGTTGCCTAATTCTCAAAGTGACAGAAAATTTCCAGCTAAGAACAAGTAAAAGTGAGTAGAGTAACCTTATTCCCTTGTCCCTGTAGTAACGGCCCTCCTAACAACTACACACAACCCGGTGTATCGCTCTTAGGGATGGCAACCCTTGTATGTTGTATCTCTCAGCCTTTTACCTCAGTCCTGTATACTCAATTAAGGTCACAAAATCCTGGGCAAAGGTAACAAGCAAACAGTCAATCACATAAAGAACAAAACTATATAGGAAAGTGGCAAAAAATTTTCAGAAAAAAGAAATTGGTTTGATTTTTAGTTTAAAAAAATACCTTTTCGAAAAAGAAATTTTGATAATATAACTCAAATACGAAGTACACCGATAAGGAACTTTCAGGGAGAAGCCCTCAAAGTTCAGAGATAATGACAGTGCACGAAGACAAAATTCAAGCTATAATTAAGAGTAATCGTTCAAGGTAGCACGAAAAAATAGCAAGCTTAAGAAGCAGGGCAATTCAATTGACGAAGCAAGAATGATCAGCAGGTTTGAAACAAATCAAGAAAGACCTAATCTAACCCAAGAAGTGATCACCCTACCCAGCGGGTAATCAAGAAACCAATTCCAACCAATTATTCAAGTTTTTCAAAAATTTTAATCCCTGTGGCGGAAAAATTCCCCTGATGTCACTGTGGTGCTGATGAGGAAATCGAAGGCTAAAACAACATAAGTTATGAATCAGAATCCACGAAGACAAAGGAAAGCTCCTATGACCTTAATGAGAAGGAAATGAAGATTACAAGAGTTACCCTACTCGCCATCAAAGTGGAAATGGTGGAAATGGTGAATACTAATCATCCCAGCTAAGGAAATGGTAGAAATGGTATTTCCAAGCTGTGGAAATGGTGGATATGGTATTTACAAGTTACAGAAATGGTGGAAATGGTAACTACTAGTCTTTCCAGTGAAGAAATGGAGATTTCATAAAGTTTGAAGAGTTTTAGAAGTGAAATATCTTTTGAGCTTCTGAAATGATTCCGGAAGCTTCCAGAAGATTCCAGAAGCTTTCTACATCTACATCATCATGCTACATCAATTGGACCGAATCCATCAAGTCCACTCCATGAACCCATATTCGGCCAAGCCCAAGCCCAAGGAGAAGCAATTCACAATTAGGGTTAGGGTTAGGAGGAGAATTAAGGCTTTGTGCATGTTACCTAATTCTCTTCATAGTTTCCTCTTTTTCTTTTCTCCTTTATTTTTCGGTTTTCCCTTTTCTTTAAAGGTAAAATCTGAATTTTTCCTTCCTTTTTCTTGTGAGAATTTCATGCATTGCTTACCTTAAAGTAGCCAAAATTCTTCCTTCTTTTCTTTTACTTTTTCAGCAAGTAAGTTCCTTCTTCTTGCTTATTTTTGTGAGTTACTTAATCTCTTGATTAAGTTTCAATTTTGTGTTTTCTTTCCTTATTTTCTTGTGTAAATTTCGTGCTCCCTATACCTATAAATAGCGGTGCTACACTTCATAATTCAACAGTGATTAATTGAATGTAGATGATGCGGCATCCCAAGTCAACACGCAACAAGTCAAACTACAAGTGATTCCGGAGAAGCTAAGGAGGAGGTTCGAGTTCTACATCGAGGCCCAACAATGCTTCAGGATCCAAGCCCATATCAGAGGGATCCACTTGTAGACATCACTGGGCCCATGACCAGAAGCAGAGCGAAGAAGGTTCGAGATGCACTCAACAAGCTTGTTCAAGCTTGCCATCAGGATGCTCAGTTAATTGTAGAAGCCCACGCCTTGGAGGAAAATGGAGGAAATGTGCGATTTGCAACTCTTCTAACCATCTTTGAAGAAGAGGCGCAAATCATCAAGTCCTAAAGAAGAAGAAGGCTGTTTCTTGAAGTCTTGAAGATGCCAGAAGGGTCTTGGACTTAAAAGAAACAAATTAATAAAGTTCCCTACAATTTGGGCCGACCCAAAACTCATGGACCAGCCCACAAGTTTCGGCCAGCCCAAAGGAAGCAAGAGAAAGCCGCACAAGCAAGCTCAACGGCTAAACAAAGCAAGCCCAACGGCTAGCAAGCAAGTCCAACGGCTAGTTGCCTAATTAGGGATCTTTTCTTTTACTTAATTAAGTTGTTTTATTCTTTTAAGTTAATTTCCAAAAAGGGTTCCCTTATTCTTTTTGGAAGTAGGATTTTTATTCTTTTCTTTATTTTTAGTTACAATTTTCGGCTGCCACTTGTTAAGGGTAAATCCGAAAATTGCTTTCCTTTTCTTACCATTCCTACTTCTTTCCGGGTTTGGTAATTGTAAAAGAAATTAACCTCTTGGTTAATTTTCAATTCTAATTCTTTCCTTCTTCTACTTGTTGTACCTTTTTTCGGCTGCCTCTACACTTATAAATAGGCACCGAAATCCTCAATAATATGCAGAGTATTCATATCATAAAACTTAGTGTTTGAGTACCCTCCTTTTATTGCTTTATGTATTTGCATGTTGTAATTTACATAATTGCATGAAACTTAGCTAATTAGGTTCTTGCTCTGCCTAATTATTCGCAAGTTTCACATCTCTTGCTTGCAATTGGTTCAAATTTATAAACAAGTTAGCTAGGTTAGCTTTCCTTTGTTTTCTCTTAAATCCGAACGTGAGTTAGGGATTTTATTCGAGCTTGTCACTTAATCACAAGGTCCTTGGCAACATTATCCACATGTGTACGTCCACATCAGTAAGTTTATACTTTGTTATTCACTCTTCTTTATTTTGGCTTAAGTAATTTGCATGCTTGTTAATTGCTAAAGTACAGGAACTATAGGCTAATTAGATAATTGCTCTATCTAATTACATGCTTCGTTTCGCCTCTATTATTCTCCATTTGGTTCGAATTGTGTGTTTAATTTAACTTGTTAAATTAGTAGTCTGCCGAATCCAAGGGTAAGGATTCTAGAGTTTTGAGAGCTGCGTCTTGCATAAAGACTTTCCTTGGTAATTTTTCGCATTGAGTTCTTGTTTTCACAAGTTGAAATCAAGGGTTCACATCAATTGGTATCAGAGCCTGGGCTGTTTGCTCGACAAGAGGAGGTTGAAGTAACTCAGCCAAATCATCAGGTGTTTTCTAATCCTTGTTAGTCTTGCTTTGTCTTGAAATTCTCTGAATTAGAACACTCCTTTTTTTTGAGAAATTTTTTTAATTTCTTGAAATACATTAATTTCGATTTTGGTACTATTTTCCATCTTTAAAAATTGAAATTAAAATAAAAAATAAAAAGAAAAAGGCAACCGAAGATCAAGAAGAGGTTTTTGCAAAAGAAAAACCTTTCGGTTTTGGCACTTGTTTTTGCTACTTTTGACTGGTTTTTGCGATTTTTTCTTCCCTTTATGTGTAATTTTGGTGAGTTTTGCAGTTGATGTTAAGCAGCTCACCTTGTGTTGCAATTGTGAATGGTATGCCTATGCTTGATACATTAGTTTTGAATTCTTGAAAATATATTGGATTCTTGATATTGTGTCATAGTGCTGCCCAAATTTTCTTAAAGTTGCAAAAGGGATTTTTGCATAAACCAAAATTAAGTCTTTTGTGGAAAATTTGAGTAAGAATTGTTTCTTGGAAGTTTAAAGGTGTACCTGCAAAGTTGATAGTGTTCGATTACCGACACTACTCCCCACAGCACTACACTTTCTAACCAAAGAGAGATCTTTTCTTCATTGGAAATCTTCTGATTTTTTTGGTGTACTTGCAAAGTTGATAGTGTTCGATTACTGACACTACTCCCCACAACACTACACTGAAATTCTGAGGAATTTTTCCGCCATTGCTTAAAAATTAAATTTTTGAAACTTTGAGTAATAAAGTGGGGATTGGTTTCTGGATTACCTATTGGTTGGATGATCGCTTCTTGGGTAGTTTTAGTACTTCCTAAATTGTTTCACCTCTGCTTATTACTCTTGTCTCGTCACTTGAATTGCCCTGCTTCTTAAACCTGTTTGTGATCTTTCGTGCTACCTTGAACATTTACTCTGAAAATATAGCTTGAATTTTGTCTTCGTGCACTGTCAATATCTCTGAACTTTGAGGGCTTCTCCTCGAAAGTTCCTTATCAGTGTACTTCTTATTTGAGCTACACTACAAAATTTCTTTTTTGGAACAGGTGTTTTTTTTTTCAAAAATAGAACCAAGTGTCTGTTTCGAAAATGTTTTGCTACTTTCCTATATAGTTGTTGTGCTTGTTACCTTTGCCAAAGTAATCTGCGAAAACTTTCTACAGGACTGAGGTAAAAGGCTAAGTATTACAGCATACAAGGGCCGCCAACCCTAAAGAGCGATACACAGGATTTGTGTGTAGTTCGTTAGGAGGGCACTAGGGGGACAAGGGAGTAAGGTTACTTTTACTTGTTCTTAGCAGGATATTTTCTGGTACTTTGAGAATCGGCCAGCCTTGAGCAAATTGACCCCGCTAGGGAGATTTGGTGCCATGGTTGTCCCTGGTTCTTTGTGACCTATGAGGGTTCCTGATGAGGACATCCAGGGCTGAAACAACACACATTATGAGTCAGAATCAATGAAGCCAACCTGGAGGCAAAGCCCTTGAAAAGAATGCCGGGAAGAGTGTGAGAGTCATTCTATTCAAAAGGATCCTTGAAGACAATGCATCTCCAAACTCTCCAAAATAAAGAAAAGGGTTGTTTCTTGAAGTTCTTGAAGACGCCGGAAGGTTCTTTGACTTTAAAGAGACGTTTCTTGAAGTTCTTGATTTTCTTGAAAAATCATGAATTTCATATTTTGCAGAATCTTGAAAATCTTGAAATTCTTGATTCCGAAATGATTCCGGGAGATTCCAAAAGGTTTCGGAAGCTCCCTACATCGAAACCACCATGCGTCATTACAATTGGGCAGACCCAATCCATGGATTCCATTCCACATCATCAAGTCGGCCAAGCCCATCAAGAAGCACAACTGAAATTCCACTTCACCAAGGGGTTTTTGCATAAGGGTTAGGGTTTAGGGAAGGATAAGGATTTGTGCATGTTTCCTAATCCTACCCTTAGTTTGTTAAAAGTTAGTTAGGTTGTTACAAGTTTGTTACAACTAGATTAACTTGTTAGTTTCCACAAAGGGATCCCTTCTTGATCTCCTTTTTTTTTATAGGGTTTATATTTATTTCCTACCTATTTTAAGTGTGAATTTCGTCCATAACCATATCCATATGGCAGACGAATTCAGCAACTACTAAAACCTAGTTCCTTTAGGTTTTGGGTTTGTAAGAAATCAATCTCTTGATTGGTTTCCAATTCTAATTGTTTTCCTAGTCTAAATAGGATAGAATTTCGTCCACCTATTCATATAAAGGTGACTTAATTCGTTCACCATTGTCCTTGTTCATTTAGGACTTGGTTTGTAAGGAAAATCCAATTCTGATTGGTTTCCACTTTCGCTGCTTTCAGTTATTCTTTTCCTATTGTAATTTGGATAACCCTATACCTATAAATAGGGCCATCCGCAAAATTAAATACAAGTATTCAGATCTTAAAACTATTAGTTTGAGTACTCTCCCTTTATTGCTTTATGTATTTTGCATGCTTGTGATTTATATATTGCATGAAACTTAGCTTAATTATGTTCTTTGCTCTACCTAATTAAAATCACATGTTTCATCTCTTCTCTTACTTGTTTCGAATCCCTTGAGTAAATTAGCTTAGGTTGGTTTATTTTTGTTCACTGGATTTTTGGATGAGTTCATACGAGCTACGCCGCGTAATCAGACTTTCCTTGGCAATTCATCCGCATGTGTACCTTGGTCCACATCAGTTCCGTTCTACGAGACCCATACAAACGGTGTATAAAGCTACAACTTTGTGCAAATTGACCCCTATAAGGAGATTTGGTGCCATTGTTGTTTCTTCTTACTTGGCCTCGGAAGTCCAAATGGAGAAGTTCTTAGAACTCCATCAGATTTCCACTCATCTACAAGAAGTCGTGCCCACCAAAATTGGACGGCATGATCCTTGTACCATTCAAGTTCCAAAGCAGTTTCTTTGCTTATTTAGAGGACGTGTATGGCGGTTTGATATGCATGTAAAGTTTACTCTTGTACTTCATGTGTCTTGCTGAAAATTTGTTTATAGATTTTTTGCTCACTAATTCATTTGACAGGATACCTCCGAGCAACATTCTTCTGTTTGTTTTGTAGGGATTCCATTAGTTGGATTAGTGCTTCTACGACGCATAGCAAGTTGATGGCGGTTCCACGAGGGACTTCGGCAACTCTTGCGCTTGGGAATCGAAAGTGTAAGTCACAGTATAAGATATCTTTTAGCTCTTGCTTCATGAAGGTACACTTTTACTTTTACATTGATTCTCTTTCTATTGGTTACCATTCATGTAAAGATTTTACTAACTCTAGGGTTTGTCAATCTTAAACATGTGCATTGTTTTACGGGATACATCTTTTGGTTCAAAAACTCCATACTTTGTAGTTCATTATTCCTTAGGATGTCTTTCTCAGAAATTGTCTCTGTTATCATTAATTGGTTCTCATATCAGTTATACATGCAATTTCTGTTGGTTACAATAACTTGTGAGTATGAGTCATGCAATTCTTGTGATTATGGCTCCACAAGTTTCATCAAAGAACCTTCTTGCGTTTAGGGATCAAAGGTAAAATAAGTATCAGGGTATCCTTCAGGTATGCCTTTAAACTATTTCTCCTTTTGATTCCATTATTTCAGGTTATGAGCATGACTAAGAAATTCCAATTTCTGAAATTGTGACTAACCTCCATTTGGGCAAATCGACCGTAGGTAGGGGTGTCAAACGGGCGGGTTGGGCGGGTATTAAATGGGTGTTAAGTTAATGGGTAATGGGTACCCATTATCCACTCAATTAATGGTTTTAACTCAAATGGGTAATGGGTAGCTATGGGTACCCATGGGTACCCATAATACCCATTATACAAAAATGTAAGGCTTATTTAATAGTTTATTAATAAAAAAAAATTTAAAATTTTTTTTTAATTTCATTTTAATTTTTTTAAAGTGAATTTTAATTCTTTGAATATATTCTAAAATTTGAAATATTAAATTTTATATACTTTTATATTTAATTGTATGTAATTTTTTTGTCGAAACACAATTTTTAATTTTTTTATATTTATATAAACCCGTGCATGCCCCGACACCGAAATTGGGCCGGGGCCAAAACTGGGCCCGAGGCCCAAAATTGATCCCGAGGCCCAAAACTGGGCCCGGGCTAAAACTGGGCCCGCCCCGAAATCGGTCAAAAATTGGGCCCGAACTGGGCCGGCCCGGCCTGGCCCAAACCCAAACCCGGCCCTAAACCCGAACAAATTTTGAATTAGTATTATAAGTAGGTAATTTAAAAATATTATAAAAAAATAAATGGAAAAAAAACGTAAAGTAATTGTAGGACACGAAAAATAAAGAAAAAGAAAAAATAAGTTTGAAGAAAAAATTAAAATGGGCACACTAAAGTATGTGAGTTGTTGGTTTTTTTTTTTAATTTGTTTTTATACTTTTAAGGGTAATTGTGGATGGGTATTTTTGATACCCATGATGGGCGGGTTTTAGGGTACCCAATGGGCTACCCTAAATCCGCCCATTACATATTTAGCCCAAGCCCACCCAGCCCATTATTTTTTAAAGTGGGTTTTATTGGGTTAATACCCAATGGATTTGGGCGGTTTTTGGGTTAGTGGGTTTTTTTGCCACCCCTAACCGTAGGTATCTTTTCCTTCTTGTTGATGTTAATGCTCAAATGGTTTTCTAAGTGTTGGATTGCTTAACTGGTGACGTCTTGTGTTCCACTTTTGCAATTCTTACTTGTTTCAACATGAGGATGTTTTTCTACTTAACATGCCATATTGTCTGCCTGAAGCACTGTGAATTATTGTGTAATGTGCTACCTTTAGTTTGCATGTAGGACAGGTTTTTTTTCTTCATTTTAGGATCTTATTATGCTAGTTTGTATGTCATACATATGATGCATAAATTTGTCCTAGTTAACGTGGTAAATTTTTCTTATTGCATATACTTGGCTAAAATGCTGTATTTCGTGTTGATAAGTAATTATTCTTGAGGAGTATAGATAAATTCATGAGATTTCAGATGCTTCCTGATTGTTTCTTGCAAGCAACTAAAAGGTTCTTGAGAGGTTCTTGAAGAATTAAGAATGATTATCAGTGTCCTTGAAAGCAGTGTCTAGTAAGTATGATCTATGTTCATGTGGTAATTGATGTGGACGGTTGTACACATGCGGATAATGTTGCCAAGGACCTTGTGATTAAGTGACAAGCTCTTACAAAACCTTTAACTTACGTTCAGAATTTGATAAAACAAGGGATAAACTATCCTGACCAATTTGTTTATAAACTCGAACCAAGTGCAAGAAAAGAGCTGTGAAACATGCGAACAATTAGGTTGAGCAAGAACCTAAAAGGCTAAGTTTCATGCAATTATGTAAACTACAACATGCAAATACATAAAGCAATAAAAGGAGGTATCTCAAACACTAAGTTTTTGATCTGAAATACTCTGTTTATTATTATGCACGGCTGCCCTATTTATAGAGGTAGGGATGGCCGAAAATAAGAAAGAAAATAATAAGGAAAAGAGTTAGAATTGGAAATTAACCAAGAGGTTAATTTCTTTTACAATACCAAACCCGAAAAGAAGTGGGTAATGGTAGAAAAGGTAAGTAAATTTCGTTCACCCCCTTTTTGTTAATAGGCAGCCGAATTTTACACTTAAAAACAATAAGGAAAGAATAAAAATCCTACTCCCAAAAAGGAGATTAAGAAGGAACCCTTTTTGGAAACTAATTAAACTAAGGGCAAAATAAGGAAACATGCACAAATCCTTATTTTTCCCAAAACCCTTAACCTTTAACTTTCAACCCTAATTAATTAAGTTGTAACCCTAATTAATTGAGATGGCCGTGTGGGCTTTTCCTTGGGCTTGGCCGATCTGAATTGGTGTGGAATGGACTCCATGAATTTGGGTCGGCCCAATGTTGGCGTTGCATTATGGAATGGTGTAGGGAGCTTCCGGAATCTTCTGGAACCTCCCGGAATCATTTCGGAATCAAGATTTTTCAAGATTTTCAAGATTTTCAAGATTATTCAAGATTCTGCAAAATATGAAATTCAAGATTTTCAAGAAAATCAAGAACTTCAAGAAATGTCTCTTTCACGTCCAAGAACCTTCCGGTGTCTTTAAGAACTTCAAGAAACAACCTTCTTCTTCATTAGGACTTGGTGATTTGCGCCTCTTCTTAAAGATGGTTAGAAGAGTTGCAAGTTGACCCTTTCCTTCTTTTTGCTCCAAGGCGTTTTGCCTTCAGGTTGGCTTCGTAGATTCTGACTCATAATGTGTGTTGTTTTAGCCCTGGATATCCTCATCATTCCCACCCGGTTGAAAAGGATTCGTCCTCGAATCCGAGGTGCTGAAAACAAACATAAACAAGTCAGTAATATTAACACAAAACATAGATCATACTTACCCGGCAATGAAGTTGGTATGCTATGCCCCTTAATTGCACAACCACGGTGAATGTAGGAAGTTCTCATCTCCCTGCGCGTTGAAAGATAATTCCAAGAACAATGATAATCATCCTTAATTCTTCAAGAACCTCTCCAGAACCTTCTAGACACTTGCAGGAAACTATCAGGAAGCATCTAAAACCTCAGGAACTTATCCCTACTCCTTAAGAAGGATTACATATTTGAACAAGAAATCTCAATCTTTAGTCACAGGCAGATATAGTTAGAACAACATAACTACATACTTAACACACAGTACAAAAGAATTATGCATGTGATATATAGATCTTTTTTTCACAATTGCATAATTTTAATGTAACAAGCAGAAATCGCATGTAAAAACCAATTAGTGCGTACAGAGGCAATTTCTGAGAAAGACATCTTAAGGAACAGTTGAAGCAAAATCATGCAGTCATGAAACCAAAAGATGAATTCCAAGAAGTTATGCACATGTTTAAGATTCACAAGATGCGAAATGTTGTAAAAAAATCCTTAACATGAAGATAACCAATATAAAGAGAATCAATGATAACATGATGTTGAAATCGATTCCCAGGCGCATAAGTCCCATGATTGTAATGTGGAACTGCAATCAAAATTGCCATGCGTTGTTGTGAAGCACCAATCCAATAATGTGGAATCCCTACAAAACAAACAGAATAGTATTGCTCGGAGGCATTCCGGCCGACGGATTAGTGAGCAGAAATTTGTAACCAAATTTCAGCAAGTTGTATGAAGTATAAGAGTAAACTTCACACGAATATCAAACCTCCATTCACAGCCCCTGAATAAGCAAAGAACTTGCTTCGGAACTTGCGTTGGAACCTGTAGTTGAGCAAAAATCTCCATTGGGATTTCCGAGGCAAAGTAAGAAGAACAACAATGGCACCACGTCTCCCAAAAGGGGTCAATTTGCACAATGTTGTAGGCTTACACCGCCGTTGAAGGGCTCGGAGTACGAAACCCTAAGCGAATTGCGCTGAGAGTTTCGCTATCGCAGCCAGTATTTGCTCGCTCCCCGAAGGGATAGGAGCACCTCCACCTGACATCGGTAACAAGAAGCGAAAACCTGTCTGCTAAGAACAAGAAAAGTGAGAAATAACCTTACTCCCTTGTTCCCCCAAGTGTTTCCCACCTAACAGCTACACACAACCCTGTGTTTCACTCTAGGGTGGCGCCCTGTATAATATGAACACTCAAGCCTTTTACCCCTCTACCTCCTGGTACTGATAAATGTATTAGGCAAGCAGCAATTCACACAAAAGCAATGACACTTAAGAAAGAAGCAAATTTTCGCAAAAATAGACACTTGGTTCTATTTTGAAAAATCTTTTCGCAAACGAAATTTTGTAATATAGCTCAGATATGAAGTACACAACAGGAAATTTCGGGGTTAAGCCCTCAAATTTCAGAAAAGATGAGTGTGCACGATGACAAAATCCAAACTATAATATAAGAGTAAATGTTCAGGTCGCACGAAAAGATAAACTAGCAGTTAAAGCAGGGCAATTCAAAATTGAATAGAATCAAAGAAAATAAGCAGAGTTGAAACGACTTCAGGAAAGTCCTAAAACTACCCAAAGAAGCGATCACCCACCCAATAGGTAATCAAGAAACCAATCCCCACAAATTCTTAATTCTTTCAATATGCAAAACAGCACCAAAATTGCGAAATTACTACCCCTTAATGGCCGAAAATAGTACCAAATTATAGCAAGATGCGATTTTTTAATTATGAAAACCTTAGGGCCAGCAAAACAATTTTTCAAGGTACTAGCCTATTCCCAGGGATAATCTTAGCAGCACAAGGATACGAAATCAAGAATTCACTATATTTTCAAGAATTCAAAAGAAAGTATCCAAAACTTATAGCATGCAATTTTACAAAGCGCAAACAAGTGAGCTGCTTAACATCAACCGCAAAACTCACAATTTTCAGCAAAATCAGCACCAAAGGAAGGGTAGAAAATGTCGCAAAAACCCAGCAAAACAAACCCTAGGTGTCGCGAGATGTAGTGACGGAAAATCGGAAAACCCTAAAGAACCCGAACCCTAATTTGAGGTCCGATTTTAATTTCAAAATTGCAGCAAGGGTATCCGAATTTTAAGAAAATTTGCGATTTTTAAAGATGGAAAAACAGTACAAAAATCGCAATTTTAAGCTGGAAGAAAAAAAAATTTCCCCCCCAAGAAGATGAATTCAATTCCAAGAATTTCAAGAACAATCAAGATTTAACAAGGAAAAGAAAACACCTGGAAACGGATTTGATCGGTTGATCTCCTCCGGTCACGAAACCACTCCTTAGCTCTGATACCAATTGATGTGGACGGTTGTACACATGCAGATTAAGTTGCCAAGGACCTTGTGATTAAGCGGCGAGCTCGTATATGACTCTAACTTACCTTCGAAATCAGAATAAACAAAAAGACCTAATCTAGTTGTTTTTGTTTTAGATTCGAACCAAGTGTAAGAAAAGAGTTTTGAACATGCGAATAATTAGGTAGAGCAAATAACCTAATTAGCTAAGTTCATGAAATTATGTAAACTACGACATGCAAATACATAAAGCAATAAAATGAGGTATCTCAAACACTAAGTTTTTGATCTGAAATACTCTGTTTATTATTATGCACGGCTGCCCTATTTATAGAGGTAGGGATGGCCGAAAATAAGAAAGAAAATAATAAGGAAAAGAGTTAGAATTGGAAATTAACCAAGAGGTTAATTTCTTTTACAATACCAAACCCGGAAAGAAGTGGGTAATGGTAGAAAAGGTAAGTAAATTTCGTTCACCCCCTTTTTGTTAATAGGCAGCCGAATTTTACACTTAAAAACAATAAGGAAAGAATAAAAATCCTACTCCCAAAAAGGAGATTAAGAAGGAACCCTTTTTGGAAACTAATTAAACTAAGGGCAAAATAAGGAAACATGCACAAATCCTTATTTTTCCCAAAACCCTTAACCTTTAACTTTCAACCCTAATTAATTAAGTTGTAACCCTAATTAATTGAGATGGCCGTGTGGGCTTTTCCTTGGGCTTGGCCGATCTGAATTGGTGTGGAATGGACTCCATGAATTTGGGTCGGCCCAATGTTGGCGTTGCATTATGGAATGGTGTAGGGAGCTTCCGGAATCTTCTGGAACCTCCCGGAATCATTTCGGAATCAAGATTTTTCAAGATTTTCAAGATTATTCAAGATTCTGCAAAATATGAAATTCAAGATTTTCAAGAAAATCAAGAACTTCAAGAAATGTCTCTTTCACGTCCAAGAACCTTCCGGTGTCTTTAAGAACTTCAAGAAACAACCTTCTTCTTCATTAGGACTTGGTGATTTGCGCCTCTTCTTAAAGATGGTTAGAAGAGTTGCAAGTTGACCCTTTCCTTCTTTTTGCTCCAAGGCGTTTTGCCTTCAGGTTGGCTTCGTAGATTCTGACTCATAATGTGTGTTGTTTTAGCCCTGGATATCCTCATCAGTAATAGTATTGACTTGTTTCTGTTTATGTTTGCAGCAAATTGGATTTGAGGACGAATCCTTTCCAACCGGAAGGGTGAGGAAATCCAAGGCTAAAACAACTCAAGTTATGAGTCAGAATCCACGAAGACAAAGGAAAGCTCCAATGACCTTAATGAGAAGGAAATGAAGATTACAAGAGTTACCCTACTCGCCATGGAAATGATGGAAATGGTGAATACTAATCATCCCAGATAAGGAAATGGTAGAAATGGTATTTCCAAGTTGTGGAAATGGTGGAAATGGTATTTACAAGTTACAGAAATTGTGGAAATGGTAACTACTAGTCTTTCTAGTGAAGAAATGGAGATTTCATAAAGTTTGAAGAGTTTTAGAAGTGAAATGTTTTTTGAGCTTCTGAAATGATTCCGGAACTTCCAGAAGATTCCACAAGCTTCCTACATCTACATCATCATGCTACATCAATTGGGCCGAATCCATCAAGTCCACTCCATGAACCCATATTCGGCCAAGCCCAAGCCCAAGCCCAAGGAGAAGCAATTCACAATTAGGGTTAGGGTTAGGAGGAGAATTAAGGTTTTGTGCATGTTACCTAATTCTATTCATAGTTTCCTCTTTTTCTTTTCTCCTTTATTTTTTGGTTTTCCCTTTTCTTTAAAGGTAAAATCTAAATTTTTCCTTCCTTTTTCTTGTGAGAATTTCGTGCATTGCTTACCTTAAAGCAGCAAAAATTCTTCCTTCTTTTCTTTTACTTTTTCAACAAGTAAGTTCCTTTTTCTTGCTTATTTTTGTGAGTTACTTAATCTCTTGATTAAGTTCCAATTTTGCATTTTCTTTCCTTATTTTCTTGTGTAAATTTCATGCTCCCTATACCTATAAATAGGGGTGCTGCACTTCATAATTCGACAGTGATTAATTGAATGAAAGTTTATACTTTATTATTCACTCTTCTTTATTTTGGCTTAAGTAATTTGCCTGCTTGTTAATTGCTAAAGTACAGGAACTATAGGCTAATTTGATAATTGCTCTATCTAATTGCATGCTTCGTTTCGCCTCTATTATTCTCCACTTGGTTCGAATTGCGTGTTTAACTTAACTTGTTAAATTAGTAGTCTGCCGATCCAAGGGTAAGGATTCTAGAGTTTTGAGAGCTGCGTCTTGCATACAGACTTTCCTTGGCAATTTTCCTCATTGAGTTCTTGTTTTCACAAGTTGAAATCAAGGGTTCACATCAGGTGCTGTGGGGAGGTGTGGCAAAAATGAACACTGTCAACTTTGCAAGCACAATGACAGAGAAGAAGATTCCCAATAAAGAAAAGAAACCTCTTTGGCTTTGGAGCGTACTACTGTGGGGAGTAGTGTCAATGAACGAACATCAACTTTACAGGCACACTTTAAACCATGGAGAAATCAATCCTTGAAACAATTGCCACAAAGATACCAAAAATTGTAATTTTATCACCTCCCAAACCAAATATGCGATTTTATAACTTTAGGTAGCACAACGATACAATTCCAAGAATTCAATATATTTTCAAGAATTCAAAACAAAGTATCAAGAGACGTGCATATATATCACAAATTGCAAAAACAAAGTGAGTGGCTTAACATCACCGCCAAGGTTCACCAAATTCAATAAAAATTGCAAATAGGGAGAGGTGAGCAAAACAGTCCAAATTAAAGAGCAATTTCAGCAACAAAAAGTGTCAGTTATCCTTTAATTGTTACCAAAACAACACTAATTGGACTCACAAAGGCAATTGCAAAAACAGTACCAAAAGTGAGCAAAAGAGCCCTAGCTTTAAAAACCCTAAAACTGATTTTCCACTTGTTTAAGAAAACTCGATTTTAACCCTTTATATTCAAAATCCTCTTTCTTTTTCAAGCCAAAATTTTGATTTTAGGTTGCAAAAATAGTATGAGCAAAATCAAAATAGTTTATTTAATAAAAAGAAATTTTTTTCTCAAAAAGGAGCGTTCATTTCCACAAAATTAGTAATTAAAGTATATTAAGGGAACAGAAAACACCTGATAAAACGATTGGGTTACTCCAATCTCTTCTTGTCGACCAAGCAGCCTTGGTACTAATTCCAATTGATGTGAATTCCTGATCCCCAACGCCGTGGAAACCAAGAACTCGATGCAGAAAGTGCCAAGGAAAGTCTAAATGCAAGACGCAGCTCTTAACTTCTAGAATCCTTACCCTTGGATTCGGCAGACTACTAATTTACAAAGTAAATTAAACATGTAATTCGAACCAAGTGGAGAATAATAGAATTGAAACAAAGCTTAGCAATAGACAGAGCAATTATCTATTAGCCTATAGTTCCTGTAGCTTTTAGCAATTAACAAACATGCAAATTACATAAGCCCAAAATAAGGTGAGTGATTAAAGAAGTATAAAACTATAACTTAAATCATTTAATCAACTAATTAAAAGTGAATTTCTTTCAGCCCCTATTTATAGGATAGGTTGGCCGAATTTGAGTCTAAAATAACTAGGAAAAGAAGTGAAATTGGAAACCAATCAAGAGATTGGTTTCTTACAAGAATCAAATCCTAAAGGAACTAGGATTGATCAAAAAAGGTAATTTGGTTGGAGCTAGGAAGTAGCTGGATGAATTTACAAGTGGGAAAAAGGAAATAAATATGCTAAAATATATCACAAAAAGGTTTCAAGAAGGTAAACCTTTTTGGTAACTACTATCCTAGTAAGCCTAGTTGTAACAAACTTGTAACAACCTAACAAACTAGTAACAAACTTTGGGTAGAATTAGGTAACATGCACAAAACCTAATCCTTCCCCTACCTAAGCTTCCAAGTGGCGTGTGGGCTGCTCCTTGTGGGCTTGGCTGACCAAAATTGTGAGATGGACTCCAAGGTGGGTTTCGGCCCATTTGAGGTGGCGCATGGTGGTAATGATGTAGGGAGGTTCTGGAATCTCCCGGAATCATTTTGGAACGTCAAAAATCAAGAATTTCAAGATTCTTCAAGATTCAGTAAACCACAAAATTCAAGATTTTCATGAAAATCAAGAACTTCAAGAAAATGTGATGTGGACGGTTGTACACATGCGGATGAAAGTTGCCAAGGACGTGTGATTAAGTAGCGAGCTCGTATAATCTCTAACTTACTCAAAAATTCAGAGAACTAAATTAACTAACCTAAGCTAACTTAATTGAGAATTTCGAACCAAGTGTAAGAAAAGAGTTTGAAACATGCGAATTAATTAGGTAGAGCAAATAACCTAATTAGCTAAGTTTCATGCAATATGTAAACTACATGCATGCAAATACATAAAGCAATAAAGGGATGGTACTTAAAACTAATAGTTTTAAGATCTGAATACTCTGATTTTTATTGATGTGCGGCTACCCTTTTTATAGGTAAAACAGCCGAAAAATATTACCTACAGAAGTAGGGAAAGAAAAGAAGTAGAATTGGAAATCAATCAAGAGATTGATTTCCTTTACAATACCAAACCCTGAAAGAAGTGGGGAATGGTAAAACAAAAGGAAATTTCGGTTTACCCTTAAAGTTAGTGGTAGCCGAAAAAGTACAACCCAAAACAAGAAGGAAAACTAATTTAGAAAGAAGAAGGAAACTAATAACTAAGAGTAAAAAGAACCCTAGCCCTTAACTTGTAACCCTAGCGACTTAAAAGAACCCTAGCCCTTAACTTGTAACCCTAGCTACTTAAGCTTGGCCGTGTGGGCTTCCTTGGCTTCCTTGGGCTGGCCGACTTTGTGGAATGGATTCCATGAGTTGGGTTGGCCCAATGTTGATGTCGCATTATGGAATTGATGTAGGGAACTTCAAGAAATGTTTCTTTAAAGTCCAAGAACCTTCCGGCATCTTCAAGAACTTCAAGAAACAGCCTTCTTCTTCATTGTGGATTGGGGAATTGCGCCTCTTCTTCAAGAATGGTAAGAAGAGTCGCAATTTGAACCTTTCCGTCTTTCTGCTCCAAGGCGTTTGCTTCTACTATCACTTGGGCGTCCTTTTGGCAAGCTTGGACAAGGTTGTTGAGTGTTTCGCGAACCTTCTTTGCTCTGCTTCTGGTCATCGGCCCAGTGATGTCTACAAGTGGATCCCTTTGATATGGACTTGGATCCTGAAGCATTGTTGGACCTCGATGTAGAACTCGAACCTCCTCAGCTTCTCTGGACTCACTTGTTTCTTGACTTGTTGCTGGACTTTGGATGCCCTCATCAAAATGTCCCTTCCTTCAGCTGGATTGATTAGTAGGCGTCATTTCCCCTGTGATGGAGAGTAAAGTGACGCTTTTAACCTTCCTTGCATTCATTTCAAGGGCGTTGGTGTCCGTAACGAGTTGAGCTTCTGTAGCACTCCTTTGGATAAGGTTTTCTAGATCTGATCTGAGCTTCCTTGTCCTTCTTCGGGTCATATGCCCAACTATGTCAATGAACGGATCTCTTTGATATGGGCTCTTGATGAGGGCATCCAAAGTCAACACACAACAAGTCAAACTACAAGTGATTCCAGAGAAGCTGAGGAGGAGGTTCGAGTTCTACATCGAGGCCCGACAATGCTTCAGGATCCAAGCCCATATCAGAGGGATCCACTTGTAGACATCACTGGGCCCATGACCAGAAGCAGAGCGAAGAAGGTTCGAGATGCACTCAACAACCTTGTTCAAGCTTGCCATCAGGATGCTCAGTTGATTGTAGAAGCCCACGCCTTGGAGGAGAAAGGAGGAAATGTGCAAATTGCGAATCTTCTACACATCTTTGAAGAGGAGGAGCAATTCACCAAGTCCAAATGAAGAAGAAGGCTGTTTCTTGAAGTCTTGAAGATGCCGGAAGGTTCTTGGGCTTTAAAGAAACAATTCATGAAATTCCCTACACATTGGGCCGACCCAAACTCATGGACCAGCCCACAAGTTTCGGCCAGCCCAAGAAGCAACAAGAAGCCGCGCGGACAAGCCCACAAAGCAAGCCCACACGGTTCCTTAATTTAGTTAGGGTTTTTCGGATTTAATTAATTAAGTGTTTTATTTCTTTTAGTTAGTTTCCAAAAAGGGTTCTTTCTTGATCTCTTTTTGGGAGTAGGATTTTTATTCTTTCCTACTTGTTTTCGAATTAAGTTTCCTTCTTGTTTTGGTAGTTGTAAATTCGGCAATCACCCAATGATGAGGTGACGAATTCTTCTTTCCTTTTCTTACCATTCCTACTTCTTTCCGGGTTTGGTAATTGTAAAAGAAATTAACCTCTTGGTTAATTTCCAATTCTAGTTCTTTTCTTTTTCTACTTCTTGTATTTTCGGCCACCCTACACTTATAAATAGGGGCCGACTTCTTCAATAATAATTAGCGTATTTCAGATCATAAACTTAGTGTTTGAAGTACCTCCTTTTATTGCTTTATGTATTTGCATGTCGTAATTTACATATTTGCATGAAACTTAGCTAATTAGGTTCTTGCTCTACCTAATTTTTCGTATGTTTCACATCTCTTTCTTGCACTTGGTTCGAATTTATAAACAAGTTAGCTAGGTTAGCTTTCCTTTGTTTTCTCTTAAGTCTGAATGTGAGTTAGAGGTTTTTATTGGAGCTGCCACTTAATCACAAGGTCCTTGGCAACATTATCCGCATGTGTACAACCGTCCACATCAGCTCTGGTCCTGGAGTATTGGCGGGCCTCTATGGAGCACACGAACCTCTGCTGCACTTTCCAAACCTTCATTACTCGAACTGGGATCCTCTGCATACTGACTTGGCGTAGGGCTGGGGATTCCCTCATCACCAGAGCATAGTTCATGAAATTAACCACCGTGAGGGGAACCTTCTTGCGTTTCGGGATTGAATGAAGCTCAAAGATACACTCAATTTTCATCTCCCAGTCTAAGTAATCCTCTGGATTCATACCTCATGCGAAGGTGACACGCCAACCTGGCTCCCTATCCAATACAAGAACCTCATTAGATGCCTGCCTGGTTCACACCAGGACTCAGTAGTGCAATCAGAACAGTAATATCTAAATTAAAATTAATGCGGATGCTTTGATATTAAATTGTAGCATTACAATTTATAGGCCCAAATTTGTAGCCTAACAATCTAATATCTAAATGGTGCTCAACCTTGGGCTTAGGCTTCTAAAACCTCAACCTTTCCTCCCAAAAGGTCAAATCGGGCCTTCATTCTTATAGTAAAGACCGCGATGGCCTAGGCAAGTGAATCAGAGGGACCTGCTTTTGACTTATTTTCATTGGCCATGGATGATTGAGAAATACCTGCAACAGACAATTTTAAGTTCCTAGGTGATAATAACCTCACCTGTGACACCCCAACCTGGCTCTCTATCCAATCAAGTTTACACCCTCAGTAGCGCAATCAGAACAGTAATATCTAAATTAAAATTAATGCGGATGCTTTGATATTAGATTGTAGCATTACAATTTATAGGCCCAAATTTGTAGCCTAATAATCTAATATCTAAATGGTACGCAGGGCAATTGGTAATTCATAGGTAATTACTAAATAAGAATGTTCATAACGTTTAACAGCTATCCAATCTAACTCAGCTCGCTGGTAGTTGACTGTCTCTATTGTTGATCTATCATGCCACATATAAACACTGAATGAGCTTTACGGCCAATGATGTTCTCTGTTAAATATTGATTTAATGACAGTTATGAAAAATGATACATCAGGGAGTATAGTAAACATTATCTCAACACTTCAAATAATAGAAAGCAGTAAATACAACAGATAGGATACTCCAGGATCCGAGCGGATTCATTGAGGCATCCCTTCATGGGGGCTAACCCGCAAAGGCATCCTTGCATAAGAGCTGGCACTCAAATGAATGTCCCAAGATCGTTACACCCAATTGGTACCTTTAACAACAACACCCGATATAACAAATGTTACGGCCTACAGGTGCTCGAGTACACCTATCTTCCCGCTCACCTATCCAACCGTCCAAAGCCTGACACTGGCCCAGTTGATTCTATAAGTTGTGGGATCCCACAGGACAAGCACAGTTAAATCATTTAACAATGCTGGCGATGAGGTGGTAAAGTACACCTCACCTACTTGAACAAGTATTTAAAGCATGCTATATAATTCAGTAATAAGCCAAGACATAACAGGACTTTCGAATCACAAATTCCTATCAAGTAGTACAAATACGAGCATCACGTATAAAAGAATCACATATACACATCATGGCATATTATCACAATTTCAATTAAACTGAGTCGAGTGAAAAGTAGTCATCCACTCGATACAATAAGTTCAATGTAGGCTTTCAGTATAGATATATAGATTGTGTATATATTTTCAAAGCTAATGAACAAGTTATATATAGATATAGGCATGACAGTTTCAAAGTACATAATTTTAGAAAAGTGAGAACACTCACCTTACTCAGGACATTCTACTTATTTCTATTCTCCGTCATCTACAATACAATTCCAAATGCATTTAAATCTCTTTACATGGTTACTCTTTACTTGGTTACTCTTTGTTATCATTGTCCGATTGATATTAATTTCTCTTTTCATTAGCATCTCTACATATTATTTTATGAACACACACTAAGATATGGTTCTCATTTTCTATTTGATTTGTTTATTCACTATAACTTAATTAAAGATGTCTTAATATAATTAGCCAGCTATTTATCTTCTTTCATTAAGAAGAGTTAGTCTCAGAGAGTATTTGGGAACTAAAGATAATGAACTATTAGTAACTCTTTTATTTTATTAATTCTAAAGTTCACGACACTAGATTATTATACACTTTTAACTCTAACAGATCATAGACTTCAACTATGAGCAAAGCTCAAAGTTTAGTAATGAACCTGTGTCTTAGTTTCATTTCTATTCTTTTATCTTTTTATCACCTGTAACTATTTCAAAGTTTTCCAAGTCTTTAGTCCAGTTCTAATGCAAAATATTACTTATTATTACTGGTTAAGAACGCCTAAAAATTTTTCCTTAAAATACCAAAACTTGTGAGTTCCAACTCTCTCTGATGGACTTGAAGTTTATCTGATGTATTCTTGTTTTCTTGTGACTTATTTACGATTCTGTAGTTAAGTTTACTTTTAAGGATAGTTTTCACTTTCAAGATTCTAAAATCTCTTAAGGATTGGACTTGAGTTAGCTTACATTTTCTTAGCTAAAATTAACTATATAGTTTGGGACTAAATCATATTTTAGCTCTTTTCAAACTTCTGGTTACAATTCAAGAAATGGTTTTACATAGAAAATTCTTTGCTTTTAATGTTTGCCTGACAAAGTCTATAAAATTCTCTAGGTTTCCTCTTGGCTATAGTCTACAGAAATATATATTTAAAAGCTCAACTTTCTAACTTATTCAACTTTAATGGGTTCAGACTTCTAAGAGCATAAAGGATCTAAAATTTTAGATAGCATTGCACTCATATTACCATTCACTCCAGCTATCAAGTTAGATTGTGTAGAAAAGAGCAATAACCATAGAATTCTAAGATTTCAAGTGACAAATTCCTTGTTAACACACAGGCTGCTCACTTTCAGCTTCTTAAACTACAACAGTTGAGAACTCTGGCTTCCTTTTTGTTTTCCATGTTTCTTTTATTCCCCTTTGATGTGAACCCTTGATTCCAACTTGTGAAAATAAGAACTCAATGCGGAAAATTGCCAAGGAAAGTCTGATTGCAAGAGGAAGCTCTTAAAACTCAAGAATCCTTACCCTTGGATTCGGCAGACTAATTTAACAAGTTAAATTAAACACGCAATTCGAACCAAGTGATGAATTCTAGAGGTGAAACAAAGCATGCAATTAGATAGAGCAATTATCTAATTATCCTATAGTTCCTGTACTTTAGCAATTAACAAGCATGCAAATTACTTAAGCCAAAATAAAGAAGAGTGAATAATAAAGTATAAACTTTCATTCAATTAATCAGTGTAGAATAATGAAGTGCAGCACCCCTATTTATAGGTATAGTGAGCACAAAATTTACACAAGAAAATAAGGAAAGAAAACACAAAATTGGAACTTAATCAAGAGATTAAGTAACTCACAAAAATCAGCAAGAAAAAGGAACTTACTTGCTGAAAAAGTAAAAGAAAAGAAGGAAGAATTTTGGCTACTTTAAGGTAAGCAATGCACGAAATTCTCACAAGAAAAAGGAAGGAAAAATTCATATTTTACCTTTAAAGAAAAGGGAAAACCGAAAAATAAAGGAGAAAAGAAAAGAGGAAACTATGAAGAGAATTAGGTAACATGCACAAAACCTTAATTCTCCTCATAACCCTAACCCTAACCCTAATTGCGAATTGCTTCTCCTTGGGCTTGGGCTTGGCCAAATATGGGTTCATAGAGTGGACTTGATGGATTCAGCCCAATTGATGTAGCATGATGATGTAGATGTAGGAAGCTTCTAGAATCTTCTGGAAGCTTCCAGAATCATTTCAGAAGCTCAAAAAACATTTCACTTCTAAAATTCTTCAAACTTTATGAAATCTCCATTTCTTCACTGGAAAGATGTAGTTACCATTGCCACCATTTCTGTAACTTGTAAATACCATTTCCACCATTTCCACAACTTGGAAATACCATTTCTACCATTTCCTTAGCTGGGATGATTAGTATTTAGCATTTCCACCATTTCCACTTTGATGGCGATTAGGGTAACTCTTGTAATCTTCATTTCCTTCTCATTAAGGTCATTGGAGCTTTCCTTTGTCTTCGTGGATTCTGATTCATAACTTGTGTTGTTTTAGCCTTGGATTTCCTCATCATTCCTTTCCGGTTGGAAAAGATTCGTCCTCGAATCCAAATTGCTGCAAACACAAATAGAACAAGTCAAGACTATTACCACATAAACGTAGATCATACGTACTAGACACCTCATGAACTTATCTATACTTCTCAAGAACAATTATTTATCAACACGAAATATAGCATCTTAGTCAAGTATATGCAACAAGCACAATTTACCACGGTAACTAGGACAAATTTATGCATCAGATATATGACGCACAAACTAGCATAATAAAATCCTACAATGAAGAAAAACCTATCCTACATGCAAAATAAAGGTAACACGTTACATAATAATTCATAGTTTTTTAGGCAGACAATATGGCATGTTAAGCAGAAAACATCCTCATGTCAGAACAAGTAAAAATTGCTAAATTAGAGCACAAGAATTCACTAGTTAAGCAATCCATCACTTAGAAAACCATTCGAGCGTTAACATCAACAAGAAGGAAAAGATACCTACGGTCCATTTGCCCAAACGGAGGTTAGTCACAATTTCAGAAATTGGAATTTCTTAGTCATGCTCATAACCTGAAATAATGGAATCCAAAGGAGAAATAGTTTAAAGGCATACCTAAAGGATACCCTGATACTTATTTTACCTTTGATCCCTGAACACAAGAAGGTTCTTTGATGAAACTTGTGGAGCTATATTCACAGGAATTGCATGACTCATACTCACAAGTTATTGTAACCAATAGAAATTGCATGTATGACTGATATGAGAACCAATTAATGATAACAAAGACAATTTCTGAGAAAGACATCCTAAGGAATAGTGAACTACAAAGTATGCAATTTTTAAACCAAAAGATGTATCCCGTAAGTGCATGCGTCAAAGTTTCACGAACACGAGAGTTAGTAAAATCTTTAGCATGAATGATAACCAATAGAAGGAGAATCAATGTAAAAGTAAAAGCGTACCTTTTTACAGCATGAGAAAAGATACCTTATACTGTGACTTACACTTTTGATTCCCAGGCGCAAGATTTTTAGGAGTCCTCGTGGAACCGCCATAACTTGCTATACGCCATAGAAGCACCAATCCAACTTGTGGAATCCCTACAAAACAAACAAAAGAATGTTGCTCGGAGGTATCCCGGCAAATGAATTAGTGAGCAAAAAATCTGTAAACAAATTTTTAGCAAAACGTATAAAGTACAAGAGTAAACCTCACATGCATATCAATCTGCCATACACGTCCCCTAAATAAGCAAAGAAACTGCTTTGGAACCTGAATGGAACAATGATCATGCCTGTCGGTGTTGGTGGGCACAACTTCTTGTAGTTGAATGGAAATCTCATGGAGTTCTAAGAACTTCTCCATTTGGACTTCCGAGGCCAAGTAAGAAGAAACAATAATGGCACCAAACCTCCCTAGAGGAGTCAATTTGCACAAAGTTGTAGCCTTATACGCCAGTGTAGGGATCTCATAGAACGGAACCCTAGTAGGTCACAAAGAATCATGGGCAACCATGGCACCAAATCTCCCTAGCAAGGTTAATTTGCTCAAGGGTGGCCGATTCTCAAAGTACCAGAAAACTAAGGCATTTTCACAAGCTTTACTTCACTAAGGCATTTTCACAAGTAACTTATAGGCAATCAATTAGCGAAAATGGTTCTGCTTGATATCATTGTTCCATGCCTAAAAATTTAGTAGTTTAAGTTACTTTACAGCACCAACATATCAACTGACAGTTTAAAATCAACATTAGAAACTTAGTTCGAATAACACAGTACTATTATCTGTGTACATGCCTAAGAAAATGGAACCTAGCTCCCTATTTTCTTTCTTTATGAATTCTTTAGATTTTAGATCCTTGTAGTTGCAGGATTAATTATCAAAAATTTATATTTAAAACTGACTAAGATTAATCCTTAGTGTCTTGTTGAAAGGTTATACTTATTCTCAGGTGTGTTTTGTCACAAGGTAGGCATAAATTATACTAACTTCAGCTCCTAAAAGAACTCATATAGGATTGCCTTTTTAGAAACAGAAATTTAACCTCACGGATGATGAATTCAACCTATGGCTGCTCCTCCTTTTTTCCAGAATTAGTTAAACTTTCTCTTTCTGAATCGGTTGCTCCTAAAACTTCTTGCTTTGCTATTTAAAGTTTTCTTCAAAAGTTTGCAGGTCGCCACCTTTTACAGTACTCTGTTTGGTTCTTAAAGTTTGTTCCTCAGGTTTGGGTTTGGGCTTGATTAGTTTCTTTGGTATAGATGAGAGTGAGCAGAGATAGTGGTGAGGATGTCTGCAAAGATTAAGAACACCCTAGTGGTGATGCTGGCTCTGTTTTGGGTTTACAAAAGGAAAAAGATGATCAGAATTTTGGGGTTGTTTTCTTCGGTTGTAGTGGAAATGAAAAGAAACGAGAATGATGATTATTCCCTTCCTATAGTTAAAGAGTAGATGTCCAGGTAGCTTGTGAAAAGGTACAACTAGCAGTTGAAAGCAGTGCAATTCAAGAATTGAATAGAATCAAGAAAAGTAGCAGAGTTAAACAAATTAGGATCCTAAAACTAACCCAGATGATATCACCTTCCCAATAGGTAATCAAAGAAACCAATCGCAGCTAATTACCAATTCCCCCAATATGCAAAATATCCTAAATTGCGAAAATATCACCTCCCAACTAAAAGATATGCGATTTTAAGAAAACTCTTAGGGTTAGAAAAGTTTGAACTTTGACTTCCTAGCCTATTCCAAGGGATAAATTCAGCAGAACAAGGACACAATTCTAAGAATCCAACATTTATGAGGTCATCCTAGTCAGCTTCCTCAATCCACAAGTCTACTGGACTTCCCCAGCTGATGTGAACCCCTAAACTCCACGCCGAGAAATCCAAGAACTCGATGCGGAAAGTGCCAAGGAAAGTCTGAATGCAAGACACAGCTCTTAACTTCTAGAATCCTTACCCTTGGATTCGGCAGACTACTAACTTACAAAGTAAATTAAACACGCAATTCGAACCAAGTGGAGAATAATAGAATCGAAACAAAGCTTAGTAATAGACAGAGCAATTATCTATTAGCCTATAGTTTCTGTAGCTTTTAGCAATTAACAAATATGCAAATTACATAAGCCCAAAATAAGGTGAGTAATTAAAGAAGTATAAAACTATAACTTATGTCATTTAATCAACTAAAGAATTTTGTGGTTGGCACCCCTATTTATAGGTATGGGGGTGTCCAAATTACAATAGGAAAAGAATAACTAAAAGCAACAAAAGAGGAAACCACTCAGAATTGGATTTTCCTTACAAACCAAGTCCTAAATGAGCAAGGACAATGGTGGATGAATTAAGTCACCTTTATGGAAAGGGTGAACGAAATTCTAACCTAATTAGACTAGGAAAAGAATTAAAATGGGAAACCAATCAAGAGATTGGTTTCTTACAAGAACCAAATCCTAAAGGAACGAGGATTGGATGAAAAAGGAAATTCAGCTGCCAAGGGGGAATGAGGTGGCCGAATTTTACACTTAAAAATAAGGAAATAAGAATTAGAAAAAATCACAAAAAGGTTTCAAGAAGGTAAACCTTTTTGGTAACTACTATCCTAGTAAGCCTAGTTGTAACAAACTTGTTACAACCTAACAAACTAGTAACAAACTTTGAGTAGAATTAGGTAACATGCACAAAACCTAATCCTTCTCTAACCTAAGCTTCCAAGTAGCGTGTGGACTGCTCCTTGTGGGCTTGGTCTGGCCGAAAATTGAAGGGAATGGACTCCATGGTGAGTTCGGCCCATTTTGAGATGGCGCATGGTGCTGATAGTGTAGGGAGCTTCAGGAATCTTCTGGAAACTCTCAGAATCATTTTGGAATGTCAAAAATCAAGATTTTCAAGATTCTTCAAGATTTAGTAAACTGCAAAATTCAAGATTTTCAAAAAAACTCAAGAACTTCAAGATTTGTCTCTTTAAAGTCCAAGAACCTTCCGGTTTCTTCAAGAACTTTAAGAAACGGCCCTTTCTTAATTGTGGAGAGTTTGGAGATGCCTTTCCTTCAAGGATCTTTGAATAGCATGACTCTTCTACTTCTCTTGGGATTCTTCTCAAGGGCTTTGCCTTCTGGTCGGCTTTCTGGATTCTGACTCATAACTTGTGTTATTTTTAACCTTGGATATCCTTATCACCAGCTCCCCGACCAGGACCTGTGCAGGACTCTAGCTACAAGCTAGCATTGCTCAGCCCATGCCTTGTGATTAGGGCACCACCATCGCTGGCTAACGCAATAGCCCTTCACTGGCCCGACCACTCAATGCATTCACGCGCACCTTGCAAGCCAATGTGCAAGCCACTTGCAAATGGAGCTTCCAAGAATCTGAGAAGGAAAGGTTTGGCATGTTACCTATTTCCTTTTCCAATAATAATTCTGATTAAATTAAGTTACCTAATTTGGTTACAACTTAATTTAATCTAGTAGTTACCTTTTTAGATTCTATTTTCCTTTCTTTTACAACTTGAATTTGAATTTACTTCTAGTTACCAAATTCAAGCTTTGCTCTTCTATTTTAATAATGGATTTTCGGGTATCATAACTATGGTACAACCAAATTACCTTTTCCTTGAATCATGTTCCTTTTGAATTCAAGTTGTAAAAGGGAACTAACTCTCGTTAGTTTCCAATTATATTTTGATTTCTTTTGTTGTTCCCTGAGCTTCTAGAATTCGCACCTCCCATCTATAAATAGGGGGTTTGACTTCCAAGTTCTGCGAGGGTTAATGAATTGAGTTTATAGGTTTATCCTTGGTTTAATTCTCCATATTTTGATTATTGAGCTTGTTAATATTTTGTATGATTTATTGGTTCAAGTTCTAAATTTAGAAGGTTATAGGTTCTTGCTCCGCCTATAATTCTGTTGATTCAACCTTTTCAAATCAATCTAGTCTAGGAATAATAATAGCTAGTCTCGCCTAAACTAGAGGGTATATTTTGAGTCTTCATGATGAGGGCATCCCTAGTCCATGAACAAGTCCATAGACAAATGAATCCAGTGAAGCTGAGGAGGTCCGAGTTCTACACAGAGCCCTACAATGCTTCAGGATCCAAGTCCATATCAAAGGGATCCACTTGTAGATATCATTGGGCCAATGATGTGGAGCAGAGCAAGAAGAGTTCGAGAGGATCTCAATAATCTTGTACAAGCTTACGCACAGGATGCACAATGATAGTAGAAGCCAACGCCTTGGAGAATAAAGCTGGAAAGGTCCAAATCGCAACTCTCCTTACAATTCTTGAAGAAGAGGCACAGATCACCATTCTGAAATGAAGAGAAGATTGTTCTTGAAGTTCTTGAAGACACCGGAAGGTTCTTGGACTTTAAAGAGACGTTTCTTGAAGTTCTTGATTTTCTTGAAAATCTTGAATTTCATATTTTGCAAAATCTTGAAGAGTCTTGAAATTCTTGATTCTGAAATGATTTTGGGAGATTCCAGAAGGTTCCAAAAGCTCCAAGGCTAAAAATAACACAAGTTATGAGTCAGAATCCACAAAGCCAACCAGAAGGCAAAGCCCTTGAGAAGAATGCCAGGAGAAGTAGAAGAGTCATGCTATTCAAAGATCCTTGAAGGAAAGGCATCTCCAAACTCTCCACAATGAAGAAAGGGTCGTTTCTTGAAGTTCTTGAAGAAACCGGAAGGTTCTTGGACTTTAAAGAGACATTTCTTGAAGTTCTTGATTTTCTTGAAAATCTTGAAGTTCGCGGTTTACTGAATCTTGAAGAATCTTGAAAATCTTAAAGAATCTTGCAATTCTTGATTTTTGACATTCCAAAATGATTCCGAGAGTTTCCAAAAGATTCCAGAAGCTCCCTACATCATCCACCTCATGCGCCATCATCATTGGGCCGAACCTCCCTTGAAGTCCACAACTCCAAGTTCGGCCAGCCCAACAACCTGCCAAGGACAGCCCAATTCGTATAATGGTAGGGTTTGCAATTAAGGGTTTTAGGGTAGAGTAAGGGATAAGGATTTATGCATGTTTCCTATTCCTACTCCTAGTTTGTTGCAAGTTAGTTAGGTTGTTACAAGTTTGTTACAACTAGATCAACTTGGTAGTTTCCAAAAAGGGATCCCTTCTTGATCTCCTTTTTTGATTAGGTTTTATAATTATTTATTAAGTATTTTAATGTGTAAATTCAGCCATATCTAATAGGGGGCAGCCGAATTAGGAAATAAACACCAAACCTAGTTCCTTTAGGTTTCTGGTTTGTAAGAAATCAATCTCTTAATTGGTTTCCAATTCTATCTCTTTTCCTTTTGTATTTTGGACTTTAATTTCATCCATCCTACTCTCTATAAATAGAGGGGGACAAAATTCATTGTTCCTGAGTTGATTAAATGATTTAAGTTATAGTTTCATACTTCTTTAATCACTCACTTTATTTTGGGCTTCTGTAATTTGCATGTTTGTTAATTGCTAAAAGCTACAGAAACTATAGGCTAATAGATAATTGCTCTGTCTATTGCTAAGCTTTTTTTTTATTCTATTATTCTCCACTTGGTTCGAATTACGTGTTTAATTTACATTGTAAGTTAGTAGTCTGCCGAATCCAAGGGTAAGGATTCTAGAAGTTAAGAGCTACGTCTTGCATTCAGACTTTCCTTGCCACTTTCCGCACGAGTTCTTGGTTTCCACGGCGTTGGGGTTCAGGGGTTTACATCAAATACTTTTTTTATTATGTTGTTCGAATGCCCCTATTTATAGAAGAGGGAATTCAAAAATCTAGTGGAAAACAACTAGGAAAATGATGAGGGCATCCCCAGCCCGTCGACAAGTCCAAGCAGAGAGGATCAACAAGTAGATGCAGAGGACTCGAGAAAGGAAGCAGAGCCTGTTCGTGTACTACACCGAGGCCCAGTTATGCTACAGGACCCGAGCCCATTCCAGAGAGATCCATTTGTAGATATCGTTGGGCCAATGACATGCAGAAGGACAAGGAAATTAAAGGCCGACCTTGAAAACCTAGTCCAAGAATGTTCCCAACAAGCCCAGATGGTATCCGGCGCACAAACCCCTGAAGATAAAGCCCAGAAGAGTCAGAAGGGTAAAATGGTCATTTTACTCACCATTTCTGAAAAGGGGTCTGAATTGAAGAATCATGAAGAAATGAAGAATTTGTAAAATTTGAGTTTCAGAAATGATTCCGGAAGCTTCCAGAAGCTTCCTACACTTTTCACAGACACGCCATTGAGTTTTGGGCCGAATTCACTTGCAACCCACCTTCATAAATTCGGCCAGCCCAGACCCAAAGGAAGGAGAGGAATCCAAAATTGGAAGCCCAATGGAGCAGCCCACATCCGAATTTGAGTTAGGGTTTTGAAGGAGTTAGTTTGAGTTTACAACTCCAATTAATTCTAGTAGTTTATTTCATTTTTACTTCTAATTAATTGGATAAATTTCGGCTGCCATTATCCCTTAATACAACCGAAATATTATCACTTAAACAAACCTAGTTCCTTTAGGTTTGTTTCTTTTCAAGAATCAATCTCTTGGTTGATTTCTACTTCTTAGTTTTGATTCATTTCTACTTCTTTATTTAGCTAGGAATTTTGGCTAGATACATTAGTGAGAAAACCGAATTTTATCTTCAACTAAACCTAGTTCATTTAGGTTTCAGTTTGTAAGGAATCAATCTCTTGATTGAATTCCAATTTTAATTGTTTTCTACTTCTTGTACTGTAGAATTCGACCACCTACTACTATAAATAGGGGTCCTATTCTCCATTATTCAACACACAATTTTGATTCAAGTAATAGAATAGTATAGTTTTATACTTCTTGAATCATTCTCTTATTTTGAGCTTTCGTAGTTTGCATGCTTTGTGAATTACTATAAGTTTAGAAACTATAGCTTTTTAGGTAATTGCCCTGCCTAGAATGCATGTCTTTGTTTCGACTCTTTTGTTCTTGATCTTGGTTCGATTTGCATGTTTAAAATTAGCTTAGGTTAATTTTAGTAGACTGCCGAATCCGAGGTAGGGATTCCAGAGATTCAGAGCTGCGTCTCGCAATTTCCAGACTTTCCTTGGCAAGTATTCCGCATCTGAACTCCGGTCCACATCAGAAAAGGAAATAGAATTGGAAACCAATCAAGAGACTAATTTCCTTTACAATACCAAAACCTGAAAGAAGTAGGTAATGGAATAGAAAAGGAAACAGGAAATTCAGCTGCCCTATGGATAAGTATGGCTGAATTTGATAGCCAAAACAAGTAGGAAAAGAATTGGAAATCCTACTCTAAAAAGGAGATCAAGAAGGGATCCTTTTTGGAAACTAACAAACTAGTCTAGTTGTAACAAACTTGTAACTAACTAAACCAACTTGTAACAAACTAAGGGCAAAATAAGGAACATGCACAAACCCTTATTTTCCCCCAAACCCAAACCCTTATTTTAGCACAACCCTAGCATGGGATTCTTGTTGTGGGCTGGCCGAACTCTCTTGGTGGAATGGACATTGGGTCAGCCCAATTGGGATGGCGCATGGTTGAATGGTGTAGGGAGCTTCCGAAATCTTCTAGAATATCCCGAAATCATTTCGGAATCAAAATTTTCAAGATTTTCAAGATTCTGCAAAATATAAAATTCAAGATTTTCAAGAAAATCAAGAACTTCAAGAACGTCTCTTTAAAGTCAAAGAATTTCTGGCGTCTTCAAGAACTTCAGGAAACAGCCTTCTCTTCATGGTGGAATGGAGATTTGCGCCTCTTCTTCAAGAATTGTAAGGAGAGTGGCAATTTGAACCTTTCTAGCTTTATTCTCCAAGGCGTTGGCTTCTACTATCAATTGAGCATCCTGTGCACAGGCTTGTACAAGATTGTTGAGATCTTCTTGGACTCTTCTTGCTCTGTCCACGTCATTGGCCCAACGATATCTACAAGTGGATCCCTTTGATATAGACTTGGATCCTGAAGCATTGTAGGGCCTTGGTGTAGAACTCGGACCTCCTCAGCTCCTCTGGACGCACTTGTCTGTGGACTTGTCGATGGACTAGGGATGCCCTCATCATCCCCTCCCGATTGAAAAGGATTTGACCTCAAATCTTCATCCTGCTCATAAGTAAACGGAGACAAGTCAACTACATTAAATGAAGTACTAACACTATACTCACCTAGTAAAGCAAGCTTGTAAGCATTAGGCCCTATCTTGGACACAATTTGAAAAGGCCCATCGCCCCTTCAAAGGAGTGAAGCCGTAGGCAACTTCGAATGGACAGAACCCTGTCGAGAAGTGCTTGGCGCGATTATAGGCAAACTCTGCAACCGGTAAGAGTTCTTCCCAACTCTTAAGATTCTTCTTTATCAAAGCCTGAAGGAGATTGCCAATAGTGCGGTTGGTGACTTCCGTCTGGCCATCCGTCTACGGATGACTTGTAGTCGAAAATAGGAGTTTAGTACTGAGGCGTGACCACAAAGTCTTCCAAAAGTAACTCAAAAATTTGACGTTGCGATTTGAAACAATGTGCGCGGAATCCCATGAAGTCGAACTATCCCTTGAAAGAACAAGTCTGCAACATGTTTGGCATCATCTAATTTCCTACAAGGAATAAAGTGAGCCATCTTAGAAAAACGATCGACTACGACAAATAGAGAGTCATTACCTCTTTGCGTCCTTGGGAGACCTAGAATAAAATCCATAGAAATGTTAGTCAAAGGTAAAGAAGGTATAGGTAAAGGCGTGTAAAGTCCATGAGGTTTAGATGTAGATTTAGCTTTTAAACAATTAATGCAACGAGTGCAAACATGTTGTACATCTTTTCGTATATGAGGCCAATAAAATGCTCCTGTAACACATCCTAATAAAAATGCTCCTGTAACACATCAAGTGTCTTATGTACACCAAAATGACCCATAAGTCCCCCATTGTGAGCTTCATGAACCAGTAATTAACGGAACTACGCGGATGCATAACCTATGTTCCCTAAACAAGAACCCATCATGTCTATAGTACTTATGGAATGCACCAGATTCACATGCTTCATATATGGTATCAAAATCAAGATCAGAAGCGTATAAATCCTTTAGATATGCAAAGCCTAGCAAAGAATGATCTAAAATAGCTAGAACTTCATACCTGCGAGATAGAGCATCAGCAACCAACTTATCTTTCCCCTTCTTATATTTTAATAATGCAAGGAAAAGTTTCAATGAATGCAACCCATTTAGCATGACGTCTATTTAACTTACCCTATCCCTTTAAATGTTTAAGGGACTCATGATCACTATGTACAACAAATTCCTTGGCCATTAAATACTGTGACCAAGTCTCTAAGGCACGGACCACTGCATAGAGCTCCTTATCGTAAGTTGGATAATTCAAGGCAGCTCCCTTCAACTTCTCGCTAAAATAGGCGATTGGCTTATCTTCCTGCATTAAACTGCTTCAATCCCTATACCTGAAGCATCACACATTAGTTCAAAAACTCTATCAAAATCATGTAATGCTAAAATAGGGGCATGAGTGAGATCATGGTTAAGAACCATAAAGGTATTTTCCTGAGCTTGGCCCTACAAGAATGGCACATTCTTCTTGCACAACTCGTTCAGAGGCGCTGCTTTGGTGGAAAAGTCCTTCACAAACCGTTAGTAAAATCCAGCTAAACAGTGGAAAGACCTTACATGTGTGGCCATTGTTGGTGTAGGCCACTCCCTAATGGCTTTCACCTTGGCGCCGTCATCTTTAACACCATCTTTAGAGACCACAAAATTGAGAAACACAACTTCCTCAACACAGAAAGTACATTTCTTCACATTGGCATATAACTTATTAGCATGAAATTAAATTAACACCAAGCGAACATGATGTGGACGGTTGTACACATGCGGATTAAGTTGCAAGGACCTTGTGATTAAGCGGCGAGCTCGTATAACACTACTAATTTACTTTCAAAAATCAGAGAAACAAAAGAACTTAACCTAAGCTAATTTGTTTTAGATTTAAACCAAGTGTAAGAAAGGAGTTTTGAACATGCGAATAATTAGGTAGAGCAAGTAACCTAATTAGCTAAGTTCATGCAATTATGTAAACTACGACATGCAAATACATTAAGCAATAAAAGGATGGTACTCAAACATTTAGTTTTATGATCTAAATACGCATAATTTATTAATGAGGTTTAGGCTGCTATTTATAAGCAAGGACAGCCGAAATTATTACAAGAATTAGAAAAAGAAAAGAAGTAGAATTGGAAATTAACCAAGAGGTTAATTTCTGTTACAATACCAAACCCAGAAAGAAGTGGGTAATGGTAAAATAATAAGGAAATTTTGGTCAACCCTTCTTTTAGTGGCAGCCGAATTTACAATCTTAAAACAAGAAGGAAAAGAATAAAATTCCTACTCCAAAAAGGAGATCAAGAAGGAACCCTTTTTGGAAACTAATTAAACTAAGGGCAAAATAAGGAAACATGCACAAATCCTTATTTTCCCCAAAACCCTAACCCTTAACTTTCAACCCTAACTAATTAAGTTGTAACCCTAATTAATTGAGCTGGCCGTGTGGGCTTTTCCTTGGGCTTGGCCGATCTGAATTGTTGCGAAATGGACTCCATGCGTTTGGGTCGGCCCAATTTGATGTCGCATTTATGGAATGGTGTAGGGAGCTTCTGGAATCTTCTGGAACCTCCCGGAATCATTTCGGAATCAAGATTTTCAAGATTCTTCAAGATTCTCCAAAATATGAAATTCAAGATTTTCAAGAAAATCAAGAACTTCAAGAAATGTCTCTTTCACATCCAAGAACCTTCCGGCGTCTTCAAGAACTTCAAGAAACAACCCTTTTCTTTATTGTGGGGAGTTTGGAGATGTATTGGCTTCAAGGATCCTTTTGAATCGAATGACTCTCACACTCTTCTCGGCATTCTTCTCAAGGGCTTTGCCTTCAGGTTGGCTTCGTTGATTCTGACTCATAATGTGTTGTTTTTAGCCCTGGATGTCCTCATCAGAACATGTTCTACATGCGATTTCATGTCTCTAGAATAGATCAAGATATCATCAAAATAAACCACAACAAACTTCCCTATAAACTTTCTATGCACATGATTCATTAATCTCATGAAAGTACTAGGTGCATTTTTTAGGCCCAAGGGCATTACTAACCACTCAGACAAACCAAATTTAGTTTTAAAAGCAGTTTTCCATTCATCTCCCTCCCTCATGCAAATTTGATGATAGCCCTGTGTCAGATCTATTTTAGTGTAAACCGTTGAGCCATACAAGTCCTCTAACATGTCATCAAGCCTAGGAATAGGATGCCTATACTTGATTGTTATCTTATTAATAGCTCTACAATCAACACACATTTTCCATGTACCATCTTTCTTAGGGATAAGAATTACGGGTACAGTACAAGGATTAAGTGATTCCCTTACCTGACTGTTAGCCAAAAGCTTGTCGATCTGCTTCTGCAACACTTTTGTTTCCTCTGAATTTGGTTTGTAAGCAGGTCAATTTGGAATAGAGGCGCCAGGTACAAAGTTGATCTGATTTCAATCCTACGTAGAGGCGACAGCTCTCCTGGAAAGACATCGTTGTATTCCTGCAACAAAGAGTCGACTTCCATAGGAATATCCCGAGGAACGTCGATAGGGTTAGCACAATTATCTTTATATACTAAAACTATTACACAACCTTTTGCAGCTAACACCTGTTCTACTTCCCCTACTGTAGCAAAAAAGCTACTCTTAACTTCTTCTTAGTTATGCTTATCTGAGTTCGTGATGAGGCCATCCCCAACCCATCGACAAGTCCAAGTAGAGAGGATATGCAAGTTGAGGCAGAGGACTCGAGAAAGGAAGCAGAGCCTATTCGTGTGCTACATCGAGGCCCAGCTATGCTCCAGGACCTGAGCCCGTACCAGAAAGATCCATTGGTAGATATCGTTGGGCCAATGACACAATTTTTATTCAAGTAATAGAATAGTACAGTTTTATACTTTTTGAATCATTATCTTATTTTGAGCTTTCGTAGTCTGCATGCTTTGTGAATTACTATAGGTTTAGAAACTATAGCTTTTTAGGTAATTGCTTTGCCTAGAATACATGCTTTTGTTTCGACTCTTTTGTTCTTAAACTTGGTTCGATTTGCATGTTTAAAATTAGCTTAGCTTAATTTTAGTAGACTGCCGAATCCGAGGTAGGGATTCTATAGGTTAAGAGCTACGTCTCGCAATTTCCAGACTTTCCTTGGCAAGTATTCCGCATCATGAACTCTGGCCCACATCAATTGGTATCAGAGCCAAGGCTGGTTGCGTGACAAGAGGAGGCTGAAGTAACTCGGCCAAATCATCAGGTGTTTTCTAATCCTTGTTAGTCTTGATTTATTCTTGAAATTCTCGAAATTAGAACGCTCCTTCTTAAGAAAATTTTTTTAAGAAGACTATTTTGGTACTGCCCTATTGTTTTAAACATAAAACCAAAATTTTCTATTGGAAAAGAAAAGGAAAACCGAGAATATTTCAGTTTTTTTTCAAAACCGCTAAAAAAAATAACAACAAGGTGTTGCTTTCAATCGGATCCTAGAGTCCTTCTAATTGTTTGGTTTTGCAACACCACAAAGGGTCACCACCTAGCGGCACTAGGGTTTGCTTGCTACAAATCCTAGGGTCCATTCGACCTTCTTTTAGCAACCAAACAAGGCTAACTTGCGATTTAATTTGTTACTCCCTTTGTGCAACTTCTATAGTGAGTTTTGCGGCTAAAGTTAAGCAGCTCACTTTGTTTATGCAATTTGCAAATTCTCTGTGCTACTTCTTACCCCTTGCTTATAAAATCCGTGGTTAGCCAAAAAAAAAAAAGTAAAAATCACTTTTTTTTTCGGGGTAGCCAAACTTTTGGAATTTTGCATTTTTGCAGGGGGGTTACTATTTTCGCAACTTTGGGGTAAATTTTTCTAGAAGCTCTTAGTTAGTGGAAATTGGTTTCTTGATTACCTATAGGGTAGGTGATCACATCTAGGGTAGTAATATTCCTAATTCGTTCAAATCTGCTTATTATGTCTTGCTTCTTTCACTTGAATTGCTCTGTTTTCTCCTTAAACTGAATACTTTTCGTGCTACCTTATACGCCTACTCTGCACTATAACTTGAATTTTGTCATCGTGCGCATTACATTAATTTCTTGAACTTTGAGGGCTTCACCCCGAAAGTTCCTTTGTGTGCACATCTTATTCGAGTTATACCATAAAAAAAAAAATTCTTTTTGAAAAGTTTTTCAAACAAAATAGAACCAAGTTCTGTTTTTAAAACTTTCTTTGCTACATTCCTATATAGTTTCGTGCTTGTGTGATTTACTTGTTGCTCATTACCATTGCTCAATATCTGAGAACTTTGACTTGTATATAGGATTGAGGTAAAAGGTTGAGCGATACAGCATACAAGGGCCACCAACCCTACGAGTGAATACACTGGTTTGTGTGTAGCTTGTTAGGAGGGCACTACTAGGGGGATAAGGGAGTAAGGTTACTCTACTCATTTTTCCTTGTTCTTAGCAAGAATCCTTTTTTTGGTTACTTATAATATCAGGAGGTAGTTTCGGACCTGTCGAAAATGAGCAACTTCTGGCTGCAATTACAAAACTATCAGCGCAATTCACAGACCTCAGTGGCGAGGTCACAGATATTAAGGCTGCCCAAGATGCTAGGCGTGAAGCAGAGGAGGAGGAACACATCTCTCACCCCAACGCCGGCGCCAACGACGAGCCTTACGATGGTCTACGTCAGTTAAAGACAACGGTGCCATCCTTTGCAGGCGGTACCAATCCTGAAGAATACTTAGACTAGGAGATTAAGATGGAGAGAATTTTTGAGCTCCACTCAATTCCCGAGCACAAAAAGGCTCCACTCATGGTGGTCAATTTCACTGAATATGTACTTGTTTGGTGGAATCAAGAGTTGGACCAAAGGCGCAACACTTCGCCTATGAGAGCTCGAGCTCCACCTCTAACATGGTTTGATCTGACTACAGCAATGCGTAAGACTTTCATTCCAGCGTATTATTTTAGAGAGTTGTATAAGAAATTACATACACTTGTACAAGGATCTTTGACTGTAGATGAATATTACAAGAAGTTAGAGATGGCCAAGATCAGGGCCAATGTCTACGAGGACGACGCCGCCAGTATGGCTCGCTTTCTAACCGGCCTTAACAGAGGGACAGCATTAGCAATGGAATTACAGAATGCCACCAGCCTAACAGACATGCTGCACAAAGCTAGTGTAATGGAGGAGTACATGAAAACTGTCCAACCGGTTAGGACGCCATCCAGTGCCCCAGCCACCTGGAGGAAGAATCCGGTGTACTCTCCACCCGCTAAGAAGCCTTTCAACTCTGAACGCAAAGCTATCCAGGATGCACTATTCACCTTATCTTCATCTTCATCCGCAGCTAAAATGTCGTTCACTCCCAGGATGCCAATAACGTCTCTTTAAAGTCCAAGAACCTTCCGGCGTCTTCAAGAACTTCAAGAAACAGCCTTCTCTTCATTGTGGAATGGTGATTTGCGCCTCTTCTTTAAGAATTGTAAGAAGAGTGGCAATTTGAACCTTCCCAGCTTTATTCTCCAAGGCGTTGGCTTCTACTATCAATTAAGCATCCTATGCGCAAGCTTGTACAAGATTGTTGAGATCTTCTTGGACTCTTCTTGCTCTGCTCCGCGTTATTGGCCCAACGATATCTACAAGTGGATCCCTTTGATATGGACTTGGATCCTGAAACATTGTAGGGCCTCTGTGTAGAACCCAAATGATGTGAACCCTTGATTCTAACTTGTGAAAACAAGAACTCAATGTGGAAAATTGCCAAGGAAAGTCTGTATGCAAGACGCAGCTCTCAAAACTCTAGAATCTTTACCCTTGAATTCGGCAGACTACTAATTTAACAAGTTAAATTAAACACGCAATTCGAACCAAGTGAAAAATAATAGAGGGTAAAACAAAGCATGCAATTAGATAGAGCAATTATCTAATTAGTCTATAGTTCCTGTACTTTAGCAATTAACAAAGCATGCAAATTACTTAATCCAAAATAAAGATGAGTGAATTAATAAAGTATAAACTTATCAATCAATTAATCACTGTAAAATAATGAAGTGCAGCACCCCTATATATAGGTAGAGGATGCATGAAAATACAAGAGAAAATAAGGAAAGAAAACAAGAAAGGAATTTCGGCAGCACAAAGAAGGAATTGCCGAAATTGCAAGGAAGAAAAGAAGAAGGAAATTTCGGATTTTCTCCTTAAAAGGAAGAAGGAAAACCGAAAAGAGAAAAGGAGAGAAAAGAGAAGGGGAAATTCAGATTTCACCCTTAAGAGAAAAAGGTAAAAACTGAAAAGAAAAGGAGAAAGAAAAAGAGGAAACTAGAAGAGAATTCTGGTAACATGCACAAAACCGTAATTCTCCTCCTAACCCTAACCCTAATTGTGAATTGCTTCTCCTTGGGCTTGGGCTTGGCCGAATGTGGGTTCATGGAGTGGACTTGATGGATTCGGCCCAATTGATGTAGCATGATGATGTAGATGAAGCTTTCGAAATCATTTCAGAAGCTAAAAAAAAAACATTTCACTTCTAAAATTCTTCAAACTTCATGAAATCTCCATTTCTTTACTGGAAATACTTGTAGTTACCATTTCCACCATTTCCTTAGCTCGTAAATACCATTTCCACCATTTACACAGCTTGGAAATACCATTTCCACCATTTCCTTAATTAGAAGGACTAGTATTCACCATTTCCACCTTGATAGAGAGTAGGGTAACTCTTGTAAGCTTTATTTCTTTCTCATTGAGTTCATTGGAGCTAGATATGAGCTGGGCTTCTGTAGTACACCTTTGAACAAAGTTTGCAAGGTCTGCTTTGAGCTTTGAAGTCCTCTTGCAAGTTATTGGCCCAACTATATCAATGAACGGATCTCTCTGATATGGACTTGGATCGTGGAGCATTGGCAGGCCTCGATGAAGCACTCGAACCTCAACTGCACTCTCTGCACCATCTTCTGGATCCACTTGAGCTGGACTTGTCGATGAGCTAGGGGCATTCACATCACCGGACCTCCTCAGCTCCTCTGGATGCACTTGGCTGTGGACTTGTCGATGGACTAGGGATACCCTCATCAAATAGTAGGTCTTACAATCATCTCATATAGGCTCGGCATATTTCTCTCTTTGATTTTTCAAATTCAACAAATGCGTAACCACGTTAGGCACCAGTTATTGTAAACTAAGAACGCAAAGAATTAATTTGCATATATTCAGTCTAAAATTCAAATGTAAACTATATTTATCACAAAAGATTGTATTGAAAGATAATAATAGGACTGATGAGCACATATTATAAACAAAGAGTGAGGAGTATAACACATCACGGAAATATGCATTAGAGAAAAAATGGTCACGATATTTTGGAAAGTAGATTTCTAGTCACGCAACTTTCATTTTCGAGCGAAAATGGTCATTCTGTGAAGTGCTCCATTAAATCCCTAACGGGAGCAAACTTTTGAGGACAAAATCATCTGATTCCCTATTCATTTGTCTTACATTTTTCTTATTTTACTTTTATTACAAAACAACCCCACAATCTTTTGATTTTTGAAATTTTTGTCCAAAAATAAAATTTGTTGTATAACACTAACAATATTACTGAAATAGTAACTATTCTTAATATTATGATATATTCAAGTTTTGATATGAATATTTCTGTTGTAAATTATAATATTTGTTATTTAAGATAGTTTAATAATTCATTTTTCATATTTAATTTTTTTAAATAACTAAAATATTTTAGTCTTCATTAAAAAATAAGTTAGGTCCATTTTAAAAAAATAAAATTTAGGGGCAAAATTTTAAATTATCGACTTCTCCCCTTTCGTCTCTCTCTTTCTTCTTTTTTTTCTTTTCATGTTTTTGTTTCTTTCTTTTTTCATTTTGAATCCACATTCAACGCCAATCATTGCCTTCCACCATCAACCTTCAGGTTTCTTCATCTAGAGAAAAGCTTCCCTCGTAAACCCTCTCCTTCTCAAATTCAATTTCTGCTTCTCCTTCCCCTTTGAAGAAACTTCCATTTTCTCCTTATTCAACCAAACTTTAAACCCAGTTCCCAGCGTCGTCTTCAAGCCTCAAGGAAGCAATCACAGGAGGAGAAAGAAGATGTTTCAACAAAAAAATAGATTATGCCTAGAATTTTTCACTGAGGAATACAGAGCAGAGAACCCGGAAGTTTAAAAAAAAAATACAGAAAAAACAGAAGTGAAAAAAACCCATCAAAACCAAGAACCCAAAGGTGAAGAAAAAAATACACTAGAATCCTTCAGTTTTTAAAAGAAAATCCATAACTAAAAATTAAAAAAATAAAAAAAAAAACAAAGAACCCTACTGCGTTTTCTTGCTTGGCCATGGGAAGACCCAACAACAAATAGCAAGCCAGATCTGAACCACCCCATTTTGCCAAATCCCCCACATCTGAGCTCTGCAAAATCGAGGCATTCATCTACTCACCAATTTCTAAATCCAGTCTCTTAGTTTCATTAATTAAAAATAATCCAACAATTGCTTGAGGCTCTGTAACAAGTTTTTTCTCTTAAACTAACCGGAGGAGATAACTACGACATCAAATTCTGGAATAATTCCATGAAGGCTTTGTCTGGAATATCAAGGTGGAGCATGTCTAATTCGATCGGAAGAGGGGGTGGGGGGAGAAGAAAAAAGGGGCAGAGGAGAAGTGAGAGGAAGAGGAGGGGCGGTTGAGGAGGGGGAAGGAAAGGATTAGGAGGGCGGCGGAGCGATAGAATTTTAGGGATGACGATTTCTTCTTTTTTCTTTCCTTTTTGTTTTGTTTGTTTATTCGGTTGCTGTGAGTAGGGGTGATAACGAGCCGAGCCGAGCCGAGCTTTGACGTGTTCATTTATTGTTCATTTATTTATCGAGCTTAAAATCTTGTTCATGTTCGTTTATTTATTAATGGAGCCGAGCCGAGCTGAGCCGAGCTTTGACGTGTTTATTTATTGTTCATTTATTTATCGAGCTTAAAATCTTGTTCGTGTTTGTTTATTTATTAATTGAGCCGAGCAGAGCTTGTTCATGTTCGTTGTCAGCCCTAAGTGTCATGCTCATCTATTTATAAGGAATTTTCCTCCCAAATCTTCTCTCATTTTCGATGTGGGATTGGGTGAAATTCACCTCAAAACTGTGAAATAAAATAAATTTGGCCTTATATAGATTCGAACTCTAGTTCCCTTACTTCTCCTTTTAATGTCTTACCACTGCACCAAATTTATTTTCATGTTGTATGTATGAAAGATAAATTATATATGTATTTTATCCTTCGTAAAAATTGTTTTTCCTTATCGAGCTGTTCACGAACGTAATCGAGCCGAGCTCCCTTTTGTTCATTTATTGTTCGTTTATTAATCGAGCCTAAAATTTTGTTCACGTTCATTTATTAATAAATAAACGATCTCGAACCGTGCTTTTAACGAGCCGATCCCGAGCTTGTTCGTGAACGTTCGTGTTCGTTCTCAGCCCTAGCTGTGAGAAAGAAGATGACCATTTTTTAGGTTTAGACAATTTTGCCCCCGCTTAAAATCCTCCGTTAAGGAGCTAGTTAACGAAGCCACTTCATGGAATGACCAATTTCGCTCGAAAATGAAAGTTACGTGACAGAAATTAGGATTTCCAAATTTTCATTTTTTGCTCTAATGCATACTTCCGTGATGAGTTATGCATTTCACTCTAAAACAAAAGCCAGGTGTGTAGTTCTCTCTTCTCTAAATTTTTTTTTGTGCTACATGATGGAGTAATTCACTTACATAAAAGAAAACATAAAGAAACTAGTATTATACCATTGATAGGTTCCATCCTTACATATGAATTTGTTTCTCATTTAAACCAACATCATATATGCAAGGTGAGTGAACTTTGCTAGAGCAACAACAAAACCTTTATTCCACCATATTGGGTAAACTATATGGATCATATCTCACCATCGTATTCATCTATGACACAAGGCTTCATTTATATCTTAATATAGCATGGCTTCTTCTTTCTTTCTTTTTTTGTCCTTTCCTGTTCCTTTTAGGTCTTCCCCTAATATGATTTGATATTTCTATTCTCTATATGTAATACTGAGGCATTCAAGGTTCTTTCATGTCCAAATCATTTTTAACTATGCATCTCTCATTATTTTCATCTATTGGTGCTAGCCTTACTTTCTTTTTAATGCATTCAATATATATTTTTTTTCAACTCACCCATAACTTAATTCTATCTAACCCAGTGTATAAATATCCACCGAGTAATCTGTTTTCTGCTACCCTCATATTTGGTTCATGTTCAAGGTGAGTGAACCGTGAGAAGGAAAAACATTGCTGAACATGATAGGGTGTCATTTTACCTTTTCTGTAGCAATGACGAAAGATAAAATTAAATCAGAAATTAATATTACATGTGTCAACTTGATTGTGCATAACAACAAATATAAGTTGCTTAACATAAATCATCATTAATAATGTCCAGATAATAATTATGTGAAATTAAACATCACTTCAATAAGATTAACATAAATCATCATTAATAATGTCCAGATAATAATTATGTGAAATTAAACATCACTTCAATAAGATAACCACATCAAAAGCCTACCTATATGTCTAACCAATCTCAAGTTTTTCACCTTGCCATATTTGCTCATAGCCTGAAGAAATACACAAAACTCAAAATAATCAATTCAACAAATTAGGCGAAAGGAATAATCTCTTCAACAAAAAGTGTAAATAGGAAGAGCATAAAACAGTTGAGTATTCAGACATGTCACCTAGTGAAGAGTTTCATTAGTGGTGAAGTGGGAAAGACAACCCACAAAGATTGTGGAAGAAGGATCACCAGTAACCTTTGGATCATCGAAAGGGTCATTTGAAAACCCCTAAGAAACCAAAGACCCAGTGAGAAAAAGCTTGAAAACTGGCAATAAAGATCGAAAGTCACAGGGACTGATAAGTTTAGGGCATGTTCTTTTGTGGGTTCTCAGACCTGGTTTGGCCCTTTTTTTTGGGTTCAAAACCAACCCAATGTTTCTTACTCATTTTTTAACCCAAAAACTAAGACCAATTTCTTAACCCCACTGCCGCCGCCGCCACCCTCTTCCGCTTGCAACCGCCACCGGCCTCCTCCTCTACTTCTTCTTCCTCAACCCATTCTTCTTCTTCTTTTTCTTCCTCCTCCACCTTCTTCTTCTTCTTCTTCTTCTCCTTCTTCTTCTTTTGCAGGCGTTCAATTCCTTCAGGAAAGGTATTAGATTGATAAATTCTATCCTTTTTTCAATTCCGTTTTACAGGCTGAGATGAGAGATCTTTTGATGGATGCAATTATTGGTTGAATGATTTTGATTTTTGTGTTTGTGGGTCTGGCAGGGATTGGGATCTTGGACTGGAAATGTCGACATTGGTGGCGGAAATGAGTGTTAGCGGTGAAAAGGTAATTAACTCTTTGAACCTTGGTGTGTTTGAATCTGGTTCTTCCCCGAAGAATTCAACCAATGGTAATGCTGTTGAAACAGAAAAAAAAAAAAAAAAAAAGGAAGAAGAAAAATTGGATTTTGGGGGTTTAGGGTTTAGACCGGTTGTGGCGGCGACGGCGACGGCGGTGGTGAGGCGGCGGAGGGGCGGACCCGGTGGTGGTGGAATATGTGTTTACGTTTTGGGTTGAAACCATTGTTTCTTTGTTTTGGGCACAAACCCCTTTGGACTCAACCTAAAACTCAAACTCGTTCTCAACTCGGCCTAAAGAACAGGCCCTTCCAAAGGACCAAAATAAGGCAATAAAAATAGGGTCTTGGAAAACTGAAATTACATAGGTCGGAATTGGAACAAAGGAGAGCTCTAAACAGCATTATCGCGAGGATGAATGTGAGTTCCATCAATACTCATCTTCTTTCTTGCTTCTTCTTCCTTTGGTAGAGATCTCTCTTATGTAAGGAGTATTCATTTCTTCTTGAACGGTGTCGTCCTGGTATGTTTCTTTTTAGTTAATCCGTTCATTAAAAATAGAATGGTTCATTTTGAAAAATATTTTTGTTCCAATAGAAGAGTCCAATTTCAAAATTTTTACTTCTCTTACTTACCCTTACTAATATAGTATAATCTTATGTGGTTCACAATTAGTCCATAATTAATAATTACAGATATAAATAGAATAAAGTATATCAAATTAGCTAATTTAGTTGTTGTACCGTAACATTTATAATAAGTTGTACATTTGTCAAAGTGGACCTTTAAATGGAACAGAGGGAATACTAATTTTCCTTTTTTGTAATATGTATTAAAAATACCTTACATGTACCATTTTTATTTTTCTAAAATTTAAAATTTCTCAAATATAACTTATTTTTAATTTTTATTATTTTCATTTTATTCTAAATTAACATATTAGGACAAAATGTTGGAAAAAAAAATTAAGCTCACTCGTCAAATTTTATTCGTATACCACCTTTAAACAACGTCATTTTGAAAAGAAAAGGAAAAAACTCTTATAAAACAATATTAGTTTGTTTTAAAATGGTATAAAACAAGTTAGAGACATTACATTCACAAACAAAATATATAGTCAAACAAAAACCAAAATCAGTTTACCCAATTAGAACAGAACCTCAAACAAGAGGGGGGGGGGGGGGGGGGGGGGGGGGGGGGGGCAAACCAAACTATATCAACAAGAAGCTTTCCAACTAGTGAATCACCGAATTACAACTAAAAGTAGTATTACAAAGTGAGATCTTCTAATGAAATGGAGGAAGTAAAATAATAAGAAATTACAATAAACTCTATGACATAATCGGGTTGACAACTGTTATTGCCAGAATAATAATTAAAATACATAGCAAATTTTTGCTTTTTTTTTTCCTAAATTACCCTCTATTACTCCAAATCCTCATCTTACTTACGACTACAGTTCTTTAGTTTTGCTTTTACCGCTTTAAATTTATATTTTTATTTCTCCAGTTCCTACGATGCAATTCTGAAACTGTTTTTCTCTTGAAGCTTTCCCAACAAGTGGATGTAAAAACCCAACCTTGATGGCCCATGAATATATCCGGGGGGAAGGGAGACAAAGAAATATAAAATGCTCCATGGTTTCTTCAAAATAACTTAACTAGAGTTTTTGATGATGTTAATGTGACCAATTTTCTAGTCATCCATACAAAAAAAAGAAGATCTTTAGTTCTTACATTATATGTGCACAGAATGATTAACAATTTGAAGAAAGGAAGAAAAAAGAAAAAACCGAGGCGAAGGCCAGGCATGATTTTCAGCAATATAGAACTAAAGCAACCTTCTGGTCCTTCCTCCTTCCCCCAATCTAAGAACAAAATTTACACAGTAATTAGAGATAAAAGAAACAATAATAAAATCCCAATATCACAATTATGAGGGAGGATTGTGTTGGTGAGGTTCTTTACGTTGAGAAGGGTCTTTGGGCGCTCTTGTTGGGGATGTGCATCACGAGAAAGAGGAAGACTCTAGCAGGGCTGTTGAAGGCTCAAAGTATCAGGAGAGGGAAAGAGATTGTTATAGGTGTAGTGGTGTAGAAGTAAGCCACGAATAGAAGTACGCCAGATAAAAAAAAGGTCATCATGGCAAGGAGCGAAGGTTTCAATCTAGTTATGGTTGTCGACGTCGTTTAAATTGGGCCAATTGAAAGAGAAGCATCGAATTGTGACGAAGAGAGGAGGAGTGTCGCTGAAATTGGGTAGGGGAAAAGAGAATATCAAAAAAAATTATAGCAGTAAATTAAAAAATTGGAGCAGCAAGTGAGAGCCAGATGAAGTAATAGAGGGCAATTTATGAAGAAGGATGAAAATTTGCTCTAGATCCTAATTTCTACTTTGGCAATAAGACCTGCCAGTCGGGTTTCCCCCTTTTGCAATCTAACCTAATTTCCAAATCAAAAGGAAAAATTACAAATTTAATCCCTTTTGTTTGAGCATGTTGCACTTTTGGTCCATTACGTTTATTGATGTAAAAATAGTCTCTTATGTTTGCATGTTGTTGTAGTTTTGGTCCCTATACCAGATTATGGACAATTTTGAGTAGTTAAATGGGAGATCAACGATTTATGAAAACTTTTTGAAATGAAAAAGAAAAAAGTGGTGGAATTGTAATTTTGAAATTGTGTACCAGAGTAGTCCAACTGAATTTAACATATTAATTTTGCTTGAATTGTCAAAATTAGCCTTTTTGTGAAATTTTGTTTTTGCTATCTTTATCGACCCATTTATTTGTGAGACATGTAAAAATTATTATTCGGACTGAAGAATATGAAAATCACGAGAAAATCTTAATTTATTTATTTATTTTTCTCATTTCAATAGGCCCCAAGAAACCTTTGATTGCTTAAAACTAGTTATAACTAGTCATATGAATGAGATTCCAATAACATGCAAATGTAAGATATTTTTATGCACTAATTAAACATAAGGACCAAAAGTGCAATGAATTTAAATAAAAAAAGATCAAAACTGCTATTTTTCCCAAATCAAAATGCAAACTTTACGTCTTTGTTCCTGACAAAATCGTTCAAAGGCAATTTGTTTATAGGAAGATTTTTTCATTTAATATTGAGTAAATTGTCAAAAATATCACTATACTATTTCAGAATCTCTCGTTTGGTCACTGAACATCCCTCCCCCCTCCCCCCCCCCCAAAAAGTCACTATACTTACGAAACTAGGCAAGAAATGTCACTTTGTCATTTCTTTCTGTTACAACTAACGGAATAAACAACATGTGTATCTCAAGTGCATTTTTTGAGTGTACTTTTGTCTAAACAAAAAAAAAAAGTTTAAAATATTTAGAGAAAAACCAGCCCTTCTATCTTCAAACCGTTGGCGCCGTTGCTTCCTCTACCCCTTCCAATCCTCTTCAAGTCTCTCATTTGCCTCTTTTTCTGAATAGCCTTTCATACTGGAGTAAAATTAAAGAAGGCAACCTTTCTCATTCGCTCCACACTACTACCATCTGCCGCTCCCTCTTTCATTCAGCATTTGCCGATGTTCAAATCGCGACTGCTAGCTTGCATTTTTTTGAAGTCGGGTTGCCGTTATTGCACCGTTCTTGGTGCCATTCGACTCTGCTGCTCTCGATGAATTTGAGCTTTTTGATTTTAAGAGCACACTCAATTAGATATTTATATGGGTATGAAAAAAAAATTTGAACCCACCTACAAAAATGAAAGAGGTTTATCTTTGTTTTGGTTTTCTTTTCAAAGATATGATAGTATTCACATTACAATAATCTTGTTCTATAATTTTTTCATATGTGTGTGTTTGTGTCAAGTTCTGTTTATTTTTCTTCCTTTAATCAAGAAGAAGCCTTTCTTGAGCGTCATTGAAAATAAATTGGAGAATGAAATAAGAGTTTTGCTGAAAAAGATCTAATGTGAGCACTTCGGAGAAGAACTTGCAGATGCAGAATAATTCCAAGGAATCGACCCTTGAAGAACACAAGCTTACCCCTGGTTTACTCGAAAATCACTCAGTTAATTTAAGTGAGATAACTCTACATTAATATTAAACTAACAGGATTAATGAGTTTGAACAATCAAAAAATTAGGTAGAGCAAATAACCTAATTCCTTCTAAGTTCGGAACAAGTATGATTTTAATAATTCATGCAAAATACACAAGTTCAAACAAAAAGGAGAGAATTCAAAAGCAAAGGACAAAACCTTACACTAATATAATCTTTAATCATATGAATTCTGAATGATAATTTTGGCAACAACCCCTATTTATAGGAGAGAGGGAGCACAAAATTATGGGGAGAAATAAAGAAGAAAAACGAAAATAAAAGTGGAAACTAACTAGAGTTGGAAATCCCTTACAATTACCAAATTCCAAAAGAAGCATGGAATTGGAAAGAGAAGTTCATCACCATAAGGGTAATGGGTGGTGGATGAAATTCTCTTCAAAAAATTACTAAAAATAACTCCTAAAAGTATCACAAAAAGGAAATCAAGAGTTGAATCCTTTTTGGAAACTACTGAAACTAATTAAGTGGTAACAAACAAGTAACAACCTAACTAATCTGTAATTGACTAGGGAAAGAATTAAGAAACACGCACAAATCCTAATTGCTTTCCAAAACCCTTAAATTAAGTAGGAAATTTAGTTCATGTGTTTCTTGAATGGTGGTGTGCACAAAAATAAGTATCCATTGGGCCTGGCCCAATAAGCAAAAGGAAATATAAATAGCAAGAAGATAAAAGTAGAAAAAAGGCCCAAATTATTCATTAGGTCAGTAAGTGGCTTAGATCGAGCTAAAGAAACATGCTTAGGTCGGTCCCAGGTCGGCTCTATAGGACTTCCCTATCAACACGATAACAATCACCATAACCAAGCCTGGGACAGTTAGGTCGGAATAACGGTAACATTGACATGATAGCTAGTAATCATTATAGGATCGGGAATCTATTTTGAATATATGCAGGAATTACGCATAGCAATGATGGAAAATGAGCCAAATTCAAGATTGCAGGAACGTTAAAGTCATCATAAAAAGGGGAGTAGTTGGAAAAACAGCTCATCATAGCCCAACGGGCATATCAAGGTAAGGCTATAAATATTCAGTCATTAGGCGAAATCAGGTACGCAATCTTCTCTATGCTTAAGCTCTTGGTCAATACTGTTTCTCTCTTACATTTGGCTGACTTGATTGTCGGAGTTGAACAGGGGGGATAGCCCCGCTTCTTTCTTGTTGTTTGCCCCATCACCGGAATATTCTCAATTCAGATCCGAGCCCCACCTTCAATTACTCAAGCTTTCTAGCTCGGATCCACGTTCTGCTTCCACCCACCCAAGTGGCCAATTTGCAGAGTGGGCCTGAATATTCAAGATCTCTATTTGGCCAACCGGAGCATCCTTATCCGACATTTTTGCATCACATCAACTGGCGGCGTCTGTGGGGAACGTTTGATCAAGTTATTTCATCAAATTTCTCCGTATTCAAAGACATTTGTTGAAATCATGACACAAGATTGTTCGGGAGTGGATGCTTCTTCTTCTAGCACCATCATTGCTTCTACCATTACAACTATGATTGTTCCCACCACCGCTGTGGTTTCTACCACCGATACTCTGCCAGTTACCACAACTGTTGTTACATCTTCCACCGCTGTATCCCTCACCCCTCAATAAGAACAGGCTGAGTGAGAAAAATTTTATCGATTGTTTCTGCAATTATTTCATATGATTAACCACGGCCCTCCAGTTACCTCTACTTCTAGTTTGGGGCTCCCTGTTTCTAGCATTACAACCACTATTCCAGATGTTGTTGACATTGAGAATCCTCTTGTTTCACAGGTTATTCCTACTGTTCCTTTGCCAGGAACTTTGTTCAATCCAATGGCCGATCCATCTATTTTTTTGGTCTCCAGTCTGCATCCTACGTTCGGCCTATCTGGTGTTGTTTCTAGGTGCCCTCCTTACCTTTGGGGGGGGGGGGGGGGGGGGGCCTTACCCTTTTTTAGGGTCTAATTATGTTGCTGGTCTCCCTACTCTTTTTACCGCTTCTCTTGTTTACACTACCTTAGACCATACCCAGGTTACTCCTACCTTTTCGGCTCCTTTCACGATTCCTACTACTCAGCCCAATACTTACCTTTTCTTGTCAGGTTTGCCTTTCCTTTTGTTAGGCTAGCCATTGGGTCAGTTAGGTCAGTCTCGTCTAGGTCAGCAATTGGGTCAGTTTGGTCATCCTGGTCCCAAAGTCAATCAATTAGGATATCCCAGATCCATAGCCCCGTCAAGTTTGGCCCAGTTTCAGCATTATGGTGTAGGCACAAACCGGGCTATGCAGCCCCTTACTGGGTATTCTCCCTTACTTAATCTGAGCTATTATACCGGGGCTAGCACGAGGAATTTTGCAATTGGTGGGTCGTTCACTACTTATCCTGGAATGGGGGGTATCAGTTAGGTCAGATGGGATATGTCCAGCCCGGTCAATCAATCTTACCAGGATCTGGATATGCTCAACTGGGAAGGGTCGGGCCCACCTCTCACGTTTCTCATCCGTTTGGTTGGGAAATTCAAACAGCTCCATTTCCACCGGGCTATAAAGGTTTAGGTAAGGTTGATAAATATAATGGTACTGCTGACCCAACGACACATTTGATGCAATGCATGAGTGTCATGGATGCTGCTAATTTATCTGATGCCAACCGTTGTATGACAATTCATCTTTCTCTCAAAGGTTAGGCTATTAATTGGTATTGTACTCTGCCACGTAATTCTATTAATTCATCGGATCAGTTTGGTGATTTGTTTTTAGCTAATTTTATGGGCAACAAATTATTATCTAAGCCTATTTCTCATTTAACGAACATAACTCAGAGGATGGGGGAAGGGTTGCAAGCCTATATAGATCGGTTTAATGTAGAGTCTAGGCAATGTCATAAGAAAGATGATAGGATTATGATGGGATCATTTATTAATGGGCTACAGTCAAGACCCCTAGCTACTGATTTAGATATTAGACCCCCACATTCCTACTTTGAAATGATGGTTACTGCTATTAATTTTACTGTAATTGAGGATGCCGCAGTAATTAAACAGGAACGAGAGAGGGTATTTTTGATGTTTACGGTAAGAGAAAAGCTTCTTCCCCAATCCCTAACCCCAGAGGAGGAAAGAAGCAGAACTTTGTAGGTACTAATAATACTGGTCCAAGGGCTAGGGTCGGTATTAATGCCTTGCAGGTGGTCGAGCCCTTTTCTGTGCCACGGGCAAACATATGCGACCATTCAGTATCAAGGGTTACTGCCTCCAGCTCGTCCCATAACGGGCCCCACATATCGACTCAACCCTAGCAGGTATTGTAATTATCATAAACATATTGGCCATAATACTAATGATTATAGAGATTTAGCTACAGAAATAGCAAAACTTATCCAAGCTGGAAAGTTACCTCAATATACACAAGTGACTCCTTTGCCCAAGCCTACAGTTCCTGCAGGTCGGGAACGACCTACAGGATGTTACCGATGTGGGGAGCCTGGCCATTTTGCTCGGGAGTGTTCTCAGCTCGACCCACGGGCCTCAAATGCGGGGGCTGGTGCTGACATAGCCATAGCTGGAGGACCGATCCAAGGTGACTCTAATCGTTAGAGAAAACAGGTATATCGTCAAAGGGAAAACGTCCTAGGTAAGCGTAAAGCAGACCATGTGGCCTCGGTCATTACCTTTGATGACAGTGACCATTTCTTGTCTTATAATTGTGATGATCCACTGGTTATTGATTGTTATATTTCTAATTATCAAGTACGAAGGACATTATTAGACACTGGTAGTTCTAGTAATATAATTACTACAAAGGCATTAGCAGGATGTCAATTGCATAAGGCTCGGTTAAATTCAGTATGTACACCCTTGATTGGCTTTGGCAACCACTATGTTATTCCTATGGGACAGTTAAGCATACCGGTTACCTTGATAGCTAGCCAGCTAAAACGAACAAAAACCATAGATTTCGTGGTCATTGATGAGCCATCACCTTACAATGTGTATCTAGGTCGGCCTAGACTAATCAATTTCAGGCAATTGCTTCTACCATGCATATGCTTTTAAAATTTCCTACCATGGATGGTGTGGATTCTTTTCATTGTGATGTCATACAGGCTAAGCAATGTTACACAGCTTCTCTAAGAGAACAGGTACCATTAAATTCCAAATTACAAGTTGCTAGGATTTGCATATCTAAAGAATTTATATGCTTCTGATCTTGATTTTGCTACTATATATAAAGCATGTGAATTTGGTGAATTCCATAAGTACTATAGACAGGATGGGTTCTTATTTAAGGAACATAGGATATGCATCCCGCGTAATTTTGCTAGGGAATTACCAGTTCGTGAAGCTCACAATGGGGGACTTATGGGTCATTTTAGTGTCAGTAAGACACTTGATGTGTTACAGGAATATTTTTATTGGCCTCATATGCGAAAAGATGTACAGCATGTTTGCACTCGTTGCAATAATTGTTTAAAAGCTAAATCTACATCTAAGCCTCATGGACTTTACACCCCTTTACCTATACCTACTTTACCTTGGACTGACATTTCTATGGATTTTATTCTAGGTTTTTCGAGGACGCAAAGAGGTAATGACTCCCTATTTATCGTAGTCGATCGCTTTTCTAAGGTGGCTCACTTTATTCCTTGCAGGAAATCAGATGATGCCAAACATACTGCGGACTTGTTCTTTCAGGGGATAGTTCGACTTCATGGTATTTCGCGCACTATTGTTTCTGATCGAGACATCAAATTTCTGAGTTACTTTTGGAAGACTTTGTGGTCACGCCTCGACACAAAACTACTGTTTTCGACTACAAGTCATCCTCAGACGCATGGTCAGACGGAAGTCACCAACCGCACCGTTGGCAATCTCCTTCAGGCTTTGATACAGAAGAATCTCAAAAGTTGGGAAGCTTACCGGTTGCAGAGTTTGCCTACAACCGCTCCAAGCACTCTTCGATAGGGTTCTATCCATTCGAAGTTGCCTACGGTTTCACTTCTTTGACGGTTATTGATCTAATCCCTTTGCCGGTAAAGGATCAGCTTAATCTAGACGGCGCCCAGCAGGCTGAAACCGTCAAATGCCTGCATGCCAAGGTTCAGTCAAACCTTGAGAAAACTTACGCCAGAGCGGCAGACTATGCAAACCAGCGGCGCAAGGCTGTGAACTTTGAACCAGGAGACTGGGTTTGGGTTCACATGAGGAAGGAACGATTCCCTGCTGCTAGGATGACGAAACTCCATCCCCGGGGCGATGGGCCTTTTCAAATCGTGTCCAAGATGGGGCCTAATGCTTACAAGCTTGATTTTCCAGGTGAGTATAGTGTTAGTACTTCATTTAATGTTACTGACTTGTCTCCGTTTACTTATGAACAGGATGAAGATTTGAGGTCAAATCCTTTTCAACCGGGAGGGGATGATGAGGGCATCCCTATTCCATTAATAGTCCACAGACAAGTGAATCCAGAGAAGCTGAGGAGGTTCGGGTTCTACACCGAGGCCCAACAATGCTTTAGGATCCGAGTCCATATCAAAGGGATCCACTTGTAGATATCGTTGGGCCAATGACGCGGAGCAGAGCAAGAAGAGTTCGTGAAGATCTCAACAACCTTGTGCAAGCTTGCAGATAGGAGGCTCTATTGATAGTAGAAGCCAACGCCTTGGAGAATAAAGCCGAAAAGATTCAAATTGCAACTGTCCTTACAATTCTTGAAGAAGAGGCGCAATTCACCATTCTACAATGAAGAGAAGGCTGTTTCTTGAAGTTCTTGACGACGCCGGAAGGTTTTTGGACTTTAAAGAGACGTTTCTTGAAGGTCTTGATTTTCTTGAAAATCTTGAATTTTATATTTTGCAGAATCTTGAAGAATCTTGAAAATCTTGAAAAATCTTGATTTCGAAATGATTCCGGGAGATTCCAGAAGATTTCGGAAGCTCCCTACACCATTCCACAATGCGCCATCAACAATTGGGCCGACCCAATCCATGGAGTCCATTCCACCAAGAATTCGGCCAAGCCCAAGCCAAGAAGCCCATGCGCAAGCCACTCGCAAATTCGGTTAAGGGATAGGGTTTGGGGAAGGATAAGGATTTGTGCATGTTTCCTATTCCTACCCTTAGTTTGTTAGTTTCCAAAAAGGATCCCTTATTGATCTCCTTTTTGGAGTAGGATTTCCAATTCTTTTCCTTCTTGTTTTCAACTTATAAAATTCGGCTGCCTCTTCCTTTAAGGCACACGAATTTAGTTTCCTTTTTCTTTTACCATTACCTACTTCTTTTCAGGTTTTGGTATTGTACAGGAAATCAATCTCTTGATTGGTTTCCAATTCTAACTCTTTTCCTAGTTCTTTTAGGTTAGGATTTCGGCTGCCCCTACTCTATAAATAGGGCATCCGAACAACATAATAAAGCCAAGTATTCTTATCTTTAAACTATTAGTTTGAGTACTCTCCCTTTATTGCTTTATGTATTTTGCATGCTAGTAATTTATACATTGCATGAAACTTAGCTTAATTAGGTTATTTGCTCTACCTAATTAAATTCGCATGTTTCACCTATTTTCTTACTTGGTTCAAATTCCTTTAAGTAAATTAGCTTAGGTTAGTTTGTTTTTGTTATCTGGATTTCAGGTAAGTAAAAAGTTTATACGAGCGCTTAATCAGACTTTCCTTGGCAATTCATCCGCATGTGTACCTTGGTCCACATCAGAAAGGCTTGTGGATTGCCTCCTTTGACCATTTCTTCCTCCTTGCAATGCATTTCTTTTGGACGTCACCTTCGGATTGACTCGACAAGTGCTGACTTAGCTTTTCTCAGCTAGGGATGACCACATCAAGATCACCCACTACTACAAAAAGGGGCTTTAATGGCGGGTTTTAAGGGCTTTTAACGGCGGTTATTGGCCTTTTTGAACCGCCATCTATCTGGCAGCCGCTGTAAGTCAGCGGACTTTCTACGGCGGTTTGAACCGCCGTAGAAAGTGTAGACTTTCTACTGCGGTTCAGCCTTGAACCGCAGTAGAAAGTGTCCACTTTCTAAGGCGGTTCAAGGCTGAACCGCAGTAGAAAGTCTACACTTTCTACGGCGGTTCAACATTGAACCGCAGTAGAAAGTCTACACTTTCTACGGCAGTTCAACAACATTGAACCGCAGTAGAAAGTCTACACTTTCTACGGCGGTTCAACCTTGAACCGCCGTAGAAAGTGTCCACTTTTTACACCCAAACCGCATTAAAAGCATTAAAAACCTGCTGATAAAACCTGGTTTAAAGCAAAACCTGCTGCTAAAAGTTGAAATTTAATACAAATATCACCAATATACAAATTGAAGTCGCTTTTATAATACAGGGGCATATCCAAAAATATTTGTACAACTATAATATGAACAATTTTAATTAGTATCCTTCAACTACGGCTAATGCTCCAAAATATAACTAGCGCATATTTTTCGCACTGCATCTATATCCACATTGCTTAATGGAGTGCGGTCGAGCTTGAAGTGCTGTAACAGAGTTTTTGAAATTAAAAAGTAACCGAGTAGCAAAATGAAATACAGTCAATTAAGTAAGTTATGAGAAATATTTACCTTTTCAAGTGCCAAGTTATGAGTTTTCCCCTTTGCTTGCATTTCCAATAGATCATTGCAATTTGTAGGCCCTCTACCTCTTCTAGATCTAGTAGAAGAACCATCTCCATTGCCATTTCCCTCATCACTATGCGCCTCATTTCGTTTTCTTTTAGGGGCCATTGAAATTACCTTAAACTTCATGTACATAGAAAGAGAATTCAATATAACATATATGCAATTAAAGAAAAGGTTTAATGTCAAATACAAGAATGCTTGTAATGTGAAAAAAAAAAGGCAAGTATGTACATTCGCACAATTCACTCCTAAAAATACACAAGTCCCATTATCCAAATTAAACCTAAGGAAGCCCAAAAAAGTGGACTTATAAAGGGTACCATTGATAAAGTACTTCACATTTCATAACCACCAACTAATGAGAACAATCATTAATTTCTAGTAAAGGAAAAAGCCAAAATTTAGTGAGGAATGTAAAAGATTCAAGGAGGAGTACTTCACTCCTAAAAAATACTCTCCTTCCCTAAAGGTACTTAGTGTTTGTGCAATAAAAAATGCTTCAAATTCATGCAAAGATATCTTTACTTTCAACGTATAAGGGGCTTTGAAGACATTGAAACAAGGGATCCCCAAAGAAAGAACCCTATAAAGATTAAATTTCACATAGTGGAATCAACAACAAAGCATTTTCCTCATTATCACTAAAGGAGGAACACTAAATCGAATAAGAACCGAAATGTTCTAAAATTAATCAAGAAAAACCGAAATCAACATTTGATACCTACATATTCATACACTAAACCCGAATTGAAAGGGTACCTAATTGAAATCCCAATCAAAACCCTAGGTTCTCAACTTATGTAGGACACACCAAGAAATTCAACAACCAACCAATGCAACCAACAATCAATAAATCCAAAATCATTCCAATCATTCATCACAAGGATTAAAACCGAAATGAAGAACATATTATGCACAAAAACCCTAGGTTCTCAACTTATGTAGGACAAAACAAGCAATTCAACAACCAAACCAATGCAACCAACAATCAATAAATCCAAAATCATTCCAATCATTCATTACAAGGATTAAAACCGAAATCAACATTATATCAACCAAAAAAACCCTAGTGCAATGGGAAGCATTTACAAAATGTAAGGTAACATTGCAAAAGTTTTAAAATGGAAGCATAGAAGGTGGATAACCTTTTGTGTGCACTCCTACAACCAAGCCCGAACTATAGGAGGGGGGAAATGGAGAAATGCAAGCCGGGAAGAAGAACCCACAAGCAAGGATCGGGTGCGATGGACAGCCGAACAATCGGCCTTGCTGCAGCCGACGGTACGATCGGAAAGTGGCCGAGCTCACCGGCGACGGGAGAAGCCACGAAGAAGCCGAACAGCCACAGAGAAGGGTTCGGGAAACAGGGGAAATGCAGGGGAAAAATGGGGAGAAGAAGGGGAAGAGAATGAGGGAAAAGTAAAGGAAAAAGTGTAAGTTCAAAACATTTGAATAAGGGCCGGCTCGTTGGTTCAACGGCGGTTCAATCGCGAACCGCAGTTGAACCAAGTTTCTACTGCGGTTCACAGTTGAACCGCCGTTGAAAGTCCCCACTTTTTCTTGGTTTAAATAGAGGAAAAAATTAGAGCCAATTCCCGCGCGGGCATATTTTAATATTAAATTTTTTTTTTTCCATTTTCAAAAAACTAACCCCACAATTTTGAAAATATAATTAACCCCACAATTTTGTATATTTATTAATTATGTACACAATCTCGACTTTTATGAACCATTTCATAATTAAATTTTAAATTTTCCATTGAACCATATATTTGCATTTAAATTTCCCGTGCTACTACAGAATAATTATAGGTCAAAGATAAAAATTAATAAATTTCGTAAATGTACATGTAAGAGTCGATAAAGTAATAAGCTTCATTATCTTCCCTAAAATTTTTACTTTTTCGACTTGGGCGAACGGGATAAAATAATCAAATCCACAAATGCATTAGCTAGGTACGTATAGTAATATAAAAATTACTATTTGTTGTGGCCGAAAAAAAATTAAATAGTTACTGGATTTCATTACCTTACATACATATATATATATATATATATATATATATAAACATCTTCCTCTTTTCTCCTTTCCCCTCTTGCACATCATCCAACTCTCTCCTCTCTGCTCTCGATCTCTTGTAAATTTCCACTACATATATAAAATGTTTTCATTCGAAGAATTGAAGACTTGATCAAGACAACTTTTATAATTAAGTCTTATATATATATATATATATATATAATGTATTTTTAAAAAAATGGAGGTTTACGTGAAAACTCTGACGGGGAAGACCATCATCCTCGAGGTCGAATCCTGCGACCTAATTGAGAATGTCAAGGCGAAAATCCAGGAAAAGGGTGGTGCTTCACTCTCTATTTCAATCTTAAGCGTCACCGCGGTTAATTTATGAAAATGGAAAAAAAAACTTAATAGGGAGTAGGGTTTAGGGAGTAGGGTTTAGGGTTTAGGGTTTAGGGTTTAGGGTTTAGGGTTTAGGGTTTAGAAAATAATATAAAAATAGAAAATTCATACGTAGCGCGGGAATTGGCGCCAAAAACTACTTTTCTACGGCGGTTCAACCGAGAACCGCAGTAGAAAATACTTTCTACGGAGGTTCAAACATGAACCGCCGTAGAAAGTTTGCTTTCTACGCCGGTTCATGTTTGAACCGCCGTAGAAAAGTAGTTGTGTGAGCCAATTCACGCGCTACGCATGAATTTTCTATTTTTATATCATTTACTAAACCCTAAACCCTAAACCCTACTCCCTATTAAGTTTTTTTCCCATTTTCATAAATACATTAAATTGAGTGTGAATCAAAATATAATGTATTTTATTTACTTGAACCGGTTATCGTTATGAAATTGCATATCCAATATTACAGGGGAATGCAGGGGAGAAGCAGGGGAAATGTTTAGGGACTATGCTTAATAATATGAAATAAAAATCGAAATTTATGCGCATGCGGGAATTGGATGCAATTTCCACTTTTCTACGGCGGTTCAATGTAGAACCGCCGTAGAAAGATCACTTTCTACGGCGGTTCATAGTTGAACCGCCGTAGAAAGTATTTTCTATGGCGGTTCAAACATGAACCGCCGTAGAAAGTTTTTTCTACGGCGGTGGTTTTAGAACCGCCATAGAAAAGTTGGAACAAATGCAGCCAATTAATTCCCGCGCGCCCATAAATTTCTATTTTTTTTTCATGTTATGAAGCATAGACCCTACATTTCTAGTTTTTTCATGTTCATATAAAATATAGTTTGAATAATCTTTATAAAATAATAAAGCATTATTAATCGATAAAAAGAATAATTAATTCATTTAGCGGTCAATACCCAACCTCGCTAAATGAATATCTTTTTTCCGAGGCACAGAAAAGTAATTTATGAAGAGTTAAATATAAAATCAAAACAAAAATCATTGTATAGCTTCCCCTGTAAATTTTACCAAAAGTACTACTACTTGAAAAAAATGATAAATATTACATGAAACATTTATTCATAAATGAAAAACAAGGAAATCAATTTGCCGGAAAATTTGACAAAGTCTCCCCTATAAATGTAACATACTCCCTGTCAAGGATATGCACATACTTAAATACTTCACTAAAATTCCAACTATTTCGAATAATACGGAATTCAGTTTCAAATCAATTCAGACAAAATCTCCCCTGCTTGTTTTTTACCAAAACACAAGTGCATCATAACATCAACACAGAAGCTTCACACAATTTCCAACAATAACATATTCATTTATAAACAGTTCCGAATATGAAGTCCCTGGAAATTTTGTCCCTTGATTGCGCGGCTTCATCCGAGTTGTGACCTGTTTCAATCAGACAGTACGAAGGATAAAAATAAATGTTGTTATAAATTTATGTCCACCTCTTTTCATTAAAATCAAAGAAACATATACAAATACACACACACAACATACACGCCCACAGAAAAAAAAAAAATTAATAAAATCAAACAATATACCTGAAAATGATTCTTAACTTATTCTCTTTCTCTTATGGGACACTTGATCCTCGAACCATAATCCGCCGTAGAAAGGACCTTCTACGGCGGTTTTAAAATAAACCGCCGTAGAAAGGGACTTTCTACGGCGGTTGGGACAAACCGCCGTAGAAAGGGGGCTTTGTACGGCGGTTGCCTTCCAACCGCCGTAGAAAGCCCCCTTTCTATGGCGGTTTGTCCCAACCGCCGTAGAAAGTCCCGTTCTACGGCGGTTCATTTTTAGACCGCCGTAGAAAGTCCGTATTTCTTTTATAACTGCGATTTTCTATTTTCCGCCGTTAATCCGCAGCCGTTAAAGCTCTATTTTGTAGTAGTGACCCCTTGAAGAGTGTGATGGTAATCATAGGGAATCGAAGGAGGATGATTCAAAAGTGTAATCAAGAATTGGGTTTTGGAATTGGATTCTCTATCACTACTCCTTTTTTGGGTTTTTAGGGGCGGGCAGAGTGACGTGGGTGATTTTCTGGGTTTGTGGGCTGCGATGGTGGTTTTTAGATGCAAGAAAATTTTGGGTTTGTGTGGGCTACTGATGGATTTATTGTGGTGGATGAGAAAGACGTGGTGTCGGCTATTGTGGAGGAAGAGGTAGAGGTGGCGGATTTCGTGGAGGAAGAGGTGTCAGTCCCGGATTTTTTGGAAGTGGTAGTGGTGGCGGTGGCGGCTTTCGCTGAAGAGGCATGCCTATTGGTGGTGAAAAAATGGGGAAGATGAGCATTGTTTTAAATTTAGTGTTTTGTCAAAAATACCCTTGGAAAAAAGTATGTGAGAGGCACATGGTGACCATTCCGTCAGCTCTAACTGAGAAAACTAACATAATGATATTTATGGCCCTTTTTCGAAAGTATGGTTATATTTCTGGGGAATAAAAAAAGGTTTAGTAACCAAACGGGAGATTTTGGAAAAGTATGGTGATATTTTTGACAATTCACTCTTTAATATTTAATGAGCTTGAACTAAGAAGCCATCATCATTCTTTGAGTTGTATCTTTTTCCAAAGGGAAATAGATTTTGGCCAGAATCGGTCCTGGACCGATTCACTGTACAAGGCGCCTACGTGTTGGTTTTTTACATTCTTGCCCTTTGTAGTAGAGAAAGGAGAGTCAAATCTAAACCCTTCTTTCTTATATTTTCTTTCTTATCTTTCCTCACTCATCCCTCCATTCTCCTCCATTTTTTCTGTCGACTTTCATATACGCAATAGCCTGAAGAAGATTTGTTGGGAGGGGAGAAGGAGGCTGTCCACCTTGCTGAAGTCTCACTCCCATCTTTTCTTCTCCATTTTTTCTTTTTTCATCCCTTCCGTATACGTATAAATTTAATTTTTTTTCGTTTCATGATAGAATTTATTTAAAGATAGGTCTTAAATTTATTACAGTTAATTTAGAATATAGGTCTCAATGTTAAATAGGGAAAGGTCCAAATAAAGCGAAGAGAGAAATTAAGTGCAATTAATCATATAATTATACCTTTCGCCCGCCCTAACAAAACACTCCCCATTTCCCCTATTCAAATATGGGGTAAGACTACAGACATGAGCCATTCAATTAGTAATCTTGCAATGACATTAATAATGCATTCAACCTAATTATCAAAAGACTGAATAGTTATGTAACAAAAAAAACTGTAGTCATTTCCTCAAATATATAAATAATTCTAATAAATAAATTAAAAAATCAGGTAACTTTTTTCCTTTTGTACCCCAAAAATTATAGAAGATTGGAACTAGGAACACCTGCAAAAATTTCGAATTAGTTTACACAAATAGATGCAAGAAATGGCTCTTCAGTTGCAGAGAGAAAATATTACTCTCAAAATCTGATACCGCACAAAATTCTCCACTACATGGCAGAAGAGAAGAGTCAGCAGGCCAAGCCAATCTATCAAAAATTTTAATACTCCCTCCTCCATCTCATTGAAAGAGTCCAATGTTACAATTGTTTCGGAGTCACAAGGTACAACTCGAAACAAGACTATTTATATCGGAAGGAGAGGGTAGCAGAATTAAGTCCCGACAAAAACGCCACCAGGCACAGCTCTTGGGCAAAGCAGACAGAATGATCTCTGTAATTTCATAGCACTTCTTACAAGACAAATGCACCATCCCAGAAAGGCACCTAAAAAGATTGGTCACAATACCAAACAACATTGTAAAAAGGAGATATCAGAGAGATCAAAAAAGGAAAAACAAAAACAGGCTAGGAATCTGTAGCAAGAGGAGAAATGCAAACAAAATACAGTCCAGCTCCCAAAATGAAATCCAAAGTCTCTGAAATAGAGATACCAATGGGGCACAACTTAGTCGAGCAGCTGCACATGTAAAACGAAAGGCTAGCTTAGTAACACAAAACCAAAAGAGCCACTCTAAATCCAATTCCTGTTAGGATCAAAAGAACGACCACCAGGAAGGTGGGATCTGTTAGTAAAGGCCACATAATCAGCTCAAAAGCCAATTTATCAGAAAGCAATAATAAAAGTACAAAGACAATTTAATCTCCAAATATCATGAAAATATATCCTAAGGACGAGTAATACTGACAAATTTCTCACAATATATCAGAACCCATAATACCTTTTATACGGCCATGTAAGGCTGCTCATCTCTTTCTTCCACCACGTTCTCTAAGAGTAAGTGCAAGTGTCTCCCCAGGGGCAACATTATAGTATGCAAGTGACAAATTATCCTTGAGAAAGCCAGCCTTCCCACTTAACTTCTGTTTGTTTGCAGGAAGCTGAATCTCTCCAGCAATTTTTTCTTTCAGGCTACTAATGGTTTCGGATAAGGATTGCATAGTTATCTCCAGTACCTGTCCCTTCAAATTACCGTCATCAAGATTCGGCACAGAGACAATGATACGAGCAGGTCCCTATAATGAAATAACATGCAAACATAGATGCAATTAGTAAATTTCATTTCCCACATAGAAAATCAACAAATGTGAAAAAAGATGAGACAATACAGCTACATACTGAATACTGAGCCAAGAACTGGTCTTCAGGAATGATAACTGAATCATCAAGTTTTTGCCGCTTTGGTTCTTGCTCTTCAGGAAGCGGTGGAGGAGCTTCCTCAGGCGGAGGTGGGGGAGGGATTCCCTGAGGCATAGGTGGTGGTAGAACCATAGGCATGCCAGGCTGCGACATTGGATGGGGAACAAAAGGTCGGGGAGCCCCCAAATGTGTAAATTGTGATCCCGGTGGAGGTGGTACAGGTGCATTCATAGACATGGACGGAGGCATTGGAGGTCGATTAACCATAAGAGGTTGCTGCCCAGGCCTCATGACCATCGGAGGAGGTGGAGGTCTAACAGAAGGTATCATGTTCATAACTTGAGGCCTAGGTGGAGGTGGAGCAAGGACCCCGGTAGTTGTTGGTGTTGAATACTGAACAGTATTTGGAGGTCTAGGAATATTCAAGGCAAGTCCAGGAGGTGGAGGAAGTGGTCGAATTGATGGAATACCAGGCCGAGGAGGTGGAGCTGCAGGACCTAGAAAATTTCTCGCATCCATGCTTGCTTCGTTTGGATCTTCTCCTGTAGTCTGAGACATGGCCTGACTTGCTGTGCGGCCAATACTTCCTGTGTGACCATCCCAAATAACTTGCTTTGGTTGATCATCTTTTTTCTTCTCAATCTCGGCTTTGACAGCATTTGAGACTTCCTCCTCAGTGGTACCAAAAATATCAGGCCGGGTTCGAGCAAGTCCAACAATATTTTTAGTGATCTCATCATCTGGGGCAAGAGTTGTATCTCTGATCTTTGCAAACATCCTTTCCTTCTGCTCCTTGTATTTTGGATCAATCAGAGAGATCCTAATATGTTCAGACATCTCATTGATGGGAATCAACTCACCAGTTATTGGAGAGACAACATATTTAGTTGGATCTCTTTCAGCAGGTAATCTCTCCTCAGGCCTCTTCCAATTCTTTACAATTCTCATTGGTGGTTCCTGTTCTTCCATGGGCACATTAGCTTCGTTATTTTTCATGTAACCATTCTCTTCTAGACTAGCAGCCCTCATGCCCTCCTCAACGAGCTGCACCTCTTCTTCATCCATCTCCATTTCTACTTCTTTACCAGGTTCAACTAATTCTTCTTCATCTCCCACACCTGACATCTTGCTCCTTCGTATCACCTCCTCAAGAGTCATTGGAGGGGGTAAATCTTCATCCTCATCATCGGCAAAGTCTATGGTCTCAACTACAACAAAGTCATGCCAATCTATCATAGCCATCTGAACCCTCTCCTGCTCTATCTCATCTTCAGCTTTCTGCCTAGCCTGCTCCTGTGAGCGTTCCCACTCCAACCGATGAAGACAACGTTCAAGCACTGTAGTCATGTCACCCACACTCTTTCTGAGCTTATCCGTCAAACCCTTGGGAGGCATCAATACTTTTGAATAAGCATCCGCAAGAGAGGTAAAAAACATAAACATGCTATGAGTTGGTTTCAGAAAATGAAATTGAGGGTTAGTAATCTCCCTGCTAGTCAAGCCTGTCAAAAATGATTTCCCATTTCTTGCAACAAACTGGGCAGTGAGTTTGATTATGTCCAACTCCTCCCCTGTAATACCTTCAGGAAGCCGAACAGTGTACTGCTCTGCCTCAGGTGGTTCAAGAACCTTACGAACAGGCCTAAACGGCGCTGAAGGATCAGGTTTAGCAGCTATGTCTTTGCCATCAGAAATCGGGGCAAGTGAAGCAGACTCAGGTGCAGCTGAATCTGTAGAGTCAGATGGCTGCTGTGCAGCAGTTCGAGTCTGTGCTCGAGCTTCAGACAACCGGTGCTGATAATATGCATGATAAGGATCGGTGGGATTCAGGAAATTAAATTTGGCATTTCGCGCATTGCTCAAAATGATCCTCTTTTCAAATTCAGGACCATTCTTCGCCACGAATTGTGAAGTTTTGTCAACTATGTTTCTAATATCTGTAGGGGGATAGATAATACCGATAGTTCTCGTATGAGTTGCAACTGTGGTAGGAGCTGATACCAGAGCTGATACAGGAACTGATCCCGGAGCTGATACCAGAGCTAATTCAGATTCCATAGATTCTTCATTTGCTGGTTGTAAAGGCATATTATCACCATCCCAATCCCCATGCCCTTCCTCATCCCCGTCCTCGTCCTCATTAGAAGATGGGGGCAGCAGAGGCAATATTGGCTGGTCACTAGGCATTTCTGGTCTGCAAAATAGAAAAACAGGCGCACACAATTAGAACCAGCATTCTTAGATGTGAACTAACCAAAGGCTCAGAGGGTCAACCCAGTCAAACTGGACAGAAAAACAGAATCACATCATCATGATGTCATCATTAAATTTGAATTGCAAATATATTAATAATTCAGAAAATCCTTACATCTAACTAGAAATGCCAATTAAATCATATTCAAATACATAATAAAAATAAAACAATTCATTTGCCTAAACATCAAAATATCATTTAGTACTGAAATTGATTCTAAATAATCAAATTCTAATTCAAGCCCATCAAAGTCTAATTTAAAATGTACTAACTGTATTCCATCATCCATCCTCCACATTATTGAAGCTTAATAACGCTTAAACCTCTAATTGGTATAATAAACACCAAAATCTCAACTATGAAAATCTTAACAGCTACGCATAACTTGATATTTAAAAACAATTACATACACTTTTCACATATAAACATTGCACTTTTCACACTTACGGTGACAACAATTCATATTTTACAACTTTATCACATAGAGAGGCATTTCACAACACAATTTTGCATAAACAATTTCATATAAACATTATCGAAAGTAAAGCATGGTAGCTCATTTATTTACTCATTTAAAACATTTACCCCTTTAGTGAGAACAATCACTTTCCTTGGTAGAAGTAGTTGCAAAGATCGAATCTGCGTTTTAAATTAAAAATATTCAATCATTAATGTCATACAAACTCTTAACTCAAATAAACATGTCCCTAAGTATAATGAGAATGATCCTAGACTTGACTTCTAAGTTCTTAAGATTTAAATTCCTAAAAATGAGATGTGATTAGTACTGGTTTATAACTGTTTCTGGGAAGTCCCAACCAATACCAATAATTGTTAAACCAGGTGACTAGTATTTATCCAGGCATCAGTATTAAACATTTTCAAAAAGCATGGAATTACTTTTCTTCATTTTCAAAGCTTTAAACTTGGTATTTTAATTCTCCATTTAAAGAAGGATTTTGTTGAACGAATGGTTCCAGCAACTCAACTCAAAAACAGTTCCAAGGATAACTTTAATAAGTAAATTGAGTAGGTTTAACATCAAACGGTTCTGAACCATACAAAACAGTTCATACCCTTCTTAAAACTTTCACCCACATGCCTCATTGACATTTTCGGATAATATTTTGTTTAAGAAAGCTAATACCACAATCCATAATTTTAAACAAAAACAAAACAGTATTCTCCTTGGTAAAGATTTAATCTACGTAACTATTGCTGTTAATAATTTCGGAACAAAACAGAGCATAAATTACTTCGAAGCTTTTACAAATCGTTTTGACTATAAAGCATGAATTCTTAGCACAACACATTTTGGTTCATGGTTCCCATTGCCTCAAAACAAATAAACGACTCAAGTTTTCCATTCTTAAACATATTTTCAGAAGCCCAATTCAATATATCAATTTCATAACTTCATATGAGAGTCCCATTTAATTAACTGAGCATCATCATGTCATAATTTTAAATTTCCGAAACCAAATTTTCATTCTTTAAACCAAACCAACCCACTTGAATGTAAAATGAACTCTTTCAATATATTAAAGACACTCCAATATCAAATTTGAACACCATAAAACATCACTTTTAACGTTGAAAATCTATTAACTTAAAAGCAAAACAGTACCCACTCATTTAGAACTCAGACCCACATAAGTTTTTTCATTCGAATTCAAGTAGTTTTCATGCCCAAAATTCAATCTTACTATTTTAACAACACTCGGCAAAAATCCATGGTTTAAATCTATCGAAAGCAGTCTCAAATGCATTTATATCAACCACAGAACATAGATTTCATACTAAACATTAAGAATTCATCTCTGAAACAATACTTTCCTCTTTAGAACTCTCACTCATAAGAATTTCACAAATTATACAATTTCTAATGAAATCTAATAACACGGAAGCACTATCAACCTCAATACTAACAATCTAAACACAAATTCAAATCTAGTTTATCAATTTTCATGAAATCAGCAAGATTAAATTTCATTTACAAATGAATTCTATTTTCTTTCATAAATGGGTATTGTGAGAATGACCTACCTTTTGGTTGTTTTGAAAACTACTGGAAATTACTTCCCACCTTGGATGCTAAAACTCCCACTCGTCCTAAAACCCTCTCTTTGCTGAATTTTGACTCCACCGATCCAATTCTTTAGTTCTTCTAGGTGAGATATTTGTGAGTTTTAAAGGCTAAATGGAAAAGATGGTTCTTTAGCTTGGGGTGAATGAGAGAGAGATGAAGAACATGGATGTAGCTTGAACCACCTTCTTCGATAGCGGTTCAAGGAGGGGAAATTTCAGATTTTGGGGGAAGAAAGACGGGAAGAGAATTGAGGGCTTCTTTGACTTTGGGAGAGCAGAAGCGTGAAGAAGATGGGCGTTTGACTGATTTCTCCTATTTCCTTTTCTTTCTTTTATTTAAACTTTTATTATTATTATTATTATTATTATTATTATTATTACCATTTTATTATTTCACATTTCTACAAAAATTTATGTTCAGCCACCTAGGTGTGACACCCCAGATTCACTAGCTCAGATGCCTGTCTGGTTTACATCATAAATCAGAAATACAGAACATAATAATAATTCCCCCTTTATTATAATACAATAAAATTTACACAGCTCTAAAATACATGATTATCAGAGTATAAGCCTATCTCTATTCATCCCGCCTTTTAGTTGTACCCCAAAATTTTAGCACTTTAGGTTGTCCAAGTGAGCATATTCATTTTCGTACCAAAGATCTGTAACAATTTATTTGAAAACAGAAAACAAAACAGGTAAATGGAATGAGCCTTTGATGAGGAAATCCAAGGCTAAAACAACACAAAATAGGAGTCAGAATCCACGAGGTCAACCAAAAGCTCCAATGAACTTAATGAGAAGAAAATGAAGAATACAAAAGTTTCCCTACTCTCCATCAAAGTTAAAATGGTGAATACTAATCATCCCAGCTGAGGAAATGGTGGAAATGGTATTTCCAAGTTGTGGAAATGGCAGAAATGGTAACTACAAGTCCTTCCAGTAAAGAAATAGAGATTTCACAAAGTTTGAAAAATTTTAGAAGTGAAATGTTTTTAGAGCTTCTGAAATGATTTCGTAAGCTTCCAGAAGATTCCAGAAGATTCCTACATCTACATCATCATACCACATCAATTGGGTTGAATCCATCAAGTCCACTCCATGAACCCACATTCGGCCAAGCCCAAGCCCAAGGAGAAGCAATTCACAATTAGGGTTAGGGTTAGGGTTAGAAGGAGAATTAAGGTTTTGTGCATGTTATCTAATTCTCTTCATAGTTTCCTCTTTTTCTTTTCTCCTTTATTTTTCGGTTTTCCCTTTTCTTTAAAGGTAAAATCTGAATTTTTACTTCCTTTTTCTTGTGAGAATTTCGTGCATTGCTTACCTTAAAGCAGCCAAAATTCTTCTTTCTTTTCTTTTACTTTTTCAGCAAGTAAGTTTCTTTTTCTTGCTGATTTTTATGAGTAACTTAATCTCTTGATTAAGTTCCAATTTTGTGTTTTCTTTCCTTATTTTCTTGTGTAAATTTCGTGCTCCCTATACCTATAAATAGGGGTGCTGCACTTCATAATTCTACGGTGATTAATTGAATGAAAGTTTATACTTTATTATTCACTCTTCTTTATTTTGGCTTAAGTAATTTGCATGCTTTATTAATTGCTAAAGTACAGGAACTATAGGCTAATTAGATAATTGCTCTATCTAATTGCATCCTTTGTTTTGCCTCTGTTATTCTCCACTTGGTTCTAATTGCGTGTTTAATTTAACTTGTTAAATTAGTAGTCTGTCGAATCCAATGGTAAGGATTCGTGAGTTTTAAGAGCTGCGTCTTGCAATCAGACTTTCCTTGGCAATTTTTCGCATTCAGTTCTTGTTTTCACAAGCTGGAATCAAGGGTTCACATCAATTGGTATCAAAGCCTTGGCTGTTTGCTCGACAAGAGGAGGTTGGAGTAACCCGACCAAATCATCAGGTGTTTTCTAATCCTTGTTAGTCTTGCTTTGTCTTGAAATTCTTGGAATTAGAACACTCCTTCTTCAACTTTTTGCTTCGGGTTTTGGCTAAAAGTGTGCACAAAACTTGTTTTGCTTCGATTCTTTTTGCTAAAAATCTTTTCTACAATACTCCTACAACATTCCTAACATCCATAACACTTTTCTAATGTTCAAAAATTCAAGAATTAATCAAACTTTCAAGAAAACTTCAAAACTTAACTAATTCATACTTTTTGCATTATAATTCTAACATTTAACGTTATAGTAACTTAGAATCACTTACCTTTTGATTCTTGAAGCTTCCTAGATCACATTCCTCTAGTTATCAAGCCAACTTCACGTTCCACTTTCTTCCTTTCTTCACTTTTCCCTAACTTTCTAACTTTTCTCCTAACTTCAACTCTTTTTCTAACTTTGCTTTGATTTCGTGAATTCTGCGTCTTTGATCGATCCAGGGGGTATTCATAGAACCCTGGAGTCGTATAGGACAAAGCCTACGGGAGTCTAGACCCCCTAGGTCGGTAGCTCACCTTGGAAACTTGGAGAAGATATAAATTTTTTTTCCTTTCTGGCTCTCGATCGGTTTTACCCGATTGAGAGACTGGCAAAAACCGATACAATCGGTTTTACTCGATTGAAGACTGGGTAAAACCAATTGAATCCTTTTTGTTGCGATTGGTGGATGGGGTTTTACCCACTCCTTTGATTGGGTAAAATCGCTCCATAGGCGGTTCGATATTTTTCCTACTTTTTCAATCGATTTTACCCAATCTGTGACTGGGTAAAACCAATTGACCCCTTATTTTATTATTTTTTTAATTTATTTTCTAATTTTCTATTTCCTATTCTCAAAAATCCCATAAATTCCTAAATAATAATATCTTTAAACAAACAACATAGCATGATGTCAAGAATTAGATTAAAATTCATTTTAAAAGAAATTCTATAATTTAGTAAATACTTGTAAGAAAATATCTACTACATATTTTAGAGGTGAATTTAAATGTTAAAAATTTACGGGGTCTCACATAAGGCATGCTTGATAACCTCACTTAATGCTTAAAATTATTTGATTAAGAGATAATGACTTTTAATATGTTTGATAACGGAAACTCCTCTTAATCATTTAAGCACCATGCAGTCGACTTATTGTTTATCTCTTAATGCTCCACGTAATAATTATTTATATAATTCATATTTGATTTTTGAAACTATCCATTTTATTTTATTCATATTGATTTAACTGTGATAATTATTGATGTGAGTTGTGGTAAAATGTCCCACGTTGCCGAAGTCAATTGCCAAGGAAGGATCGTACTTGAAAGGTCACAGATTTACTCACTGATATAAACTCGACACTCTCTATTTAGACTAGGTGAGACTAGCTCTTTTTCAATCCTAACTAGATAGAAGAATGAAGAGGTGAACCAACTAAGAATCTAGGTGGAGCAAGTGATCTAGATACCCTAAGTTATGGAGCCTTGCCGAGTTATCAATACATAATAAACACACAAGCTCAAAATAATAAAGTTGAGAACCCAAAGTAAATAATAAACCTCACAATTATACTATGAATTCTGAAGTGTTATGTTTTCGACTGCCTCCTATTTATAAGGATAGGAGTAGTCAAAAATTACAAGGAAAGAAACTAGAAAAGGAATCAAAAACAAAAGTGGAAGCCAACGAGAGTTGGAATCAGATTACAAACCAAATTCGAAAAGGAAACTCAAATAAGGTAGGTGCGAATTTCGGTTGTCTCCTTTAAAGAGGAAACCCGAAAATTCACAAGAAATAAAATAGGAAAAGGAAAGCTTGAATTTGGTATCTTGAAAAGAAAATCCAAATTCAAGTTGGAAAGAAAATCTACTTGGAAAAGGAAACTAATAATTAAGTCAAGTTGTAACCAATTAAAGTAACTTAACTTAATTATAATTATTATTGGAAAAGGAAAGGAAAAGGCACTACTACAAAATAGAGCTTTAACGGCTGCGGATTAATGGCGGAAAATAGAAAACCGCCGTTATAAAAGAAATACGGACTTTCTACGGCGGTCTAAAAATAAACCGCCGTAGAACGGGACTTTCTACGGCGGTTTTAAAATAACCGCCGTAGAAAGGGACTTTCTACGGCGGTTTATCCCAACCGCCGTAGAAAGTGGGCTTTCTATGGCGGTTTAACAATTAGCCACCGTAGAAGGTCCTTTCTACGGCGGTTTAATTATAACCGCCGTTGTATTGACGTATTTAATCCTAAATAACAACGTGTATCTCCATATCGCGGCCGAAAGTGTTCTTCTCCAAATTTCTTCTACGGTTTTGCACGTTTGATGTAAAGAATCGTCATTTGGAGCTAAAATTTACCACCTTAAGGTTAGAAACTTCTAAAATTTCTCAGTAATTGCTTATGCTTGTACTTTAGATGTGGACGGTTGTACACATGCAGATAATGTTGCCAAGGACCTTGTGATTAAGTGACAAGCTCGAATAAAACCTCTAACTCACGTTCGGATTTAAGAGAAAACAAAGGAAAGCTAACCTAGCTAACTTGTTTATAAATTCGAACCAAGTGCAAGCAAGAGATGTGAAACATGCGAATAATTAGGTAGAGCAAAACCTAATTAGCTAAGTTTCATGCAATTATGTAAACTACGACATGCAAATACATAAAGCAATAAAAGGAGGGTACTCAAACACTAAGTTTTATGATCTGAATACGCTAAGTATTATTGATGAATTCGGTGCCTATTTATAAGTGTAGAGGCAGCCAAAAAAGGTACAACAAGTAGAAGAAGGAAAGAATTAGAATTGGAAATTAACCAAGAGATTAATTTCTTTTACAATTACCAAGCCCGGAAAGAAGTAGGAATGGTAAGAAAAGGAAAGCAATTTTTGGATTTTACCCTTAACAAGTGGCAACCGAAAATTGTAACTAAAAATAAAGAAAAGAATAAAAATCCTACTTCCAAAAAGAATAAGGGAACCCTTTTTGGAAATTAACTTAAAAGAATAAAACAACTTAATTAATTAAAAGAAAAGAACCCTAATTAGGCAACTAGCCGTTGGACTTGCTTGCTAGCCATTGGGCTTGTTTTGCTAGCCGTTTCAGCTTGCTTGTGCGGCTTCCTCTTGCTTCCTTTGGGCTGGCCGAAAATTGTGGGCTGGTCCATGAGTTTTGGGTCGGCCCAAATTGTAGGGAACTTTATTAATTTGTTTCTTTTAAGTCCAAGAACCTTCCGGCATCTTCAAGACTTCAAGAAACAGCCTTCTTCTTCATTAGGACTTGATGATTTGCGCCTCTTCTTCAAAGATGGTTAGAAGAGTTGCAAATCGCACATTTCCTCCATTTTCCTCCAAGGCGTGGGCTTCTACAATTAACTGAGCATCCTGATGGCAAGCTTGAACAAGCTTGTTGAGAGTCTCTCGCACCTTCTTCGCTCTGCTTCTGGTCATTGGCCCAGTTATGTCTACAAGTGGATCCCTCTGATATGGGCTTGGATCCTGAAGCATTGTCGGGCCTCGATGTAGAACTCGAACCTCCTCCTCAGCTTCTCCGGAATCACTTGTAGTCTGACTTGTTGCGTGTTGACTTTGGATGCCCGCATCATCCCCTCCCGGTTGAAAAGGATTTGTCCTCAAATCAGTATCCGGTTCCTGCGAAAAAGGAGATAAGTCAGCAACATTAAAGGAAGAACTAACACCATACTCACCTGGTAAGTCGATTTTGTAGGCGTTAGGCCCAATCCTGGAAACGATCTGAAAAGGTCCATCGCCCCTTGGATGGAGTTTGGTCCTTCTTGCTGCAGGGAATCGTTCCTTCCTCATGTGAACCCAAACCCAGTCGCCTGGTTCAAAGTTCACAGCCTTGCGCCGTTGGTTTGCATTGGCGGCGGCTTTGGCATAAGTTTTCTCCAGATTAGCTCGAACTTTAGCATGTATGCGTTGCACTGCTTCAGCTTTCTTCGCACCGTCTGGATTAACTTGTTCCTTGGGCGGTAAAGGAATGAGATCCATCACCGTCAAAGGAGTAAAGCCGTAGGCAACTTCAAATGGACAGAACCCTGTTGAGGAGTGCTTGGTTCGGTTGTATGCAAACTCTGCAACCGGCAAGATGTCTTCCCAACGCTTGAGGTTCTTCTGAATCAACTCCCTGAGTAGGTTGCCAACGGTTCAGTTGGTGACTTCCGTCTGACCATCCGTCTGTGGATGACTTGTAGTTGAAAACAACAGTTTTGTGCCGAGGCGGGACCACAAAGTCTTCCAAAAATAACTCAAGAATTTGACGTCGCGATCAGAGACAATTGTTCTCGGAATTCCATGTAGCCGAACAATACCTTGAAAGAATAACTCAGCTACATGTCTGGCATCATCTGATTTCCTGCAAGGAATAAAATGCGCCATTTTAGAGAAACGATCAACAACGACAAATAAAGAATCATTACCTCTCTGCGTCCTTAGGAGCCCTAGAATAAAATCCATAGAAATGTCAGTCCAAGGTACAGAAGGTACAAGCAAAGGCGTGTAAAGTCCATGGGGTTTAGAAGTAGATTTAGCTTGCAAACAATTAAGGCCTCGAGAGCAAACATTCTGTACGTCTTTTCGCATATGTGGCCAATAAAAGTGTTCATGCAACAGTTCAAGTGTTTTATGCACACCAAAATGACCCATAAGCCCCCCACTATGAGCTTCACGAACCAGTAATTCCCTAGTAGAACTACGAGGGATGCATAACCTATTTTCCCTAAACAGAAAACCATCCTGTCTAAAGTACTTTTGGAATGCACCAGATTCACATGCTTTATACAAATCAGCAAAATCAATATCAGAAGCATATAAATCCTTGAGGTATGCGAAACCTAACAAAGTATGATCAAGAATTGTTAGAATTTCATACCTGCGAGATAGAGCGTCAGCAACTAAATTATCCTTACCTTTCTTATACTTAATAATATAAGGAAAAGATTCAATAAAGTTAACCCACTTTGCATGACGTCTATTTAACTTATTTTGTCCTTTTAAGTGCTTAAGAGACTCATGATCACTATGAACAACAAATTCTTTAGACATCAAATAATGCGACCAAGTTTCAAAAGCACGGACAACAGCATAGAGCTCTTTATCATATGTAGGATAATTCAAAGCAGCTCCTTTAAGCTTCTCACTGAAAAAGGCGATAGGCTTTCTTTCCTGCATTAAAACAGTGCCAATTCCAACACCAGATGCATCACACATTAGTTCAAACACTTTATCAAAATCAGGTAATGCTAAAACAGGTGCATGAGTGAGATCATGCTTAAGTACAGTAAAGGCGTTTTCCTGAGCCTGCCCCCACACAAATGGAACATTCTTTTTACACAATTCATTAAGAGGTGCAGCTTTAGTGGAGAAATCCTTCACAAACCGTCTGTAGAATCCAGCCAATCCATGGAATGACCGAACCTGTGCGGCCGAAGTTGGCTGCGGCCAATCCCTAATGGCCTTCACCTTGGCATCATCAACTTTGACACCTTCTGCAGAGACTACAAAACCGAGAAAAACAACCTCCGAAACGCAAAAGGTACACTTTTGCATCTTGGCATATAATTGATTAGCACGCAATTCAATTAAAACCAAACGAAGATGTTCAACATGCGATTTATAATCCCTAGAATATATCAAGCTATCATCAAAATACACAACAACAAATTTACCTATAAACATTCTAAGCACATGATTCATTAATCTCATGAAAGTACTAGGTGCATTTGTGAGACCGAAGGGCATGACTAACCACTCATATAAACCAAACTTAGTCTTAAAAGCAGTTTTCCACTCGTCCCCCTCCCTCATGCGAATTTGATGATAGCCCTGTGTCAGATCTATTTTTGTGTAAACAGTAGAACCATGCAAATCTTCTAACATGTCATCAAGCCTAGGGATAAGGTGCCTATACTTGATTGTTATCTTATTTACAGCTCTACAATCCATACACATTCTCCATGTACCTTCTTTCTTTGGGACTAGAATAACAGGTACAGCATAAGGACTTAGAGATTCCCTTACCTGACCATGCGCCAATAGCTTGTCGATTTGCTACTGCAGCTCCTTCGTTTCCTCCGGATTTGCTTTGTAAGCAGGCCGATTTGGTATAGGCGCGCCAGGGATGAGGTCAATCTGATGTTCAATTCCTCGAAGTGGCGGCAGACCATGTGGCAACTCGTCTGGAAAAACATCAGCGAATTCCTGCAACAAAGATTCGACTTCTGTAGGGATATCCCGAGGGATATCGTCAGGGTTAGCACAGTTATCTTTACAGACTAAAACCAGTACATCATTATTGCTGTCTAACACTTAACCTATCTCTCATTTTGTTGCAAAACAACTACTCCTAACTTTGTCCTGATCAGGCTTATCAGAGTTCGCCTTACTACCCTTTACAAGCTCTTTCCCCTTACCCTTCGCTAGGCGCCTTTCAGCTTCCCAGTTGGCGATTGACTCCTTCATACGAACAGCTTCTGATCGCACTTCAGTCGGCGGCATGGGTAGGAACGTGTGGATCTTGCCCTCCTGGCAGACCGAGTAAGTGTTGGCGACCCCATCATGTGTTGCCTTCAAGTCAAAGAGCCATGGTCGTCCGAGTAGAATGTGACAAGCCTCCATTGGCAGAACATCACATAAAATCGTGGATTCGAACTTACCGATAGCGTATGGTACGCTTACCTGCTTTGTGACTCTGTAGCCATCTGAGCTGTCGAGCCATTGAAGCCAATAAGGACGTGGATGATTGATGACAGGGAGGCGCAGCTTATCAACCATATACTCACTAGCAACGTTAGTACAACTCCCTCCATCAATAATCAGAACACATAACTTTCCATTTACCTTTGTTCGGGCATGGAAGATGTTTGTCCGCTGGGACGTGTCCGGGACAGCAGCTGTAGTCATAGTGCGAGTAACCAAGTTCTGAGATGGATCTTCTTCAAGGAACTCGAATTGCTCCACTGGTGCAGACGGAGTGCTGTCAGTCAACTCCTGTGTAGGGTCAACGGTTGGTTCCTCTTCATCGTCTTCTGATATGTACTCACCATCTTGGCCCAATAATACCTTCCGAATGTCAAGACAGTCACGCATATAGTGGCCACGGCCTGAACACTTGTGGCAAGTAACGTTGCTGATAGACTGCCTGGGAGTGGATGGCGTTTTTGTCTGTGATGAAGAAGGGGTGGCGGCAACAGGGACTATGGCTTTTCTTTCAGACATGATCGGCCTCCTTGCTGGTGGAGAGTAGGCCGGATTCTTGCGCCAAGCTGTGGGGCGCTGGTAGGTGTCCGGATTGGTGGAACGGACTTCAGATACTCTTCAATGACCCGAGCTTTGTGCAGCATGTCTGTCAGAGTCGTAGCATTCTGCAATTCAACAGCCAAAGCAATACCCCTGTTCAAACCATTACGAAAACGAGCCATAGATGCGGGCTCATCTTCCTATACATTAGCCCTAATTTTTGCCATCTCTAACTTTCTAAAATATTCATCTACAGACATAGAACCTTGTACAAGAGTATGTAATTTCCTATACAATTCTCTAAAATAGTAATCAGGCACAAAGGTTTTACGCATAGATGTAGTCAAATCAAACCACGAGAGAGGCGGTGCACGGGCCCGCATGGGACGCGTGTTTCTGCGTTGATCCATCTGCTGATTCCACCAGATTAGGGCATAGTCGGTGAAATGGACCACTGCAAGTTGGACTTTCTTATGTTCCGGGATCGCATGAAGTTCAAAAATGCGCTCCATCTTCATCTCCCAGTCGAGATAGTCTTCTGGATTCGTGCCTCCGGCAAAGGGCGGAACGGTTGTCTTGCACTGACTGAGGCCTACGAAAGGCTGGTCTGCGGCGTTGGTGCCTGGGCCGGCCACATCGTTGTCTGAGTCTGTGCGCCTCTGATCCCGTTCTGTCCTGAGTTCGGCGACTTCCTCTGTGAGTGTAGCGAATCGCGCGGAGAGTTGCGCAATCGCAGCCAGGATTTGCTCGTTTCCTAAAGGGTTAGGAGCACCTCCACCTGACATTGGATAAAGAAAGCGAAAACCTGTCGGCTAAGAATAAGGAAAAGTGAGAAATAACCTTACCCCCTTATTCCCCCAAGTGTTTCCCACCTAACAGCTACACACAAAACCCTGTGTATCGCTCTAGGGTGGCGCCCTGTATAATATGAACACTCAAGCCTTTTACCTATTTACCTCCCGGTATTGATAAATGTATCAGGCAAGCAGCAATTCACACAAAAGCAATGACACTTAAGAAAGAAGCAAAAATTTTCGCAAAAACCACACTTGGTCCTATTATGAAAAATCTTTTCGCAAAATGATATTTTATAATATAGCTCGGATATGAAGTACACAACAGGAAATTTCGGGGTTAAGCCCTCAAATTTCAGAAAAGATGAGTGTGCACGATGACAAAATCCAAACTATAATTAAAGAGTAAATGTCCAGGTAGCACGAAAAGATAACTGGGCAATTGAAAGCAGGGCAATTCAAAATTGAATAGAATCAAAGAAAATTAGCAGAGTTGAAACGACTTCAGGAAAGTACTAAACTACCCAAAGAAGAGATCACCCACCCAATAGGCAATCAAGAAACCAATCCCCACAAATTCTTAATTCTTTTCAAGCAAATCAGCACTTAAAATTGCGATTTTCTAACCCCCTAATTGGCCGAAAACAGTACCAAATTTCAGCAATATGCGATTTCAATAAACGACAACCCTAGGGCTAGCAAATGCAATTTTTGATTCACTAACCTAATCCCAGGGATAATCTTAGCAGCACAAGGATACAAAATCAAGAATTCAATATATTTTCAAGAATTCAAAAGAAGGTATCCCAAACTAGAGCATGCAATTTTACAATGCGCAAACAAGTGATCTGCTTAACATCAACCGCAAAACCCACAATTTTCAAGAAAAATCAGCACGAAAAGGGGTAGCAAAATGTCGCAAAAAGACGAGCAAACAAACCCTAGCGTCGCGAGAATTAGCGACGGAAAATCCGAAAAACCCTAATGACATAAAAACCCGAACCCTAGTTTGAAATTTAAGGCCTGATTTTAAGTTCTGAAAATTACAGCAAGGGTATCCGAATTTTAAAGAAATTTGCGATTTTAAAAGATAGAAAACAGCACCAAAAATCGCAAATTTGAAAGCTTGAAAGAAAAATTTTCCCCAAGAAGATGAGTTCTAATCCAAAAATTTAAGATAAGGAAAAGAAAACACCTGATAAAGATTCGGTCTTTGACCTCCTCCAGCCACGAAATCACTCCTTAGCTCTGATACCAATTGATGTGGACGGTTGTACACATGCGGATAATGTTGCCAAGGACCTTGTGATTAAGTGACAAGCTCGAATAAAACCTCTAACTCACGTTCGGATTTAAGAGAAAACAAAGGAAAGCTAACCTAGCTAACTTGTTTATAAATTCGAACCAAGTGCAAGCAAGAGATGTGAAACATGCGAATAATTAGGTAGAGCAAAACCTAATTAGCTAAGTTTCATGCAATTATGTAAACTACGACATGCAAATACATAAAGCAATAAAAGGAGGGTACTCAAACACTAAGTTTTATGATCTGAATACGCTAAGTATTATGGATGAATTCGGTGCCTATTTATAAGTGTAGAGGCAGCCGAAAAAGGTACAACAAGTAGAAGAAGGAAAGAATTAGAATTGGAAATTAACCAAGAGGTTAATTTCTTTTACAATTACCAAGCCCGGAAAGAAGTAGGAATGGTAAGAAAAGGAAAGCAATTTTCGGATTTTACCCTTAACAAGTGGCAACCGAAAATTGTAACTAAAAATAAAGAAAAGAATAAAAATCCTACTTCCAAAAAGAATAAGGGAACCCTTTTTGGAAATTAACTTAAAAGAATAAAACAACTTAATTAATTAAAAGAAAAGAACCCTAATTAGGCAACTAGCCATTGGACTTGCTTGCTAGCCGTTGGGCTTGTTTTGCTAGCCGTTTCAGCTTGCTTGTGCGGCTTCCTCTTGCTTCCTTTGGGCTGGCCGAAACTTGTGGGCTGGTCCATGAGTTTTGGGTCGGCCCAAATTGTAGGGAACTTTATTAATTTGTTTCTTTTAAGTCCAAGAACCTTCCGGCATCTTCAAGACTTCAAGAAACAGCCTTCTTCTTCATTAGGACTTGATGATTTGCGCCTCTTCTTCAAAGATGGTTAGAAGAGTTGCAAATCGCACATTTCCTCCATTTTCCTCCAAGGCGTGGGCTTCTACAATTAACTGAGCATCCTGATGGCAAGCTTGAACAAGCTTGTTGAGAGTCTCTCGCACCTTCTTCGCTCTGCTTCTGGTCATTGGCCCAGTTATGTCTACAAGTGGATCCCTCTGATATGGGCTTGGATCCTGAAGCATTGTCGGGCCTCGATGTAGAACTCGAACCTCCTCCTCAGCTTCTCCAGAATCACTTGTAGTCTGACTTGTTGCGTGTTAACTTTGGATGCCCGCATCAGTCATCCTATAGAATTTATTTTATTTATGGTAGAGGGCTGAAAATTAAAGTTGCATTCCATGTATATGGTGAACCTTAGTATTGTGGAACCCTATTTAGTTATACTATGTAGTTTCTTGGTGATGTGATTTGATTTATAGTGTTTGATTTTTAATGGAGGATATTCATATAATTAGCACTACTTAGAGTGTATTATTTTTTTATGCATTTCATGTGTTTGTTAAAATGCATAAATGAAAAACTTATGGGTTCTTCTTCATTTGATTATGTCTATTGCGCATGTGTTGGTTATGCATTATTTTTTTCATTGAGGTATTATATTAGTTTTGATTATATGAGTAACATTAGTATGACATGTGCTAAGACAAGCATGCAACTTGATACTTTGTACATTGTTTGTTGAATTATTATTTGGTTTTTTTAATTATTTCAAGGTGTTAGTTACACATGGATCGAAATATCTTGTTGTATGGTGATCGGACCTCCGATTTTTATGCGAAAGAAGTTGAGAATTTCATTGAATTCGCTTATAAGAATACAAAGTACGTCCATTGTCCGTGTAAAGCATGTAAAAATGGTGCGCGGTTTGATAACTCAGATACAATAAGATTCCATTTATATCGGAACGGATTTGATCCTTCTTATAAACTGTGGATTTGGCATGGTGAAAGTATTGATGGTTTACCTGAGCAAAGAAAATCTCATGCAAAAGGAGATGATGGAATTACTAGAGATCGATTTATTGACATGATTGAGGATGTGGCCGAGGATTTTGCTGATAAACCGGAAGTTCTTGCTTCCATTTTGGGTGACAATGAGAAGCCTCTATACAACGGTTGCACTAAATATACACGCTTGTCTAGTGTTTTGAAGTTGTTTAATTTGAAAGCGGCAAATGGGTGGTCAGATACTAGTTTTACAGCCTTATTGAGGGTATTGAAAGATATGCTCCCAGAAGATAATGAACTTCCAAATCGAATTTACGAGGCGAAAAAAATATTGTGTCCAATGGGTATGGAGTATAAGAAGATCCACGCTTGCCCAAACGATTGAGTCCTCTACAGGAATGAGTATAAGGATTTATTGCTTTGTCCTAAGTGTAAAACTTCACGGTACAAAAACAAGCAGCTGTGTGATGAGGTTGAAGACAGTTCTGATGCGCAAAAGAAGGGGTCGCCGGCTAAGGTTCTGTGGTATCTTCCTATAATACCGAGATTTAAACGGTTGTTCGCTAATGCAAAAGATGCAAAACTAATGACATGGCATTCAGATCGGTGTATTCCCAGTGATGATGACAAGGTGATAATGCATACATCAGACTCAGATCAGTGGAAAAAAATTGATTGAATGTATCCTTCTTTTGAGATGAAGGCGCACCTGTGTTTGATGCATACCGTGAAGAAATGTTCACATTACGTGCCATGTTGTTCTGTACCATTAATGATTTTCCTGCTTATGGAAACTTGTCTGGGTACTCTGTTAAAGGGCATAAAGCGTCCAATATGTGAGCAGAGTACAGATTTTTGTCAGCTTGCACATGGGAGGAAGACAGTATACCTTGGGCATCGCAGATTTCTTCCCGAGACTCATCCGTATCGCCGTATGAAAAGAGCATTCAATGGATTTCAAGAGTTCACAAAAGCTCCAGGACCCTTGAGCGGGCCAGAGGTGAAAGCTCGTGTGACGGACATTAATGTGGAGTTTGGTAAACCTTTGGAGTCCAGCAATAATGATACATGTTGTTGGAAGAAAAAATCCATATTTTTTGAACTTTCATACTGGGAGAACTTGGATGTCAGACATTGTCTCGACGTTATACATATTGAGAAAAATATTTGTGAAAGCCTGTTAGGTACGCTCTTGAACATCCCTGGTAAAACTAAGGATGATTATAACGCGAGACTTGATATGATTGATATGAACATAAGATCAAATTTAGCACCGGTAGCTCGAGGACAACGCACATATCTACCCCCTGCCTGTCACACTTTGTCCAGAAAAGAGAAAAAATAACTGTGTTCAAGTTTGCGTAGCATCAAAGTTCCATCCGGATATTCTTCAAATGTAAGTAGACTTGTTTCCTTGAAAGATTTAAAACTGGTTGGTTTGAAGTCTCATGATTGCCATGGCTTAATGCAACAATTGTTGCCTGTAGCTATTCGCTCAATATTGTCCAAGCATGTTAAGTCCAGTATAACAAGACTTTGTTTCTTCTTCAATGCTATATGTAGCAAGGTTATCGCGCACGAAAGACTTGATCAGTTACAAGATGAAATAACTGTTGTCCTTTGTCAATTAAAAATGCATTTTCCACCCGCCTTCTTTGATATTATGGTGCATTTGGTGATTCATTTGGTTAGAGAGATAAAAATCTGCGGGCCTGTTCATTTGCGATGGATGTACCCATTCGAGCGATATATGAAAGTATTTAAGGGGTATGTTAAGAATCGTTATCGTCCTGATGCTAGTATTGTTGAAGGTTATATAGCTGAGGAGGTAATTGAGTTTTGCACTGAGTACTTGGCCGATACAGCATCAATTGGAATATCTAAGAATCGGCACGATGGGAGGATTACAGGTATGGGCACAAGGGGAGGAAAAATGTTTTTGCCGTCTAATGTTGAATTGATGAAGGCGCATCTCTACATACTGCGCAATTCTGAAGAAGTTGTGCCCTATGTGACAGACGATATGCGTTCAATAAGAACGTCTTATCCTGCTTGGACGGATCAACATGTGCTCAATGAACATATTCGGACATTTGTCTATTGGTTTGTTACTGCTGTCATGGGCAAAGACGTTTCGGAGACATTGAAATGGTTGGCGTTTAGGCCCAGCCCTGCGGTACGAGCATTTTCATGCTATGACATAAATGGATATTCATTTGCCACTAAGAGACAAGATGAGAAGAGTACGGCACAAAACAGTGGTGTTACATTAATCTCAGAGGCTTTACATGTTTCTAGCAGGAAGGATAAAAATCCATTGCATGCAAACATGGCATATTACGGGGTGATTGAAGATATTTGGGAGCTTGACTATGTTTGTTTCAAAGTAGCTGTATTTCGCTGCAAATGGGTTGATAACAATAGTGGGGTTCGAACTGATGATCCATTGGGTTTTACCTTGGTGGACCTTAATCGGGAGGGTTTCAAGGGGGAAACATTTATACTTAGCATCGCAGGCGAAACAAGTTTTTTATATCACCGATCCTTGTGACGAACATTGGTCTGTTGTTCTTCATGGCAAACAACATCACAGAGTGGAAGGGATTGTTACAGAAGAAGGGCTTTATGAGGCTGGCCCTTTCTCTAGTGGGTTACCTGAATCGAGAGTAGATGAAGAAGATAGGGAACTTGATAAATACATACTTCGTGATGACCACAGCGAAGGATTATGGTTTGAGGATCAAGTGTCCCATAAGAGAAAGAGAATAAGTTAAGAATCATTTTCAGGTATATTGTTTGTTTTTATTAATTTTTTTTCTCTGCGGCTGTGTATGTGTGTGTGTATTTGTATATGTTTCTTTGATTTTAATGAAACGAGGTTGACATAATTTTATAACAACATTTATTTTTATCCTTCGTACTGTCTGATTGAAACAGGTCACAACTTGGATGAAGCCCCGCAATCAAGGGATAAAATTTATAGGGACTTCATATAGCGAAATGTTTATAAATGAATATGTTATTGTTGGAAATTGTGTGAAGCTTCTGTGTTGATGTTATGATGCAGGGGAGATTTTGTCTGAATTGATTTGAAACTGAATTCCGTATTATTTGAAATAGTTGGAATCTTAATGAAGTATTTAAGTATGTGCATATCCTTGACAGGGAGTATGTTACATTTATAGGGGAGACTTTGTCGAATTTTCTGGCAAATTGATTTCCTTGTTTTTCATTTATGAATAAATGTCTCATGTATTATTATTTTTTTTTTTCAAGGTAGTACTTTTGGTAAAATTTACATGGGAAGCTATACAATGATTTTTGTTTTGATTTTATATTTAACTCTTCATAAATTACTTGTCTGTGCCTCGGAAAAAAGATATTCATTTACCGAGGTTGGGTATTGACCGCTAAATGAATTAATTATTCGTTTATCGATTAATAATGCTTTATTATTTTATAAAGATTATTCAATATATTTTATATTGAGGCGCGCTCCATACCGGCGGCAACCTATTTTTATTTTACCTTAACATATAATTGTAATTATTGCTTGCCTTTAATTATTAAAATAGAGATAATTATTTAAGAACAAATAAACTGAATTTTGCGCGTTTACCTAAAATTATTGTGTACTAGTACCTGAAATGGTTCGGTGGAATGTTGCATGGGAAAATTGGAAATATATTTAGTAAAGCATTTTTCATACAAGTCTTGATAACATAAGTAATAAATATAATGTAAATTGGGTATGTAATATTATATGTACAAAGTTTTGGGGTTAATGTATGAACATGAAAAAACTAGAATTGTTTAGGGTCTATGCTTCATAACATGAAATAAAAATAGAAATTTATGCGCGCGCGGGAATTAATTGGCTGAATTTGTTCCCACTTTTCTACGGCGGTTCTAAAACAACCGCCGTAGAAAGATGACTTTCTACGGCGGTTCAACTATGAACCGCCGTAGAAAGTCATCTTTCTACGGCGGTTTGTTTATGAACCGCCGTAGAAAAGTGAAAATTGCATCCAATTCCCGCACGCGCATAAATTTCTATTTTTATTTCATTTTATGAAGCATAGCCCCTAAACATTTCCATTGCTTCTCCCCTGCATTCCCCTATAATATTAGATATGCAATTTCATAACGATCATTCGGTGCAAGTAAATAAAATACATTATATTTTGATTCACACTCAATTTAATGTATTCACTATACATAATTGATTACTGTTATCGTCCGTAAGTCCAAATATATATATATATAAGGTCATGAAATCCAGTAAGTATTTCTTTTTTTAAAAAATTGGGCCATTAAGCATTATTTTTTCTTATACTACGTACGTAATGCATTTATCGATTTGAAACTGTTTTCTTCCGTTCGCCCAAGTCGAGAATGGGGAAAATTTAGGTCTGATAATGAAGCTTATTACTTTATCATAGCTTACATGTAATTTTACGAAATTTACTAATTTTAACTTATACCTAAAATTATTGTGTAATAGTACATGAGATTTTTCGGTGGAATATTGGTGCACAGGAAAATTTGAAATGTACTTATTAAATGTTTCATAAAAGGCGAGCTTCTGTAATTAATAAATACAATGTAAATTGGGTATGTAATATTATATTCACAAAGTTTTGGGGTTAATTTATGAAAATGGGAAAAAAAAACTTAATAGGGAGTAGGGTTTAGGTTTTAGGGTTTAGGGTTCAAAAAATGATATAAAAATAGAAAATTTATGCGTGCGCGGGAATTGGCTCCAAAAACTACTTTTCTACGGTGGTTCAGCCGAGAACCGCCGTAGAATCAACTTTCAACGGCGGTTCATTTTAAACCCGCCGTAGAAAGGTTGCTTTCTACGGCGGTTCATTTTTGAACCGCCGTAGAAAGTATTTTCTACGGCGGTTTATTTTTGAACCGCCGTAGAAAGTATTTTATACGGCGGTTAATTTTTGAACCGCCGTAGAATAAAGCTGCAGTCTAAATTCAAATTTGTTGGCCTAGGGTTTAGGGTTTAGGTTTTAGGGTTTTGGTATAATATCTAATTTCCTCACAGTTCCCCTGCTTCTCCCAAAATTCCCCTGTAATATTGTATATGCAATGTAATCATGATCAACCGGTGCAAGTAAATAAAATACATTATATTTTGCAGCATATATACTAAATTTAATGTTTTTCACTATACATATTTGATTAATATTATCGTAATTGCAAATATATATAGAAGACTTACTTATAAAGTTGTCTTCAAGTCTTCAATTCTTCAAATGAAAACATTTTATATATGTAGTGAAAATTTACAAGAGAGAGCAGAGAAGAGAGAGTTGGATGATGTACAAGAGGGGAAAGGAGAAAAGAGGAAGATGTTTATATATATATATATATATGTATGTAATGTAATGAAATCCAGTAAGTATTTAATTTTTTTTTTCGGCCACTTAACCATTAATTTTTATATTACTATACGTACCTAATGCATTTATGGATTTGATTATTTTATCCCGTTAGCCCAAGTCGAAAAAGTAGAAATTTTAGGGAAGATAATGAAGCTTATTACTTTATCAACACTTACATGTAAATTTACGAAATTTATTAATTTTTATCTTTGACCTATAATTATTGTGTAATAGCACGGGAAATTTAAATGCAAATGGTACAAGAGGGGAAAGGAGAAAAGAGATGTTTATATATATATATATATGTGTATATAAGGTAATGAAATCCAGTAAGTATTTAAATTTTTTTTTCGGCCACTTAACCATTAATGTTTATATTACTACGTACGCACATAATGCAATTATGGATTTGATTATTTTATCCCGTTCGCCCAAGTCGAAAAAGTAGAAATTTTAGGGAAGATAATGAAGTTTATTACTTTATCGACGCTTACATGTAAATTTACGAAATTTATTAATTTTTATCTTTGACCTATAATTATTGTGTAATAGCACGGGAAATTTAAATGCAAATGGTTCAAGGAAAAATTTGAAATTTAATTATGAAACGGTTCATAAAAGTCGAGCTTGTGTACATAATTAGTAAATATAATGTAAATTGGGTATGTAATATTATATTTACAAAATTGTGGGGTTAGTTTTTGAAAATGGAAAAAAAAATTTAATATTAAAATATGCCCGCGCGGGAATTGGCTCCAATTTTTTCCCCTATTCTAAGCCGAGAAAACCGAGACCTTTCAACGGCGGTTCGCGGTTGAACCGCCGTTGAACCACCAAGCCGGTCTAAGTTCAAAAAATTTGAACTTAGACTAAATCCTTTCCTTTTCCCTCATTCTCTTCCCCTTCTTCTCCCCTTCTTTCCCCTGCTTCTCCCCTGTTTCCCTCTCCCTTCTCTCGCGGTTGTTCGGTTTCTTCGCTTCTTCTCCCGTCGCCGGCGCAACCGGGCGAGCTCGGCCAAGTTCCCGCTCTTCCCGTCGGCTGCAGCAAGGGCCGATTGTATGGCTGGACCATCGCAGCCGATCGGCCTGTGTGGGGGTTCACTTTCCCGGCCAACATTTCTCCATTTCCCCCCTCCAATAGTTTGGGCTTGGTTGTAGGAGTGCACACAAAAGGTTATCCACCTTCTATGCTTGCATTTTAAAACTTTTGCAATGTTACCTTCCATTTTGTAATTGCTTCCCATTGCATAGGGTTTTTGTGCACAATATAATCTTCATTTCGGTTTTAATGCTAGTGATGAATGATTGGAATGCTTTTGGATTTATTGATTGTTGGTTGCATTGGTTTGGTTGTTGAATTTCATGTTTTGTCCTACATAAGTTGAGAACCTAGGGTTTTGATTGGGATTTCAATTAAGTACCCTTTCAATTCGGGTTTAGTGTATTAATATGAGAAACACAAATGTTGATTTCGGTTTTGCTTGATTAATTTTAGAACATTGGTGTTTGATTTCGGTTCTTAGTCGATTTAGTGTTCCTCCTTAAGTGATAATGAGGAAAATGCTTTGTTGTTGATTCCACGATGTGGAATTTAATCTTTATAGGGTTCTTTCTTTGGGGATCCCTTGTTTCAATGTCTTCAAAGCCCCTTATATGTTGAAAGTAAAGATATCTTTGCATGAATGTGAAGCATTTTTTATTGCACAAGCACTAAGTACCTTTAGGGAAGGAGAGTATTTTTTAGGAGTGAAGTACTCCTCCTTGAAGCTTTTACCTTCCTCATGAAATAATTTTGGTTTTTTCCTTTAGTAGAAATTAATGATTGTTCTCATTAGTTATTGGTTGTGAAATGTGAAGTACTTTATCAATGGTACCCTTTATAAGTCCAATTTTTTGGGCCTCCTTTGGTTTAATTTGGATAATGGGACTTGTGTATTGCAAATATCACTATCTCCTCTTCGCTTTCCCTTATCTTTGTTTGGAAAGCGTGAAATATGCTTTGTGAGGGTTCTCCTTGATGAGGGAGATTTTTTTTTCATAAATATAGAGTTTGAAATATCACTTCTTCTTAAATGTTTTACCTTTTGCGATGTAGTGTTTCTTCTTTAGTGGAAAGGAGGGTAATGCTTTGTGGTTGAGTTGAAGGTGTGTTCCTCCCTTGGTTTAATGTCATGAATGCAACTAATATATTGAAAGTGAGGCTATCTTTGCATCAATGTAAAGCTTCTTTATTGCGAAATCACAAAGTATTTCTCTTGCTTTAGGGAAGGAGAGTATTTTTTAGGAGTGAAGTACTCCTCCTTGAATCTTTTACATTCCGCACTAAATTTTGGTTTTTTCCTTTATTAGAAATTAATGATTGTTCTCATTAGTTGTTGGTTGTGAAATGTGAAGTACTTTATCAATGGTACCCTTTATAAGTCCACTTTTTTGGGCCTCCTTTGGTTTAATTTGGATAATGGTAATTGTGTATTGCAAATATCACTATCTCCTCTTCGCTTTCCCTTATATTTGTTTGAAAAGCGTGAAATATTGTAAAAGCACAAAGTATTTCTCTTGTTTTAGGGAAGGAGAGTATTTTTAGGAGTGAAGTTTGCGAATGTACATTGCCTTTTATATTTCAACATTACAAGCATTCTTGTATTTGACATTAAAGTTTTTCTGTAATTGCAAATATGTTATATTGAATTCTCTTTGTATGTACATGAAGTTTAAGGTAAGCTAATGGCCCGAAAAAGAAAACGCAATGAGGAGCATAGTGATGAGGGAAATGGCAATGGAGATGGTTCTTCTACTAGATCTAGAAGAGGTAGAGGGCCTACAAATTGCAACGATCTTTTGGAAATGCGTATGAAGGGGAAAACTCTTGCGATTTCGTTTGATTCCGAAAATGAGCCTAAAAATTATCATACAAAGTGGATTACATTCGTAGCATTCACGGCCCGGAGCAAAGTGGACATTATGGAATACGCATCATGGCCCAAAGTTCCCGACGAGATCAAGAAGAGAGTGTGGATGGAAATACAGGTACTCCACAAAATTATAATGCATTGTTTGTTTCTTCTTTCATACAAATGAACCCAATTTACCTAAATTTTTACTTCTATTTTTAATGTAGGCATTATTTGTTTTTGAGTCTTATGATTTCTTATGTCGGTAAACGTTGGAAAGATTGGAAATCCTTTTTAGGGAGATATGTAAATGGTGACTTGAAGGGCGAGGACCCATGCCTTGAATATAAATATCTCCCTAGGGAGACATGGATTAAGTTCAAGGCTAGCCGCGAAACAGAAGAATGGCAGGTGAGTTTTTGAAATTGATTTCCTTCTTGTTTTTGTGTGTTTGAAATTGCTTAGTTTATGGATAATCATTTTTCATTATATTTTTCTCTAGGAAATTCGTGAAAAAGCGCAAAAGAATGCCACTTTAAATGCTTTTTACCATAATTTATCTCGCGGTGGCTACCGACTGCTGAAGAAGCAATTGCATGAAGAGGCTTTGATTGCATCTGGGAAGAAGCCTTCAAAGGACGGTCAGTCCGAAGAAGAAGGGGAAGCTTCTTATGCAGGGCCAGGCCGGCATCTACTTTGGAGACAGGCTCACACAAACAAAAAAGGGGAATACTTCACGCCAGAGGCTGGTCGTGTTGGGATTGAAATTGTAAGTTTTGCACCATACATTTTCTTATGTTTCAGTTCTTTAAGCTACACATATATTTAAAACTATATATAATTGATCTATTTACATTTCATATTTTTGGCAAAACGTTTAGGAAAATCTATGTTCCTGCGAGTCCCAAGGGGAGAAAGTTGCAGAGGGTAGGAATGACATTCTTGTCATTGCAACGGGAAAGACCGATCACCCTGGTCGTTATCGCGGCCATTCTACCAGGGCACGTATCACAGAGATTTTCATGAAAACAAGGCCGTCGCTTAAAGATGAACTAGATTTAACTAAGAGACAGCTTTAGAAAATCACTGCGCAGCTCGATGAATGTCAAACACATCTGAAGATGATGGTTGGGTTTATATGTGGTCAGATGGGGACTGACTATGATACATTAAGAGCCACTGTCATCAATGGTGCCAAAGCTCAGAGCTTGAAGCCAGAAACCTCCGGAATGGCCCCAGAGATGTTTGAGGTCCATGGTAGCAATGTTTCCCCTGTGAGTCCGACGCTACACCCTAAAGAAACTCGTAGGCAAGATTTTTCTCCTCTTATCCCTACAAGTTTGCCTGAGTTACATATGATACCTGTTTCATCTACGTACCCGATCAAAGCCTCTGAGGTTCAGAATAGCCCTATTGCAACAAACTTGGAAGATGTGAGTTCTTTAGGCGAATACAAGGTACTTAAAATACATTTATGTCTTTCATTTTTCTATAGAGTATCACTGCTATTCTTCTTGGGTAGACTTTTATTTTTCTATTTTTCTTTTAAATTCTTTTTATTATTTATTTTTTCCTTTGTTTTGTTCGTTTTTAAAGTGATACTTAAAGTGGTACTGTTCACCTATATCATTTTACACTTATTCATGTATCTCTTTTAAAGAGAGAAAAAAAGTATTGTTCCCGTGAACTGTGGTTTGCATATGTATTCAAGTATTGAAACACTTTATATTTTTTTTTAAATAAAGTTTATATTTTCCTTTTAAAAATATAATACTGCAATTAAAAAAACTATAAATTTTTTTAATATATTAAACATCTTTCTTTTATTTTTATTTTACAATAATGAAATCTTACATTTATATTTTGGTTTTTATTTAATTATTAAATTTGAATGTATAATTTCTTTCATATTGTCACTTCTAAAGACGCTTGACTTTGGTTTCATGATTACACTTGGTTTGTTAAGTTAGCGAAAATAGTTGAGTAATGTTCATTCGCTTGCCTATTATCTCAGGACGGGTGTGAATGTCATCTGTTCATCTCTGAGGATACATGTAAGAGGCGTAAGCTTGTGGCCAAGGGAAATGTTTATAAGCAAAGAAAGCACAACGGCCGCGAGGTAAGGAAAGGTTGCGCGAGGGTTACAATTAAAATTTCATATGATGACTTTGCCCCTCTACCATTTCCTGAGGAAGAGGCTTCAACTGTGGGAATGGCCCGATCATTTTTCGTGGAATGGCCTATACAGTTGATTGAAATTATTCGGCCGGATCCAGTAACACAGGTATATTCTTACATTTATTTGTGAATTACTTAATACCGTTTTGTATATTTAATGTTATTTCAAATGTTGTTAGGTGGATAAATGTTTGGAAAAGAAAAAAGGCCGTGTGAATTCTATGGATGATATAAAATCTACTTCGGCGACGGTTCCGATTGAAATGTCATCCTCTTCGACATCTGATCCACTGCACGAGTTACAGCTCCGAATGGAGAAAGATTCGGACTTCAATGGCTTCTTGTTTCAAATGACAAGAGATGTCATAGGTGTGGATCATCTTATTGCGATGGATCGAATAGATGTCGGAGAATTATTGTCAAGAGAAAGCATGGTCACAAATTGTTTGATGCAATTGTTCACCAAGTGAGTTTCCACTTAATTTTATAACCTATTTCTGATTATTGTTATATATAGTATGCATTCCATATGCCTAGACTAACCAATGATGCATGATAATGTAAATTCTTTAGAGCTTTACATGATTTAGTTGAAAGGAATGACCGGAAGGGGATAGGGTTTCTCTCAGCTGATCATGTCACGGCCCTAGGAAACACATTTGAAGATAGGGTACACTACATTGCACGAAACTTGAAGGATCGGAATAAAGAAATTTATCTGGTGCCGTATCTTCAGGGGTAAGTGATACTGTAAGCGCTTCTCTAATATTTAAGAAACACTGATTTAAAGATCTGAGGTGATTAAATTTTTGGTTTGCAGTGAACATTGGATGCTTATAGCCATTAGACCGATTGAAAAGGTTGTCTACTGGTTTGATTCTTTACAAAACCCACAGAAAGAGGAGGCAGTAATACTTATAGACGAGTGAGTTATATATATTAACTAACGTTAGAATGCATATATAATTTCTAATGCCAATCATATATACATATGTTGCTAATTATTTTCGTTCCGCTTTCATTTTTATAGGGTGATGTTTAATTATCAAGCTTTCTTAGGATTGCCCAGAAATGTGCATATGCAACCTGAGTGGATAGTAGTTAAGGTAAAATTGGTTCTTATTGAATTTTTTACTCAACGATTTGTTGTATAAAATTGTATGATCTTCTAACTAGTACACTAATATTCATTAGCATAAGAAGCAAACGTCTAACTGGGAGTGTGGCTACTATGTCATGCACTACATGTACCAAATCGCAATGAAATCCGACACATTGGCACTCGAGAAGGTATTTGATTTCTCATAACTTACTTAATTGACTGTATTTCATTTTGCTACTCAGTTACTTTTTAATTTCAAAAAATCTGTTGCAGCACTTCAAGCTCGACCGCACTCCATTAAGCAATGTGGATATAGATGCTGTGAGAAAAATATGCGCTAGTTATATTGTGGAGCATTAGCCGTAGTTGATGGATACTAATGAAACTTGTTCATATTATAGTTGTACAAATATTTATGGATATGCCCTGTAATATAATAGCGATTTCAATTTGTATCTTGGTGATATTTGTATTAAATTTACACTTTTAGCAGCAGGTTTTGCTTTAAACCAGATTAATTTTCTCTTTTTATCGCGGTTTGGGTCTGAAAAAGTGGCCACTTTCTACGGCGGTTTAGAACTAAACAGCCGTAGAAAGTGTAGACTTTCTACGGCGGTTCAGAACCAAACAGTCGTAGAAAGTCACCACTTTCTACGGCGGTTCAAGGTTGAACCGCCGTAGCGGCGGTTCAAGTGCTAAATAACCGCCATTAAAGCCCCTTTTTGTAGTAGTGAGGAAACCATGCAATTTCCAAATCCTCTCAGGATTCTAGAAGCAAGGAACTTGCGAAATTTGCAAGAACCTTGAAGCTTGCGTGCGCGGATCCATGGACATGCGGTCTACGATTGTGGGCTGGAGGCCTGCGTTCGTGGTCCTTGCATCATGGGCCGCGTTCGATGAAAGGGTTGGGTCGACTTTGTGATGCTTGTATGTTGTATGGGTCGGCCCAGTGTTAATGGAGCATGAGTTGTGGATTGTAGAAGTCCCCACAAAAGTCTTAAAGAACTTTAGGGGTTATTTCGCTGGTTGAACCGTTGTTGCGGTCTAAGAGGATAGCTACATGCCGGCTTCTAGTCAGATAGCGAAATGGTCTCTACATTAGTGGAGAAGAAGTTGTTTCTCGGACGCCGATGATTTGGAGATCCTCATCAATGATTTGGATGGCCGCATTAGTCCCTCCCTGTTGGAAAGGATTCGTCCTTGAATCCGAGTTCGAGTTCCTTACTGGTTCGGCAACTTGTTTCTCTGGCGGATTTTGCTTCTCGACGGCGGGAGATTCCCACAGGGTTCTTTTGCAACTTCGTAAGTTGTATCGGTAAGGATTATGTAGAACTAGTGCAAGGGACTTAGGTCGTTTGGGCTTTGGACCTTGTTCGGTTTGCAGCCTCAGCGCTGCGTCCATTTGCTGTTGAAGGACTTGAATTCTATATATACATCGTTGCCGCTGTAGTTTGAGATCCTTCAACTTTTCTACTATTGCCCACTTGGCGAATACCCCAGCCGTTCAAAGGCTTTCACAGTCTACCTCGATGGGAGATAGTGGCTTGATGATTGTGACTTTGCCATCGTGAGGAAGTCTGAGGGCATATGAGACGTCTAAAAATTTTGCGTTGATGTCCAGAAGCCACTGGAGGCCGAGCAAGATTTGGCTGTTGTGTAGAGGAGTTACGTTGCAGAGGACGGTGACCTGTAGATAGCCGATCTGGATCGTACCCGTTGCCTGATGGCGCACATGGAATGGTGCCATGTCGCGAAGTCCGGATAGTGCATAAGGAAGTGATGCTCAATCATGGTAAGTTCAAGCTTGTTGACCAATTGGTCGCTGATGAGATTCACGCAACACTCCTTGTCGATGCCCAGAAGGACTTGTTCCCCACTCACCTTTGCTTATGCGTGGAAGACTGGCATCCCTAGTGTTGCAGACATGTTGCTATGATGGAGAAATGACCTGCGTAAGACAAGTTTTCAATAGGTGAGAATAACCTCACCCCCTGTTCCCCAAGTGTTTCAACTAAAACTACGCACTTCTTAGTGTTGCGCTCTAATTGGCTTTTTCAAGACTTGTTCTAAAGTCACTCTGCCTTTTACCTCTCACTTCTTTACGATGGTCTTATTTCAATTTTGAGCAAGGATGCAAATAAGCAGATTTACTCAAACATGCAACAAACTCAGGCAAAAACGCAAAGTAATTCTCGAAATAGGGGCTGAGCCTATTTCGGTTTTGAAATGTAGAAAAAGATATTTTGTAATTGATTCAGACAAGAAGTGCGCAAGGAGGAGATTCGGGGAGAAGCCCTCAATCTCAAGAAATGAATGCAATGCACACAATGACAAAATCTGAAGCAATTTAAGATCTAATGTCCAGGTCACTTGAAAAGAATCAAGGCTAGGTAATTTGCAGGGTAACTCAGAGTGAGTAAAAGCCAAGAACAGATAGCAGAGTTGAAACATATCAGGAAAACTACCCGAGATGTGATCACCTTCCCTATAGGTAATCAAAGAAACCAATCCCCACTAAAAGTAATGAACTTCAAAAATTAAGCACAAAGACTTGGAGTTGAATTCAGTCGAAATAACCAGTGCCAACTTAAACCCTGAAATCACAATTCTGCCCCGGAGGGTAAAATTGTAATTTGGCTTTAGGGTGTCGGGGTTTGATTAAAACTGAAACTCGTGCAGCCAGGAGAATCTGAATTCCTTGTGGTAACTAAGGAAACTCCCAATTCAGGATTTGTTAATTAGGTTTTAGAAATCATTTTACTGTGGGCGGTGGGGGTTCGAAAAAGGATCGTAGCCCTACCGACGTTGCAAAGCCGATTTAAAATTCCAACGCAATGTTCCAACCTTAAAAAGGTTACTGCAATTATACCAAGGGAATCCGAAAAGAGAGCTAGGTCCCTAACGACACAAAGAGAGTCGCAAGAACCTAGGGTTTTCGAAAAGCCCTAGAACCGAAAAGAGATCAACCTTTGAGGAGAGATTAATTTTGAAATCACTTTTAGAACGCAAAGATGGAATCTTTCAGAACTATTCAACTAACAAATTATTCTAACAATTTGGTAGACAACAGGAGTGTTACTATCACACTGAAGCACAAAAATCGCAAAAAGAGATGAAGAAATGAATCCCGGAGAGAAAATCGCAAATGGCAATTTTTTTAAAAAAAAATTTTGATTTTTTTCAAATTTTCAAACTTTTGTTTTTCTTTATCTTTTCTGATTTCTACTTTTCTTTAACCAAAATCTTTTTCTTAATCTTCCCAGCAAGAAAATTATATGTAGGATTTAGCGTAAGATCAAATCAATTTAATTAGCTAAACCCGAATTAAAATAGCAATGCTTCCCTTTTTTTTTTTAATCTTAAAAATAAAAATTTCAGCATGCAAGATGTCGTCTTTATTCTCAATTAATTTCTCAAAGAACCATGCAAGATATCAAGATCAATATGCAAGCAATTTTCATATAAGAAAATTTATAGAGAGGGAAAAAACCTTATGAGTTCAACCGAGTTATTCCGGTATTTCTCCTACTAAACAAGCTCGCCTTGGCTCTGATACCAAATTTGATGTGAGTTGTTGTGAAACGCCCCGCGTTGCGGAAGTCAACTGCCAAGGAAGGATCGAACTTGAAAGGTCACAGACTTACTCTCTAATATAAACTTGACACTCCCTATTTAGACTTGGTGAGACTAGCTCTTTTTAATCCTAACTAGATAGAAGAATGAGGAGGTGAACCAACTAAGAAGCTAAGGGCCTGTTTGGTAAGTTGATTCAAGCCATGATTTGAAAGTACTTTTAATTTTATAATATTAAAAGTGTGTTGGGAATGTAAAAATGTGTGTTGGAAATGTAAAAACAATTTATTAAAAATGTAAAAAGGCTTATTGGGAATGATGAAAAACTATTATAAAATCAAAAGTGGTTTCAAACCACGACTTGGATCCTGATACCAAACAGACCCTAGGAGTGCTGATTGAGGGCTAAGAGGATAGCTACACTCCAGCTTCTAGTCAGATAGCGAAATAGTCTTTGCATCAGTGGATAAGGAGTTGTTTCTCGGACGCTGATGATTTGAAGATCCTCATCAATGATTTGGATGGCCGCATCAATTATTTTATTTTTTTCAGCATACCACGTATTTTAAACTTTCTCATCATAATTCAAATAAAATTTAATTAATGAATTTATTATTATTAGTTTTTATATTTAAAATTTATTTAATAAATTATAGCATTTACCCATTTTTATAAATCTCACTCATATGATGTGTTTTTATAATATTTATATAATTTTATTAATTATATATGAGTTTTATTGTACAATTTTTAATTTATTTTATACTACAGTAATGGATTTATTTTCATTTTTAAGGGTTTTAAGAAATTGTAAATTTTTTTTGTTGTTGTATTCTAATCATTCAATTTAACATGTTTTTCTTATTTTGTTTCCCTATATTTTTTATTAATCATAATTTATGTTATATTATAAAATTTGATATTTTGCATATATAAATATAAAAAAATCAGCGTAAGGGTAAAATGGTACATTTTTAAGATTTCAGCATTAAGATCAACATATTTATCAAACAATATCGAGTGCTTAACCATTTTGATTCAGAAGTTCAAAAAATATAGTTCAACATTAAGATATTAAGTGCTTAATCAATTTAGCAGTATGGTTTCAGTATTAACTATTCAGATATAAGCATTAATTTTTATGAAACGAGCCTCGAGTCATTTATGCAAATGCAATAGAATGAGATCCTAGGTTGACACGATAGCACTCAAATTTCTTCTTTTGTCCTTAAAAATTAGATTTATTATAGTTTAGTCTCACTTACTTATGTCTTGTATCCAATTAGATTTTCTTAATTCCTAATTGATCTCTTTTCTAAATAACTACTTAGGCATTAACTTTAAAATTAAAATTAAGGAGTATACAATGATTGGAATGTTTTTTTTTTTTGGTTTAATGACTTCTGTGGTCCCTTAACTTGATGTTCAGATTTTAATTAGTCCCTCATGTTAAAAAAGCTATTTAGTCCCTTAAGTTGATATATAAGTTTTAAATGGTCCATTCTTCAAAATCCGGCCAATTTTTCCTGCCGCCGATGAGCACTCCTTGTGTACATGATTTACCAAGGGCATCTGGTGGAAAGGAGAAAAAAGACAAGCTGACCCACTTTTTCTTTTCTTTTTCTGTAAAGCTAATCCTTCCTTCCATTTCCTTTGGAATCAATCCTGCACAACTTGACTGTGCAATATTCCAAATGGTCTTGGCAAATGAAAAATTGTTGAAGACGACTGCTAAACCTCACCCGCACCAACACCACATCCCATCGCATTGACATACTTCACTGTCCCCTTCTTGTGCGGGCTCCAATTCTCGACCACCGCCTTACTCGGAAGCATTTCAGAACTTCTAATGTTCAACCTAGGGGTAACGATCTCTGAAAGTTTTTTGAGCTTTCCTCACGTCTTCCTTGGTTGCTTCTCCGACGAAGCTAACACAATAGTTCCAACAGAGCACCCGCTGCTGTAGAGACTTCCTTGTTGGTGCTGGTGCTCTATCGGCGTTTAGTGTTTCGGTAGAGGTGATGCAGAATCTCTGCCATTTAAGATCGTTCAAGTTCTTGATTACGTCTTCCAGTGATAAAATTACCTCAGAAGTTACACCGTCATCTTGGATTGTTGAGCGGGTGGGATTCATGTGCTCCATTTTACTCACAACCTTAAGCAAAACAAAATACTCTCTGTATGAAATTAAAGGAGCAAAAAAAAAAAAAAAATAGTAACCATGATAACAGTAGTCAAAACTGAAACAGAAAAAAATGAGAAGCTTGACTTGTTAGTTCTATGTAACTTTTTGAAGCCGTGCATATAAATGATCTGCAAAAGCAAACACATACAAAATTACAAATCCACAGTTAAGTTTCTTCACATCAATCAATGTTCTAAGACTTATACGAACTAAGTCTCTGATTTTTCCAGAAAGCTGAGGAAAAAACAGAGAGTAATTTCTTGAACACCAACAAAGAGCTTTTACTAATTTAACAATTTCTAGCTGATTACTATCCTTTGCTAAAACACCAACATACTTTTCAATAATTTTAGGACCTTCGTGGAGTACTCAACAAAGCTCTCCATTTGACCTTGATTTCTTTAACACCAACTGTAGAGCAGTCATGATATCCATTGGTTCTCCAAGAGCTGGCGATGCGTAGGAGTTTCTGCAACAGCAACGACAACATCCTCTCCCGACATCGTCACTCTATCATCCTCAGATTTGTTCGAGAGTTTTCATGCGTCCATTCAACACACTTTATTAATACAAGTGCAGGTCAAAAGTTGGGGTGAAAAGTGGTCAGCACCTATATTTTTGTTTCCAACTATTACCCCTGTAGCCTATGCAAATCACGTGTTCATCGGCAACATGAAAAATTGGCCGGATTTTAAAAAATGGACTATTTAAAACATTTATTTCAACTTTAGGGACCAAATAGAAACTTTTATAACTTGAGGGATCAATTAAAACCAATGCATCAAGTTGAGGGACCACAAAAGTTATTAAACATTTTTTTTTTTGGGTTACAGCCGATTAAGAGGCTAGGGGGCATGGGGACCCTTTATTGAAGTTAAGAATTGAAAATACAGAGGGCGACATAATGAACCTTACCTCTGATAAATTACAATATGCAAGGTGCAGATGATAAAGCATGAAAAATCTAAATACAATCGGAAAAACATCAATAATAGTCCACAATCTTTGCATATGTATCAAATATAGTCCAAATCTTTAGTAAGTATCAAATGTAGTCCACAATGTATCACTTTTGTATCAATTTTAGTCCAATTGATGGAAATTAGGGCAAATTAATGGTCAACTTAGTTGACCGTCAGTCAAAGAAGAAAAAGATTTTCATGAAATCTTTTCCTTTAGAATTTTTTTTTTCCTTTTTCTGAAGAAAATCTTTTTCCTTAGAAATTTTTTTTTTGTTTCTGAAGAAAAAGATTTCTTTAGAAATTTATTTGTATAGAATGTTTTATATGTAACTTCTTCCTTATCTCTATTAGGGTTTTACTAGATTATTTGTATGTGAATTCTTAGATTCAAATTTAATAGTGCTGATTGACTTATTTCAACATTTATATAAGTGATGAGCTTATCTCGAACTCATTTCCATACAAGGAGTTTGAGAATGAAAGAAAGGTGAGCTTGATTTTGTGACTCTGTATCCTCTGGGAAGTTGAAGGAAAGGTGAACTTGATTTTATCTATCTTATAGAAATCGAGTTTGTATTGAGAAATCTTTTTCTTTAGAAACAAAATATATATATATTTCTAAAGAAAAAGATTTTCTGAAAATCTTTTTCTTCAGAAAACGGAAAAAAGTTTCTAAAGAAAAAGATTCTTGAAAAATCCTTTTCTTCAGAAAAAGGAAAAAAAATTCTAAAGAAAACGATTTTCTGAAAATCGTTTCCTCTAGAAAATGGGAAAAAAAAATTTCTAAAGAAAAAAATTTCCTGAAAATCTTTTTCTTCAAAAAAAGGAAAAAAAAATTCTAAAGAAAAAGATTTTCTTCAGAGAAAGGAAAAAAAAAATTTCTAAAGGAAAAGATTTCCTGAAAATCTTTTTCTTCTTTGACTGACGGTCAACTAAGTTGACCGTTAATTTGCCCTAATTTCCGTCAATTGGACTAAAATTGATACAAAAGTAATACATTATGGACTACATTTGATACTTACTAAAGATTTGGACTAGATTTGATACATATGCAAAGATTTTGGACTATTATTGATGTTTTTCCAAATACAATCTAGTGATTAACTAACGAAGTTTGCGCATCTAGAGCAACAAGGCCCTTGATGTCACGAGGTAAAGAAACATGAGTAAAAAAACGTGTGAGTTGAGTACCGCTAGCAAGAGTAGCTAGCGCTTCCGCTACAGCATTTGCCTCCCTGAAAATATGCCCAATAGCCACTGCTTCCAACAAAGTCTTCTTCTTTTGAATTTCCTTCATATTTAGTGCAGATCTCCACGGTACTACCTTCCTGTTAATATTGCCCATAAGAACCTGTGAATCACACTCCACCTGCAAAGGGTGAAGCCTTTTTCCACACAAAGCGTGAGCCTGAATAATAAAGCAAGTGCTTTCGCCTGATAGCTGGTTTGGTGTCCCAGAAAAACACTCGCCGCACACACAATCCGACCCATAGAATCCCTGATTGCCACCCCTGCCCTAGCAGCTGGGCCAGGGTTACCCCTTGAAGATCGAAAACACCTGGGGGAGGGTGCGTCCACTCAAAAAATATGGGCTGCTTCCTCTTCTGATAAGCCCACCTTGGAATGATGTTATCCTGGATCAAAAAATCCCCAGGTGCATAAAAAGTTGGGGGCCGAAGCCCACATATCACAAACAGCAATGGCCTAACTGCAAACAAAATATCAACTGGTCTTCGAACTATCCCATCATATGTACCTGTATTGTAAGCTTTCCACAACTCCCAGCAAACTAGTGACGGTATCATTGCTCTGATTCGAATGTTTATTCACTAGTTTTATTTCTTTCAAATTTTCTTACTTATAAGCTAGTCTTAATTTGTTTTGTTTTCTTAATACATTCTAATGGTTAAACTAAAATTTTGTCCAACTCTAAAGTTAACTTCGGTTGAATAATTTATCTCTAATTTTTAATCTTCTAATTATGTTTTAAGGATTACAATTTCGATAACACTAGTGATGTTTTGATTTTAATCTAGATGTGCATTTTAGTTTAGTTATCAAAATATTAAACTAATTTAAATATGTCATTTTTAAGCTCCATATTTATAGTTTTAAGTCTTTAAATTACTTTAGAAACTTTTTAAATTAATCTACATTTACGATGTACTATCTCTCTCTAAGAGAGTCAACTCGGGTGTGTTATGATTCCTACATGTTTTAACGTGTTTAGAGAAGTAAGGGCGTTACAAATTCTATATACTTCATGAAATTATAATGATCAAATCAAACTATTCGTACCACCTTTAGTGAATAAGTGGTGCATTGTTCAAGTTATTAATTATTTAAATACATTGAATAATTCTCATCAAATCTAGTTTATTTTTCCAATTAAAATCGGCATTTTTCCCTATTCCAAGCTAGTGAGGCAAGCAAGATACCTTACAAAAAGCTTAGACAATATTCCCAAGTAAAATAAGCAAGAGACAAAAAAAAATATACAAAAGAAAAAAAAAATGCTTACCTACATGAAGCATGGGTAATCAATACTTTAATGCCCATTGATATATGCATAACAAATAAAATTACTGTATTCACCAGTATTGCAGTAATTGAGTATTACAACAACTATTTATTTTAAACCTTGAGAAAAAACACACATTAATCAATACTTTTCTAGGTTCCCATAAAAGAAAACAATTAGTTTGCTGCAAAAGTTAACAATAAGAACATGGGTCTCTCACTTAATTTCTCCCATTTCACTTTTACGTTTATCCCCTTATTTCTTTTTATTATTTTTCCTAATAAAATCTATGTTCAACCACCTAAGCCATTCATATTTATAGTTTTAGCTCTAAAAATTACTTTAGAAACTTTTTACATCTATATTTTATCATGTACTATATTCCTCTAAGAGAGTCAACTCATGTGAGTTATGATTCCTACATGTTTAGACGTGCTTAAGGGCGTTACATTTGGTGTTTCTCTTTTCATGAAAATTAGTCGAATTGTATGTCAAGGAGAGTTTAAAATGCCATTTGTTTTCAAGTTAATCATTTCTTAACCTCTTTTGGTGTCTCTTTTTTAATAAAAATTAGTCCAAATATACGTGTTTATGTATTAAGAGTTTAAAATGTCATTTGTTTTGAAGTCCAACATGTTTCTCAAATGAAATGTGACAGCTCATGCACCAATTTTCTTCTCCATCCAATCGAACACAAACATAAATAAAATAGGTGCCCATGGCTGTTGGATTTATGTTATTTTTATGTATATATTATTCTGAGCAATAATTGGAGCTTGTAGGAATTGGATATTTTGGCAAGAATAGTTTAGATTGAAAAATAACACAATATTTTCAAAAAACTATAACACATTGACATTTTTAAGTAACAAGATGTCCAAAACACCTATGTGCTGATTTGAAAAATATCACAAGTCACCAGTCTATTCTTTAACAGATCGAGTGGAAGAGTTTGAACCGAAAAGAGAAAATTCTCAATTTTTTCTCTCATTTAACATTGCATGTATACATTGACTGTTTTCAAGTTGATCATTTCTCAGCCTCTTTTGGTGTCTCATTTTTCACGAAAATTAGTCAAAATGCATGTCTTACATTGAGAGTTAAAAATGTCATTTGTATTAAAGTTATCCTTTCTTAACCTCTTTTGGTGTCTCCTTTTTAATGAAAATGAATCCAAATGCATGTGTTTATACATTCAGAGTTTAAATGCCACTTGTTTTAAAGTTAATCATTTCTTACCCTCTTTGTGTGTCTCTCATCTCATGAAAATTAGTCAAAATTCATGTGTTTATACATTGAGACTTTAAAATGTCACTTGTATTGAAGTTAATAATTTATTTGCCTCTTTTGGTGTCTTTCTTTTCATGAAATTAGTCCAAATGCATTTGTTTATACATTCAGTGTTTAAAAAGTCACTTGTTTTGAATTTAATCATTTTTTAGTCTCTTTTGATGCCTTTCTTTTCATAAAAATAAATAAAATGCATGTTTTTATACATGGGAGTTTAAAATGTCACTTGTTTTCAAGTTAAATCTTTCTTTGCCACTTTTGTACCTCTATTTTCATGAAAAATAGTAAAAAAACATTGAGAGTTTATAATATCACTTGTTTCAAAGTTAATTCTTTCTTAGCCTTTTGTGTCTCTATTTGTTTGAAAAAATAGTAAAAATGCATGGGTTTATACGTTGAAAGTTTAAAATGTCATTTATTTTCAAGTTAATCCTTTCTTAGCCTCTTTTGGTGTCTATCTTTTTCTAAGATTTACATATAATGCGGCTATCTTGTCCGTTGGGATCGTTCTTGCTAGGGGCAATTTTGTCTGAAATAAGATTTACATATAATGCGGCTATCTTACCGGCTGGGATCATCCTTGCTAGGGGCAATTTTGTTTGAAAATTTTGGAGCTAAAGCCGGGTTGGAAGCTGGCATTGACGTGACGTCCATGTTCGATAATCAGGACCGTAGACGCATTAACTCAGTGGGATTCAAAAATCATTTGGGCTCAAAATGACATAGTATGAGGTTGTTTTTGCCTTGGGAAGTGGTAATCTAGGCTGAGGATCTCGCTGTACTGCTCTAACCTTTTTGGCGAAATTGAACGTGAAGGGCAGAATCCGTCCGGGAGTCAAATTAGTTGCTTCTCAGGTAATGATGGTGGACAGACATGGTGATAATTATGGTATTCATTTGGACGAGAATTACCACCGATGAACAACAAGCAAGGGGAAGTGATGTTCATTAGCAGCAACTGGCATAATTAGAGGAGAAGTCAGAGATGCTTTAATAGCAAAGTAACAGTGATCACATATCTTCTATAGATTTCACTCTCCTCTCTCTATCCCTTTTTGTTTTTGGCTTCTTCTCTCCCCTCTTTTCTTCTTCAATTGAATCATTCGGAACCCTAGAGAGAAAGAGAAAGGTGATATATTTCTCCTTCGATTTTGATTTTTTGGGCTGATATTGTTTTAATTTTCATGGGTTTATGTTGTTCATATTTTTTGTCTATTTTTGAAGGATTGGATGAGGAACCCGAGAAAAGGTTGAAAATTAGTGTTTTCTAAGTGTATATTCCATTTCAATTTTTTTGGGCTACTGTTGTTTTAGTTTTCATTAGTTCATCTTTTTTTATGCTTTTCTAAAGGATGAGAAATTGGAGTACCCCTAGGGGCACATCCGTAGATTTCATTAGTTGGCGTGGTGAAAAGGAAAAGTGTGTTGATGTATCATTTGTTAATCCACTTGATTTCCCTATCTCTCATTCTATTAACTCAGATTCAAGGATGAATCTTCTCTAAGCGGGAGGGACTAATGCGTCCATCAAAACTACTTCAATAGTAGGGCTCGTGAAAACAAGTGCAACCACTCCTGATCCTACATAGAGACATTTCCCACTACAAGTAAACTGACCTATTGCGACATATTTACATGCGGCATTACATGTAGGTGTCGTGAATATACAACACTTACGCATTTGTGTCTTATATTTGTGACATCTTTGCGTCATTTAGTTATTGCGTTGCAATTTTGTGACATAGATTCGACATCCTTTTTTTTGTCTCAAAATTGTGACAATTTATTTGCTACACTTGAATTAAATGTCGCAGTTAGACAACACAATTATAATTGTGCCGCAAAATCGTGGCTTAATTGCGTCATATTATTAGCATGTCACAAATTAGAGGCATAATTTGAGCCATTTTAATTATTGCATCACACTTTTGTGACATAGATTCGACATCCTTTTTTTTGTCTCAAAATTGTGACAATTTATTTGCTACACTTGAATTAAATGTCGCAGTTAGACAACACAATTATAATTGTGCCGCAAAATCGTGGCTTAATTGCGTCATATTATTAGCATGTCACAAATTAGCGGCATAATTTGAGTCATTTTAATTATTGCATCACACTTTTGTGACATAGATTCAACACTTATTTGTTTGTCTCAAAATTGCGACAATTTGCTTATGCGACATTACATTAAGTGTCGTAAATATACCACATTTATGCATTTGTGACATATATTTCTGACATTATTGCATTATTTAATTATTGCATCATAATTTTGTGACATAGATGTGACACTAAATAGACGTGCCTCATAATTACGATAGTTTTTTTGCAACACTTCATAAAATGCCAAAATTATACTGTACAATTATAAATTTGTTGTAAAATTAAGGCACAATTACGTCATATTATTGGCATGCCACAAATTGGTGGCATAATTGCGTCATTTTAATTTAATGACAGAACAACATCTGAATCCAAAAAGGGGAAAAATTAGTAAAAAATAAAACTAAATGAAAGCGGAGCAAATATCATCATCATCAATGAACACTAACTTTAGTTCTTTGAAAAATTAGAACAAAAAGCAAACGAGGATCTTCATAAACAAGATGCATTCAAAACAAAAACAAGTACCTTGAAAAATAAGATGCAACTAAGCTAAGCTTCCCCAAAAAATAGCATAAATGAAGTTGGAGGTCAAAACAAATGCAAAAAATCCATTAACGAACTAATACAAGAATATGATCCCCGAAAACAAATAAAAGTACGAAAACTGCTCTAGTCATCTTCATTCTCATTTACTGGGACCATTTCTTCAAATAAGTCATCATCATCACTGGAGTCGTCAGAATTATCGCTTGGATGGCAAAGTTTTCCAGCTAAACATAAAAGTGATGATGTGGATGATTCTGAAAGTTTATCAAATTAATTTTGATATGGATGATTCTGAAACATAAGTTATTGTTTTATACAGATTATAAACTTTTCGAAATGCATGACAGATGCAGAATATCTCATGGTGGCATGGCTTCAAGCCTACTTCAGTAACAGTTTAATATAGCATTTAAAGGGAATTTGTAAGTTCTGAAACAATCACACCCAAGTTCATGTGCTAATACATGGAATTTATCGTTCTTATATATGACAAAGGTTAGGCTCCTTAACTTCATTTCAGATTTCTCTTGGTTCCACATGTGCATGCATCTTGAGTTGGTGTTATTATCTATGATTCTTATCCATTATGATATATCTAACAAATAATCGATTTTGCATTTCAATCCAAAAGCTAGTTTACTCCTTGCATTTATACATTTTTCCAATCCTTGCCCTGCCTTCAACCAAATGCACAACAGTGAAGAACCAGAACACTCCTTTTTCTTTCAATATTGGTTTTATAACTTAACGAAGTCAAAATTACCACCATTCATTCACAAGACAGATTTCAATCAGGTACCTGATGATATGCACGAATAACCATCACCCCAGCATACTCTCCAGCAGCACCAGCATTAGGTTGCAAGGAGAATGAGTCAAAGCCAGTGATTGTACACAAAAGATCTCCCAAGTCCTTGAACATTTCCTGTGAAGATAAAAAAAAACAACCAAAATCTATCAACCCTTATATGCTCGATAAAAAGGAGAAGTTTAAACTAAAATAAAAAAACAAATCAGACAAACACACACAGAAGGAATAAAAAAATCGAAAGTTCCAAATCAGTTCTAACAACCTGGAAACCTTCAGATTGTTCAGTGGGAGCAAAAGGGTGGAGATTTGCAAAGCTAGGCCATGTCACTGGCATCATCTCTGTGGTTGCATTCAATTTCATAGTACAAGAACCCAGAGGAATCATACTATGACACAAGGAAAGGTCTTTCGCTTGCAGCCTATGAAGATATCTTAGCAACTCATGCTCTGTATGATACCTATAAACACATTAGGAGAATAGATAAGCTCTTAGAAAAAGGTTGCAATTCTATAATCAAGCTTCAAGGAAAGGATCTACGTGTTAAATATCGGATGGGTCAGGAACTGGCTCTTCCTTACAAGCCCTGAAGGAATCTTATTCTGAACCTCTGGGACAAGATTTTCAGCTGTGAATGGCACCTAGTAATTAAATTCAGAGCAGCACAGTCATTTCAAAAGATATAATGACCACATAGAGTACAAAAACTGCAACCACAACACTTACTGGTTTTCCACTTGCAAACACTTGAAAGAGTTTGTCCACATCTTCTAAAGTGGTGGTTTCATCAAATGAAACAGTGATCTGGAAGCAAAAGAGTTGTTGTTTTCTCATAAAGCAAAGTACCTCTTACTTATGCAACAAAGCACACAAATTAGCAAGACTTACTGTACTTTTGTCCACAACCCTCACGTTGATCTCAATCTTGTTAGCAGCATCAGCAATTGCCTGTGAATCAGCACACTTCACTTTTACTGTATCAAAGAATGGAAGATCTTGCACCTCTACTGTACCAAGTTTTTTGAGTCCAGCAACTAAAGTGCCGGCAAGACCATGAAATCTCTGGGCAATGGTTTTAAGCCCTTCAGGTCCATGGCAAAGTTTTCCAGCTAAACATACTGGGACCATTTTTTTCTGTTTTGGAGAAAGCCACACAATCAATAATTAAAACGGTAAAAGTTCAGTACAGCAAAGATAGTAGCGAGTTAGCTTACTGAGGTGCAGTCCCGTTGCCCTGGAGACTTTAAAAACTTGAAAATAGCAAAAACAAGTGCTAAGATAATTCAAATCATCTAGGAAGGCATCAAACTGAAGAGGAACCAAAGCTGGATCTGTTAAGATGTTTACTAATTGCACGCAATCTGTATAGACAGCCAGCTTCTGCAATCCAGATAGTAGAACTTGAGAAACACCTCTGATCCAAGCCATTAGCTCGGCGTGAAAAGCCGAGAAAGCAGGAAAGGTGCAAGAATCTGTCAGGAAAAGAAAGAACAGAGCTGTTCAACCATTGCATTTAACTGCCATGCTGCCGCAACCATAGAAACAGACTCCTTAAAAGCCCCCTCAATACACAGAATTTGGGTTGATCCCAGTGCAGCCCGACTGGTTGAAGACTCCATCGAAGCAACAGTTACAAGATATTTGCAGCTAACTTGCAAGAAAATTAAACTAAGAACAGAGTTTCTTGGTTGAACTGGTAACTGCTAACCCACCAAGGTTGAATAATCCAAGACAAGCAACATCTAACAGTTGAAGAAACTAATTCAAACTCACACATACGAAAATCAAAATCCTAGACACTGAAATCATTTGAAGATAGAACAATATAGAGAGCATACCACATCAATTGAAACAAGGATAGCCAGTAAACAGAGAGCTGCAGGCATTCCAATTACATTTGCAACAATAGGCTAGGCTCTGAGAATTTGAAAGGTTGAACCCTTTTGTTGGAAGCCACTTTTTCCATCTCTAATGCAGTGAAAGATATAATCCTAACGGGAAGAGTTCCTGTAAAGATTTTATACCAAATCCAAACATGTTCATATGTTCTCAACATGCTGCTGATGATAGAAAACACACCCTTCACTGCAACCTGAAAGCTAGTCTGCACCACTGATATATGGTAAAGTCTCAATGTTAAGAACAGGAAAGATCCCAGCCCCAACAATGTGGTACTTTTGTCAAGCGTACAGTAGATTAAGGAATTCACAAACAAAATAAGATATTTACCCAAGAAACCAGATTGAACAGTTTTAGATTGAAAACCATCAACAGCCAAAGAATGATTTTGTTTCACATATAATCTAAACTCTGCTGCTTGTTCAATCAATTTCTAAAACCATTTGGCAAAACCAGACCATTGTAAACATAACATGAAGTTAATCTCAAAGGCAACCAGTTGGAAGAATCAGCATGTGTCACTCATGATCCTTACTCCAGGCATGCTCTCCATAAGCCACTGGTGTTTCTCCCTTGTGATCACCATTCTGCCACAGGACCTTGAGCCCTTCAAGAATTCGCCTTTTTGAGCCTGTTCATACGCCCCTGGCGCCACCCCTCCACAGATCATGACTTCAGCTTTTAGGAAGCCATTTTTATGGTCCAGAGGGAGACTCACTGATGAGGCAGGACTGGGATAGTTCCTTGACCCCTCCAGAGGAATTCTGGGAAATGCCTTCACCACTTTCCTGTTCTTGTAGTCAAGAAGTATCGAATTGTGGTTTGCAAAGATGAATTTGTTACCATTAGGAGAAAGATGCAGAAAAGGGTAGAGATTGTTACCTCTACTCTTCCAGTCATAAGTCTGGTGCAAGAAGGGAAGATCAAATGACCTCTGGGATGATTTTTTCGGAACAAACTCATATGTAAACATCCTCTGTCCACCTACAACAATGATCCTATCATTCTAAGGGAGGGATAGGGAGGAAGCATACCGTCTTTCGTCTGTCAGAGAATCCCTGGACAGCTTCCAATCATAATTGCCACCAAAACATGAGGAAAATGACAGGAATCTTCGCGCCCCGTTGCCATAGCCACCAACCTGAATAACCTTCCTATCATTCAATATATATAGACCCAGAGGAGCACCAAGTATCAGTCTGAATGTTCAGAGGCCTAATCTTATTCTTCAGAATGTCATACTCAACTGAATGAGCATAACAAGACGCATCTTCCATATCAGCATTTGTTACTTTACACTTGGTTCAGAGGCCTAATCTTATTCTTCAGCCCTAAAATTTGCAAATTTTAATTTCAAAAACCATTTATATTAGATTAGAATAGCTAGTTGTCTGAACAAATGCAAATTTTAATTTCAAAAACCATTTATATTAGATTAGAATAGCTAGTTGTCTGAACAAATAAACAACTCAACAGCACTCACATTGTATGCAAATTTTCCCAATTTAAAGACCGAAAGCAGTAATTCAAAACAGAACCCAAGTTCCAACTAGAATAAAGGACCAGAATAGCATCAAGAACTGCAAAATACCCAGCACTTTGTTAATTCAAATCTACTGCTTCCATAATTGTAAAAAATTTAACCCAGATTACGGCTGCAATAGACATTCGATGGGATGAGAGACTTACCAATTTGCTCACTTCAATCGTTTCACACACTTTTCAGTCGTTGCAGTACAAATGACAATAGTTAAGACACCTAATCTTCTGAACCTGAACCATCAAGCAGAAGTTAATGACAATCTTATACTGTATGCTTCTTCAATAGAAAAATCAATGAAAAAAATTAATAAAACAGAATTAGGATGGCAGCAAGAAATCCTAAGGAGAAAGAAAATTTTCACAAATTGAAAAAGAGGGTCAAAATAATTGAGCTCCAAAGATACGGACTCCAGAAAAGATCAGAAAATTTTATTTTTAAAAAATAACGAGAAAAATAAAAATTATTTCTTGTTTTCAATTCCTGAGACATTTGTTATTTCTCCTTACTTGTATCCAATAGTCTTCAGGATTGAGCTTATCCTCTCAAAACTTTTTTAGTTGTTTGGGGTTGCAGATCAAGGGTTGATCCTCGCTTTCTGTTAAACATTCATGAAAAATAAAAGATGTTCCCACTTAAATATCGAATTCATCTACTCCCTCCGTCCCACTCAAAGAGTCCAGAGGGAGTAAAAAATAGACTTAATAAAACACAAAACACATAGTAAAATCTGATTGAAGAGCAAGAGCCGTGGGATTGATATTTTATTATAAATTTGGTACCTTTCCATCTGCCGGATGAATGCCAGATCCGTGGCCATGAGTGAGTAGCTGCTGTAAATGCCAAACCCATGTGTTTGCGGTCGAAGAGGGAAGTAGCGAGCGGATGAAGGTGGTTTGGTTGTGCTCAAAATCAAACCTCAACTCGCTATATGGCATAGTGGACAAAAGGGAATATATAGGCCACGTTGAATAGACCGGACTAAGGGTGGGGCGGCGGTGGCAGAAGGCTGAGAGTATGAGACGGACAAGCGGCCGACGGTTGGGTTCGGGTGAAGCTCAATCAAGTGATAGCGTGAGAGAATAAGGTGATTTTCAGAATTTAGAAGAATAAGGAACAAAATTCCCCGCCCCTTTTTTTCACCAAAAGCATATTTCCCTCCCTTTTTTTTCCCCCCCTTTTCCCTACCTGTTGTAATTTTAATTTGCACTCATTCGGATTTAATTTTTGCTTTTTTTTTTTTTTTGAAGGGTAATTTTTGCTTTTCTTCCTTTACTATCTAGTAGAAATACTTTTTAAATACTAAAAATTTCAATATTAGTTACTGTAAACTCAACAAATAAATAAATATTTAGCTGAGTTATTTCGTGCTTTTGAGTGCTTTCAGCTTTACCTTGTGTATTTAAAAATTGCCTTATGTAATGTCATTCTTCATCATTAATTATATGTTTACTCCATAAAATGTATGAATAATTTACGATAAATAGTTGATATTCATAAGTAAATATGTATTTCAAAAGCACACCGGATAGTAAAAATTGCCCTTAGCCACAAGGGTTTAATAAATAATTAAGCTTTAAACAATACATTGGAGATTTAGTACAAAAGTGATGATACACTTAAAAAAAATTCATTGATTACTCTCATAACATTTTTCTTAATAAAATTTAAAATATGTTATACCATAAATTATTGAATTAGTAAAAAAATCTGCTAATTTGATAGACTAAATTGTAAACTTTTTTTTCTCATATTCTAGTGAACAATTCTAAAATTCAACCAAGAAGACTGGATTCATAGAATCTATATGATCATATTTGACAAGAAAGCAATACATATTTACTAGGTTAAATTACACCTAAATCTCTTGAAGTTTGAAAATATTGATACGTATTGAAAAACTACACTTAAACCTTTTTTGTGTTTATGGATCAAACTGTTATTTTGATATATAAAAAAAAAACAACTATTAAAATGTTTAAATCTTAAAGGATGTGAAATACTGAAATTAATTTTAGTAGATAACATCATTAATTGGTTTTTTTTTTTTTAATCTTATTTGGGTGAAAAGTATTTAAATTAACCATAATATACAATGTTACTTTTTCTTTTCTTTTTTTTTTATACTTCTTAAAATAATATTTAAACTAACATAAAAATAAATGGATAACATAGGGTTAATTTTAGTATTTCATACCCAAATAATATGAAAGAACAAATTAGTGAGGCTATACGTTAGGCTCTACAGGAAACTCCTTCTGCCCCTACCGTACTCCAGCTTGATAGTTTCCATCGGGATGATCAGAAATCGCCGAAAAGGCAACAGAGTCTTTGGGACAAAATCACACAACACTATAAACACAAGGGTGCGAAAAGTAATTAAACCAAAAAAAGAAAAAAGAAGGAGATTTTCGAAACCTTATAGGAAATAGGCTAATAAGTTTTCCATCTGGAAAAAAAAAAAAGATATAAATACCTAAGAGAAGAGAAAAAGAGAAAAAGAAAAGAAGAAAAAACACATCACTGTCTTTAATCTCCGCCCTTTCTGTGTATCACACAACGCAACACAAATATTATACAGAGAGATAAAATCTTCGTCTTTCCCACTTCTACTTCTTGGCGTTTCCCACTCCAATTTTCTCTCTCAAAAATCAACACAACTGTTCGAGTTCTTCGTCCTCCTCACTTCTTTCATGGTTTTTTTCTCCCTTTTTTTAATTGTTATTTGTTAGTAATTTGAAAACAACGGGCTCCTGGTCCTGGTGGGTTTGGTTTCTTTCACTCTAGAATTTTCTATATAGCCTGAACCCGAAAAAGAAAAGACCCAAAGAAGGAAGGAAAAAAAACCGAAACTAACGGAGGCGGCGTTCGCGAGGCCAGGGCGGCGTAGCGTTCTGGGCTTTTATTTATATTTGGTTTTTTGTTCTTCATTGTTATTAATTAATCCCATGGTGAATTCGTCCTGGGCTGGGCTGGAATTTATCTGGTAATCGACTGCACTGTTGTTGGAGTTAGGGTTTTTAATTTCGTTTGGTGGGTTGTTGAATTTGTTCGTAATATTGGAGGCTAGGGTTTGATTGTTTTCCCGAATGTGTTTTGGTTTTTGCCCCAAGAAGTTGTCTCTGTCTTGGGGTTGATTTTGCTTTGCAGTGTGCGAGCGTTCGTGGGTTTTGATTGAGTTTGCTTTCCTTTTGAGAAGGGAGGAGGACCGTAGGATTAGGATTCTGTTTTCTCGCTGACCATGGCGGCCTTGAGATGCTAATATGTCCTTTGGCACTGGTTATTGAGCAGGTTTTCATCGTTGTTTTTGGCCGAGTCAGGCTAATCTAGATTGGCTTGGCTTACGGTGAAATGCACAAAAGTCCGAAGTGGTAGAACCCTAGATAGTTTGTGGAGAACTCTTTGGTACTTTTGATTAGGTTGTGGAAGTTGAAGGCTTGCATTGAGTTTTTGTGATTACTTATTGACTATTGTGAATATTCACACTCACAACAATCGGCCATGGAGTTTGGGGGCTTTTTCCGTGCGAAGGACTGGATTACACGTTTTGTGTAACTTAAATTTGAGATAAATTTTGTTGAAGAATCTGTTGCTTGCTGAGTTTTTGCACTAGAAGCAACTTTGGGTTGTTGTTGAGAAGTTCTTTTGTATTTGAGTTATATGATCATGTTCTGTCCTAGTTATGGAGAGAAGTGAGCCCTCATTAGTTCCTGAATGGTTAAAAACTAGTGGGACTGCAACTGGGAATGGTATAACAACCTATCCTCATTCACCATTATCATCGATTCATTTAGGTATTGTTTTAAGAATTCTTCTGTTTATTAATTATTTTCTGAGGTGTATGTATTTTGCTTAGGATTGTTTGAATATGCCCATGGTTTTTCCTTCTTATAGATGATCATGCTGTGCCAAAGTTTTCAAGAAATAAGTCATCACGGAATCACAATGATCACAAACTAGGGCGTTCATCTGCTTCTGATAGAAGCTCTTCTTCATACTTCCGCCGAAGTTCTAATAGTAATGGTTCTTCTCACTTGCGATCTTATAGTAGCTTTGGTGGGAGGAACACACATAGTAGAGACTGGGATAGGGATAGGGATAGGGATAGGGATAGGGATAGAGATAGGGATGCATATGATCGACACGATGGAGGGAAGTCATTTGTGGGGGATCATAGGCAACGGGACTATCTAGACCCACCTTTCCCAGGAAATCATGAGAGTGATGGGTTAAGGCGTTCTCAATCAATGATTTCTGCAAAACGGGGTGAGGCTTTTTCTAAGAGGTCAACTGGCGATTCAAATACTGCCACGAGGATCAAAAGTAGTGAAAGCAATGGTTTGCTTGATAAGGGAAATTCAGTTGGCAGCATACATAAGGCTGCATTTGAACGAGAATTCCCTTCCCTCGGAGCAGATGAAAAACCATCAGCTGCAGATATAGGAAGAATCCCTTCACCTGTCTTGAGTACTGCCATCCATGGATTGCCACTCAGTTCCTCTGCCATGATAGGTACTGATAAATGGACTTCTGCTCTGGCGGAGGTTCCTGCAATGGTTGGAGGCAACAACATTGGACTCTCAACTGGGCAACAAGTGTTGCCTTCTAGTTCGTCTCCTACAACTTCAAGCACTTCTACTGGATTTAATATGGCTGAAGCCGTTGCTCAGGGTCCTCCCCCACGTCCTCAGACTGCTCCAAAGGTACCCCTAAAACATTATTTGGTTTGTAAGATATTTTGTATATTGATTTTGTACTTATCCTTATGCTCTAATGTAGACATCTACTGAAATACAGCGGCTTGAAGAACTGGCTATTAGGCAATCTCGTCAACTAAATCCAGTTATTCCATCATTGCCTAAGCCTTTGGTAATTATGAATGGCTGATTGTTAGCTTACTCTTATATTGATGACTTAACTTGTTTTAGTTCTGCTGTGGTTTTGCTGTTTAAGATATTATTTGATATTATCACTCAAGGATGTAAGTGATAGGAGTATTGATTGAGTGGATAGCCTAAACTTCATGCAGTATTCCTTCTTAATGGCATCCGCACTTTAATTTGTTAGGTTTTTTTTTGGGTATAATTAGACGTGCTCTGCCTAGTCTTTATGGTTCATGTGCATGCCTACAGTTCTTAGACTTACTTTCAGTCTCAGAATCCATTGGCTCTAGATGTGAATGTTGATCTTTTTATGTTTGATTGCGAGCTTGTATATGGGGAATTGATGGTGTAGGGTTAAGATGGAACAGTTCTGTGGGTTCTTGTGTTTCAATAGAAAATGTATACATTTGTTCTTTGGAAAAGCTTGGTTTTTTGGCCTGTATATTTGGTGTCCACTTCAACTTAATGGCTTTGCTTGAGAAACCATACTCCCTAGAGGGGTCTAAAAGAAAATAAGACGAGTATTATTGAAGAGGCAGTTTGAGCCTCCGTTAGTTTACATTTTTCCCCCACCATAAACAGCTGGTGAAATTGTGTAGAATTCAATCTTGAATGTTGGAGGTGATGGGATTTTCACATATTGTGGGAAAATGGGAATAGGATTGATGAGAACAAGCTTGTTCCTGGCCTTGAACTTGACTTGGCTTGTTGGTCTTGTCTTGTCTTTCTGTATAGAGTATAATCATATGATCTTTTATATATTTCCTTTTTTTATAAATAAATAGCTGTTAAACATTTTGTATAGGAGCCACCCCTGCTTAGCAAGGGCAAGAGAGACCTAGTATATATGTGTGTGTGAGACATTCTGTATAGAGACCAGTTTGCTTATCGAGGAATGGAGAAATACTGTTTGTCTTAGGCTCAGTGTTGTTACTCTACAATCCGAAAAGGAACTCGTTCAGGAGGTATCCACAGATAGGTTATCTTGCAAATGTTATTATGTATGTTGAGAGCTTGGTTTCACCCAATTCTTATGACATTTAACGAGGAAACTGCACTAAGTGGATCGATCAATAATTTTCTCTTTCTTTTGCATTACCATTAATAATTCAGATTCATTGTTTTCAGGCATTATTTATGAGTCAGATATCTTATTGATCCTGGTTGTTGGTTTAATAGTACGAATTAGCTGGTGAAATTTTCTTGCTTTTCCTCAGCACAGATACAAAGTCCATATAGCCTTAAACTCAGTTTTCATCCGATTGCACTGATGTTTAGCAGTGGTTTATTTAGCTCATTGCATAGTCATTTCTTAGGCCATTCATTTAAAAATGGAAAAGGGAGATAAATAAATTGAGTTGGGTTTTGTTAGCAGAATAGATAATATTGATGAAGAAGCTTTACTTGATCAATTGTGTAAAATTAAATAATATATTTTGTTAGATTTTGCTACAATTTCTGGTCTTTATCGCATATCTCTGGCATTTGGTGGTTTTACTACTGTTTTGAGAACCATTGAGCTTCAAGGTCTTGTTTTTCTGCTTATTGGTTTTTCCTCTTTCATGGCTTTCATTGTTGCTGTTTTGTTTTTAGCTAGGTGTGGTTAACTGAAGTTTAACATGAAAGCTGAGTGGTCAGCATTAATATTGTAGTTCAGATCGGCTGGTTTTTTGTTTTCTTGCTTAGGAAAAGATAAGATAAATTCCCTGGCTCTGCTTTTCGGTATACATTTTGAGATTTTACAGTCCAGTAAGGAAGAGGTTGTTATGCTCTTCTTCTGTTTGCTTGAGCGTTACATGCAATTAGTGCGTCATTTTAGATAGGCAGATGACCAGATGACGAAGTTAGTTAATGTTTGGAAGTGTTTCAGACTCTTGCAAGATCTAAATGAGGAGTTGTTCTTATTATGTGCAAGAATGTTGTGTTCTCGTTTTTTTACTGGTTCAGCTAGCTTGTTCACATTGATGGTACCTGAAATTTGGCTTGTATATAAGCACTATTTCTGGATATTCGAAGACGGAAGCGATAAGCATCTCCTTTCATTGAAGATGTGCCTAATGTTTTTGTTTATGTTATTCATTTGTGGAGCTTTGGGGGTGTCAATGTATGTGCCAGCTTAACTATTGCTTAATTAAGCACCTGTCTGGGAACTTGGTGAAAGAAATGGTAACATGGGGTCAACACTCTTGACATGTGACGATGGTATGAACAATTCTTATGTGCCTACATTCGATATTCCAGAACCAGCAGAAGAAGTTGAAAAGAAAATATGCCTAATTTTGATAAAGATTATACAGTACTATTTTACAAGGCTGGACAATTTGAACGGATTTTACTGAATCATTGCTTGTCTTTTCTTATTATTTTAGGTTGAGAATGGTTTGTCTGTCTCTTCAAGATATCCAAACATGGACACCTGGTGATTGTGATGATGGTCTGGATCTATTATATGCCAATATCCATAATATGATATCACCGGATAAAAAATTAACTCCTTCAGCATCACTTGAGATAAAATCACCATTGTCTATTAGGGAAGATGAAGAGAAATTATGATTGTCTATTGTCTATTGTTAAAATTATGATTGTTTTTCTATTTTCACTTCTCAAAAGTTGAAGAAGGATCATTTAATTTACCCTTCTCATAAATTTCATTATGCAAATTTGATTTAGCTTTATACTCATTAACAATTGTGTTTGGTTCCCATCACAGATTTATATTTATTGATCTGTTCTTTAGAAATCTATGATAGGCTTACATTGTTGGTGTTTTAGATCCTGAGAAATGACATTCAGAGATATTTGTTGGATTGTTTTGTAGTTACACATGTGAATTTACTCATGCCTTTGTTTTTTTTGGTTATGCGTTTGTTATTTTTTGTGGTTGAATATTCAAATGAGACCCTGCAAAATGCACCATCAGATTTTCCATTACTTGTATACTAAATATTTATATTCTGTGATGACATTACTGATTGAAATTTTTTTTTTCCTTTTTGGTGTTGGTTGTATTTTACAGATGTACAAGAAGTATGGAGTTGTTAGAATGCATGACTCATACTGGAATGCTAAAAGCTTGCAAAAACCCACGTACAAGTTCTATCCTGGAAGTTTTTCAATTTCAAGTGTTTTTTTGTTTATAAAAGTTTGTCTGATGAGGTTTAATAGTTTGTTACATAGTGATGAATCTAAAGGCTGAAAAATTATCATTGTGCATAGTATGCCAATCTATATAGAGGGATGAAAGTATTCCTATTTCCATAGATATTATGTAAACATGCAGCTGTGTAGTTGCCCTGATTAATTTGTCTATAAATTCATCTTTTTTCCATTCTGTATAGAGTATATATTTCTGGACGCGATATTATGTTGCAAAATAACATTAATACAGTTCAAATAATGACGCCACATGTGTAGCAAATAAATGTGACAATTAAACGTGATGACAGAAATTAGTGTTACAAATAATGCGTCATTGAAACTAATAATTAAGTGATGCAAAAGGTGTCGTATTTTCTGTGGCTCAACTAGTAAAAAAATGCCACAAAAAGACAAATGACGCATAATGAGTCGCGAATTTTAAGCGACAATTAATTTAGTGATGCAAAAAGTGACATACATTTACGGCACAAGTGAAAAAAAGCGCCACAAATTTGCTTCACCATCTTTTACGACTCAATAAAAAGAGACGCATAATGTGTTGCAAATTAGTATTTGCGACACTAAATCAACTTTTAGCGACACAATGTACATGTCGCGAATACCCTTCGACGCTTTAAATGTGACGCCACATTTGACGCAAATAATCTTGCAACATTCATTTTAATGACACAAATCAATGTCGTAAATTAGTATGCGTTACTAAGACAAATGACGCATAATATGTCGCGAATTTTAAGCGACAATTAATTTAGTGATGCAAAAGTGCCATACATTTGCGGCACAAGTGGAAAAAAGCACCACAAATTTACTACACCACCTTTTGCAACTCAATAACAAGAGACGCATTTGCGACACTAAATTGACTTTTAACGACACAATTTACATGTCGCGAATACCCTTCGACGTTTTAAATGTGACGCCACATTTGTCGCAAATAATCTTGCAACATTCCTTTTAATGACCCAAATCAGTGTCGTAAATTAGTATGCGTCACTAAGACAACTGACGCATAATGTGTCGCGAATTTTAAGTGACAATTAATTTAGTGATGCAGAAAGTGCCATACATTTGCGGCACAAGTGAGAAAAAAGCGCCACAAATTTCCTACACCACCTTTTGTGACTCAATAACAAGAGACGCAAAATATGTCGCAAATTAGTATTTGCGACACTAAATCGACTTTTAGCGACACATTTTCTATGTCGCAATAGGTCACTTTTCTTGTAGTGTCCGCTACATGACGAAAAGCTTAAGTATAGCTATCCTACTAGACCCAGGAAATGACAACGGCTCAACCAGCAAATTATCCCATAAGGTTCATAGACTTTAAGGGGATCCCCCACTACAATTCACTAACTCATGCTCCATCAATATTGGACCGACCCATTCAGCATCCAAGCTTCACAACTCGACCCAACCTTATTTTCGCACGCAGGCCACGACACAAGGACTACAACTGCAAGCTTCAGGCCCACGATCGCAGCTCGCAAGCTTCATGGATCCGTGCAACTCAGCGGCCCAGTTCGCAGGATTTCCCTATGAATTGCGCAAGTTCTAGAATCCGAGAAGGAGAAGGTTTTGCATGTTACCTATTTCCTTTTCCAATAATAATTCTGATTAAATTAAGTTACCTAATTTGGTTACAACTTAATTTAATCTAGTAATTTCCTTTTTAGATTATAGTTCCTTTTTGGGCAAACACCTCATAACCCCCCTGTAGTTTGGGAAACTTTTAGATGACCCCCCTATGGTTTAAAAAGCTACAAATGACCCTCTTGTGGTTTCAAAAGTATACCAAAAGCCCTCTTGTGCTTTAAAACTACAAAGAACCCCCCTGTGGTTTTTAAAATGATACATGAAACCTCCTTGTAGTTTCTAAAATTTTAAAGAACAAGCATAGAAAAAATATTCAGAACCCTCTTGTACTTTCAAATGTGTGAGGAGGTTCTTGGTAATTTTTAAAACCACGGGGGGGTTATTTATAGTTTTTAAAACACAAGGGGGTTTTTGGTATACTTTTGAAATCACAAGGGGGTCATTTGTAGCTTTTTAAACCATAGGGGGGTCATCTGAAAGTTTCCCAAACCACAGGGGGGTTATGAGGTGTTTGCCCTTCCTTTTTTCTTTTGCAACTTGAATTTGGATTTACTTCTAGTTACCAAATTCAAGCTTTCCTCTTCTATTTCAATAAGGATTTTCGGGTATCATAATAATGGTACAACCGAAAATTGCCTTTTCCTTGAATGCATGTTCCTTTTGAATTGAAGTTGTAAAAGGGAACTAACTCTCGTTAGTTTCCAATTATATTTTGATTTCTTTTGTAGTTCCCTGAGCTTCTAGAATTTCCACCTCCCATCTATTAATAGGGGGGTTCAACTTCCAAGTTCTGAGAGAGTTAATGAATTGAGTTCATAGGTTCATCCTTGCTTTAATTCTCCATAATTTTGATTATTGAGATTGTTAATATTTTGTATGATTTATTAGTTCAAGGTCCAAATTTAGAAGATTATAGGTTCTTTCTCCACCTATAGTTCTATTAATTCAACATCTTAAAATCAATCTAGTTTAGGAATAAAAGTAGCTTTGTCTCGCCTAAACTTGGGGTGTTTTTCGAGTCATCAAGAGAGTAATTGTGATCTTCATTGTTCTACTTTCCTTGGTGCTTCAAAGTCTTCTGCATTGTGAGTTCTCACGAACTGCTCACATCGATTTTGGTATCAGAGCCCAAGGCGAACGTGTTGATTGGAGGGTGTCCGTAATAACACGGTTTATATCTCCAAAAGGTGTTTTCTTTCTCTTTAATTTTTCTTGCATGAAAATTGTTTGCATATCAATTTGATATCTTGCATGGTTCCTTGGAAAATTAGTTGAGAATCAAGACTACATCTTGCTTGTTAGATTTTTTTTAAAAAAAGGAATCACATGTTATATTCGGTTTTAGCTTAAATATCTGATAAAATTTTATGAGCTAAAATCTTTATAATTTTCTTTCTGGGAAAATTAATTTGTGGAAAAAGATTTCGGATAGAAGAGAAAAAAAGAAGAAAAGAAAGAAATCGCAAATTATAAAAAAGGTTAAAATTGAAATTATAAAGCTAAGACTTAGTTTCAGGTTTGCATCTCTCTTCCTTTTTTGCTATTTTAAGTGCTGATTGTGATAGCGACACTCCTGTTGTGTCGCAAAATTGTGCTTTCTGGTTTGCTGATTTCTGTCAGGTTTGGTCACCCTTTCTGCGATAACAATTTCTATCACCAAAGGTTTGAGCTTTCTCGCGCAATTAGGGTTTCGGTAATTAACTAAAATTTGTGTCGCTATGGCTAGGGCAATTTCCCCACCTTGTTTCTGTAGCCTCGGTTCTTGAAAATTTTGATTAATTACTTAAAGCCTAAGATTGTACATTGCAACGGTTATTAGGGCAATGAATTATCGGACCCCTAATTTGCCCCCAGTAGACAATCTTTGTCTAAAGTGAATTTTCAAACAAAGGATTATCCCTTGGGATTAAGGTTGAAAATTTGCAAGGTTTTTAAGGTTACAAATTTTTGGATCCTGATTAAACCACAGCATCACAACTTTAATTCTTTGAGATTTTGAAGAATTGGAATATTTTTGATCTTAATTCTTGAGAATATATTGAATTAAGGATCTTGAAGTTTTCTGTCTTGGCTACTAATTGTCGGGTTTTTTTTTCAAGTCTTGGCCTCATGAAATTACTGTTATGACCCTGGGCCAAACTCGATCACTCCTCGGTCCTTGAGTTGATTTTCGACGAAACTTTATTCTCTTGTGCTTAACTTGTTTGAAGTAATTACTCTAGTAGGGATTGGCAACTTGATTGCCTATTGGGAAGGTGATCACATCTTGGGTAGTTTCCTAATTTGTTTTCAACTCTGCTATATGTTCTTGCTTCCATTCATTTTGAATAGGCCTGCAAATTGAAAGCCTAGAATTTCTTTTCGAGCTACCTTGAGCATCAGATCTTAAAAATTAATACAGATTTTGTCTTCGTGTGCATTACATTAATTTTGCTAAGATTGAGGGCTTACCCCCGAATCTCCTCCTTGTACAGTTCATATCTTAGTTAATTACTATCAAATATCTTTTTCTAGACTTCAAAATTGAAATAGGTTCAGCCCTTATTTCGAGAATTATTTTTCTTTTTGCCTAAGTTTGCTTCTTGTGCATATTTATTTGCTTATTTTACCTGGCTCAATTTTCAAAAAGTAATTATTGCAAAGGATAATTGAGAGGTAAATGACAGAGAGTTTGTGTGAGATAAAAGCCAATTAGAGTGAAACACGGGTTGTGCGTAGCTTTAGTTGATACACTTGGGGGAGAAGGGGTGAGGTTATTATCAACTAGGTCTTAAACTTGTCTTATGTAGGTAGTTCTCAACTGCAGCACTATGGCTACAATGCGAGGAATGACCAATTTCCATGCGCACACCAAGTTCGGGAAAGTTGTTCGAACCTGATCAGCGACCTATTGGTTGCAAGCTGGTACTAGAGGTAAGCAAACACCCCTGGCCTTATGAGCTCTATAGGCTCAGTGACGTGGAACGATTCCACGTACGCCAATAAGCAACAAGAAAGATTTAGATCGGCTGTCTACAGGTAAACCTCTTCTGAGATGTGGCACCCCTGCAAAATAGCCAAGTTCTGCTCGGCCGTTCATGGATCAATGACGTCAACCCAGAATATGACGACGTCACCCTCAACTACCGAATCCCTCATGGTGACAAAGCCGTATGATGTGACGCAAAAATTACAATGAGGGAACGATGCTTCTTCGCGGCCCAATGAACTCTTGAAGACAGAAATTGCCCAATTCAAATGAAGCTTTGAGGAACCCAATGGCCCAACTGGAGATGAACAATTTTGAGGGAAGATCTAAGTAAGGTTCTTGAGCTTGGCGAAGAGGATGAAACTTGATGATTTTGCACTGCTCCGTTCACCAATTGAAGATCATTTCAAAAAAGGAGCGGGGCTTTCCCCCCTGTATAGGCTCCGACGATCAAGTCAGTAATATGAAAGAGATAAACAATATATATAACAAGAATGCTCAGAGAAAGTGTAAATGAGAATAGTTTAAGAAATGCTAGTGAGAATTGCAGAAATTGCTTGTAGGAACTTGCCTGAATGAGGCTTGTGCCTGAGTATTTATAAACTTATTCTTGATAGTTCCGTTGAGTAATGGAGACATACGCTCCCACTTATTCCTTGTGCAATGATGTTTTTTGCCTTTCCGGGAAAACTGGCTTTAGCTTTCGGCTCCACTGTCATAATTGATCTGCACATACTAAAATAATGGTCCTACCATGATATATTATTATCTTTATTTTCAGGTCGGCTTAACCGATCTAATCTTACATTACCGACCTAAATAGAGATGAGTTAACAATTGACCGATCTAACTTCATTAAGTTTTTACCGACCTGGGATTCTTTGAGTAATACTGACATAATCATACCGATCTGAGCTATAAGGTTTACCAATCTAAGATTAGTTTATTCCGACCTAAACTTTAGTGAGTTTTCTTGTTCAGTTCATGACCAATATAAGATTATATGACCGACCTAAATTTGTAACAGAGACTCGTTTTGTGTGATCTTTCTGATCTGAACATGGATCTGGGCTTCTCTATCTTTTACTGTTTCTTAGTTTTTAATTAACTGGGCTAGGCCCAATGGGGATTTTAATTTTATGCACATCAACAAGCCCCCCCAGTATTAGGTTTTACCGATCTAAAACTTAATACTCTTTGGGTTTTCCGAGCTAAGACCTAGCATAAAGGATATGTTGTTCTAGATTAATCCGAGCCAATTTTCCGAACTAAGCAATATTCCGTATTTTTATTAAGCCGTATGTGACTTAAAGGCGATTTTCCAGTATTTATCCGACCTATACTTCATATAAAAACAGGAAATATGAAATCCGACCTATAAAGAATAGTCTCTTCCATCTGTATAGTAATAAGTGTAATTCCGATCTAAAGAATTTGAACAGTTTTCGGACAAATAAATATAATCATAAATACGTACCTTTACGTTCCCCTAGGTCAGGATTTTGAAGAGGCGGATCGGTCGGGACACGCCTTTACATCTATCGATACGACTTCCAAGGCCGTTTTGTGTCTTCAAGGTGTCATTAATGAATGCAGCTTTTGGTCTGCCCATGTTCCTTTGATTTCCCCAAGGCTTCCATTATAAAAATCGTAAGAATGAAAACCAATTGCCACCATTCGCTAAACCGCTTTCCTGAAAGAACAAAAGAGAAATAAATTTTTTACTCTTCTTCCGACGGCCGGAGTCTTCGAATTTTGCCGGAATCCGAAAGTGTTCTCTTTCCGATCCTTCGATCTCGTTCGTATTACAACTTTGTCGTTACCATCGTTCCGTCGGCGTCTTTCCGTCCCTGTTTGTCTGTCTGCCATGGCTTCAGAAATGAGTTCCGGCACCGGAGCGTCACATCGAGTTCCGGCTGCAGGTGAGTGCGTTTTTCCCTGATTGTTTCTTTAGAGTTTTTGCCAGTTTATACATAAAATTTTATTTGTTATTTGTGCATGATTTTGGTACTGCTTTATGTAGATTCGGCCGTCACCCATGAGTTTAAACCTCAAGATATAGCTTCGGAAATAACTAGGTCAGATTTAGAGAAAATTAGGTCAGACAATCATATAACCCCAAATATCCAAATTCGCTTACCGACCTCCGTAGAAAGGATAAATAGCATTTCTGATGAGAACTGGGTCGGTGTTTATGAATATCACTTGAAGTTCGGGCTGAGATTCCCCGTTCCCGATTTTCTAAATGAGATGATGGATTTTTTGCATATCGGACTGAGCCAGTTAGTTCCTAATGCTTTTAGGTTTTTGATAGGATTTGTGTGTGTATGTGCTGGGGCCGGAATCCGACCCTCGATAGATCTGTTTTTTCAATTTTACACTGCCCGCTCGTATCCTTATGGCCAGGGGTGGGTAACCTTTCAAAAACGTAGGAATAGCCCTATCCTTCTGACTGACTCCCCGGATACTAACAAAAATTGGAGGGCTAGATATATTATGGTAAAGGCCAATGAAGCAAACTTACCTTGTCGTTGGTCTCAAGTGATACTCCCGGCTGATCAAACCCGAGATATATCTAACCCTGTAGTGCAGTCAGATTATAAAATTTTAAGAAATTATACCTGTACGGTTAAATACTCGGCTAGGTCCCCTTCAGAGGGTCTTCTGGTTTGGGCCGGGCTGAGCCAAGCCCCCGGTGTGAAAGGAGAATGTAAATACCTGTCCCTTGAACTTTTTATTTATGACATCTTCTTCCTTCATAGCTCGATAATTCTGATTTTTGTATGTTGCTTGTTTTCAGGTAGTCTTGGTGGGTTCGGAAGGAAGAAAAAAACCAATAAACCTGCCGCAGCTTCTGGATCTTCAAAAAGATCGGCTGAGATCGATCTTACAGATGAGGTAGAGGTTGCCGATCCACCCAGCTCGGCATTGACGACCCGGGTCACAAAAAAGAACAGGCCGACCCCTGAAGAAATCCAGGCAGCCAAGGCTGCCAAGGCTCCACAAATTCTGTCGGGCCCCCCCGCTGGAGCCGAGCTGCCTAATCCTGATGATTTGTTGGGTCCCACAGACCCAGTGACCAAAGAGAGGGTCATTGTGCTAAGAGATCAAAAGGTGAGACCGATCTCCCTAGCTCGGCCTATTCACCAGGTCGATTTGCCGGAACCACCACCAGAGGATCTTATGCCATTTCAGGAATTGGCGGCCGAGTCTTCTCAATCTTTCGAGGAGATTATCCGAGCCAACGAGAAGCTCCGGGATCATTTGAATGAAGTGGTGGAACAGGAGGCTCGTATAGCCTCGCATATAAAAAAGGTGATTTTCCGAACATGGTTAAATAAAAGGTTACCTGGGACATTATTTTCATACTATCCTCTTATCGGATTTTTGCAGGTCTTGTTTAATTATGCGGCCACAAACAGACGAACAACAGCTTTAGATATATTAGCCCAAAGCTATGAGCTGGAGAGGTCGAAGAATCCGAACAAGGCCGTGGAGGAACTGGAGTTGCAACTGGGGCTCGAGAAAAGCAAGATCTCAGGGCTTGAAGCTGAAAAAACCGGGCTAATGCAGCAAAACCAAGACCTGAGCACTAAGTCCAGCCAACTGGTGACCAAGGTCCAAGGCCTGGAAGCAGAAATAAAGGCCCTGAAAGAAGAAAAATCTTCCTGGCTGAAGGAGAAAACTGCCCTGGAGAAAGTTGCCGAAGAGGCTACAAAGAAGGCTGCAGCGATGGTCAGTTCGGAAGAGGCTGAAGCATCTCGTCAGGCCGAGCTGAGACTTTTTAAGGAAGGGACCCTTCTGGAGTTGATGAACCGGCGTTTTTTCGAACTAATCCAGTGTGGGTACACTATATGCTGGGACGAGCTAAAAGGCTCCAGATCGGCATCCGATGCCCCAGAAGACTCCATAGCCCAGTCTTCTTTGCTTCCGGAGGGACGTGATCCTTTTGACTTAGTAGAAGAAATCAAGCAAGAATGCCGAGACATCGGTGTTCCCATTCCAGAAAAGGTCGAAGAGGATCCGGTGGCCGACCCCCAGGAGATAACGGATGAAGCCTCTTCCCAAGCTCCTCCTTCTTAAGATCGGCCTTTTCTTAGATCGGGCTTTACATTTTGTAGATTTTTTTTTTTTTTTTTTTTTTTTTTTTTTTTTTTTTAGATCATCCTTGTAACCGAGCTTGATTATCCAATATAAATGACCTTTTCTGTTTCCTTCAAATTCTTACTTCTTTAACTCGAACTGCTTTACTGATAATATTTCCTTAAGTGTGCTGTATTCCAAGTTCGTGGAATCAATCGTCCTTGCAAGTCTTCCAAAATATAACTTCCGGTAGGTCGAGCTTCGATTACCCGATAAGGCCCTTCCCAATTAGAAAATAGCTTGCCTTGTTCTTGTGGTTTGCTGATAGATCGGTTTCGCAAGACTAAATCTCCTGGTACAAAGGCTCGATGTTTGACCCGAGCATTATAGTGTTGCCGAACTAAATTTTTGTAATTTAGTTGATGTACATAGGCCAAGTCCCGAACTTCTTCTATCAGATCCAGGCTGAGCTCCAAGTTCTTCTGGTTTTGATTTCTTTCGAAGTGCATAACCCGCGGGGCTCTACTTTGTATTTCTGGGGGAATTACAGCATTAACTCCGAAAGCCAACTCAAAAGGGGTCTTCCCTGTGGCCGATTTTGGCGTAGTCCGGTGACACCAGAGCACATGGGGCAATTGTTCTACCCAATTTTTTCCTTTATCTTCTATTCTGGATTTCAGCCCATGCAACAAAGTTCGGTTTGTGAGTTCTACTTGTCCATTTGCTGGAGGATGAGCTACCGATGCGAAACGCTGGGTAATACCAAGTTTTGAACACAAGGCTGTGAATTCCTTGGATTCGAATTGAGTCCCATTGTCCGAAATAACCGATCTGGGCACACCAAAACGACAGATGACTTGCCTCCAAAGAAACCGAGCTACGGTTCGCCCCGTAATATTTGTAAGTGCCTCTGCTTCTACCCACTTTGTGAAATAATCTATGGCCACAACAAGGTAATGGCATGAACCGACCTTAGGAAACGGACCCATAAGATCTATCCCCCATTCTGCGAAAGGCCATGGGGCAATTATCCCCGTAAAGCTGGAGGCCGGCAACTTGTGAATTGTCGCGTGGTGTTGGCAACTGGAACACCGTTGAACATACTCTACTGCTTCTTGGAATAACCGAGGCCAATAAAACCCAGCCCCTATTATTTTTTTAGCCAAATTCCGAGCCCCAATGTGAGACCCGCAATCTCCTTCGTGTACCTCCTTCAGCATGGCCTTTGTTTCTCCCGATCCCACACACTTTAGTAAAGGCATCAAGAAACCCTTTTTATATAAGTCCTCCCCGATTATCTGATAGTGTTCAGCCTTCCTTTGTATTCGTTGTGCTTCCTTCCGGGATTCTGGTAGAGTGCCATCTTGTAGGTATTGCCATATAGGAAATCTCCAATCCTGTCCTTCACTTATAGACAAGATTTTTGGTTCGGCTGTACTCCTGGTATGTACTTCTTCTACTAGGACGGTTTTAGTCAGGTGAGAAAAAACCGAAGAAGCTAATTTGGACAAGGCATCAGCATTTGTATTTTTGCTTCGCGGGACCCGCTCTATAGCCCATTTTTGAAAGAATTTTAGTTGCTGTTGCACCAATGTTAAATACTCCTCCATTTGTCGATCCTTAGCCTTATACTCCCCCAAAATTTGTTTAACCACGAGCTGAGAGTCTGAACAAATTTTTAGATTTTCGACTCCAAATTTCCGAGCTAGCTTCAGGCCGGCTATCATAGCTTCGTATTCTGCTTCATTATTTGTGGCTGTGAAGCAGAATCGTAAAGCATACGTGTGAATTTTTCCTCCTGGGCTGGTGAGTACGATCCCTGCACCCGATCCGGACTGGCTTGAGGCCCCATCTACATAGAGGATCCACGCATCGTCACCCTCGGTTATAGCTAAAAGCAGATCGGTTTTTTCTGACGGGCTAGATATGCTCTCTTGGCTGTCTGGTACTCCTTCAGCTATGAAATCCGCCAACACCTGTCCTTTGACCGCTGTGCGTGGGGCAAAGGTGATGTCATAATCTCCTAATTCAATGGCCCATTTGGTGAGTCGACCTGAAACTCCTGCTTTTTGCAAGATGGCTTTGAGGGGTGCGTCAGTATAAACGGTGACTCCATGCGAGTTGAAATAAGGTCTAAGACGCCGTGTGGAGTGAACTAGAGCCAGGACTAGCTTTTCTAGGCTAGAATAATTTTTCTCTGCGGCCTGCAAAACTTTACTAACAAAATAGATGGGTCTCTGGACCCGGTTATCTTCTCGGAGCAAAACCGAGCTAATGACAGATTTGGTAGTAGCTATATACATGTACAATTGTTCTCCATGAATAGGCATAGTCAAAGATGGCAAAGAAGCTAAGTATTTTTTTAATTGTTCGAAAGCATTTTGACATTCCGGGGTCCACAAAAACTTATCAGTTTTCTTTAAAATGTTAAAAAATGGTAATGCTCGTTCTGCTGATCGGGCTAAAAACCTATTCAAAGCTGCTAATCTACCCGTTAATTGTTGTACTTCCCGAATTGTCCTAGGCGGGTGCATTTTCAATACAGCTTCTACTTTCTTAGGATTAACCGAGATACCCCCCTCAGAAACCATGTATCCTAAGAACTTTCCTGAAGTGGCTCCAAAAACACATTTTTTTGGATTTAACCTTAATTTATATTGGGCTAGTGTTTCAAGGGTTTCACGTAAATCAGATAAGTAAGCAAGTTCATTTTTACTTTTTACAAGTAAATCATCAATATATGCTTCCATATTTCGACCTAACTGTTTTTTGAAAATTTTATTCACTAAACGTTGAAAAGTAGCTCCAGCATTCTTTAAACCGAAAGGCATGGTTATGAAGCAATATGTACCTTTGTCTGTAATAAAAGATGTTTTTTCTTCATCTTCTTTGGCCATGAAGATTTGATGATATCCCTTATATGCATCCAAGAAATTAAGGAATCGAAATCCAGCTATAGCGTCAACCAACACGTCGATCAAGGGCAATGGGAACCAATCTTTGGGGCATGCTTTATTTAAGTCGGTGAAGTCTATGCACATGCGCCATGAACCATCTGGTTTGGAAACTAACACGGGGTTAGCCAACCATTCCGGATAATCTACTTCTCGGATGATACGTACTTCCAACAGGGCGTTGACTTCGATCTCCACGTATCTATTACGTTCTCCCCCGAGGTTACGCTTTCGCTGTCGGATCGGCCTATGATTGGGATCAATGGATAACCTGTGTTCAATGATATTTCGAGAAATGCCAGGCATATCCTCCGGTCCCCAAGCAAAAACTTCCGCAAATTCACGCAAAAGGTTAAGCAAATCATATTGCAATTGAGGGGGCAAATCAGCCCCAATTTTTATTACCTTGTTTGGATCGGCCGCGAGGGGAATAATTCTTACCTCGGCCCCTGCTTCAATGGACAGGTCCGAGCCACCTGTTAGGTCGGTAATGTTAACGGAGGTCGGCCTGACGGTAGAAGTAATTTTTGATTTCAGATCTATGGGGGTCGGTTCCTTCAAGGAAGCCATGTAGCACTGCTTTGCCTGCAAGACATCACAACGAATAGAAGCTACCCCACCTATAGTGGGGAACTTTAAAAGCATGTGTACAGTAGATGCTATGGCCTGGAACTGATTTAGTCCAGGCCGTCCCAAATATACATTGTATGGTGATGGCTCATCAATGACCACGAAGTCTATGGTTTCCGTACGTTTTAGCTGTCCAGCCAGTAACGTGACGGGAATACTCAAGTGTCCCACAGGTATAACATGGTGATTGCCGAAGCCAATCAATGGTGTCCGAACTGGACTTAACTGTGCTTTGTGTAATTGACAACCAGCCAGTGCCTTGGTTGTAATTATATTGCTAGAACTACCCGTGTCTAACAATGTCCTACGTACTTGGTAATTTGAAATGTAGCAATCGATCACTAGTGGATCGTCACAATTGAAAGACAGAAATGTATCTGTGTCATCGAAAGTAATGCCTGATGTCATGGTATCTAATTTACGCTTACCTAGAATAGAGTTTCTTTGCCGGTATACCTGTTTCCTTTGGCGGTTAGAGTCGCCTTGGGTTGGTCCTCCTGCTATGGTGTTTACAATCCCTGCTATATTCAGGTCGGTGTTACCCCCAGCATTTGGGGCTCGGGAGTCGGATTGGGGACATTCGCGGGCAAAATGACCGGTCTCTCCACATCGGTAGCATCCGTTAGGTCGTTCACGGATTGCTGAAGTCACCGGTTTAGGTAGAGGTGCTACTTGTGTATATTGTGGTAGTTTCCCAGCTTGAATTAATTTAGCTATTTCTGCAGCTAAATCACGACAGTCATTAGTATTGTGACCAATGTTTTTATGGTAATTACAATACCTGCCCGGATTGAGCCGATCTGTGGGACCCGTCATGGGTCGAGCTGGGGGCAGCAGCCCTTGACTCTGAATGGCAGCATATATGTCAGCTCGAGGGACTGAGAAGGGCTCGGATACCTGCACAGTGTTTACACTTACCCCAGTCTTTGGAATGGAATTAGTGGTATTGGCAAAGTTTAATTTCTTATTTCCTCCCGATGTAAGAATTGGGGAAGGAGCTTTCCTCTTACCATATAAATCGGAAAAACTTCTTTCCCTTTCCTGTTTTATAGCTGTAGCATCTTCAACAACAGCAAAGTTAACAGCAGTAACCATCATTTCAAAATAAGAATGTGGGGGTCGGATGGCCAATTCAGTAGCTAAAGGTCCTGACCGTAACCCATTAATAAATGATCCCATCATTATTCTATCATCTTTTTCATGACATTGCCTAGACTCTATATTGAACCGATCTATGTATGCTTGTAATCCCTCTCCCATTTTTTGTGTTATGTTCATTAAATGTGAAATCGGTTTAGACAATATCTTATTACCCATGAAATTGGCTAAAAACAGGTCACCAAACTGATCTAAAGAATGAATAGAATTTCGGGGCAAAGTACAATACCAATTTATGGCCTGACCTTTAAGTGTCAGATGGAATGTCATGCATCGGTTAGCGTCGGACAGGTTGGCAGCATCCATGACGCTCATGCACTGCATCCAGTGTGCCGTGGGGTCGGTGGTACCATCATACTTGTCGACCTTACCTAGGCCTCTGTATCCAGGGGGAAATTGTGCCATTTGAATCTCCCATCCAAAAGGATGAGACACGCGAGACGTGGGGGCAGTTCGTCCGATCTGAGTATATCCAGATCCGGGTAGGCCGAGTTGGGGATATCCGGACTGACCTAAGGGGTGTCCCCCCAGGCCGAGGTAATAGTTTCCTAGGCCGGGCCCGGGATAATAATTTGGATTAAGTAAAGGAATATTTTCTAAGGGCGGCTGCATGGCTCGGTTATTGCCTAAACCATAATGCTGAAACATTGCAGGGTTGGCTGTAGTGGTGTATCCGGGGTAATAACAGGGTTGATTCATTTGGCCGATTGGTAGGCCATGGCCAGGTTGATTCAATTGACTCATTTGTTGTCCTAAAGTGGGAAAGGGCAGGCCTGACATTAAAGAACCATTATTGAACTGAGCATTGGGGGCCATAAAGGGATCCGGAAAAGTAAGATTAGCCTGAGTATGAGCTACAGTGGTATAAACAGGTGGTGCCACAGAAGGGTTAGGAGGACCAGCAATATGACTGATTGAAGAAAAATTAACTCTCCCAGGTTGTGGAGGACATATAGTAGTAGATTGTGGGGGGAGACTAGACATTAAAACAGCAGAGGGGTTGGACACAGGGTTGATGATAGCCCTGGGTGGGGGAATGGTTGGGGACCAGTGTAAACCATAGGGGTGTTCTGTGTTAACTGCTTCTGTGGTGGTGGTTGTAAGGGGAGGTTCTGTATTAAGAGTAGAGATGATAGGAGCAACATGGTTTATTAAGTGAAATAGTTCTGGAAATAAACGGAAGAACCTATCTTTTTCTGCCTGTTCCTGTTCCGGGGTGAGAGTTTCAACAAGGGTGGTAGTAGTTGGTGGATCGGATGGAGGATTAGAACTGGTGGCAGAAACGGTAGGGACCAAAGCGGTTGTAACGGTGAGCCCATTGTGGTTGTCAGAAGAAGAAGCACCCTTTCCTGAACGAGTTTGCGTCATGGTTTCAACAAATTTATTTAAATGAGGAAAATTTGATGAAATAATCTGATCAAACGATCCCCACAGACGGCGCCAGTTGATGTGACGCAAAAATTACAATGAGGGAACGATGCTTCTTCGCGGCCCAATGAACTCTTGAAGACAGAAATTGCCCAATTCAAATGAAGCTTTGAGGAACCCAATGGCCCAACTGGAGATGAACAATTTTGAGGGAAGATCTAAGTAAGGTTCTTGAGCTTGGCGAAGAGGATGAAACTTGATGATTTTGCACTGCTCCGTTCACCAATTGAAGATCATTTCAAAAAAGGAGCGGGGCTTTCCCCCCTGTATAGGCTCCGACGATCAAGTCAGTAATATGAAAGAGATAAACAATATATATAACAAGAATGCTCAGAGAAAGTGTAAATGAGAATAGTTTAAGAAATGCTAGTGAGAATTGCAGAAATTGCTTGTAGGAACTTGCCTGAATGAGGCTTGTGCCTGAGTATTTATAAACTTATTCTTGATAGTTCCGTTGAGTAATGGAGACATACGCTCCCACTTATTCCTTGTGCAATGATGTTTTTTGCCTTTCCGGGAAAACTGGCTTTAGCTTTCGGCTCCACTGTCATAATTGATCTGCACATACTAAAATAATGGTCCTACCATGATATATTATTATCTTTATTTTCAGGTCGGCTTAACCGATCTAATCTTACATTACCGACCTAAATAGAGATGAGTTAACAATTGACCGATCTAACTTCATTAAGTTTTTACCGACCTGGGATTCTTTGAGTAATACTGACATAATCATACCGATCTGAGCTATAAGGTTTACCAATCTAAGATTAGTTTATTCCGACCTAAACTTTAGTGAGTTTTCTTGTTCAGTTCATGACCAATATAAGATTATATGACCGACCTAAATTTGTAACAGAGACTCGTTTTGTGTGATCTTTCTGATCTGAACATGGATCTGGGCTTCTCTATCTTTTACTATTTCTTAGTTTTTAATTAACTGGGCTAGGCCCAATGGGGATTTTAATTTTATGCACATCACCGTACTTATCATGCCAATACCTCTAGTAGAAGTGCAAAGTGAGCACTTTTGAATGGCTGGGGTATTTGCCAAGTGGGCCATGAAACAAAAGATGAAGAAGACTGAGCATGTACGCAAACTTGCCACCAACAGAGTTAAACTCATCTTTCCATATTTGGTAGAACAAGCAATGCCACAGGCCAAGGCCGATGCGAGACGCAAAAGAGTGGAGACCCACCCTATGACCAGGCAGGCCTCAAGGGTCATTTATTCACCACCTAGCTATTACCTGCAAAATTTTTGGAGAACCCGAAGGGGTACATCCACATATTTCATTAGTTGGAGTGGTGAAAAGGAAAAGTGTGTTGATGTATCATTGGTTAATCCACTTGATTTCCCTATCTCTTGTTCTCTTAACTGAGATTGGAGGATGAATCCTTTCTAAGCGGAGGGACTGATGCAGATATTAAAACTAATTAATTCAATAGTAGGGTTCGTGAAAACAAGTGCGACCACTCTTGATCCTACACAGAGACATTTTCGCTACAAGACAATAAGCCGAAGTACAGCTATCCTGCTAGACCTAGGAAATGACAACGGCTCAGCCAGCGGATTATCCCATAAGGTCCGTATACTTTAAAGGGATCCCCCACTACAATTCACCAACTCATGCTCCATCAATATTGGGCTGACCCATTCAGCATCCAAGCTTCACAAGTCGACCCAACCTTATTTTCGCACGTAGGCCAATACACAAGGACTACAACTGTAGGCTTCCAACTCACGATCGCAGCCTGCAAGCTTCATGGATCCATGCGACTCCGCGGCCCAGTTCGCAGGATTTCCCTATGAATTGCCGAAGTTCTAGAATCTGAGAAGGAGAAGGTCTTACATGTTACCTATTTCCTTTTCCAATAATAATTCTGATTAAATTAAGTTACCTAATTTGGTTATAACTTAATTTAATCTAGTAGTTTCCTTTTTATATTATAGTTCCTTTTTTATTTTGCAACTTGAATTTGGATTTAGTTCTAGTTATCAAATTCAAGCTTTTCTCTTCTATTTCAATAAGGATTTTCGGGTATTATAATAATGGTACAACCAAAAATTGCCTTTTCCTTGAATTCATGTTCCTTTTGAATTCAAGTTGTAAAAGGGAACTAACTCTCGTTAGTTTTCAATTATATTTGATTTCTTTTGTAGTTCCCTGAGCTTCTAGAATTCACACCTCCTATTTATAAATAGGGGGTTCAACTTCCAAGTTCTGGGAGAGTTAATGAATTGAGTTTATAGGTTTATCCTTGCTTTAATTCTCCATAATTTTGATTATTGAGCTTGTTAATATTTTGTATGATTTATTAGTTCAAGTTTCAAATTTAGAAGATCATAGGTTCTTGCTCCGCCTATTGTTCTATTAATTCAACATCTTAAAATCAATCTAGTTTAGGAATAAAAGTAGCTTCATCTCGCCTAAACTAGGGGTGTTTTTTGAGTCTTCAAGAGAGTAATTGTGATCTTCATTGTTCTACTTTCCTTGGCACTTCAAAGTCTTCTGCATTGCGAGTTGTTAGACCCGGTTGGTTTTAATCCTTAATTTGATTGATGAGTTAACAAATATGAGAATTAATTTAATGGTTCTTCTAAGTGAGAAAATGTAGAGAAATGTTTACGGAAGAACCGACGCAAAAAACGGCAATGAAAAATGAGCTAAAACGAAGAAACAGCTAGCAAATGAAAAAAAGAACAAAAATACGACCGAACGCGTCCCTAGGTGAGACCTGCTGTATTTCCATGTCAAAAAATGAAAAGAAGAGTTCACGGGTGAACTAACGCAAAAAACGGCGAAGAAAACGGAGCTAAAACGAAGAAACGGGAAGCAAATGAAAAAGATGTCAAATTGGGCCGACATAAGGCTGACAGCCACACGTGACGCTTTTTCAGCGACAGCAGAAACTGTCGCTAGGCATGCTCCAGACTGACAGCCACCTGCGCGCATGCGACGCTTTTTCAGCGACAGCAGAAACTGTCGCTAGGCATGCTCCAGACTGACAGCCACCTACGCGCATGCGACGCTTTTTCAGCGACAATCTCGACTGTCGCTGGGTCCTGTTCACAGCAGAATTTCAAATTGAAAAACTAGCCGTTGCAAGCCGTTGGAAGCTATTTCTTCATTCCTATAAATACCCCCAAGCTGCAAAATGAAGAAAAATCATCCCCTACAAGTCTCCTACACTCAAACATCTTTCAAGAGCTTTATTTCATATATTTAATTGTCAAATTAGCTTGTGAGTTAGGATTAGAAAGAGGCCTTTGTGCCCATTTGTCATAGGTTGTTGTAAACTCCATTGTGGAGTATTTTTTCATTGTAAACACATCTAGAAAAGTCCTAACTCAAGAGTTTGAGTGTAGGCAATTTGTATTTAGGAAAAGTCCAACTCTTGAGTAAAGAGTTAGGCAAGAAGATAGGGGGAGCAAGTAGAGAAGGAGAGTCCTAGCTCAAGAGGTTGAGTTTAGGCAATTGTAAAAGTCCTAACCAAGAGTTTGGTTGAGGCAATTGCAAAAAGTCCTAATAGCTAGGCAATGAAGTCTTGAGTAAGACCCTAAGTCCTTGAGGAAGGAGCGGGGGGAAAAGATTCATTGTTAGCCATTAGGCAAGGGAGTCTTAGTCTAGAGCTAGATTAAGCAAAGAAGTCCTAAGTCTAGAGTTAGATTAGGCATTTGTGAAAAGTCCTAAATTCTAGAGGTAGAATTTTGGCATTTGTAAAGGTTTGAATTACACCTTTAAGTGATTCATTTGAGAGGGTTAGAAAATCCCAAGTTGTAGAACTTGGGTAGTGGATTAGGATTCAAGGGGAATCCAAACCACTCTAAATCGGTTGTGTTTTGTTTTCTTTTACTTTGTTTTCATGATTTGTAAAACACTAATCACACACATCACTTTGTAAAATTATTTTTACACTTGTCTTTGAGAATAGTTTTTCAAAGTTCTTCTTTGTAGAAGAAATATTTTTAGAAGTGTCAAGAACCTAATTCACCCCCTCCCCCTCTTAGGTTCATCTTAGGTTGCTATTGATAATTGGGATTTCACGAGTTCTCACAAACTGCTTACATCAAGGGAAGCCATAATATAAAGTGAAGTTGTGTAAAAGAGTTAAGCAAATGCAATAAGCAGAATGTCAATCCAGTAAAAAAGAACAAGAAAGCTACATTTACAATGCAAAATACCTTAACTTCTAGAGAATAAGTACCTATGAAGATTTAAAAAAGAAAGATAACAAGGACTTATTACATAAGGCAATGCAAGAATCTGGAAGCAAAAATATAAAGTGGAATCGTGTAAAAAAGTTAAGCAAATGCAATAAGAAGAATGTTTATAAAGTAAAATAGAACAGGAAACTTCATGTACAATGCAAAAGACATTGACTTCTAATGAATAGCTATGAAGATTTTAAGAGGAAAGGCGCCAAAGAGTTAGAACATAAGGTAATGCAAGAATCGAGAAAACCTAATATGAAGTTGAATCGTGTAAAAAAGTTAGCAAATGCATTAAGGGGAATGTTCATAAAGTAAAACAGGACAAGAAACTTCATGTACAATGCAAAAAACATTGACTTATAGAGAATAATCTATGAAGAATTAAAAAATAAAGACTACAAAGAGTTATTACATTAATGCAATGCAAGAATGGGGAAACCCTAATATAAGTGGAATTGTGTAAAAGAGTTAAGCAAATGCAATAATAATAATGTCTATCTAGTAAAAAATAACAAGAAAACTTCATTTACAATGGAAAAGACTTTAATTTCTAGAGAATAAGTACCTACGAAGATTTTAAAAAAAAGATAACAAAGAGTTATTTATGAGGTCATCATAAGCTCCTTTAACCAGGAGGATGGACCCGCACATCAGGAACCCAATTGGCGTAGGTTTCAAAGTCAGCGGCCCAGTTCAGTTGTGATCACAGAACTCAAAGGAGATTATGCGAAACTAAGCCCAGCTCAAAAATGGCATGTTTCGTAGAGTTCGCTGACTCTGCGAAACCTCTCATCCACAACTCATGCTCCATCTTACTTTGGGTCAATCAATACATCATCCAAGCTTATCAGAAGTAGACTGCTAAGAAGCCTGTAGCACAAGCCTACAAATCGCAAGCTCATGCCGCGGCCCATCGCAGCCTGCCTTCTCACGGATCAGCCCGCACAAGCCTTCTGGCTTTTTGCGAATTTTTGCAAGTTGCCTTATTCTCGAATTCGAGAAGGATTTGGAAAGTGCATGTTTTCCTATTCCTTTTCCAATAATATTTATAATTAAGTTAAGTTACCTTAATTGGTGAAGTTAGCAATGGCAAGTCTGACCCTTTTTTCGTCAGGAACTTCGTGGAGCTTGAACAACCTCTCCATCTGAATTTCCCAGTCCAAGTATTCATCTGGGTCTGAGCTTCCTGTAAATTTTGGCACTTTAGACTTGAAGTTACTTAGACTGTCCAGGGTACATAGGTTGGCTGTAGCGTCGGGTCGAGCGGGTGGTGCACGACCTTTGGCTTGGTTCTCCAAAACTTCAAACTTTCCTCCCAAAAGATTGAATAAGGCCTCTATTTGAGCGGCGAGGGCTGCGATGACCTGAGTGATTGGGGCGGAGGATCTGGCTCCCGATTTCTCCTTGTCGGCCATGTTGGTGCTGAGAATTACCTACAGTAGACAAGTTTTCAATAGGTGATAATAACCTCACCCCCTGTCCCTCTAGTGTTTCACTAAAACTGCACACTTCCCAGTGTTTCGTTCTAATTGGTTACAACTTGACTTAATTATTAGTTTCCTTTTCCAAGTAGATTTTCTTTCTAACTTGAATTTGAATTTTCTCTTCAAGATACCAAATTCAAGCTTTCCTTTTCCTATTTTATTTCTTGTGAATTTTTGGGTTCCTCTTTAAAGGAGACAACCAAATTTCGCACCTACCTTATTCGTGATTCCTTTTCAAATTTGGTTTGTAATCTGATTCCAACGCTCGTTGCTTTCCACTTTTGATTTGTTTCCTTTTAAATGTAATTTTCGACTACTCTTATCCCTATAAATAGGAGACAGCAAAAAACATAACACTTCAGAATTGATAGTATAATTGTGAGGTTTATCCTTTACTTTGGGTTCTACCTTTTTATTGTTTTGAGCTTGTGTGTTTATTATGTATTGATAACTCTGTAAGTTCCTAAACTTAGGGTTTCTAGGTTACTTGCTCCACTTAGATTTCTATTGGTTCCTCTCTTAATTCATCCATCTAGTTAGGAATAAAAGAGCTAGTCTCACCTAGGCTAAGTAGGGAATTTTAAGTTTATAAGAGAGTAAGTTCGTGACCTTTCAAGTTCGATCCTTCCTTGGTGGTCGACTTCCTCAACTTGGGAAACTCACCTCAAATTTGGTATTAGAGCCAAGGTGAGTTTGTTTGGTAGGAGGAATACCGGAATAACTCGGTTGAATTCATAAGGTGTTTTCTCTCTCTCTAATTTTTCTTGTATGAAAATTGTTTGCATATCAAACTTGGTATCTTACATGTTTCCTCAAAAAATTAATTTAGAATAAAGACGACATCTTGCATGCTGAAATTTTTTTTGAAGACCAATTAAAAAAAAGGAAGCATTGCATTATTTTATCATTTAGCAATAAATATCTATTTTATCTTAAGCTAAATCCTAGATATAATTTTCTTACTGGGAAAAATAAGAAAAAGAGTTTTGTTAAAAGAAAAAAAGAAATCTAAAAAAGATAAAGAAAACAAAAGTTGAAAAATCTAAAAGCATCAATTATTGTGATTTGCGATTTTTCTCTCCTGGTTTTCTTCTTCCTCTATTTTTGCAATTTTTGTGCTTCAGTGTGATAGTAACACTCCTGTTGTATTACAAATTTTTAGAATAATTTGTTGGTTGAATAGTACTGAAAGATTCCGTTGTGTCTTAAAAGTGTTCTAAAAATTTTGTATCGCCAAAGGTTGATCTCTTTTCTGTTTTAGGGCTTTCAAAAAACCCTAGGTTCTTGCGACTCTCTTTGTGTCGTTAGGGACCTAGTTCTCTTTTCGGATACTCTTGGTTTAATTGCAGCAACCTTTCTAAGGTTAGGACTTTATATTGGAATTTTAAAGCGGCTTTGCAACGTCAGTAGGTCTACGATCCTTTTCGAACCCTTCCGCCCACAGTAAAATGATTTTGAAAACCTAAGTAACGATCCTAAATTGGGAGTCTCCTTATTTCCCACAAGGAATTTGGATTCTCTTGGCTGTAAGAGTTTCAGTTTTAATCAGACCCCGACACCCTAAAGAAAAATTATGATTTTAACCTCCGGGGTAGAATTGCGATTTCAGGGTTTAAGTTAGCACTGGTTATTTCGACTGAGACTCAACTCCAAGTCTGTGTGCTTAATTTGGTAGGTTAATTACTTATAGTGGGGATTGATTTCTTTGATTACCTATTGGGAAGGTGATCACATCTTAGGTAGTTTTCTTGATTTGTTTCAACTCTGCTATCTGTTCTTGGCTTCCACTCATTTTGAAGTTCCCTGCAAATTACCTAGCCTAAATTCTTTTCAAGAGACCTAGACGCTAGATCTTAAATTGTTTTAGATTTTGTCATCGTGTGCATTACATTAATTTCTTGCGACTGAGGTCTTCGAATCTCCTCCTCACGCACTTCTTGTCTGAATCAATTACTAAAAATTTCTTTTTCTACACTTTAAAACCAAAATAATTTCAGCCCCTATTTTGAGAATTACTTTGCATTTTTGCCTAAGTTTTTTTCTTGTTTGAGTGAATATGATTATTTATATCCTTGTTCAAGATTGAAATACGACCATTGTCAAGGAGTGAGAGGTAAAAGGCAGAGTGACTTGAAACAAGTTTTGAAAAAGCCAATTAGAACGAAACACTGGGAAGTGTGCAGTTTTAGTGAAACACTAGAGGGACAGGGGGTGAGGTTATTATCACCTATTGAAAACTTGTCTACTGTAGGTAATTCTCAGCACCAATATGGCCGACAAGGAGAAATCGGGAGCCGGCTCCTCCGCCCCGATCACTCAGGCCATTGCAGCCCTGGCCGCTCAAATAGAGGCCCGATTCAATCTTTTGGGAGGAAAGTTTGAAATTTTGGAGAACCAAGCCAAAGGTCGTGCACCACCCGCTCGACCCGACGCTACAGCCAACCTATGTACCCTGGACAGTCTAAGTAACTTCAAGTCTAAAGTGCCAAAATTTACAAGAAGCTCAGACCCAGATGAATACTTGGACTGGGAAATTCAGATGGAGAGGTTGTTCAAGCTCCACGAAGTTCCCGACGAAAAAAGGGTCAGACTTGCCATTGCTAACTTCACCGACTATGTCGCTGTTTGGTGGGATAACAAGCTTGAGCAGCAACGCCAGTCTGCTCAGCTGCAGAGGAACAGAGAACCACCACTTAGCTGGTGAATTCATGGTATTGATGACACGACAGTTTGTCCCCTGCATTTTTTCCAAGAGCTTTACAAAAAGCTCCACACACGCACCTAGGGCAACAATTTTTAAGAAAATTTTAAGCTATACTACAAAATGGTGAGTATGTTTTCGAAGAGTTATGTTGGGACAATTTTTAAGCTCCATCACTACATGTGAGATTGCCCTAATGTCCGTAGAGTTATGTTGGGACAAGATGGTGAGTATATTTCTAAAGAAGAATAAGAGGATAATGATGTTGTCAATCCGTTTTCTGCATTGACTGACGACAGTAAGTCTGATACTGAAGAAGATGTTCATCGGCCAGAAGACCACACTCAACTGGCGATTGTTACTCGTACTTTGACTACTACTGTTGTCTAAGATACTGATCAAATGACCACTATCTTCCATACCCATGCTAAAGTTAATGAAGGTATTTGTGTTTTGATAGTTGATGGCGGAAGTTGCACCAATGTAGCCAGTGAATACATGGTCGAGAAGCTGAAACTTCCCACAATCAACCATCCTCATCCTTACCGACTTCAATGGCTCGGATGGCTACAGAGTGACTAAGCAGGTTCAGATCACTTTTGCTATTGGTAAGTTCGAAGGATAGGTGACATTCGACATTCTCCCCATGGAGGCATGTCATATTCTGCTAGGACGACCTTGGCTCTTCAACATGAAAGCGACGCATGATGGAGTTGCCAACACCTACTCGATCTGTCAACAGGGCAAGATCCATACATTTCTACCACTTTCACCCCAGGAAGTTCGTGCTGAATCTGTTCGATGAAGGACAAGATCGCCCAGTGGGGTTTAGAAAATCTGCAAGCTAAGGGAAAGGGTAAAGAAATTGTAAAGGGTAGTAAGGCGAACTCTGATAAGCCTTCAAAAGAAGTTAAGACTAGTTTATTTGCTAGTGTAGGAGAAGGTGAGCAAGTGTTAGCTCATAATGGTTGTGTACTTATTCTTGTTGCTAAAGATCATTGTACTAACCCTGACGACATCCCTAGGGATCTCCCTTTGGAAGTCCAATTTCTCTTGCAGGAATATGCAGATGTTTTTCCTGAAGAGTTGCAGACTGGGTTGCCCCTTCTTCACGGCATTGAACATCAGATTGATTTTGTACCTGGCTCATCTATTCCTAATCGTCCAACCTACAAAGCAAATCCTGAGGAAACAAAGGAATTGCATAATCAGGTTGAGAAGTTGCTCGCCAATGGGCAGGTAAGAGAATCTCGAAGTCCTTGTACGGTACCTGTTATACTTGTTCCTAAGAAAGGTGGTACTTGGAGAATGTGTATGGACTGTAGATCTATTAATAAGATTACCATTAAGTATAGGCATCCTATTCCTAAACTTGATGACATGCTTGAAGATTTGTATGGTCTACAGTTTACACCAAGATAGATCTCACACAGGGCTATCATCAGATTAGAATAAAAGAAGGAGATGAATGGAAAACTGCTTTTAAAACTAAATTTGGATTATATGAGTGGTTAATGATGCCTTTTGGGTTAACAAATGCACATAGTACTTTTATGCGTTTAATGAATCATGTGCTTAGAAAGTTCATAGGAAAATTTGTTGTTGTCTATTTTGATGATATCTTGATCTATAGTAGAAATAGGACTGAGTATGTTGAGCATATTAAATTGGTGTTGATTGAATTACGTGAACATAAATTGTATGCCAATGTGAATAAATGTACTTTTTGTGTGGACGGGGTTATTTTTCTCGGTTTTGTTGTTTCTAAAGATGGTGTTAAGGTTGATGACACCACGGTAAAGGCTATTCAAGAATGGCCTACACCAAGCTTGGCCTCACAGCTAAGATCTTTCCATGGTTTGGCTGGATTTTATAGAAGGTTCGTGAAGGATTTTTCTACTAAGGCCGCACCCCTGAACGAGTTGTGCAAGAAAAATGTACCGTTCTTGTGGGGACAAGCCCAAGAAAATGCCTTTACTGTTCTTAAGCATGATCTCACTCATGCACCTATTTTAGCATTGCCTGATTTTGATAAAGTTTTTGAACTTATGTGTGATGCTTCAGGTATAGGTATAGGTGCTTTTTTGATGCAGGAAGGTAAACCTATTGCCTATTTCAGTGAGAAGTTGGAGGGAGCTACCTTGAATTATCCTACTTATGACAAGGAGCTCTATGTTGTGGTAAGGGCACTTAAGACGTGGCAACACTACTTGATGGCCAAGGAGTTCGTTGTGCATTCTGACCATGAGTCCTTTAAACACTTAAAGGGACAAGGTAAGTTAAACAGGCGTCATGCCAAATGGGTTGCTTTCATTGAAACTTTTCCTTACGTTATCAAATATAAGAAGGGAAAAGAGAATATAGTGGCTGATGCGCTGTCCTGAAGGTATGAAGCTTTTACTCTACTTGAACATTCTTCATTAGGGTTTTCATATCTCAAAGATTTGTATGCTTCTGATCCTAATTTTTCAACTTTATATGAAGCATGTGAACATAGTGCATTTCAGAAATACTTTAGACATGATGGGTTCTTGTTTAAAGAAAATAAGTATGCATTCCACGTAGTTCATCTAGGGAACTGCTGGTTCATGAAGCACATAATGGGGGGCTGATGGGTCATTTTGGTGTAACTAAGACACTTGACATGTTGAAGGAACACTTTTATTGGCCTAAAATGCGAAAAGATGTGGAACAAATTTGCTCACGTTGCATTAATTGTTTGAAGGCTAAGTCTACATCTAAACCTCATGGTCTTTACACGCCTTTGCCTATTCCAACTCTGCCTTGGACTGACATATCTATGGATTTTATTCTAGGTTTGCCGAGGACTCAGAAAGGTAATGACTCACTTTTCATTGTGGTGGACAGGTTTTCTAAAATGGCTCATTTTATTCCTTGCAAGAAAACAGATGATGCTAGACATGTTGCAGATTTATTCTTTCATGGGATAGTTCGACTTCATGGAGTTCCATGCACAATTGTATCTGATAGGGACGTTAATTTCTTGAGTTATTTTTGGAAAACTTTGTCATCTAGACTAGGAACTAAATTGTTGTTTTCTACTTCTAGTTATCCACAAATAGATGGTCAAACTGAGGTGACCAATCGAACTGTAGGGAATTTGTTGCGAGCACTGATTAAGTCTAATCTTAAATGTTGGGAACAGGTCTTGCTGATTGCTGAGTTTGCTTACAATTGATCGAAACACTCCTCAACAGGTTTCTCGCCCTTCGAAGCTGCCTACGGCTTCAATCCGTTGACGGTCATAGATTTACTGCCACTGCCCCTGAAGGAACAAACCAATCTGGATGGTGAGACAGAAAGCAAAAATTGTCGATTTCACGAGAAAGTTTGACTTCATCTCAAGAAGAAAAATGCTAAGTATGCCGTAGATGCATATCATCGGCGTAAGGCTGTGAACTTGGAACCAGGAGATTGGGTTTGGGTTCACATGAGAAAAGAAAAGTTTCCCGCAGCTCGACGGACTAAACTTCATCCACGAGGCGATGGACCCTTTCAAATTGTGTCTAAGATGGGGGATAATGCTTATAAGCTTGACTTACCAAGTGAGTATGGTGTTAGTTCTTCCTTTAATGTTGCTGACTTGTCTTCGTTTGATTATGATCAGGCCAAATCCATTAAGTCCACTCCATGAACCCATATTTGGCCAAGCCTAAGCCCAAGGAGAAGCACTTCACAATTAGGGTTAGGGTTAGGAGGAGAATTAAGGTTTTGTGCATGTTACCTAATTCTCTTCATAGTTTCCTCTTTTTCTTTTCTCCTTTATTTTTTGATTTTCCCTTTTCTTTAAAGGTAAAATCTGAATTTTTCCTTCCTTTTTCTTGTGAGAATTTTGTGCATTGCTTACCTTAAAGAAGCCAAAATTCTTCTTTCTTTTCTTTTACTTTTTCAGCAAGTAAGTTCCTTTTTCTTGCTGATTTTTGTGAGTTACTTAATCTCTTGATTAAGTTCAAATTTTGTGTTTTCTTTCCTTATTTCCTTGTGTAAATTTCGTGCTCCCTATACCTATAAATAGGGGTGATGCACTTCATAATTTGACAGTGATTAGTTGAATGAAGGTTTATACTTTATTATTCACTCTTCTTTATTTTGGCTTAAGTAATTTGCATGCTTGTTAATTGCTAAAGTACAGGAACTATAGGCTAATTAGATAATTGCTCTATCTAATTGCATGCTTTGTTTTGCCTCTATTATTCTCCACTTGGTTCAAATTGCTTGTTTAATTTAACTTGTTAAATTAGTAGTCTGCCAAATCCAAGGTAAGGATTCTAGAGTTTTGAGAGCTGCGTCTTGCATACAGACTTTCCTTGGCAATTTTCCGCATTGAGTTCTTGTTTTCACAAGTTGAAATCAAGGGTTCACATCAGTTTTGTGGCTGATGTTAAGCAGCTCACCTTTGTTGTAATTGTGATTGGTATGCCTATGATTGATACATTAGCTTTGAATTATTGAAAATATATTGGATTCTTGACATTGTGTCATAGTGCTGCCCAAATTTTCTTAAAAATCACTTAAAGGGATAAATCGCATGCTTTGTGTCTTTTGTGGCAAAAATTGAGTAAGAATCATTTTCTACAAGGTTTAAAGTGTACTTGCAAAGTTGATAGTGTTCGAATACTGAGACTACTCCCCACACTCCAAAATCGACGAGGAATCTTTTCTTCATTGGAAATCTTCTTATCTTTCAGTGTACTTGCAAAGTTGATAGTGTTTGATTACTGACACTACTACTCACAACATTATACTCAAAATCTAGGGAATTTTTCTACCACTCGTGTTCTTTGCAAGAACTTGATTAATTAAGTGGGGATTGGTTTCTCGATTGCCCATTGGGAGGGTGATCACTTCTTGGGTAGTTTAAGTACTTCCTAATTTGTTTCAACTCTGCTAATTATTCTTGTTTCGTCAATTGAATTGCCCTGCTTCTAAAGCCTATTCTTAGACTTTTCATGCTACCTTGTACGTACTCTGAAAATATAGCTTGAATTTTGTCATCATGCACATTACATTGATTTCTTAAACTTTGAGGGCTTCTCTCCAAAAGTTCCTTTGTGTGCACTTCATATTTGACCTATACTACATATCTTCTTTTTGAAAAGGTGTTTTTCTAAATAGAACTAAGTGTCTATTTTCAATTTTATCTTGCTACTTCCTATATATAGTTGTTGTGCTGGAGTGATTAACTGTTGCTTGTTACCTTTGCCAAAGTTATCTGTGAGCTTAATAAAGTATATAGGATCGAGGTAAAAGGTTGAGTGATATAGCATACAAGGGCTACCAACCCTACGAGCGATACACTGGTTTGTGTGTATTTTGTTAGGAGGGCTCATACTAGGGAACACAAGGGGATAAGGTTACTCTACTCACTTTTACTTGTTCTTAGCCAGATATTTTCTAGTACTCTGAGAATCGGTTAGCCATGAGCAAATTGACCCCACCAGGGAGATTTGGTGCCATGGTTGTCCATGTTTCTTTGTGACCTACTAGGGTTCCATTCTATGAGATCCCTGCAATGGTGTATAAAGCTGCAATATTGTGCAAATTGACCTGTATTAGGAGATTTGGTGCCATTGTTGTTTCTCATTACTTGGTCTAGGAATTCCAAATGGAGCATTTCTTAGAACCCCTTGAGATTTCCACTTAACTACAAGAAATTGTACCCACCAACACTGGAAGGTATGATCCTTGTACCATTCAAGTTCATAAGCAGTTTCTTTGCTTATATTTAGAGGACGTATATGGCGGTTTGATATGCGTGTGAAGTTTACTCTTGTACTAATACGTCTTGCTAATAATTTGGTTACAAATTTTTCACTCAGTAATTCATTTATCGGGATACCTCCAAGCAACACTCTTCTATTTTGTTTTGTAGGGATTCCATAAGTTGGTTGCTTCTACTATGCATAATTACACTTTTGCGCCTGGGAATCAAAGTGTAAGTCACGGTATAAGATATCTTTTAGCTCTTGCTTTGCAAATGTACGCTTTTACTTTTACATTGATTCTCATATATTGGTTATCATTGATGCTAAAGATTTTACTAACTCTTGAGTATTGTGAAACTTAAACATGTGCATTGTTTTACGGGATACATCTTTTGGTTTAAATCTGCATGATTTTGTAGTTTACTATTCCCTAAGATGTTTTTCTCAGAAATTGTCTCTGTTATCATTAATTGATTATCATATCAGTTATACATGCAATTTTTGTTGGCCCCAATAAATTGTGATTATGAGTCATGCAGTTATGTGATTATGGCTCCATAAGTTTATTCAACGGACCTTATTGCGTCCAGGGATTATGGTATGATAAGTATACGGATATCCTACAACGAGGTATCTCTTTAAACTATTTCTCCTTTGATTCCATTATTTTGGTTATGAACATGACTACGAAATACCAAAATTTGAAATTGTGAATAGCCTCCGTTTGGGTAAATCAACTGTAGGTATCTTTTCCTTTGTTGTTGTTGTCAAAGCTCGAATGGTTTTCTAAGGTGTTGGATTGCTTAACGAGTGACTTCTTGTGTTCCAATTTAGCAATTCTGACTTGTTTCGACATGAATATGTTTTATACTTAACATGCCATATTGTCTGCCTGAAACACTATGATTATTGGGTAATGTGTTACATTTACTTTACAAGTAAGACAGGTATTTGATACAGTTGCAGTGGTGCTAAATATCCATATTTGATCTGTGACATTTTAGGAACTTATTATGCTAGTTTGCATGTCATACATATAATGCATAAATTTGTCCTAGTTATTATGTAAGTTGTTATTGTTGCATATACTTAGCTAAAATGCTATATTTCATATTGGTAAGTAATTATTCTTAAGGATTATGGACAAGTTCATGAGGTTTTAAATGCTTCTCAATAGTTTCTTGCAAGCAACTAAAATGTTCTAGAGAGGTTCTTGAAGAATTAAGAATGATTATCAGTGTCCTTGAAATCAATCACACTTGTTTGCCTAGTACATATGATCCACATTCCTGTGTTTACAGTACTGACTTGTTATATTTGTGTTTGCAACAAATTGGATTCGAGGACGAATCCTTTCTAACCGAAAGGGAATCATGAGGATATCCAAGGCTCAAAATAACACATATTATGAGTCAGAATCCATGAAGCTAACCAAAGGCAAAGCTTTTGAGAAGAATGCAGGGAGAAGTAGAAGAGTAGTGCTATTCAAAGATCCTTTGAAGGAAAGGCTTCTTCAAACTCTCCACAATGAAAGAAAGGGTTGTCCCTTGAAGTCCTTAAAGCTACCGGAAGGTTCTTGGACTTTGACTACTAATCTTTCTAGTTGAAGAAATCGAGATTTCACATCCTTGAAGAATTTTGGAAATGAAATGTTTTTGAGTTTCCGAAATAATTCTGGGAGCTTCCAGAAGCTTCCTACATCTACATTCTCATGCTATAACAAGTTGGGCCAAATCCACCAAGCTCATCACTTTCACCCATTCGGCTATCCCAAGAAGAGAAGCCCATCACCGAAATCCATCTAGGGTTTTACTTAGGGTTTCTAAGTTAAGAAGGAATTAAGGTTTTATGCATGTACCTAATTCCTATTCCTTGTTTTTGTTAACTTCCTGATTTCTCTTCTACTTTTTCCGCAAGTAAGTTCCTTCTTCTTGCAGAAATTTGTGAGTTACTAAATCTCTTGATTAAATTCTAATTTTGTGTTTTCTTTCCTTATTTGTTCTTGTCAATTTCGTTCACCCTATACCTATAAATAGGGCTACATGACTTCATTATTATTTAGTTATTAATTGAATGATAAGTTTATACTTTATTAATTCACTTATCTTTATTTGGCTTAAGTAATTTGCATGCTTGCTAATTGCTAAAGTACAGAAACTATAGGTTATTAGATAATTGCTCTATCTAATGCATACTTTGTTTCACCCTAGAATTCATCACTTGGTTTAAATTGTGCGTTTAATTTCCCTGTTAAATTAGTAGTCTGCCAAATCCAAGGGTAAGGATTCTTGAGTTTTAAGAGCTGCGTCTTGCAATCAGACTTTCCTTTGCAATTTTTCGCATTGAGTTCTTGTTTTCGCAAGTTGAGATCAAGGGTTCACATCAACATGCCTCCATTAAAAGCACATCACACAAAACTTCATGATGAGGATATCCAAGGCTAAAAACAGCACAAGTTATGAGTCAGAATTCACAAAGCCAACCAGAAGGCAAAGCCCATGATAAGAATGCTAGGAGAAGTAGAAGAGTATTGCTATTAAAATATCCTTGAAGGAAAGGCATCTCCAAACTCTCCACAGTGAAGAAAAGGTCGTTTCTTAAAGATCTTGAAGAAACCGGAAGGTTCATGGACTTTAAAGAGATAAATCATGAAGTTCTTGATTTTCTTGAAAATCTTGAATTTCACGATTCACTGAATCTTGAAGAATCTTGAAAATCTTGATTTTTGACATTCCAAAATGATTCTGGGAGATTCCAGAACCTCCCTACATCATCACCACCATGTGCCATCTTATTTGGGCCGAAACCCACCTTGGAGTCCATCATATTAATTTCGGCCAGACCAAGCCCACAAGGAGCAGCCCACACGCCACTTGGAAGCTTAGGTTAGAGAAGGATTAGGTTTTGTGCATGTTGCCTAATTCTACTCAAAGTTTGTTTCTAGTTTGTTAGGTTGTTACAAGTTTGTTACAACTAGGCCCACTAGGATAGTAGTTACTAAAAAGGTTTGCCTTCTTGAGAGCTTTTTGTGATTCGTTTCTACTTCTTTATTTCCTTATCCTTGCTTGTATTTTTGGCCACTAATTCCCCATTGCAGCCGAAATTACTTCTTTCAACCAATCCTAGTTCCTTTAGGATTTGGTTCTTGTAAGAAACCAATCTCTTTATTGGTTTCCAATTTCACTTCCTTTTCCTAGTTACTTTAGGACTTAAATTCGGCCACCCCTCCCCCATATAAGGGTAGCCGAATTCACCATTATTATTCAGTTGATTAGATGATTTAAGTTATAGTTTTATACTTCTTTAATCACTCACCTTATTTTGGGTTTATGTAATTTGCATGTTTGTTAATTGCTAAAAGCTACAAGAAGTATAGGCTAATAGATAATTGCTCTATCTATTGCTAAGATTTGTTTCAATTCTAGTTTTCTCCACTTGGTTCGAATTGCGTGTTTAATTTACTTTTTAAGTGATGAGGGCATCCCTAGTCCATCGAAAAGTCCACAGACAAGTGAATCTAGAGAAGCTGAGGAGGTTCGGGTTCTACACCGAGGCCCAACAATGCTTCAGGATCCAAGTCCATATCAAAGGGATCCACTTGTAGATATCATTGGCCAATGACGTAGAGCAGAGTAAGAAAAGTCCAAGAAGATCTCAACAATCTTGTACAAGCCAGCGCACAGGATGCTCAATTGATAGTAGAAGCTAACGCCTTGGAGAATAAAGCTGGGAAGGTTCAAATTGCCACTCTCCTTACAATTCTTGAAGAAGATGCGCAATCCACCATTCCACAATGAAGAGAAGGCTATTTCTTGAAGTTTTTGAAGATGCCGAAAGGTTCTTGGACTTTAAAGAGACGTTTTCTGAAGTTCTTGATTTTCTTGAAAATCTTGAATTTCATATTTTGCAGAATCTTGAAGAATCTTGAAAATCTTGATTCTGAAATGATTCTGGGAGATTCCAGAACATTCTGGAAGCTCCCTACATCTATTCACCATGCGCCATCACAATTGGGTTGACCCAATCCATGGAGTCCATTCCACCAAGAGAGTTTGGCCAGCCCACAACAAGAAGCCCATGCATAAGGCCTATTCAGCTAGGGTTGTGCGAAAATAAGGGTTAGGGTTTGGGGGAAAATAAGGGTTCGTGCATGTTCCCTATTTTACCCTTAGTTTGTTACAAGTTGGTTTAGTTAGTTACAAGTTTGTTCCAACTAAACTAATTTGTTAGTTTCCAAAAAGGGATCCCTTTTTGATCTCCTTTTTGGAGTAGGATTTCCAATTCTTTTCCTACTTGTTTTCAACCTAAAATTCGGCTGCCTATTGCTTAAGGCTCACAAATTTCCTTTTCTTATTCCATTACCTACTTCTTTCAGGTTTGGTATTGTAAATGACATCAATCTCTTGATTGGTTTCCAATTCTATTTCCTTTTCCTGGTTCTTTTAGGCCAAGAATTCGGCTACCTACTCCCCTGTATATAGGCATTTTAATTCTCCATAATAATATAGTATTCATATCTTTAAACTATTAGTTTGAGTACTCTCCTTTTATTGCCTTATGTATTTTGCATGCTTGTGATTTATATATTGCATGAAACTTAGCTAATTAGGTTATTTGCTCTACCTAATTAAATTTGCATGTTTCACATATTTTTCTTACTTGCAAAATTCTCTTAAGTAAATTAGCCTAGGTTATTTTATTTTTGTTAACTGGATTTTGGGTAAGTAAAAGAGTTTATACGAGCTATGCCGCCTAATCAGACTTTCCTTGGCAATTCATCCACATGTGTACTTTGGTCCACATTAGTAAGTTAGTAGTCTGCCGAATCCAAGGGTAAGGATTCTAGAAGTTAAGAGCTGCGTCTTGCATTCAAACTTTCCTTGGCACTTTCCGCATCGAGTTCTTGGTTTCCACGGCATTGGGGATCAGGGGTCACATCAATTGGTATCAGAGCCAAGGCTGTTTGCTTGACAGGAGGAGATTGGAGTAAAACAATTAACTCATCAGGTGTTTTCTATTCCCTTAATCTACTTTAATTACTGATTTTGTGAAAAAGAATGCTCCTTTTTGAGAAATTTTTTTCTTTTTCTTAAATAAACTATTTTGATTTTGCTCATACTGTTTTTGCAAATTAAAATTGAAATTTTGGCTTCAAAAAGAAAGGGAAAATCAAAAAGAAGGTTTTAAAAATTGGTTTCTTCAAAGTTGGAAAATCGGTTTTTAGGGTTTTTAAAGCTAGGGCTCTTTTGCTCACTTTTGGTACTATTTTTGCAATTGCCTTTGTGATCCAATTAGTGCTGTTTTTGGTAACAATTAAAGGATAACTGACACTTTTTTTTTGCTAAAATTGCCCTTTAATTTGGACTGTTTTGCTCGCTTCTCCCTATTTGCAATTTGTATTGAATTTGGTGAACTTTGGCGGTTGATGTTAAGCCACTCATCTTGTTTTTGCAATTTATGATATATATATGCATGTATCTTGATACTTTGTTTTGAATTCTTGAAAATATATTGAATTCTTGAAATTGTATCGCGGTGCTGTCCAATTTTATAAAATCGCATATTAAAGTGTTGGGAGGTGATAAAATTGCAATTTTTGGTATCTTTATGGCAATTGCTTCAAGAATTGATTTCTTCACGGTTTCAAGTGTGCAAGCAAAGTTGATAGTGTTTGTTCTTCGACACTACTCCCCACAGCAGTACGCTCCAAAGCCAATGAGGTTTCTTTTCTTTATTGGAAATCTTCTTCTCTGTCATTGTACTTGCAAAGTTGATAGTGTTCGTTTTCGACACTACTCCCCATATAACTACAGTGATATCTGAGGAATTTTTCAGTCACAGGGGTTAAAATTTTTTTTTCAAAAACTTGGATAATTGGTTGGAATTGGTTTCTTGATTACCCGCTGGGTAGGGTGATCACTTCTTGGGTTAGATAGGTTTTTCCTCAATTGTTTCAAACCTGCTGATTATTCTTGCTTCGTCAATTGAATTACCTTGCTTCTTATGCTTGCTATCTTTTCGTGCTACCTTAAATGATTAATCTGACTTATAGCTTGAATTTTGTCTTCGTGCACTATCATGATCTCTAAACTTTGAGGGTTTCTCCCCTAAAGTTCCTTATTGGTGTACTTCTTATTTGAGCTATATTATCAAAATTTCTATTCCAAAAAGATTTTTTTTAAACTGAAAACCGAACCAAGTTCCTTTTTTTGAATTTTTTTTGCCCCTTTCCTATATAGTTTTGTTCTTTGTGTGATTGATTGTTTGCTTGTTACCTTAGCCCAGGATTGTGTGACCTTAATTGAGTATACAGGACTGAGGTAAAAGGCTGAGTGATACAGCATACAAGGGTTGCCATCCCTAAGAGCGATACATAGGGTTGTGTGTAGTTGTTAGGAGGGCCGTTACTAGGGGGATAAGGGAGTAAGTTTACTCTACTCACTTTTTCTGTTACTTTGAGAATCAGTCAACCTTGAGCAAATTGATCCGACCAGGGAGATTTGGTCCTTGGTTGCACGTGATTCTTTTAGGGTTACGTTCTACGAGACCCTTGTAAACGGCATTATAAGGGTATAACTTTGTGCAAATTGACCTATAGGGAGATTTGGTGCCATTGTTGTTCCTTCTTACATGGCCTGAGAATCGAAGTGTAAGTCATAGTATCAGGTATCTTTAGAATATACTTCACAAAGGTACGCTTTTACTTTTACATTGATTCTCCTTCTATTGGTTGTCATCATGTTATGGATTTTTCAACATCTTGAGTATTGTGAATCTTAAACATGTGCATAGCCTCATGGGATACATCTTTTGGTTTGAAGACTGCATGCTTTTGTAGTTCACTATTTCCTTAAGATGTCTTTCTCAGAAATTGTCTCTGTAATTATTAATTGGTAGTCACATCAGTTATACATGCAGTTTTTGCTAGTTATAATAATTATGCAATTGTGATAGTCTTATAGCTCACGTGCATAATTCTTTTAAGCTAAGTGTTGAGTGTATAGTTCAATTGATCTAACTATATCTGCCTACAACTAATATTTGAGATTTCTTGTTGATATGTAATTATTCTTGAGGAGTATGGGTAAGTTCATGAGGTTTTAGATGCTTCCTGATAGTTTCTTGCAAGTGTCTAAAAGGTTCTTGAGAGGTTCTTGAAGAATTAAGAGTGATTCTCACTGTCCTTGAAATCGATTCCAAAAGTGCAGGGGGGATACGAATTCCCCACTTCAACACTCAAAGTGGTTGTGCAATTGAGGGGCATAGCATACACACCTGTTTGCCTGCTAAGTATAATCTACGTTCTTGTTTTAATATTACTGACTTGCTCTGTTTGTTTTTACAGCAAATTGGATTCGAGGACAAATCCTTTGTAACCAAAAAGGAATGATGAGGGTATCCAAGGCTAAAAACAGCACAAGTTATGAGTCAAATTTCACAAAGCCAACCAGAAGGCAAAACCCTTGAGAAGAATGCACGGAGAAGTAGAAGAGTAATGCTATTTGAAGATCCTTAAAGGAAAGGCATCTCCAAACTCTCCACAATGAAGAAAGGGTCGTTTCTTGAAGTTCTTGGAGAAACCGAAAGGTTCATGGACTTTAAAGAGACAAATCTTGAAGTTCTTGATTTTCTTGAAAATATTGAATTTCATGGTTTACTGAATCTTGAAGAATCTTTAAAATCTTGAAATTCTTGATTTTTGACATTCCGAAATAATTCTGGGAGATTCCAAAAGATTTTAGAACCTCCTTATATCATCATCGCCATGCGCCATCTTATTTGGGCCGAAACCCACCTTGGAGTCCATCACATTAATTTTGGCCAGACCAAGCCCATAAGGAGCAGCCCACACACCACTTGGAAGCTTAGGTTAGAGAAGGATTAGGTTTTGTGCATGTTGCCTAATTCTACTCAAAGTTTGTTACTAGTGTTTTAGGTTGTTACAACTATGCCTACTAGGATAGTAGTTACCAAAAAGGTTTACCTTCTTGACACCCTTTAGTGATTTGTTTCTACTTCTTTATTTCCTTTTTCTTGCTTGTATTTTCGGCCACTAATTCCTCCTTGTAGCCGAAATTACTTCTTTCAACCAATCCTAGTTCCTTTAGGATTTGGTTCCTGTAAGAAACCAATCTCTTGATTGGTTTCCAATTTCACTTCCTTTTCCTAGTTAATTGGTTTCCAATTTCACTTCCTTTTCCTAGTTACTTTAGGACTTAAATTCAGCCACCCCTCCCCTACATAAGGGCAGCCGAATTCACCATTATTATTCAGTTGATTAAATTATTTAAGTTATAGTTTTATACTTCTTTAATCACTCACCTTATTTTGGGCTTATGTGATTTGCATGTTTGTTAATTGCTATCAGCTATAGGAACTATTGGCTAATAGATAATTACTCTGTCTATTGCTAAGCTTGGTGTCAATTCTAGTTTTCTCCACTTGGTTCGAATTGCGTGTTTAATGTACTTTGTAAGTTAGTAGTCTGCTGAATCCAAGGGTAAGGATTCTAGAAGTTAAGAGTTGTGTCTTGCATTCAGACTTACCTTGGCATTTTCCACATTGAGTTCTTGGTTTCCACGGCGTTGGGGATCAGGGGTTCACATCACCTCACTTTCAAACTTAGCGTATGGAGTATTTACTGCTTATTGACCCTGCAGCATTCTGAGCTATTGAGCCATTGTAGCCAATCAGGATTTGGATTGTTAATGATAGGGAAGTTCAGCTTGGTGACTATATATTCACTGTCCACATTTGTACAACTACCCCCATTAACTATCAGAACGCATAACTTACCGTTCCTGATGAGGCCATCCCTAACCCATCGATAAGTCTAAGCAGAGAGGATCTGTAAGTTAAGGCAGAGGACTCGAGAAAGGAAGCAGAGCCTGTTTGTGTGCTACATCAAGGCCCAGCTATGCTCCAGGACCCGAGCCCGTACCAGAGAGATCCATTGATAGATATCGTTGGGCTAATGACACGCAGAAGGACAAGGAAACTCAAGGCCGACCTTGAGAACCTAGTCCAAGAGTGTTCCCGGCAAATACACGTCGTGCCAAATAGAGTAGCCGTTGAAGCCAAAAATTCAAATTTTACGAAGCCTCGAAGTCGAAGCCTTGACGTCAAACCCTGTCTTGAACCAGAAAAGCTAAAAAGCAAAAGCAATGGGTTTTGTCTCTTTCTCAACGGGAAAACAAAGCTCATTTTCAACGGGAAAAATAGAGCTCTTCTTAAATTCAACCTTTAGCTATAAATACAAGTGATTGAAGACATTGAAGACATCTTTTTTCATCTCAAAATTCTCTAAGTGTCAAAGCAAAAGTGATCTCTTATTGTCATTGTTTCATTTCAGTTTTTAAGTGCAATACTTAGCTAGTTTCTAGCATTATCCTTTGTTGTTTATTGAGTCAAGTCTTGAACTATTTCAAGAGGTTTGAAGGAGTTCAAGCCTTGTGTAATTGTTTAAGAGATCATCTATAGTTTGAGTAGACTAGAGGTTGATCTTGAGAGACAACTTTTGTAAAGGTTTTTAGATTCACCTTTAAGAATCTAGAGTAAGTGGAAACCAAACAAGTTGTTTGGAATGTGAATTAAACTTTCCTTGAAGTAGGAGAGTTGAACCACATTAATATTTTGTTTTTACTTCACTAGAGTCTTTAAAATTATTTCACTTCACTCACTCATAAAACTATTTCAACAGCTAGACAGAAAATTTTTCAAAACAACCCAATTCACCCCTCCCCTCCTTGGTTGTTAAGTTTAGTTGCAATTTCAAACCGAGATTTTCACGATGTGACCAAAACTCAAAATTTTTTGAACCTTAGGCAGCTAAAACAAAACCCTTCTAAATGAACCCCTAAACAACAAAATTACACCAAAAATTTCACAACCCTAACCGAAAGATAGCCCCTAAAATTAAAACCCTAAATCACATATGAATTAAAGTTTCTGAGTTCCAGTTCAGTTTTCCTCACATAATTTCAAATTTTCATTGCTTGAAAATAGTATGGTTGTGATGGAAATTGAGCAAGCTTGACGAAACAAAATTTATCCCAAGTAGAATAGTTCTAATCCCAAGAATTCACGATGATTAAGAAGAAAGAAAAGCAAACACCTAATTGATTTGGTTGTGTTACTCCAACCTCTTCTTGCCTAGAAAATTAGCCAAGGTTCTGATACCAATTGATGTGGACCAAAGTCACGATGCGGAAAGTTGCCAAGGAAAAGTCTGATTAAATGGCGGTAGCTCGTATATCTCTTAACTCTTAACTTGAGATTGACAATCTCTGTAAATTAACCTAAGGTAATTTAACATTCTATTTGAACCAAGTAAATAATATGAAGAGTTAAAACACATACAATTATATAGAGCAATTAATCTCATTGGCTTAGTTTTGAACCTAGTAATAAATCACAATCATGCAATAATATATAGTTCAATAAAAGGGAAGAATTCAACAAGTATAAGCTATACTATACATTTTACAATTGAATTTTCTATAAATAAATTGAGTTTCGGGAAGCCCTTTCTATAGGGGTGGCCAAAAATTCATCCAAAATTAACGAGGAAAAAAATTGAAAAGTTTAAACCAATCAAGAGATGGTTTCTTACATCTAAAACCTAAAGGAACTAGGAGTTGGTGAAGCTTTCAATTTTGGCTACTTCTTAGATTAGTGTTGGCCAAAATTGTGCTAGAAAACAATTAGGAAAAGAAGTGTAATTCCTACTGCAAAAAAAAAGATGATGTGAGTTATTACAAAAAGAGCTCACAGATGCAGAATGTTGCCTAGGAAAGTGGATCGCTGAAGGGCACACCTTGACTTACTTAAGTTTCGAAATTCATACAAGGCATATAGTGAGATAAACTACTTTAGCTATAACCTAGCAAGAATAAACGAATTGAAACTAGTAGAAATTAGGTGAAGCAAGAAACCTAATTACCCTGTAGTCTCGCTTGTGTTATCTAAACATTAACATGCAAATTACACAAGTGCAAAATAAAAATTCTAAAGCTAAGGGATAACCCTCACAAGATATAATAATCTGAATTCTAATAACTAGTGTCTATTATTTTCTGCCAGGCTCCTCTTAAAAAGAAGAGGTTGCGTGCCTTTACTTGAGTTGTAAAACTAAAAGAATTAAGAAACAAAAGAAACTGGAAACCAACTAGAGTTGGTATTCCTACAAGAAAACAAGTTGCCAAAAGGAACATGACAACTTGAGGCAATTTTCGGCGACCCTAAAGAAAAGGGAAATCCGAAAATTCCTTGTAAAAAAATAAAAGGGAACTTAATGCAAAAAAGATTCAAGAAGTGAAACCTTTTTGGAAACAAAGAGATAAGGTAATCAGTTAGTTGTAACAAACTTGTAACAACTTCTAACAACCCTTAACAAACTAGGAATAGAATTAGAAAACATGCACAAATCCTAATTCTATCCAAACACCTAAAACCTAACTCCCAAATTGATGAAGCTTGTGTGCTGATGGATTCGGCCTGTTGAATGTAGCATTTTGGAAATGAACTGAAATGGAATAAAACTTCACCGAATAGTTTGGATGCTTCCGGACGCAATGAGAAGCTTTCTAAATCTGTCTGAAAATCAAGAAAATCAAGATCCTTTGCAATACTTCAAGATTCATCAATAGTAGTTCTCGTAATAAATCAAGAAGTTCAAGAACCTCAAGATTTATCAACATCTATTTCAAGAAGTTCAAGAAACCTTCCAAGAACTTCAAGAAATACCTTGAACCTTAATCCCAGACAAGCATAGGCCGCACATCCCCTGTAATGGTGAAGAGATGAACTAGTATGTCCTTTTGGCATGGAATTTCCAAGGCTCAACCTTCTGATATCTTCTGGGCTTCTGTTCGGCTTGTAGTTATAAGGGAGCGGAGTGCATCCTCTACTTCTTTCTGCCGTGTTTTGGTGAGTGGGATCCTTTTTGTAAGAGCTTAGTGCTGCTATGGATCCCCCTTCCTGTGGATGACTTGTGAATGACCTTGTGTTGCTAGGGATGCCCTCATCAAAAGATCAAGTAGGAATCCCTTATGGAAAGTAACAAGCTAATCTTGTTGTAACAAACTTGTAACAACCTAACCAACTGGTAACTAATTTAAAAGTAGGATTTAGAAACATGCACAAATCCTATCCATACTTAAATTCCCTAAAACCTAATGGATGTAGGAAATTGTAGTGAAATGGCCAAAAATCCAAACCCTTAGGGTAGCTAGGGTTTCAGCCCTGAGGCATGATTTCTAAAAGGAATCTTCTTGGAACCTTCCGAAACCTTCAAGAATCTTCCGTAATCTTTTCAAAAAGTGAAAAATCAAGAATTTTAAGATTCTTCAGGATTTGTAAATTGCGAGATTCAAGATTTTCAAGAAAATCAAGAATTTTAAGAAATGTTTCTTTAAAGTTCAAGAACCTTCCGATGTCTTTAAGAACTTTAAGAAATAGGCCATTTAGTAATTGTGGAATAGTTGTAAGGGCCTCTCCTTCAAGAATGTGAGTAGAGGGATGCTTTTTCCCCTTCCCGACTGTATTCTCTGGGGCTTTGCCTTCTGTAATCTCTTGGACTTCTCTGGCATAAGTCTAGACCAGATTATCAAGATCTTCTCTTAATTTCCTTTTCTTGTTGCATGTTATTGGCCCAGTGATATTTACAAGTGGGTTTCTTTGATATTGACCCTGATCGTGAAGCATTGTTGGGCCTCTGTGTAGAACTCGGACCTCCGCGGCTTCATTGGTTGAGCACATCAAATGCAAGTCACAAAAAGGAATCAGCATTCAAAAGTGATATGTCATGTACGAGTACCTGCCTGAGTAAGACAGATACTCGAATGGACTATAGACAAGCCAACGTTAAAGAATTCAGCAAAGTCAGTAGCGGTTGGAAAAGTAGAATTCAAATTAATGGGTCATGATTTAGTAACCGTCTGACTCGGATGCCTCTCAGACAGCCTCTAGAAAGATCAAATTAAAAAGAGCCGTTGAAAGAAAGCTTTGGGTTATATATAAATGCTTCAAGCCTTCCATTTCAAGATCAAGAATGCCAAATTGAGTTAAGCCTTCATCTACAACATCTGCCAAATTGAGTTAAGGCTTCATCTACAACATCTGCCAAATTGAGTTAAGCCTTCATCTACAACATCCCAACTCATTTCAAGAGAGAAAATCAAAGCTTTCCATTCTTCAAAAAGAATTTTGTCATAGTCTACTTGTATATTCAAATACTCATCTTTTAGTACTTACCTTATTTAGTGCAAGAACTTCTTTGTAATTCTTGTTTAAGTCCTAACCTAGTGTTTGGTTGAGGTACATTGTAAAAGTCTTAATATCCTGTTGAAGAGATAGGGAAGGAGAAAGAGAGAGATTGAAGAGAATGAGAAGAGTTGTAAAAGTCCTAAGTCTAGAGTTAGATTAGGCATTTGTGTGAAGTCCTAAGTCTAGAGTTATATTAGGCATTTGCTATGAAGACCTAACTTAGAGCTAAGTTGGGCAATTGTGAAAAGTCCTAAATTCTAGAGTTTTGTAAAGTTTTGAATTACACCTTTAAGTAATTCACTTGAGAGGGCTAGAAAATCCCAGGTTGTAGAACTCAGGAACTCAGGTAGTGGATTAATATTCAAGGGGAATCTGAACCACTCTAAATTGGCTATGTTTTGTCTTCCATTTACTTTGCACTCAACATTTCAAATTACTTCTCACACACTACACTTTGGTTCAAAGAATTTTAAAAGGGAATTTTTCAAAATTATTCAAGCAAGAATTTAATTTACCAACAACCTAATTCACCCCCTCCCCCTCTTAGGTTGCTAATAGGGATTTCAATTAGTATTAGAGCCTAGGCTCTAATTTGAGGTTTTAAAGCCTTAGAGTTAAGATCTTTTAGCAATTTTGATTTTTGGTTCATATTTATCATGACTTGCATTTGTCACTTTTCATTTTCTACCTCACTAAAATGACAAAGGGTAAGATTGCCAAGAGAGTTGCAAGGAAGGACGAAATATGAGAGAACTATCCAAGCAATGAAGAAATTATTGCCTTAACAAGATGCATGCTATGAAAAGAAGACCATGAGGTAAGTGCTCTTTCCCCTTCTTAGTCTTGTTGTAGTGATAGTAATGGTGAAAATGAACTTAGTGAAAATGAAATGGATAAAAATAAATTTCTTGAAAATATGCAAGCTAATATACTTCATGTCATGAAAGTGAATTTGAAATTAGTAAAGAAAGTCAATTCTTTCAAATTAGATGTTGAATCTTTGAAAGAAAAAAATTCCATTTTATATTGTGAAATTGATGAGCTTGGGAGTGAAATCAAGGAATTGACCTCTTTAGTTGAAGAAAAAGACATTAATATTGAAAAATGACCAATTTAGAGATTGTAAATAAGAAAGTCAAATTGCATGAAAAGCCTGAGTCATTTGAATTAATGCAAAATGAATATAATGAAATGAAAAATAAAATTAATGACCTAAGCATTGATTTGGAAAAGCTTACTTTGGGTAGAAATAATTTGGAAAAACTACATGGAAAGCAAAAGGTTGGAAATGACTAGTTTGGCTTAGGCTATGAAATGAGCTAAGTAAAAGATGTGCCATCTTCATCATACACCTTTGTAAGTACATCTTCCATTAGGAAAAAGGTTACTTATCCATCATTTGAAAAGAAAGTCACCAATCATGCTTGGAAGTATAATCACTTTGAAAAGAGAAAGGCATCTCTAGAAAATAGATTTTCTTACAATCCAAATCAAAATAAAGACTTTTATATGCCTACAAGAGTAAGAAAAGCTTCCAAGGGAAAGGTATTTGAAAATCATGTGCATCATAATAGCTATTCTCCTAATCATGACTTTCATGGACCTAGTCTGATCAATGATTTTAGCTATACTAGGAAGTTTTTCACTTTTGGCAAAAAGAAAGAGAAGCTTGTGATTATCCCTTGAGATGTCATTATTGTGGAAAATAGGGACATAAATCCTCAAAATGTTTTGCAAAAGCTGCAGTTGAATTAGGATATAAACTGTGGAAAGTTAAGATTTCAGCTAACCCTCAAGGACCTAAGAAAAATTAGGTACGAAAAGCCTTTGTTTGAATTTTGTTAGGTGATTGATACTTTGAAGAAATGTGAAAACTTCAAAACATGAAGAGTGAAGGGTATAGCCAAAGACACTATAAGATGCTTAAAAAGGCCTCAAGAAGGGTAAAAGAATGAAAATGCTCATTTGTAGTAACATGTATCTCTCCTAACTTGTTTCTGTTAGATATGTGAATTTGTGTGAATCAATGTGCTTGAGTGACAATTTGATAGCTTTGTTGTGATTTCCTGAAATGCTTTGTTTAGATTCATGGCTTGTATGTGATTTAATTAACTGGCAATAGAATCAAAAAGCCATACCTAGGATAGAAATGGGAAAATCAACACAATGGTTGACTTGGTGTGTTGAATATTTGAGTTAGTCAAATTTTCAAAAATCTAAAAATCTCAAAATATGCTAAATGGTACTACAAACAAGTTTGTAGTTCAACACTTTCACTAAAAAGTACTCTAAGTATGACTTTTAAAAGCTTTTAAACTTATAGAACCTCGTACGAGTTATCGTACGAGTCAGGTGAATAATCAGATGAGTGTTGCTGAGCCAAAATTTTAAAAATTTTCCACTAAAAGTATTCTAAGTACCCATACGAGAGTCATACGACTCGGATAGCCATCGGGCTATATAACCAAAACTTAGAAATTTTCTAAAGTTTTCTAAGTCTTTTCAAAAGCTCGAACTAGAGCTCTGTCCCGCAAACCCTTTGACTTGAACACCAAATTCCTTCCCTCTCTCATACATACTCAAAATCAACCAAATTCCCTCCATAGAAATTTTTTAAAATTTTCAAAGTCTTTTCAAAAGCTCGAACTAGAGATCTTTCCCACAAACCCTTCAACTCAAACACCAAATTCCTCCCTCTCTAGTACACACTCAAAATCAACCAAATTCCCTCCATAGAATTATTCTCCACCCCTTGAAGCTTCCTTCCATTGGATTAATTTCACCCAAACCCTCTAGAATCAGTACAACCGAACCTAGGGTTGGAATTATGTTTAAAACCTTAGTTAATGGAGTAGAGTTTGATATTGGTGGGAATGAAATAAATGATGTGCTAGATGTACCTTCCCCTAGAGGCCATAAAATATATCCCACTAAGGATGTTCCAAGTATGAGTTCTACTAGAATTGATGTTGTGAAAGTATCAAGAAAACACTTCAAATATACTCATAAAGCATAGATAGCTAGGGAGCATAAAACAAGGAAGTTAGAGCCAATATCAAAATTAGTCTATGAGGTTATTGCAAACAAGTTACTTTCGGGAGGAAGGCCTAGTGATGTGGACCGGAGTTCACGATGCGGAATACTTGCCAAGGAAAGTCTGAAAATTGCGGGACGCAGCTCTTAACCTCTGAATCCCTACCTCGGATTCGGCAATCTACTAAAATTAAACTAAGCTAATTTTAAACATGCAAATCGAACCAAGTTTAAGAACAAAAGAGTCGAAACAAAAGCATGCATTCTAGGCAGAGCAATTACCTAAAAAGCTATAGTTTCTAAACCTATAGTAATTCACAAAGCATGCAAACTACGAAAGCTCAAAATAAGAGAATGATTCAAAAAGTATAAAACTATACTATTCTATTACTTGAATCAAAATTGTGTGTTGAAAAGTGAAGAAGAGGACCCCTATTTATAGTTATAGGCAGCCGAATTCTTCAGTACAAAGTAGTAGAAAGCAATTAAAATTGGAACTCAATCAAGAGATTGATTCCTTACAAACTGAAACCTAAAAGAACTAGGTTTAGTTGATGATAGGGATTCGGATTTCATAAGGGCTCTAGCCGAAATTCTATACTAACTAACAAGTAGAAATGAATCAAAACTAAGAAGTAGAAATCAATCGAGAAATTGATCTCTTGAAAATAAACAAACCTAAAGGAACTAGGTTTGTTAAGAGATAATAATTCGGGTGAATTATTGGATAATTTTAGCCAAAAATTATCTTAAAAATAAGAAGTAAAATTGAAATACAACAAGAGTTTAAGAAGGAACTCTCATTGAAAACTACTACTAGAATTAGCTTAAGTTGTAAACTCAAACTAACTCCTTAATTAAAACCCTTCACAATTTTGGATTGGGCTTATCAATTGGGCTTCCCAATTTTAGAATTTCCTCTCCTTCTCTTGGTCTGGGCTGGCCGAATTTATGAAGGTGGATTGCAAGGGGATTAGGCCCAAAACTCAATGGAGTGTCTGTGAAAAGTGTAGGAAGCTTCTGGATTCATTTCTGAAACTCAAATTTTACAAACTCTTCATTTATTCATGATTCTTCAATTCAGACCCCTTTTTGGAAATGGTGAGTAAAATGACCATTTTACCCTTCTGACTCTTCTGGGCTTTATCTTCAGGGGTTTGTGCTTTGCATGCCATCTGGGATTGCCGGGAACACTCTTGGACTAGGTTCTCAAGGTTGGCCTTGAGTTTCCTTGCCTTCTGCATGTCATTGGCCCAACGATATCTACCAATGGATCTCTTTGGTACGGGCTCGGGTCCTGGAGCATAGCTGGGCCTCGATGTAGCACATGAACAGGCTCTGCTTCCTTTCTCGAGTCCTCTACCTCAACTTGCAGATCCTTTCTGCTTGGACTTATCAATGGGTTGGGAATGGCCTCATCATTTCCTCCCGGTTGGAAAGGATTTGATCTCGAATAAAGATCCTGGTGATGTGGACGGTTGTACACATGCGGATAATGTTGCCAAGGACCTTGTGATTATATGACAAGCTCTTACAAAAACCTTTAACTCACGTTCGGATTTGATAAAATAAGGGAAAAACTATCCTGACCAATTTGTTTATAAACTCGAACCAAGTGCAAGAAAAGAGGTGTGAAACATGCGAACAACTAGGCAGAGCAAGAACCTAATTGGCTAAGTTTCATGCAATTATGTAAACTACGACATGCAAATACATAAAGCAATAAAAGGAGGTACTTCAAACACTAAGTTTATGATCTGAAATACTCTGTCTTTATTTGATGAATTCGGTCCCCTTAAATAAGAGAAGGGATGGCCGAAAATACAAGAATTAGAAAAAGAAAAGAATTAGAAGTGGAAATTAACCAAGAGGTTAGTTTCTTGTACAATTACCAAACCCAGAAAGAAGTAGGAATGGTAAGAAAAGGTAACTAAAATTCGGTCACCTCATCATTGGGTGATTGCCGAAAATTACAACTCCTAAATCAAGAAGGAAAGCTAATTATAAAACAAGTGGGAAAAGAATAAAAATCCTACTCCCAAAAAGAATAAGGAAACCCTTTTTGGAAACTAACTTAAAAGAATAAAAGAAACAAGTTAATTACTAAAAAGAAAATCCGAAAATCCCTAATTATTTAAGAGAGCCGTGTGGGCTTGCTTTGTGGGCTGGCCGTGAGCTTCCTCTTGCTTTCTTGGGCTGGCCGAAGCTTGTGGACTTTGGTTCCATGGGTTTGGGTCGGCCCAATGTGTAGGGAATTTCATGAATTGTTTCTTTAAAGCCCAAGAACCTTCCGGCATCTTCAAGACTTCAAGAAACAGCCTTCTTCTTTAATGTGAAGTGCTGAATTGTGCCTCTTCTTCAAAGATTGTTTAGAAGAGTTGCAATTTGAACATTTCCTCCATTTTCCTCCAAGGCGTGAGCTTCCATTTGGCATCCATCTTTCTACTCATAATGTGTGCTGTTTTAGCTCTGGATATCCTCATCATTCCCTCCCGGTTGGAAAGGATTCGTCCTCGAATCCAAGTAGCTGAAAACAAACAGAAACAAGTCAGAAAGATAAACACAAAACATAGAGCATGCTTACCTGTCAAGTTGAGCGTGTAAGCAGGAGGCCCTATTGTTGAAACGATTTCAAAAGGCCTATCGCCATCACGGGCTTTAAGCTCCTTGGACATCTCTTTTGCAGTGTAGATAACAGGCAACAGTGCATTGCAGTACTCTAGATCGTGAGCCAAAAGTTCATTGATCTGTCTTTGCAACTCCATTGCCTCCTTCGGTTTGTCTCCTTCCTGCAACAAAGAAACGACTTGCATAGGGATATCGTCAGGGTTAGTGCAATTATCTTTACATACTAAAACTAGACCATCATCATTGCGTTCTAACACTTGACCTATCTCTCCCTTAGTTGCGAAATAACTACTCCTAACTTTGTCCTGATCAGGCTTATCAGAGTTCGCCTGACTACCCTTTACAAGTTCTTTCCCCTTACCCTTCGCTTGGCGCCTTTCAGCTTCCCAGATTGCGAGTGACTCCTTCATACGAACAGCTTCTGATCGCACTTCAGTCGGTGGCATGGGTAGGAAAGTGTGGATCTTGCCCTCCTGGCAGACCGAGTAAGTGTTGGCGACCCCATCATGTGTTGCCTTCAGGTCAAAGAGCCATGGTCGTCTGAGTAGAATGTGACAAGCCTCCATTGGCAGAACATCATATAAAACCGTGGATTCGAACTTACTGATACCGTATGGTACGCTTACCTGCTTTGTGACTCTGTAGCCGTCTGAGCTGTCGAGCCATTGAAGCCGATAAGGACGTGGATGATTGATGACAGGGAGGCGCAGCTTATCAACCATATACTCACTAGCAACATTAGTACAACTCCCTCCATCAATAATCAGAACACATAACTTTCCATTTACCTTTGTTCCGGCATGGAAGATGTTTGTTCTTTGGGACGTGTTCGGGACAGCAGCTGTAGTCAGAGTGCGAGTAACCAAGTTCTGAGATGGATCTTCTTCAAGAAACTCGAATTGCTCCACTGGTGCAGACGGAGTGTTGTCAGTCAACTCCTGTGTAGGGTCAACGGTTGGATCTTCTTCTTCCTCCTCTGAAATGTACTCACCATCTTGGCCCAATAATACCTTCCGGATGTTGGGACAATCACGCATGTAGTGGCCACGGCCTGAGCATTTGTGGCAAATCACGTTGCTGATGGACTGTCTGGGAGTTGATGTCGTCTTGCTTGGCGTTGAAGAAGAAGATGTGGCGGCAACAGGGATGATGGCCTTGCGTTCAGCCATGGTCGGCCTCCTTGCTGGCGGCGAGTAGGTCGGATTCTTGCGCCAGGCTGGTGGGGCGCTGGTAGGTGTCCGGACTGGTGGAACGGACTTCAGATACTCCTCCATAACCCGAGCTTTGTGCAGCATGTCTGTCAGCGTTGTAGCATTTTGCAATTCCACAGCTAAAGCAATACCCCTGTTTAAACCACGGCTCATCTTCCTGTACATTAGCCCTAAGTTTTGCCATCTATAATTTTCTATAGTACTCATCGACAGACAAAGAACCTTGTACAAGAGTATGTAATTTTCTATACAATTCTCTAAAATAGTAATCAGGTACAAAAGTTCTACGCATTAAAGTAGTCAAATCAAACCAAGAGAGAGGCGGTGCGCGGGCACGCATTGGTCGCGTATTCCTGCGCTGGTCCTGCTGTTGATTCCACCAGATTAGGGCATAGTCGGTGAAATGGACCACTGCAAGTTGGACTTTCTTGTGTTCCGGGATCGCATGAAGTTCAAAAATGCACTCCATCTTCATCTCCCAGTCGAGATAGTCCTCTGGATTCGTGCCTCCGGCAAAGGGCGGAACGGTCGTCTTGCACTGACTGAGGCCTGCGAATGGCTGGTCTGTGGCGTTGGGGCCTGGACCGGCAACATCGTCGTCTGAGTCTGTGCGCCTCTGATCCCGTTCAGTCCTGAGTTCGGCGACTTCCTCCGTGAGTGTAGCGAATCGCGCGGAGAGTTGCGCAATCGCAGCCAGGATTTGCTCGTTTCCCATAGGGTTAGGAGCACCTCCACCTGACATTGGATAAAGAAAGCGAAAACCTGTCTGTTAAGAACAAGGAAAAGTGAGAAATAACCTTACCCCTTTGTTCCCCCAAGTGTTTCCCACCTAACAGCTACACACAATCCCCGTGTATCGCTCTAGGGTGGCGCCCTGTATAAGATGTGCACTCTAGCCTTTTTCCACTCAAACCTCCCGGTATTGATAAATGTATAAGGCACGCAGCAAATCACACAAAAGCAATGACACTTAAGAAAGAAGCAAAATTTTCACAAAAACCAACACTTGGTTCTGTTTTGAAAAATCTTTTCGCAAAACAATATTTATGTAATATAATTCAGATATGATGTACACAACAGGAAATTTTGGGGTTAAGCCCTCAAATTTCAGAAAAGATGAGTGTGCACGATGACAAAATCCAAATTATAATTTAAAGATCTAATGTTCAGGTCGCACGAAAAGATAACTAGGCAATTTGAAAGCAGGGCAATTCAAAAGTGAATAGAAGCAAAGAACAATAAGCAGAGTTGAAACAACTTCAGGAAAGTCTAAACTACCCAAAGAAGCGATCACCCACCCAATAGGTAATCAAGAAACCAATCCCCACAAATTATCAATTCTTCTAATATGCAAAACAGTACTAAATATGCGAAATTAATACCCCCTAGTGGCCGAAAACAGTACCAACTTTTAGCAATATGCGATTTCAATTACGAAAAACCCTAAGGCCAGCAAAAACAATTTTTGATTTACTATCCTAATCCCAGAGATAATCTTAGCAGCACAAGGATACAAAATCAAGAATTCACTATATTTTCAAGAATTCAAAAGAAAGTATCCAAAACTAGAGCATGCAATTTTTACAATGCACAAACAAGTGAGCTGCTTAACATCAACCGCAAAACTCACAATTTTTCAACAAATCAGCACCAAAAAGGGGTAGCAAGTGTCGCAAAAAGCTGAGCAAACAAACCCTAGTGTCGGGAGAATTAGCGACGAAAAAATCCGAGAAACCCTAGTTCAAAAATCCGAGAAACCCTAGTTCAAAGACCCGATTTTCAGTTCTGAAAAATTTACAGCAAAGGTATCCGAATTTATAAAGAAGTTTGCGATTTTAAAAGATAGAAAACAGCAAAATTAAAAAGCTTGAAGAAAAAAATTTCCCCCAAGAAGATGAGTTCAATTCCAAGAATTTCAAGAATAATCAAGACTAACAAGGAAAAGAAAACACATGGAAAGGATTTGATCGGTTGATCTCCTCCGGTCACGAAACCACTCCTTAGCTTTGATACCAATTGATGTGGACGGTTGTACACATGTGGATAATGTTGCCAAGGACCTTGTGATTAAGTGACAAGCTCTTACAAAAACCTTTAACTCACGTTCGGATTTGATAAAACAAGGGAAAAACTATCCTGACCAATTTGTTTATAAACTCGAACCAAGTGCAAGAAAAGAGGTGTGAAACATGCGAACAACTAGGCAGAGCAAGAACCTAATTGGCTAAGTTTAATGTAATTATGTAAACTACGACATGCAAATACATAAAGCAATAAAAGGAGGTACTTCAAACACTAAGTTTATGATCTGAAATACTCTGTCTTTATTTGATGAATTCGGTCCCCTTAAATAAGAGAAGGGATGGTCGAAAATACAAGAATTAGAAAAAGAAAAGAATTAGAAGTGGAAATTAACCAAGAGGTTAATTTCTTGTACAATTACCAAACCCGGAAAGAAGTAGGAATGGTAAGAAAAGGTAACTAAATTTCGATCACCTCCTCATTAGGTGATTGCCGAAAATTACAACTCCTAAATCAAGAAGGAAAGCTAATTATAAAACAAGTGGGAAAAGAATAAAAATCCTACTCCCAAAAAGAATAAGGAAACCCTTTTTGGAAACTAACTTAAAAGAATAAAAGAAACAAGTTAATTACTAAAAAGAAAATCCGAAAATCCCTAATTATTTAAGGGAGCCGTGTGGGCTTGCTTTGTGGGCTGGCCGTGAGCTTCCTCTTGCTTTCTTGGGCTGGCCGAAGCTTGTGGACTTTGGTTCCATGGGTTTGGGTCGGCCCAATGTGTAGGGAATTTCATGAATTGTTTCTTTAAAGCCCAAGAACCTTTCGGCATCTTCAAGACTTCAAGAAACAACCTTCTTCTTTAATGTGAAGTGCTGAATTGTGCCTCTTCTTCAAAGATTGTTTAGAAGAGTTGCAATTTGAACATTTCCTCCATTTTCCTCCAAGGCGTGAGCTTCCATTTGGCGTCCATCTTTCTACTCATAATATGTGCTGTTTTAGCTCTGGATATCCTCATCACCTGGTCAAAATTAAACGGAGACAAGTCAGCAACATTAAAAGATGTACTAACACTATACTCACATGTTAAGTCAAGCTTGTAAGCGTTATCCCCCATCTTAGCAATAACTTGAAAGGGCCCATCGCATCGAGGATGTAACTTAGTCCTCCGGGCAGCTGGAAATCTCTCCTTTCTCATGTGAACCCAAACCCACACTAGGTTCAAAGCTCACTGCCATACACCTTTGATTTGCAGCCTTGGCATTACGTGCGTTCGTCTTCTCTATATTCTGACGAACCTTCTCATGCATAAGTTTAACAGCTTCGGCTTTCTGTGCTCCATCAAGACTTGTTTGATCCTTCGGGGCAGTGGCAGTAAATCCATCACTGTTAGTTGGTTGAAGCCGTAGGCGACTTTGAAGGGCGAAAACCCTATTAAGGAATGCTTAGAGCGATTGTAGGCAAATTCTACAATCGGCAAGACTTGTTCCCAACTCTTCAAGTTCTTAATTAGTGCCCTCAGTAGATTTCCTACTGTGCGGTGGGTCACCTCAGTCTGACCATCCGTTTGTGGATGACTGGTAGTCGAGAACAGTAACTTAGTTCCTAACCGAGACCACAATGTCTTCCAAAAGTAACTCAAAAACTTCACATCTTTATCAGACACGATGGTGCGCGGAATGCCGTTTAGCCGAACTATCTCCTTGAAGAATAATTCTGCAACATGCTTTGCATCATCAGATTTCCTGCATGGGATAAAATGAGACATCTTAGAAAATCTGTCCACGACAATGAAGAGAGAGTTATTACCTCTTTACGTCCTCGGCAACCCTAAAATAAAATCCATAGAGATATCAGTCCAAGGAACAGAAGGTACAGGTAATGGTGTGTAAAGACTATGGGGCTTAGACGTAGACTTTGATTTTAGACATTCAATGCAGCGTGAGCAAATAGGCTCTACATCTTTACACATTTTAGTCCAATAGAAGTGTTCTTTAAGCATATCAAGTGTTTTATGGACACCAAAATGACCCATTAGCCCCTCACTGTGCGCTTCACGCACCAGTAGCTCCCTAGTTGAACTACGTGGTATGCATAACTTATTTTCCTTAAACAAAAAGTCATCTTGCCTAAAGAATTTCTGAAATGCACCAGATGCACAGGCTTCATACATATGGGAAAAATCTAAATCAGAAGCATATAATTCCTTAAGATATGCAAACCCGAATGATGAATGATCAAGTAAAGTAAGGGCTTCACACCTCCGAGACAAAGCGTCAGCTACCATATTCTCCTTTCCCTTTTTATACTTAATGATATAAGGAAAATTTTCAATGAAAGATACCCACTGATGTGGACGGTTGTACACATGCGGATGAAAGTTGCCAAGGACCTTGTGATTAAGTAGCGAGCTCGTATATTACTCTATCTTACCCGAAAAATCAGAGAAACAAAAAGAACTTAACCTAAGCTAATTTGTTTTAGATTTTCGAACCAAGTGTAAGAAAAGAGTTTTGAAACATGCGAATTAATTAGGTAGAGCAAGTAACCTAATTAGCTAAGTTTCATGCAATTATGTAAACTACAACATGCAAATACATAAAGCAATAAAGGGATGGTACTCAAAACACTTAGTTTTATGATCTGAATACTCTTTTTTTATTGATGGACGGCTGCCCTATTTATAGGTAAAACAGCCGAAAAAGTCATGAAAAAGAATAAGGAAAAGAAGTAGAATTCGAAATCAATCAAGAGATTGATTTCCTTTACAATACCAAACCCTGAAAGAAGTTGGGAATGGTAAAAGGAAAAGAAAGAATTCGGTCACCTTAATTCTTTAGGATAGCTGAAATTACAAACTCAAATAATAAGGAAAAGAATAAAAATCCTAATCCCAAAAAGGAGATCAAGAAGGAACCCTTTTTGGAAACTACTAAGAGTAAAAAGAACCCTAACACTTAACTTCTAACCCTAACGACTTAAAAGAACCCTAGCCCTTAACTTGTAACCCTAGTTACTTAAAAGAACCCTAGTCCTTAATTTGTAACCCTAGCTCCTTCACTTGGCCGTGTGGGCTTCCTTGGGCTGGCCGAATTTGTGGAGTGGACTCCATGAGTTGGGTCGGCCCAATTGATGTCGCATTTATGGAATTGATGTAGGGAACTTCAAGAAATGTTTCTTTAAAGTCCAAGAACCTTCTGCTATCTTCAAGAACTTCAAGAAACAGCCTTCTTCTTCATTGTGGATTGGAGAATTGCGCCTCTTCTTCAAGATTGGTTAGAAGAGTTGCAATTTGAACCTTTCTGTCTTTCTGCTCCAAGGCGTTTGCTTCTACTATCAACTGAGCATCCTGATGGCAAGCTTGGACAAGGTTGTTGAGTGTCTCTCGAACCTTCTTTGCTCTGCTTCTGGTCATCGGCCCAGTGATGTCTACAAGTGGATCCCTTTGTTATGTACTTGGATCCTGAAGTATTGTTGGACCTCGATGTAGAACTTGAACCTCCTCAGCTTCTCCGGAATCACTTGCTTCTTGACTTGTTGCTGGCATTTGGATGCCCTCATCATCCCCTCCCTGTTGAAAAGGATTTGACCTCAAATCAGCACCCTGTTCAAAAGTAAAATGAGACAAGTCAGAAACATTAAAGGAAGTACTAACACCATACTCACCTGGTAAATCAAGCTTGTATGCATTAGGTCCAATTTTGGAAACGATTTGAAAAGGTCTATCGCCCCGGGGATGGAGTTTGGTCCTTCTCGCAGCAGGGAATCGTGCCTTCCTCATGTGAACCCAAACCCAGTCGCCTGGTTCGAAGTTCACAGCCTTGCACCGTTGGTTTGCATGTGCGGTGGCTTTGGCGTAGGTTTTCTCCAGGTTTGCCCGAACTTTGGCATGTATGCGCTGCACAGTTTCAGCTTTCTTTGTGCTGTCGAGATTAACCTGTTCCTTTAGCGGCAAAGGGATGAGATCCATCACTGTCAAAGGAGTAAAATCGTAGGCAACTTCAAATGGACAGAACCCGGTTGAGGAGTGCTTGGTTTGGTTGTATGCAAACTCTGCAACCGGCAAGATTTCTTCCCAACGCTTTAGATTCTTCTGAATTAACGCCCTAAGTAGATTGCCAACGGTGCGGTTGGTGACTTCCGTCTGACCATCCGTCTATGGATGACTTGTAGTCGAAAACAGGAGTTTTGTGCCGAGCCGGGACCACAAAGTCTTCCAAAAGTACCTAAGAAATTTGACGTCGCGATCTGAGACAATTGTGCGCGGGATTCCATGCAACCGAACTATGCCGTGAAAGAACAATTATGCTACATGTCTGGCATCATCTGATTTCCTGCAAGGAATAAAATATGCCATTTTAGAAAACCGATCAACAACGACAAATAAAGAATCATTACCTCTTTGCGTCCTCGGAAGACCTAGAATAAAATCCATTGAAGGTAAAGAAGGAATAGGCAAAGGCGTGTAAAGTCCATGGGGTTTAGATGTAGACTTAGCTTTCAAACAAATAATGCAATGAGTGCAAACATGCTGTACATCTTTACGCATATGCGGCCAATAAAAATGTTCCTGTAACACTTCAAGTGTTTTATGCACACCAAAATGACCCATAAGACCCCCATTGTGAGCTTCATGAACCAGTAATTCTCTAGCAGAACTACGAGGGATGCATAACCTATTTTCCCTAAACAGAAAACCATCCTGTCTATAGTACTTATGGAATGCACCAGATTCACATGCTTTATACAAATCCGAAAAATCAATATCAGAAGCATACAAATCTTTGAGATATGCAAACCCTAGCAAAGAATGATCTAAAACAGCTAGAATTTCATACCTGCGAGATAGAGCGTCAGCAACTAAATTATCTTTACCTTTCTTATACTTAATAATGTAAGGAAAAGATTCAATAAAGTTAACCCACTTAGCATGACGTCTATTTAATTTATTCTGTCCCTTTAAATGCTTAAGAGACTCGTGGTCACTATGAACAACAAATTCTTTGGCCATTAAATAATGCGACCAAGTCTCAAACGCGCAGACCACTGCATAGAGCTCCTTATCATAAGTTGGATAATTCAAGGTAGCCCCTTTTAATTTCTCACTGAAAAAGGCGATTGTCTTTCTTTCCTGCATTAAGACTACGCCAATTCCAATACCTGATGCATCACACATTAGTTCAAACACTTTATCAAAATCAGGTAATGCTAAAACAGGTGCATGAGTGAGATCATGCTTAAGAACAGTAAAGGTGTTTTCCTGAGCCTGCCCCCACACAAATGGAACATTCTTCTTGCACAAATCATTGAGAGGCACTGCTTTAGTGGAAAAGTCCTTCACAAACTGTCGGTAAAATCCAGCCAAACCATGGAAATATCTCACCTGTGCGGCCGAGGATGGTGTGGGCCACTCCCTAATGGCTTTCACCTTGGCATCATCAACTTTGACACAAAAAGTACATTTTTGCATCTTGGCATACAATTGATTAGCACGCAATTCAATCAAAACCAAGCGAAGATGTTCAACATGCGATTTCAGGTCTCTTGAATAAATCAGAATATCATCAAAATAAACCATAACAAATTTACCTATAAACTTTCTAAGCACATGATTCATTAATCTCATAAAAGTACTAGGTGCATTTGTTAGGCCGAAGGGCATGACTAACCACTCATATAAACCAAATTTAGTTTTAAAAGCAGTTTTCCATTCATCCCCCCTCATGCGAATTTGATGATAGCCCTATGTAAGATCTATTTTTGTGTAAATTATTGAACCATACAAATCCTCTAACATGTCATCAAGCCTAGGGATAGGATGCCTATACTTGATTGTTATCTTATTAATAGCTCTACAATCAACACACATTCTCCATGTACCATCTTTCTTAGGGACTAGAATTACAGGTACAGCACAAGGGCTTAGAGATTCCCTTACCTGACCATTCGCTAGCAGCTTGTCAATCTGCCTTTGCAACTCCTTTGTTTCCTCCGGATTTGCTTTGTAGGCAGGTCGATTTGGAATAGGTGCACCAGGTATGAAGTCGATCTGATGTTCAATTCCGCGTAGAGGCGGCAGACCCTGCGGTAGCTCTTCTGAAAAAACATCGTTGAATTCCTGCAACAAAGAATCGACTTCTATAGGGATATCCCGAGGGATATCGTCAGGGTTACCACAATTATCTTTACATACTAAAACTAGTACATCAGCATTGCTATCTAACACTTGACCTATCTCTCCTTTTGTAGCGAAACAGCTACCTATAACTTCTTCCTATTTAGGCTTATCAGAGTTCGCCTTACTACCCTTTACAAGTTCTTTCCCCTTACCCTTTTCTTAGCACCTTTCAGCTTCCCAGTTGGCGATTGCTTCCTTCATGCGGATGGCTTCGGATCGCACTTCATTGGGCGGCATTGGGAGGAACGTGCGGATCTTGCCCGCCTGGCAGACCGAGTAAGTGTTGGCGACTCCATCATGTGTTGCCTTCAGGTCAAAGAGCCATGGTCGTCCGAGTAGAATGTGACAAGCCTCCATTGGCAGAACATCACATAAAACAGTAGATTCGAACTTACTGATAGCGTATGGTACGCTTACCTGCTTGGTGACTCTGTAGCCGTCTGAGCTGTCGAGCCATTGTAGCCGATAAGGACGTGGATTATTGATAATAGGAAGCTTCAGCTTGTCAACCATGTATTCGCTAGCTACATTCGTGCAGCTTTCTCCATCAATTATCAGAACACACAACTTTCTATTTACCTTAGTTCTGGCGTGGAAGATGTTTGTCTGTTGGGATATGTCTTAGACAGCAGCTGTAGTCAGAGTGTGAGTAACCAAGTTCTGATTGGGATCTTCCTCTATGAACTCGAATTGCTCCACTGGTGCAGACGGAGTGCTGTCAGTTAACTCCTGCGAGGGGTCAACAGTTGGATCTTCTTCATCTTCTTCTGAAATGTACTCACTATCTTGCCCCAATAAGACCTTCCGGATATTAGGACAATCACGCATGTAGTGGCCACGGCCTGAGCATTTGTGGCAGGTAACATTGCTGATGGATTGCCGAGGTGTAGATGGCGTCTTGGATTGCGATGAAGAAAAGGTGGTGACAGGGACTATAGCCTTCTTCTCTGACGTGAACGGCTTCTTTGCTGGTGGAGAGTATACCGGATTCTTTCTCCAAGCCGGTGGGGCGCTTGTAGGCGTCCGGACAGGTGGAATTGTCTTCAGGTAGTCCTCCATGACCCGAGCTTTGTGCAACATGTCCGTCAGAGTTGTAGCATTCTGCAATTCAACAGCTAAGGCTATGTTCCTATTTAGGCCATTAAGAAAACGAGCCATTGATGCGGCTTCATCTTCCTGTACATTTGCCCTAATTTTGGCCATCTTTAACTTTCTATAGTATGCGTCTACAGATAAAGAACCTTGTACAAGAGTATGTAATTTCCTATACAATTCTCTAAAATAATAATCAGGAACAAAAGTTCTACGCATAGCAGTAGTCAAATCAAACCAAGTTAGAGGTGGAGCACGGGCCCGCATTGGACGCGTATTCCTGCGATTGTCCATCTCTTGATTCCACCAGACCAGGGCATAGTCCGTGAAATGTACCACCGCGAGAGGGACTTTCTTGTGTTCTGGGATCGCATGCAGCTCGAAGATTCGCTCCATCTTCATCTCCCAGTCTAGATAATCCTCTGGATTCGTGCCGCCGGCGAAGGGTGGAAAAGTCGTTTTGCATTGACTGAGACCTTCGAAGGATCTGTCAGCGGCATAGTCATTGGTAGGGGCGTCCTCCTCTGACTCTGTACGCCGTTGTTCCCTTTCAGTGCGTAGCTCAGCGACTTCCTCCGTGGGGGTAGCAAATCGCGCAGAGAGTTGCGCTATTGCAGCCAGTATTTGCTCGCTCCCCAAAGGGTTAGGAGCACCTCCACCTGACATCAGTTTATAAGCGAAAACCTGTCTACTAAGAACAAGGAAAAATGAGTAGTAACCTTACCCCCTTGTCCCCCAAGTGAATCCCACCTAATAGCTACACACAAACCCCGTGTTTCACTCTTAGGGTGGCGCCTTTTATAGTATGGTCACTCAAGCCTTTTTCCACTCTACCTCCCGGTATTGACAAATGTATAAGTCAAGCAGCAATTCACAAAAAGCAATGACACTTAAGAAAGAAGCAAATTTTCGCAAAAATAGACACTTGGTTCTATTTAGAGTTGAAAATTATTTTCACAAACGATAGTTTGTAATATAGTTCAGATATGAAGTACACAACAGGAAATTTCGGGGTTAAGCCCTCAAATTTCAGAAAAGATGAGTGTGCACGATGACAAAATCCAAACTATAATTCAAGAGTAAATGTCCAGGTCGCACGAAAAGATACTAGCAGTTGAAAGCAGGGCAATTCAAAATTGAATAGAATCAAAGAAAAATAAGCAGAGTTGAAACAACTTTAGGAAAGTCCTAAAACTACCCAAAGAAGAGATCACCCACCCAATAGGTAATCAAGAAACCAATCCCAGCAAATTTATTAATTCCTTCAATATGCAAATAGTACCAAATTGCGATTTTTAAACCCCCTAAGTGGCCGAAAAACTTAGCAATATGCGATTTCAATAAACGAAAACCCTAGGGCTAGCAAAGTGCAATTTTGACTCACTAACCAATTCCCAGGGATAATCTTAGCAGCACAAGGATACAAAATCAAGAATTCAATATATTTTCAAGAATTCAAAACAAGGTATCCCAAACTAGAGCATGCAATTTTACAATGCGCAATTAAGGTGAGCTGCTTAACATCAACCGCAAAAACTCACCAATTTCAACAAAAACAGCACAAGAGGGGTAGAAAATTATCGCAAAAGCCCAGCAATTTAGACGCTAAAACAGCAACACTAAAGCGTCTATCAAAACCCTAGTGTTACTAGAAAGGCGACTAAAAAGACAACTGAAAACCGAAACCCTAACTTTGTTTCTAGAGTCCGGGTTTTAAATTTGAAATTACAGCAAGGGGTTTCAATTTTTCTAAGAAAATTTCGATTTTTAAGGATAGGGAAAACAGCACCAAAATCGAAATTCAAAGCTTGAAAGAAAAAATAATTTCCCCAAGAAGGTGTGTTCTAATCCAAGAATTTCAAGAATAAACAAGACTAACAAGGAAAAGAAAACACCTGATTAAGATTTGGTCGGGTTACGTCAACCTCCTCCAGCCACGAAATCACTCCTAAGCTCGGATACCAATTAATGTGGACGGTTGTACACATGCGGATGAAAGTTGCCAAGGACCTTGTGATTAAGTAGCGAGCTCGTATATTACTCTATCTTACCCGAAAAATCAGAGAAACAAAAATAACTTAACCTAAGCTAATTTGTTTTAGATTTTTGAACCAAGTGTAAGAAAAGAGTTTTGAAACATGCGAATTAATTAGGTAGAGCAAGTAACCTAATTAGCTAAGTTTCATGCAATTATGTAAACTACAACATGCAAATACATAAAGCAATAAAGGGATCGTACTCAAAACACTAAGTTTTATGATCTGAATACTCTTTTTTTATTGATGGATGGCTGCCCTATTTATAGGTAAAATAGCCAAAAAAGTCATGAAAAAGAATAAGGAAAAGAAGTAGAATTGGAAATCAATCAAGAGATTGATTTCCTTTACAATACCAAACCCTGAAAGAAGTGGGGAATGGTAAAAGGAAAAGAAAGAATTCGGTCACCTTAATTCTTTAGGATAGCTGAAATTACAAACTCAAATAATAAGGAAAAGAATAAAAATCCTAATCCCAAAAAGGAGATCAAGAAGGAACCCTTTTTGGAAACTACTAAGAGTAAAAAGAACCCTAACACTTAACTTCTAACCCTAGCGACTTAAAAGAACCCTAGCCCTTAACTTGTAACCCTAGTTACTTAAAAGAACCCTAGTCCTTAATTTGTAACCCTAGCTCCTTCACTTGGCCGTGTGGGCTTCCTTGTGGGCTTCCTTGGGCTGGCCGAATTTGTGGAGTGGACTCCATGAGTTGGGTCGGCCCAATTGATGTCGCATTTATGGAATTGATGTAGGGAACTTCAAGAAATATTTCTTTAAAGTCCAAGAACCTTCCGGTATCTTCAAGAACTTCAAGAAACAGCCTTATTTTTCATTGTGGATTGGAGAATTGCGCCTCTTCTTCAAGAATGGTTAGAAGAGTTGCAATTTGAACCTTTTCGTCTTTCTGCTCCAAGGCGTTTGCTTCTACTATCAACTGAGCGTCCTGATGGCAAGCTTGGACAAGGTTGTTGAGTGTCTCTCGAACCTTCTTTGCTCTGCTTCTGGTCATCGGCCCAGTGATGTCTACAAGTGGATCCCTTTGATATGTACTTGGATCCTGAAGCATTGTTGGACCTCGATGTAGAACTCGAACCTCCTCAGCATCTCCGGAATCACTTGCTTCTTGACTTGTTGCTGGCGTTTGGATGCCCTCATCACCCACTTAGCGTGATGTCTGTTCAACTTACCCTATCCCTTCAGATGTTTAAGGGACTCGTGGTCCGAGTGCACAATAAACTCCTTGGCCATCAAGTAATGCTGCCAAGTCTCTAAAGCATGAACACTGCATAGGGCTCCTTGTTGTAAGTTGGGTAATTCAAGGTAGCTCCCTTCAACTTCTCACTGATATAGGCGATAGGCTTCCTTTCTTGCATCAGCACAGCGCCTATACCTATACCTGAAGCATCATACATATGTTCAAAAACTAGATCAAAATCTGGCAATGCTAAAATAGGAGCATGAGTGAGATCATCCTTTAAAATAGTAAAGGCATTTTCTTGAGCTTGACCCCATAAGAACGGTACATGCTTCTTGCACAACTCATTCAGAGGCGCAGTGATGTCAAACCCTTGGTTTCAACTTGTGAAAACAAGAACTCAATGTAGAAAATTGCCAAGGAAAGTCTGTATGCAAGACACAGCTCTCAAAACTCTAGAATCCTTACCCTTGGATTCGGCAAACTACTAATTTAACAAGTTAAATTAAACACGCAATTCGAACCAAGTGGAGAATAATAGAGGCAAAACAAAGCAGACAATTAGATAGAGCAATTATCTAATTAGCCTATAGTTCCTGTACTTTAGTAATTAACAAAGCATGCAAATTACTTAAGCAAAATAAAGAATAGTGAATAATAAAGTATAAACTTTCATTCAATTAATCATTAATGGTGTTTTTTTTTTGAAGATTTGAAATTTCTTAGATCTACGCGATCTGAAATCTCTATCTGGAGACCAACTCATGTCGCGGCTCATGGTGAAGATCGATTATGGTTAAGTTGGTGATGGTGATGGCGACGGCGAAGGCGACGGTGGTGGTGATGGCAGCAATGGTAATGGTGTTGGGTCGACTTTTATTGGTAACGATTAATATTGATTTTGGGGAGTCGATGGTGATGATAGAAAATGAGGTGTGTATGGTGGCAAACATGGTGGTGGTGATGATGGCTACAGAGATGGTAGTGGTGATGATGGCGGCGGACATGGTGGTGGTGGACTATTGTAGGTGAGGGGAGGGTTGAATAATGTTCAATGAGATACAGATGAAGAATTTGAAAAAGTTTAGGGTAATTAATTTAGCACAATAACGCAAATACCCTTTTTACTATTAAAAGAAAAGAAAAGAAATTTACTTGGAGAAGAAAAAAACAATGAACAGTATATATTCTAAAAATGACATCGTTTCAAAAGAGGACGAAAATTTCCCTCAAAAAAATGGTCCATTAATGGCTTAAAGGTGGAACTTAACTGTGACACCCCAGTTTCACCACCTCGCATACAAGGGAGTGGCTTAACCAGATGCCTGCTTGGTTAGCACCAGAACTCAGTATCATTCAGAACAAACCAACCATACTTTATTACAATAATGCTAATAATGTTACACATCCTTATTTTACATAATTCACAAAATATAGACCTAATAAAACATTCTCGCTCTTCATCTTCAACAGCTATTATAGGCGTTCAAGTCGTCCTAATCCAACAGTGAGCACAGTCATCCATGTATAACCTATTTGAAACAATTTCATGGAAAACAGAAAAAAAAAATAGGAAAATAGAATGAGCCTATGCCCAGTGAGAGTTCACTATTTTTGCAAACATTTACCGAGTTGCATAAATTACCCATGCATATAATTCAGGCAAATCCTAACATATAGCATTCATGACTCATATAGGATACACACACACATATATATTTACATATATAATGAGGATGAGGGGTGTTCATCAAATATCTATATGAACGATAAACGACGGGCCAACTCACCTCGGCATTCATACATATACTCCATATTCATGTAGTTCCTTCATGTAATTCATGATGAAAATGCAACTAAACTAATCAACAAAGAGGGAAGGGTTGAATTGGGTTGGTAATAAAAACATTCTTTCAAACAAGTAAAACAATTTTAGTGAAATGTGTTAATTGTGAGAGTTTGAAAATCAAAATTAGAGAACAAGACTTTAATATGGTTCAAGTTTCCTTTCTTCAAGGACAGCCTACATCCACCTTTCCAAGCAACAACTTGGTTTCCACTAACTATTGAGATCCTTAAAGGTGAATCTCCAAACCTTACAAAATTATCTCAAAAGATCTCCCACTAGCTTACTCAAACTAAGGTTGATCTTTATGATAATTCCCCAATGCTTGAACTCTTTCAATCACCTTGAAAGAGTCCAAGACTTGACCCCAACAATTCAGCAAGAAAATAATGCTAGAAACTAGCTAACTATTACAAACTTGAAAATATTACTTGAAAGTAAGAATTCACTTTTGCTTTGAACTTAGAAAGATTGAGACGAAAGAGGTGTCTTGAAACTCTTCAAAAGCTTGTATTTATAGAGGAGAGTTGATCTTTTGAAAGAGCCTCTATTTTCCCCTTGAGAAAGTGACAAACCCGTCACTTTCTCTGTTTCAACTTTTCAGGTTTGAGTCAGGGTTTGAGCTCGAAGATTCGACTCTGAAACTTCATAAATTTTGAAATTTTCGCTGCAACGTCTACTTCTTTTTGCACAAGTTGTGATTAATGCGTTTGGCGCATTCTTCATTTTCACTATCCTCGACGCCGAAAGCCTGTCGACGTTCAACTTCGAGACTTCAATTTTATTTTGGGATTTTCAACCCGAGAGCTTGACTGTTGTTAGCTGCCTATCAACTAGCTCGATGTCGAACATTTCTGGGCAACCTTTTAGTTCGAGGAGTTGTTGATACTAGGACTCAACAGTTTCTGGGTTTCAGTTTGAGTTCGTATACTTATCGACTGCTTGAACTTGAGACGTTCTAGATTCAGTGTCGATGTCGAGGACTTGTCGACCTCGGTTTCAAAACCTTCATTTCCAGCCCTTTTAACTCAAGCCAACCATTAAAACCCTTTCTCAAATTTGTTTGATAATCACTCAAAACTAAGGAATTGAGACCAAAGGTCTAACAATCTCTCCCTTTTTGATGATGACAAAACAAATCTGGGAATGGTGATAAACATATCATAAAATAAAGAAGAACTTCCATTAACTCCCTCTAAGTTTGAAAAACTCCCCCCAAGTTTGAAAATTCCTAAAAATAAAAAAATCACAAAATTCCCCCATTTTTCTCCCCCTTTTTGACATCAACAAAAAGTAAAATCAAGACATGCATTGAACATTAAGCTTATCCCTTAAATAGCAAAATTGATATTTTGGGAGGGGTTTAGTAAAGATGTCCACTAATTGTTCATTAGTAGGTACATAAATCAAACAAATCTTTCCATTTTGAACTAAGTCTCTTATAAAATGATGCTTGAGATCAATGTTCTTAGTTCGGGAATATTGAATAAGAGTTTTTGAAATATTGATTGCACTTGTATTGTCACACATAATGGGTACACATTCAAATTTAAGACCAAAATTCAACAAGGTATGCTTCATCCAAAGAATTTGTTGACAACATGAACTGGCGGTTAAATATTCTAATTCGGCCGTAGAGAGAGAAACTGATGAGGGCATTCCCAGCCTACGCCAAGTCAGTATACAGAGGATCCCAGTTCAAGTAATGAGGACTCGGAAAGTGCAGCAGAGGTTCGTGTGCTCCATAGAGGCCCGCCAATGCTCCAGGACCCGAGCCTATATCAAAGAGATCGGTTCATTGACATAGTTGGGCCTATGACCCGAAGAAGGACAAGGAATGATGTGGACGGTTGTACACATGCGGATAATGTTGCCAATGACCTTGTGATTAAGCGGCGAGCTCGTATAATACTTCTAACTTACTTTCGAAAAACAGAGAAATAAAGCTAACCTAAGTTAATTTTATTTTAGATTCGAACCAAGTGTAAGAAAGGAGTTTTGAACATGCGAGTAATTAGGTAGAGCAAGTAACCTAATTAGCTAAGTTCATGCAATTATGTAAACTACGACATGCAAATACATAAAGTAATAAAAGGAGGGTACTCAAACACTAAGTTTTATGATCTGAATACTCTGCATATTATTGAAGTTTCGGCCCCTATTTATAGGCTTTAAGGGCAGCCGAAATTGGTACAAGAAGTAGAAGAAGGAAAGAAGTAGAATTGGAAATTAACCAAGAGGTTAATTTCCTTTACCAAACCCGGAAAGAAGTAGGAGAATGGTAAGAAAAGGAAAAAGAATTCGGTCACTTCCTTTTGAGTGATTGCCGAACTGTATAATTAAAATAATAAGGAAAAAGAATAAAATTCCTACTCCCAAAAAGAGAACAAGAAAGAACCCTTTTTGGAAACTAACTTAAAAAGAACAAAAAGACCCTAATTAATTAAGTGCAGTGTGGGCTGGCTTTGTGGGCTGCCGTGCGGCTTCCTTGCTTCTTTGGGCTGGCCGAAAACTTGTGGGCTGGTCCATGAGTTTTGGGTCGACCCAAATTGTAGGGAACTTTATTAATTTGTTTCTTTAAGTCCAAGAACCTTCCGGCATCTTCAAGAACTTCAAGAAACAGCCTTCTTCTTCAATGGGAAGTGCTGAATTGCGCCTCTTCTTCAAGAATGGTTAGAAGAGTTGCAATTTGAACATTTCCTTCTTTCTTCTTCAAGGCGTGTGCGTCTTTTTGGCCGTCCTCTTTGTTTCGTGGATTCTGACTCATAATGTGTGTTGTTTTCGCCCTTGATGTCCTCATCAAGGAAGCTCAGATTAGATCTTGAAAACCTTGTTCAAAGGAGTGCTACAGAAGCCCAGCTCGTTACGGACACCAACGCCCTTGAAGAAAATAGAAGGAAGGTTAAAAGCGTCACTTTACTCTCCATCACAGGGGAAATGACGCCTAATAATCAATCTAGCTGAAGGAAAGGGCATTTCTTGAAGTTCTTGATTTTCTTGAAAATCTTGAATTTTGTGGTTTACTGAATCTTGAAGAATCTTGAAAATCTTGAAGAATCTTGAAGTTCTTGATTTTTGACATTCCGAAATAATTCCGGGAGATTCCAGAACCTTCCTACATCATCTCCACCATGCGCCACCTCAACTGGGCCGAAACCCACCTTGAAGTCCATCTCACAATTTTAGCCAGCCAAGCCCACAGGAAGCAGCCCACACGCCACTTGGAAGCTTAGGTTAGAGAAGGATTAGGTTTTGTGCATGTTACCTAATTCTACTTAAAGTTTGTTACAAGTTTGTTACAACTAGGCTTAATAAGATAGTAGTTACCAAAAAGGTTTACCTTCTTGAAACCTTTTTGTGATTTGTTTCTACTTCTTATTTCCTTATTTTTAAGTGTAAAATTTGGCCACCTCATTCCCCCTTGGCAGCTGAATTTCCTTTTTCATCCAATCCTAGTTCCTTTAGGATTTGGTTCTTGTAACAAACCAATCTCTTGATTGGTTTCTAATTTTAATTCTTTTCCTAGTGTAATTAGGTTAGAATTTTGCTCACCCCTTTCCATAAAGGTGACTTAATTCATCCTCCATTGTCCTTGCTCATTTAGGACTTGGTTTGTAAGGAAAATCCAATTCTGATTGGTTTCCACTTTTGCTGCTTTCAGTTATTCTTTTCCTATTGTAATTTGGACACCCCCATACCTATAAATAGGGGTGCCAACCACGAAATTCTTTAGTTGATTAAATGATTTAAGTTATAATTTTATACTTCTTTAATCACTCACCTTATTTTGGGCTTATGTAATTTGCATGTTTGTTAATTGCTAAAAGCTACAGGAACTATAGGCTAATAGATAATTGCTCTGTCTATTGTTAAGCTTTGTTTCGATTCTATTATTCTCCACTTGGTTCGAATTGCGTGTTTAATTTACTTTGTAAGTTAGTAGTCTGCCGAATCCAAGGGTAAGGATTCTAGAAGTTAAGAGCTGGGTCTTGCATTCAGACTTTCCTTGGCACTTTCTGCATCGAGTTCTTGGTTTCCACGGCGTTAGGGATCAGGGGTTCACATCAGAAACGTTTGGTTGTTTCTTACTAAACCATGAAACCAAACATTCTTCCAAAAATTGGCAATTGCGACTAGTGCTTTTTCTATCAAGAAGACAACCACCAAAATTAGCATCCGTAATCCAAGTAATGCAAAGGAAGAAGACTTAGAATACCACAAACCATAGTCAATTGTATTTTGTAAGTATCTAAGAATTCTTTTAATAGCACAAAGATGGGACTCTTTAGGAGCAACTTGAAATCGTTCACATATTCAAATGGCATACATAATGTCCGGCCTACTAGCCGTGAGATAACGTAAGCTACCAATCATACCTCTAAAAAGTGTTTGAACAACACTATGATCATTTTCATCTTTGTCAAGTCTAGATGAGCTGCACATTGAAGTGTTAATAGCTTTACACTTGTTCATGTTAAACTATTTCAAAATTTCCCTTGTGTACTTTGATTGACAAATAAAAATGCCTTTGGAAGATTGCTTAATTTAAAGACCCAAAAAGAAAGTTAACTCACCCACCATGCTCATTTCAAACTCATTATGCATTACATTAGCAAAATCATCATACAAAGCATTTTGAGTAGCACCAAATATGATATCATCAACATAAATTTGCACAATGAGCAAGTTCTCATGCTTATCAACTTTAGTGAACAATGTAGTATCAATGTGACATCTTCTAAAGTTATGATCAAGCAAATAAGAAGTTAACCTTTCATACTAACCTCTAGGAGCTTGTTTTAACCCATACAAGGCCTTAACAAGTTTGTTGACATGATTAGGAAATTTAACATCTTCAAATCCGGAAGGTTGTTCCAAATAAACTTCCTTATTCAAGAAACCATTTAGAAAAGCACTTTTCACATCCATTTGATACAATTTGAAACCCTTAAAACATGCAAAGGAAAGTAACATCCTAATGGATTCAAGTCTAGATACGGAAGCAAAGGTTTCATCATAGTCAATGCCCTTTTCTTATTTATACCTTGTGCTACCAATCTAGCCTTATTCCTAGTTACTTTACACGTTCATTCAATTTGTTTCTAAAGATCCATTTTGTACCAATTATAGAGTGATGTGTAGGTATTTCTACTAATTGTCAAACTTTACTTCTTTGAAATTATGCCAATTCTTCTTGCATAGCCAATATCCAATTTTCATCAAGCAAAGCATCTTTAACATTTTGAGGCTCAATTCTAGATAAAAATGCAACATTACTTTCTTGTACTCTATTCTTAGTTTTGACCCCTATAAATGGATCTCTAATGATTAAATCATGAGGATGATTTGTAAAGAACTTCATGGGTTTAGGAAGAGAGCTTGAAGTGCAAGTAGAAGTAGAAGGATTACAAGTAGAAGGAGTTGTAGAAGGCATATCAATTACATCATTCAAAGAGACACTCTTTCCAAAATTAGTTGATAAAGTATGAGTACAATCATCATCTTCATGTTGATTTTAAAAAAAAGGATTTTCATCAAATTCTACGTGCATACTTTCCTTAACTTTCACAGTGGTTTTGTTAAAATCCCTATAGGATTTTCTATTCAAAGAGTAACTTAGGAAAATACCTTCACTTGATTTGCTATCAAATTTTCTTAAATGCTCATTTGTTTTCAAGATAAAACACTTGCAACCAAATACTTTGAAATATTCAATGTTAGGGACTTTCCCAAAAACAAGTTCATAAGGATTCTTTTTCAAAATAGGTCTTAACAAGACCCTATTCATGACATAAGCCGTATTAACCGATTCAGCCCAAAAATATTTTGGCAAACTGTTTTCACAAAGCATTGTTCTAGCCATTTCTTGCAAAGTTCTATTTTTTCTTTCTACAACTCTATTTTGTTGTGGAGTTCTAGCACTTGAAAAATTATGAGTAATGCCAAATGAATTGAAAAAGTTGACAAAGTTTTCATTTGTGAATTCCGTTCCATTATCACTTCTTAGCTTCACAATTTGAAACTTAAACTCATTTGAACTTTCTTTGCCCAATTTTCAAATTCATGAAAAGTTTCATGCTTATGTGCTAAGAAAATTACCCAAGTGTACCTAGAGTAATCATCAACTAAAACGTATGCATATATTTTGCCTCCTGGACTAGCATGTTGTGTAGGTCCAAACAAATCTATATGATCTAGTTCAAGGGGATTTTTAGTGCTTACATGCTTCTTTCATTTAAAAGATGATTTCTTATGCTTAACAAATTAACATGCATCACACAATTTGTCCTTTTCATATTTAAATTTAGGCAAACCAATAACCAATTCATTCTTTGAAAGATCATTTAGCTGATCCATACTAACATGTGCTAATCTCCTATGTCATATCCAACCATCATTACAATTAACGGCCAAGCAATGATCATGTTATTCAAGCAAGGTTTCAACATCAAGAATATACACATTTCCATTTCTATTAGCACTACAAAGCACCTTGTTATCACACTTAGGATATACCACAAAGCAAGTATCATTTTTGAAATGAACACCAAGATTTTTCTCACAAATTTGACTCACACTCAACAAGTTAAACTTCAAATTATCAATGAGTAAGACAGTTTCAAAAAGAAGTTGCCCTTTAGATGAAATGTTAACTATAGCAATGATTTTTCTTATCTTCTTGTCTCCAAAGGTGACATGACCTCCTTTCTTCTTAACATCACAAAGGAGAGAATTTGTCACCCGTCATGTGCCTTGAGCACCCTCTATCCATGTACCACTTGGACATCTTGGATAGCATCATTAGAAGAGCTTGTTCATACAAGAGATGAAAGGAACTTGATTGGTTCCCTTTTGGCTTTGGGTCCTTGAGGGTTAGACTTAACTACCCATTTCATTTTTCCAATATGCACTAATGTCCTAGTAAGGCATCTAGGAGAAGCATGACCAAAGGTACCACAATAATGACATGCAAGATGTGCATTCTTAATAGAAGGAGCCCAAGTTTTAAAGGACACATGTTTGTTAGTGTTCAAGGTAGGGAAACTAGATGAAGCATGTGTATTAGCATGACATCTAAGTCCACTTCTATCATGAAAAGCCTTTGTGAGCTTAAGATCATATCTAAACTTTCCTTTCTCTAGGTAAATTTGTTAAGAGTTTCACTTAGATCATTGATTCTTTTGTTCAAGGCCACATGCTCAATTTTAACTTTCTCATGCAAGTCATTTTTCTCAATCTTAGCATTTTGAAGTTTGTTCTTAAGTATTTCAATTTCAACATTTTTCTCATCAATTGATTTGTCTAAGTCATCATTCTTCTTTGTAAAATTCATGCATAGCTTGGTGCATTTTTCAAAGTTCAAAGCAAGAGATTCCACATGACCAATCAAATCACATTTTTTCATGCTATCAAGACATTCATCATCACTTTTATGCTTTTCACTCCCACATAATGAGATGTTAGATGAGAAGCTTACCTCTTCATGAAGTCCCATGAAGCACATTTGAGCCTCCTCTTCATCAGTTGAATCTTCAACATCAGAGTTGGTCTTGTCCCAAGTTTAGGCTATGAATGTTTGCTTTTTACAATTTTTTGTTTTGAAGCTCTTTGTTCTTCTTTGGACATTCACTCGTGATATGACCAATTTGTTGACATTCATACCACTTAGGACTACCTATTTTCTTCTCATAAGTTTTACCCTTTTGAAAATTGTTCTTTTTGAAAAACTTTTGGAAATTCTTAGCTAATAGATTCATCTCATCAATAGAGATTTCCTCATCGCTTCCTTCATTTTCTTCTTCACTTTCACTCTTTGAAGATTTGAGTGCAAGATTCTTTCCTTTAGAGGTAACTCCATCAAAAGACCTCAACTCTTGAATTTTAAGCATAGACACGAGCTCTTCAAAAGGGAGTGTCTTTAAATCCTTTGAAGTTTCTATTACTAGACCTCTAGTGTTGTACTCTTTAGAGAGACCGTGTAGAATCCTTCGATTCATTTCATTGACTGGGTAAGTTTTACAATGGACTTCAAGATCTTTGATAAGACCATTGAATCTACAAAACATACTATCAATGGTTTCGCCTATTTCCATTTTAAATGCTTTGTATTGAGAGACAAGGATAGACTTCCTTTCCTCTTGAATACTCGCACTACCCTCATGGTACTCTTGGATTTTTTGCCAAACGGCTTGAGCATTCTTACATCCCTTGATGCTACTTGACTCTTGAATGTTTAAGACATTATAGAGAACATTAAAGGCATTTGCATTAAAAGAGAGATTTTTCTTATCATCATCTGTTAGCTCACTCCTTAGTTTATCTCTATGGTGATGAAGACAGGTATATCACCTTCCTCAATAATGCACCATAGCTCACAATCTACTAAAATTAAGAAAGTCTTAATCTGGTCCTTCCAACCACTAAAGTCGGTTCCACAGAAAAGTGGAGGCCAAGTGGTGGAGTTTCTTTCATTGAAAGGAGTTGCTTTTGAACTCATGGAGCTACCTCAAGGTAATTAGTTTTTTGAAGAGGTCCTTGCTTTGATATCAAATGAAAATGCAACTAAACTAACAAACCAAGAGGAGAGAGGTGAATTGGGTTAGTAATAAAAACTTTCTTTCAAACAAGTAAAACAATTTTAGTGAAATATGTGAATTGTGAGAGTTTGAAAATCAAAATGAAAGAACAAGACTTTAATATGGTTCAACTTTCCTTTCTTCAAGGAAAGCCTACATCCACCTTCCCAAGCAACAACTTGGTTTCCACTAACTCTTAAGATCCTTAAAGGTGAATCTCCAAACCTTACAAAATTATCCCAAAAGATCTCTCACTAGCTTACTCAAACTAAGGTTGATCTCATGATAATTTCCCAATAATTGAACTCTTTCAAGCACCTTGAAAGAGTCCAAGACTTGACCCAAACAATTCAGCAAGAAAATAATGCTAGAAACTAGCTAACTATTACAAACTTGAAAATAGGACTTGAAAGTAAAGATTCACTTTTGCTTTGACACTTAGAAAGATTGAGATGAAAGAGGTGTCTTGAAACTCTTCAAAAGCTTGTATTTATAGAGGAGAGTTGATCTTTTGAAAGAGGCTCTGTTTTCCCGTTAAGAAAGTGACAAACACGTCACTTTCTCTATTTCATCTTTTCAGGTTTAAGTCCGGGTTCGAGCTCGAAGCTTCATAATTTTTGAATTTTTGGCTTCAACGGTCTACTTCATTTGGCGCGACTTGAGATTAATGCGCTTGGCACATTCTTCATTTCCCCTATATTCGATGTCGAGAGCCTGTCGACGTTCGACTTCGAGACTTCAATTTTATTTCGTGATTTCCAACCTGAGAGCTTGACTGCTGTCGGCTGCCTGTCGACTAACTCGATGTCAAACTTTTCTAGGCAACCTTCGAGTTTGAGAAGCTGTCAATATTGGGACTCGACATTTTCTAGGTTTCAGTTCGAGTTTGTATACTTGTCGACTGCTTGAACTCAAGACGTTCTGGATTCAATGTCGACGTCGAGCTCTGGTCGAGCTCGGTTTCGAAACTTTCATTTCCTGCACTTTTAACTTAAGCAACCCATTAAATACCTTTCTCATATTTGTTTGATCATCACTCAAAACTTAGGAATTGCGACCAAAGGTCTGATACATGCACTCATTGACAAAGATTCCTTACAAAGATTTCTAACACATATTCATGGCAAAGGTTCCTGACAACAATTCCTCATAATGATTCCTAACAACAAAATCATACATGCACATTCACAAGTTCCAGTATACAAACAAATAGATTCCTGACAATGATTTCTAGTAACATATTCACGATAATTGATTCCTGACAATGATTCTTAAATATGATTCCTTGCAACATATTCATGATAATAGATTTCTGGTAACATATTCATGATAATAGATTCATGACAATGATTCCTGGCAACATATTCGTAATAATATATTCCTGACAATGACTCATTTCGCCAACCATTATTTCATTCATTTGTTCAGTTTGGGTCCCATTTATAAAATAATAATCTCAAAATGTACACAAAGTTCACACAGTCAAGATTCACACATGTATAATCAAATGTTACAGCACATAAACAAAGCACATAGGGAATATTCACGAATACATATGCATTCAAGCAGATTAAAAATGCGAATGAACTTTGCAAATCTCACAACATTTTACACATTATTTTAAAAGTTTTGTAAAACATGTTATCACAATGACTCTAATTTTGATTCAATTATTAACTGCGTAAAACGGCATTCATTTTCAATGAGAAACTCACCTCAGTCAATAAATACTAAGTCATGACTATCCACACGATCTGCAATACAGATGTATCGAGGTTTAGATTCTATTCTTTAACTCGGGTAAATTCAGGATTCCTAGAGTTTTAAGAGTTATAGTGTTCAATCTGTATATTCATAAGTGTTTGATAAATCCTACTCAAGTATTTTATAAAAGGATTTAAAGGTATAAAAGAAGTTGTAAAGGTTTTAGTTTGATTTTGTAAAAATTCATGTTTTTAGGTTCAGGTCGGTTTTATCCACTATTAGATTGATTTTACCCGCTCAAAATTCTACTTCAGCTTCAAAGAGTGGTTTTACCTGCTCTTCAGAAGTTCTCAGTTTCTAAGAGCGATTTTATCTACCATCGGATCAGTTTTACCCGCTCAAGAGTTTCCAGCAATTACCAAAGGCAGTTTTACCCATTTCGAAGTCAGTTTTAACGGGTTTTCTTGAGCCAAGATTGATTTTACCCACTCTTCGAATCGGTTTTACCTGATCGTTTCTAGAAATTGTTTTCTTCAAGCTTTTAGCTTCGGGTTTCAATCAAAATAGCTATAAAACATGTTTTTTTTCGATTCTTTTTGCTAAAAATCATTCCTACAATATTTCTATCAATCCATAACATATTAATAACACCTAGAATCTAAGATTTGGATAAAAACTTAAGAAAAACATGAAAACTTCAACATTTCTACTTTCATGTATTATATCTCTGAATTCTAACATTGAAGAAGGACTAAAATCCTTATCCTTATGTTCGTGAGGCTTCCTAGAATGAAATCCACGACGAGCTAGGAATCCAAATTATAGCTCCAAAATCCGTCCTTGCTTAGTTTTTCCTTCCTTTCCTTCTTCCTTTCCTATTCCTCCTCTTCCTTTTTCTCTAGTTTGATTATTGATTATGGTTGTGTTATGACTTGTGAGGATGAAAGGGAGTTTATTTATACTCCCATGTAGCCTAACAAGTCCAAAACCTAGAAGAATACACCCCTAGGTCATAGCTCTCCTTGAGAAAATATTTTTTTGTGAACTCCAGAACACGATCGGTTTTATCCACTCCAATGATGGGTAAAACCGGTCTTATTATTTTTGTCAAATAGCCCGATTAGTTTTACCCTCTCTAATACTGGATAAAATCAGTCTGATTATTTTTGTCAGCTTCCTAAGGTCGGTTTTACCCGCTCTAGGGCTGGGTAAAACGGCTATTTTAGGCAGTCCAAAATTTTTTCCTACTGTTGGATCAATTTTACCCACTCTAGAACTGAGTAAAACCACTTCTTTAGGTGGTCGGATCAGTTTTACCCGCTCTAGGACTGGGTAAAACCACCCTTTCCCTATTTTTATTAATTTTCATTTATTTTATAATTTCTTTGTTTTTATTACTTAATTACTTTATCACATATTACTTAAATATAATTCTAACCTTATTCCTAACATCTTAATCCTAATTTAAACATTACAAATCTATGATTCAAAAATAATTCTTCATTCATTAAAATTCTCAAAGAAAACTGTACAACTTATCATCGTGCCTAATTAACATAAAAACATAACTTTATATATAAAATATAAATTATAAAGGTTAAACTAAGATAAAAAAACTATGGGGTCTCACATTAACGAAGTGATTAAAAAAAATGCAAAAATGAACGTATGGTGATTGCGTATATGATTTTTAAAGTATGGTGACCAAAAACTGAACGTTTGCAAAGTATGGTGACCAAAAAATGAATTCACCATTTTTATATTTGAACATCTTCAATTGCATCTGGAGAGGCCAGGATCGAACCCTGGTTTTCCAGAAGCCGAAGACATTAAATGCATTGGGTTATCCACTAGACTAGGATAGATATGATTAGATATCTAGTTGATAGACATTCGTTATATTGAATTTCTAAAACACTCTTAATATTAACATAATTTTTTCATCATTAACATTTGCAGATTTACTATACTCTAGTCCCTTGCAAGTTGTGTCAAGTTTGCTGCTTTAATCCTTATTATTAAGGATATTAATACCAATCATGATAAAGTTTTTATCAATAAAGAAAGCAAATACACCAGACATGCTAAACTTGTGAACAATAGAGAAAGCAAATCTAACAAAATATTGTCACATAACAAAAACTATTCAACACAAGGACATTAAACCACTTTTTTTTCTATTATAAAAATACATTGGCAGCAAATAAAACTATTCTCTTTGTTCCACTAAAAAAGTCTATTTTATAATACTGATGGAATGGAACAGCAGAGAAGAGTAGTATCATCATCCAATTAGAACTAAGAAACATCAATTCAATAGGTTAATTTATTGGGAAATTGCACTTTTGGTCTCTCTTCTTTCACATTTTGGCATTTTTGGTCCATTTTACCTGATGTGAACCCCTGATCCCCAACGTAGTGGAAACCAAGAACTCGATACGGAAAGTGCTAAGGAAAGTCTGAATGCAAGACGCAACTCTTAACTTCTAGAATCCTTACCCTTGGATTTGGCAGACTACTAACTGACAAAGTAAATTAAACACGCAATTCAAACCAAGTGGAGCAAACTAGAATCGAAACAAAGCTTAGCAATAGACAGAGCAATTATCTATTAGCCTATAGTTTCTGTATCTTTTAGCAATCAACAAACATGCCAATTACATAAGCCCAAAATAAAGTGAGTGATTAAAGAAGTATAAAACTATAACTTAAATAATTTAATCAACTAATTAAAAGGTTGTATGCGGCTGCCCTATTTATAAGGTAGGATGGCCGAAATTCCTAACCAAAAGTTACTAGGAAAAGAAGTGAAATTGGAAATCAATCAAGAGATTGATTTCATACAAGAACCAAATCCTAAAGGAACTAGGATTGGTTGAAAAAGGGTAATTCGGCAGCCATGTGGATGGGCTGGCCGAATTTCACACTTAAAATTAAAGGAAAAGGAAATCCCAAATCCTAATACAAAAAGGAGTTCAAGAAGGAACCCTTTTTAGAAACAACTAACAAATCAGCCCAAGTTGTAACAAACTTGTAACAACCTTAACCAACTTGTAACAAACTTGGAGTAGGAATTGGAAAAATGCACAAATCCTTATCCCTTACTCTAACCCTAACCCTAAGTGGCATGTGGGCTGCTTCCTTTGGGCTGGGCCTGGCCGAATTAATGGAATGGACTCCAAGGTGGGTTTTGGCCCATTTTGAGTGGCGCGTGAGGTGGATGATGTAGGGAGGTTCTGGAATCTCCCGGAATCATTTCGAAACGTCAAAAATCAAGAATTTTAAGATTTTCAAGATTCAGTAAACCGCGAAATTCAAAATTTTGAAGAAAATCAAGAACTTCGAGAAATGCCCTTTCCTTCAGCTAGATTGATTAGTAGGCGCCATTTCCTCTGTAATGGAGAGTAAAGTGATGCTTTTAACCTTCCTTCTATTCTTTTCAAGGGAGTTTCTGTCCGTAACGAGCTAGGCTTCTGAAGTACACCTTCGGACAAGGTTTTCAAGATCTGCTCTGAGCTTCCTTGCCCTCTTTTAGGTTATAGGCCCATCTATGTTAACGAATGGATCTCTTTGATAGGGACTTGGGTCCTGGAGCATTGGCGGGCCTCTATGGAGCACACGAACCTCTGCTGCACTTCCCAAGTCTGCATCACTCGAACTGTGATCCTCTGCGTCCTGACTTGTCGTAGAACTGGGGATTGCCTCATCATTCCCTCCCGGTTGGAAAGGATTCAACCTCGAATCAAGATCCTGGTCAAATTCAAACAGAGACAAGTCAGCAACATTGAAAGATGAACTAACGCTATACTCACCTAGCAGATCAAGTTTATAGGCATTATCCCCCATCTTTGCAATCACTTGGAAAGGCTCATCGCCTCTGGGGTGGAGTTTCGTCCGCCGGGCTGCTGGAAACCTTTCCTTTCTCATGTGAACCCAAACCCAGTCGTCGGGTTCAAAGTTCACAGCCTTGCGCATTTGATTTGCATCTGAAGCATACTTGGAATTTTTCTTCTTAAGGTGCTCTCGAACCTTCTGATGAAGCTTTCAGACGATATCTACTTTCGGTTTGCCATCCAGACTTGTTTGTTCCTTCAGGGGCAGTGGCAGTAAATCCATGACCGTCAACGAATTAAAGTCGTAAGCAGCTTCAAAGGGCAAAAATCCAATTGAAGAATGCTTAGAACGATTGTAGGCAAACTTTGCAATCTGCAAGACCTGTTCCCAACCTGCAAGATTACTTTTAATCATTGCCCTTAACAAATTCTCTACTGTTCGGTTGGTCACCTCTGTTTGACCATCCGTTTGTGGATGACTAGTAGTAGAAAATAACAATTTAGTTCCTAGTCTAGACCACAATGTTTTTCAAAAATAACTAAAAAATTTAACATCCCTATCCGAGATGATTATGCGTGGAATTCCATGTAACCGAACCACTCCATTGAAGAAGAGTTCTGACACGTGTCTGGCATCATCCAATTTCCTGCAAGGAATAAAGTGAGCCATTTTAGAAAATCTGTCCACCATGACAAAGATTGAATCATTACGTCACTGTGTCCTCGGCAACCCTAGAACCAAGTTCATAGAGATGTCAGTCCAAGGAACAATTGGAATAGGCAAAGGTGTATAAAGACCATGAGGTTTGCAAGTAGACTTTGCTTTTAAATAGTTCATGCAACGTGAGCAAATATTTTCTACATCCTTACGTATTTTAGGCCAATAAAAGTGTTCCTTTAACATGTCAAGTGTTTTAGTTACACCAAAATAACCCATTAGTCCCCCATTATGTGCTTCACGCACCAGCAGTTCCCGATACGAACTACGTGGGATGCATAACTTATTCTCCTTAAACAAAAATCCATGATGCTTAAAGAACTTCTGAAATGCACCATTTTTGCATGCTTCATATAAAGTAGAAAAATCAGGATTAGAAGCATACAATTCCTTTAGATATGAAAACCCTATAGATGCATGATCAAGAATAGCGAGGGATTCATACCTGCTTGACAGAGCATCAGCTACCATATTATCTTTCCCTTTTTTATATTTAATAATGTAATGAAAAGTTTCAATAAAAGCAACCCATTTAGCATGACGCCTATTTAACTTACCCTGTCCCTTAAGGTGTTTAAGGGACTCGTGGTCTGAATAGACAATAAACTCCTTGGCCATCAGGTAGTGCTGCCAAGTTTCTAATGCCCTTACCAGGGCATAGAGCTCCTTATCGTATGTAGGATAATTTAAGGCAGCTCCCTTCAGTTTCTCACTGAAGTAGGCTATAGGTTTTCTTTCCTGCATTAAAACAACACCTATACCAATCCCTGAAGTATCACACATTAGTTCAAAAACTCTATCAAAATCAGGTGATGCTAAAACAGGAGCATGAGTGAGATCATGCTTAAGAACAGTGAAGGCATTTTCTTGTGCTTGACCCCACAAAAATGGAACATTCTTCTTACACAACTCGTTGAGAGGCACAGCTTTGGTTGAGAAATCCTTCACGAACCTCCGATAAAAGCTAGCCAAACTATGGAAAGATCTTACCTGCGAGGCCGAGGTCAGAGTAGGCCATTCACGAATGGCTTTCACCTTTGTGTCATCAACCTTGACACCATCCTTCGAAACAACAAACCCAAGAAAGACAACTTCCTCCACACAGAATGTACACTTTTTAACATTGGCATATAATTTATTATCACGTAACTCAATTAATACCAACTTAATGTGCTCTATGTGTTAAGGCATGCTTCGACTATAGATCAAAATATCATCAAAGTAAACCACAACAAATTTCCCTATAAACTTCCTAAGCACATGATTCATTAATCGCATGAAAGCACTAGGTGCATTTGTGAGGCCGAAGGGCATAACTAACCACTCATACAAACCAAATTTAGTTTTAAAAGCAGTTTTCCATTCATCGCCTTCTTTCATTCTTATCTGATGATAGCCTTGTGTTAGATCTATTTTAGTGTAAACAGTAGAGCCATATAAATCTTCTAGCATGTCATCAAGCCTAGGGATGGGATGCCTATACTTAATGTGATTTTGTTAACAGCTCTACAATCTATACACATTCTCTAAGTACCATCCTTCTTTGGAACAAGAATTACAGGTACTGCACAAGGGCTTAAAGATTCCCTTACCTAACCATTACCTAGTAGTTTTTTGACCTGACGTTGCAGCTCTTTTGTTTCCCCAGGGTTTGCTTTGTATGTCGGTCTATTGGGAATGGATGAGCCAGGCACGAAGTCAATCTGATGCTCAATTCCACGAAGAGAGGGCACTCCTGCCGGTAGCTTTTCAGGAAACACATCTGCATATTCCTGCAAAAGAAACTTGACTTCCATAGGGAGATCCCTGGGGACGTCAACAAGGTTAGTGAAATCATATTTAGCAATAAGTACAATAACACAACCATTAGCCCTTAACACTTGTTCGACTTCCCCCACTGTGGCAAAAAGGCCACGCCTAATATCTTCTTCTGGAGGCTTATCAGAGTTCACCTTGCTACTACCCTGTACAATTTTTTTACCCTTTCCCTTATCCTGGCTCTTTGTAGCTGTCCACACGGTGATCTTGTCCTTCATCATGACAGATTTAGCACAAACTTCCTGTGGTGAGAGAGGTAAAAAGGTATAGATCTTGCCTTTTTGGCAAATAGAGTAGGTGTTGGTAACCCCATCATGTGTAGCCTTCATATCAAAGAGCCATAGTCGTCCGAGCAATATGTGACATGCCTCCACAGGGAGCACATCAGAAGTAACTTGTGCCTCGAACTTACCTATAGCAAACGTAACTCGCACCTGCTTGGTGACCCTGTAGCTTTCTGAGCTGTCGAGCCATTGTAGCCGATACGGATATGGATGGTTAAATGCGGGGAGCTGGAGCTTCTCAACGATGTATTCAATGGTCACATTGGTGAAACTCCCTCCGTCAACTATAAGAACACGGACACCTTCATTGACTTTAGTCCTGGTGTGGAAGATATTGGTTCGCTGTGAAGTATCCTGGACAACAGCTGTAGTCAAAGATTAGGACACAATGGCCATCTGGTTGTACTCTTCTGGCTGGTGAACGTCCTCCTCTGCATCTGACCTACTGTTGTTAGCCAATTCTGAGTTAAGATTGGCATCATCATTGTCTTCTTCTTCTGAGATGTACTCGCCATCCTGCCCTAGTAGTACCTTTCAGATATTAGAACAATCTCGCATGTAGTGCCCGCGGCTAGAACACCTATGGCAAGTGATCTGTGAGATGCTCTGCTTTGGAGTGAAAGGCGTTTTAGCTGCTGAAGAAGAAGAGGTGGTTGGGGCTGATGGAATAGCTTTACGTTCAGAGTTGAACGGTTTCTTGGCGGGTGTTGGCGTGTATACTAGATTCTTTCTCCAAGTAGTAGGGGAGTTGGCAGGCGTCCTAACCTGTGGAACAGTCTTCAGGTATTCTTCCATCACTCTGGCTTTGTGGAGCATATCCGTCAAACCAGTAGCATTCTGCAGTTCCACAGCTAAAGCTATCCCTCTATTAAGCCCACTAAGAAGACGCTCCATGCTGGCAGCATCATCTTCTATTACATAGGCCCTAATCTTAGCCATCTCTAATTTCTTAAAATAAGCATCGACAGTGATCCCTATACAAGAGTGTGTAACTTCCTATACAATTCTCTAAAATAATATGTAGGTACAAAAGTCTTGCGCATCGCTTTCATCAAATCAAACCATGAAATAGGTGGTGCACATGCACGCATAGGCCTGGTGTTGCGTCTCTGGTCTAACTCATGATTCCACCAAACGAGTGCATATTCGGTGAAATTGATCACTGCGAGTGGAGCCTTCTTATTTTCGGGAACTGAGTGAAGATCAAAGATCTGCTCCATCTTGATCTCCCAGTCTTGGTATTCTTTGGGGTCTGTACCTCCGCTGAAAGAAGGCACAAATGTCTTCAATTGACTTAGACCTTCAAAGGGCTTTGTATCATTGCCAGCCCATGGGGTGTGGACGTCTTCCCCTCCTCGAACCAACCCTGCTGGGCAGCCATTATCTCATCGACCTTGCCCTTGAGGTCTACGAATTGATTGGTCAAATTCACAATGGCAGCCATGAGTTGCACATTCGTAATTGGGGGCACTTCTCCTCCTGACATACCTAAAGTAACCAAGAAAATTTCCTGCTAAGAACAGGTAAAAGTGAGCAGAGTAACCTTACTCCCTTGTCCCCCTAGTATGGCCCCTCTAACAACTACACACAACCCTATGTATCGCTCTTAGGGATGGAAACCCTTATGTGTTGTATCACTCAGCCTTTTACCTTAGTCCTGTATACTCAATTAAGGTCATAAAATCCTGGGCAAAGGTAACAAGAAAACACTTAATCACAGAAAGAACAAAACTATATAGGAAAGTGGCAAAAAAATTTCAGAAAAAAGAACTTGGTTCGATTTTCAGTTTAAAAATACATTTTCGAAAACGAAATTTTGATAATATAGCTCAAATAAGAAGTACACCGATAAGGAAATTTCAGGGAGAAGCCCTCAAAGTTCAGAGATAATGACAGTGTACGAAGACAAAATTCAAGCTATAATTCAGAGTAATCATTCAGGTAGCACGGAAAGATAGGAAGCTTAAGAAGCAAGGCAATTCAATTGACGAAGCAAGAATAATCAGCAGGTTTGAAACAATTCAGGAAAGACCTATCTAACCCAATAAGTGATCACCCTACCCATAGGGTAATCAAGAAACCAATTCCAACCAATTATCCAAGTTTTCAAAAAAAATTTACCCCCTATGATGGAAAAATTTCTCAGATATCACTGTAGTGCTGTGGGGAGTAGTGTCGAAAACGAACACTATCAACTTTGCAAGTACAATGACAGAGAAAAAGATTTCCAATGAAAAAAAAACCTCTTTGGCTTTGGAGCGTACTGCTGTGGGAAGTAGTGTCGATGAACGAACACTATCAACTTTGCATGCACACTTTAAACCGCAGAGAAATCAATTCTTGAAGCAATTGCCACAAAGATACCAAAAATTGCAATTTTATCATTGCATGATGTTGCCTACATACTGCGCATTCCGCTTGGGGGTAAGCCCATTTATGGAAAAACAAAAACTGCACAAATAGCGACGGATGCTGCAGCTGTGTTGGGAAAAGATGAAGTGAAACTGGATAAGCCTGGATTTGTTAAGTTGACAAGCATTGAGGCAAATTGTGCCGGTAGATTTGATCAAGTGAATGCCGCCTCGGGTTATTTATTGTGGGTTTTAGAGCTTTCCTTGTTCGTGGACAAGTTGAAAACCCACGTCTCTGCGTAGTATTTAACTTTCCTTCGCGATATTGAGACAGTAAGTGAGTACTCATGGGGTGCAGCTTGCTTGGCGTACTTATATCGCCAACTTGGGAAGGCATCTTGGGCACAAAGTGCTCAATTTTCTGCTTGTTTAACTTTACTGCAGGTTTGTCACTGTACATGTTGCTTTCCTTATTACAAAGTGCTGTTTTTTGCGCGAACATATGTTTTAATTATTCTTCTGTTCATTCTTATTAGAACTGGATATATGAATACTTCCCAACATTCAGCCCACCAAAGAAGAGGTCGTGGAATACTGGATGGCCTGCGGCAATGAAATGGCAAGTTGGTACCGGGAAGAAGCGTGTTGCCAAATATGATTTGGAGGCTTACAGGAGGGTGCTAGATGCATTGCAGCTGAACGAGGTAATATGTTTGTTCTGTGTGTTTGTAAAATTATTTTTCTATTTCTGTCCTATCTTTGTTGATTTGTTTTATTGTCGGACAGGTTAATTGGATACCATTTGAGCCCAATCCAGCATTGGTCCATAAAATTTCCTTGTATAGGGGCCTTATATATTGCATTAACACTGAAGAGCCCTACATGCCAGATCAGGTGTTAAGACAGTTTGGTTACGCTCAACAAATTCCCTTTCAAGTCTTCAAACCGAAGGAGTGCTACAGAGGCCCGGAGACAAAAAAGTATGTCTGCAAGTTTGTTGCTGACATCAGTGGTTGGGAAATATCTCATACAAGGCTTCTGCGGGATATGAAGAGGGCCGAGTTTACTGACGAAGCATGCAAGGGTTACCTTGAGTACTTCCGATCGCGGTCGCACGTCCGTGTCAGTAGGGGTCCGATCCAGGAATACACTCCTGATCCTACTCAGTTGTCCCTCAATGCAGTAAGTTTAGGATGCTTTTAGCTTTTAATTTTACCTATATCTATCTTACTAGTTGCTGATTGGATAATAATTTTACTTGTTGCAGCGACTTCAATACTTAGCATCTCGAGCAGTGATATGGACGGTTGTACACATGCGGATCATGTTGCCAAGGACCTTGTGATTAAGTGACAAGCTCTTCTAAAACCTTTAACTTACGTTCGGATTTGATAAAACAAAGGAAAAACTATCCTAGCCAACTTGTTTATAAATTCGAACCAAGTGCAAGAAAGAGGTGTGAAACATGCGAATAATTAGGCAGAGCAAGAACCTAATTAGCTAAGTTTCATGCAAGTATGTAATTTACGACATGCAAATACATAAAGCAATAAAAGGAGGTACTTCAAACACTAAGTTTATGATCTGAAATACTCTGAATATTATTGATGTTTCGGTCACTTATTTATAGGTGAGGGTGGCCGAAAATTAGTACAAGAATTAGAAAAAGAAAAGAACTAGAATTGGAAATTAACCAAGAGGTTAATTTCTGTTACAATTACCAAACCCGGAAAGAAGTAGGAATGGTAAGAAAAGGCAACAAAAATTCGGTCACCTCATAATGGGTGATTGCCGAAATTACAAGTACCAAAACAAGAAGGAAAGCTAATTAGAAAACAAGTAGGAAAAGAATAAAAATCCTACTCCCAAAAAGAATAAGGAAACCCTTTTTGGAAACTAACTAAAAGACTTAAAAGACTTAATTAATTTATTAAAAGAAAAAGAACCCTAACTAATAATTTAGCCGTTTGGGCTTTGCTCTTGTCGGCTTGGCCGTGCGGCTTCATGCTGCTCCTTGGGCTGGCCGAAAACTTGTGGGCTGGTCCATGAGTTTTGGCCAGGCCCAAATTGTAGGGAACTTTATTAATACGTTTCTTTTAAGTCCAAAAACCTTCCGGCATCTTCAAGACTTCAAGAAACAGCTTTCTTCTTCATTAGGGCTTTATGGTTTGCGCTTCTTTTTCAAAGATTTGTAGAAGATTCGCAATTTGCACATTTTCTCCATTTTCCTCCAAGGCGTGGGCTTCTACAATTAACTGAGCATCTTGATGGCAAGCTTGAACAAGGTTGTTGAGAGCTTCTCGCACCTTCTTCGCTCTGCTTCTGGTCATTGGCCCAGTTATGTCTACAAGTGGATCCCTCTGATATGGGCTTGGATCCTGAAGCATTGTCGGGCCTCGATGTAGAACTCGAACCTCCTCCTCAGCTTCTCCGGAATCACTTGTAGGTTGACTTGTTGCGTGTTGACTTTGGATGCCCGCATCATCCCCTCCCGGTTGAAAAGGATTTGTCCTCAAATCAGCAACCTGTTCATCAACAAAAGGAGACAAGTCAGCAACATTAAAGGAAGAACTAACACCATACTCACCTGGTAAGTCGAGCTTGTAGGCGTTAGGCCCAATCTTGGAAACGATCTGAAAAGGTCCATCGCCCCTTAGATGGAGTTTGGTCCTTCTTGCTGCAGGGAATCGTTCCTTCCTCATGTGAACCCAAACCCAGTCGCCTGGTTCAAAGTTCACAGCCTTGCGTCGTTGGTTTGCATTGGCGGCTGCTTTGGCATAAGTTTTCTCTAGATTAGCTCGAACTTTAGCATGTATGCGTTGCACTGCTTCAGCTTGCTTCGCACCGTCTGGATTAACTTGTTCTTTGGGCGGTAAAGGAATGAGATCCATCACCGTCAAAGGTGTAAAGCCGTAGGCAACTTCAAATGGACAGAACCCTGTTGAGGAGTGCTTGGTTCGGTTGTATGCAAACTCTGCAACCGGCAAGATGTCTTCCCAACGCTTGAGGTTCTTCTGAATCAATGCTCTGAGTAGGTTGCCAACGGTTCGGTTGGTGTCTTCCGTCTGACCATCCGTCTGTGGATGACTTGTAGTTGAAAACAACAGTTTTGTTCCGAGGCGGGACCACAAAGTCTTCCAAAAATAACTCAAAAATTTGACGTCGCGATCTGACACAATTGTGCGCGGTATCCCATGCAACCGAACTATTGACAACTCAGCTACATGTCTGGCATCATCTGATTTCTGCAAGGAATGAAATGCGCCATTTTAGAAAACCGATCAACAACGACAAATAAAGAATCATTACCTTTCTGCGTCCTCGGAAGCCCTAGAATAAAATCCATAGAAATGTCAGTCCAAGGTACAGAAGGTACAGGTAAAGGCGTGTAAAGTCCATGGGGCTTAGAAGTAGATTTAGCTTGCAAACAATTAATGCATCGAGAGCAAACATTCTGTACATCTTTGCGCATATGCGGCCAGTAAAAGTGTTCATGCAATAGTTCAAGTGTTTTATGCACACCAAAATGACCCATAAGCCCCCCACTATGAGCTTCACGAACCAGTAATTCCCTAGTGGAACTACGAGGGATGCATAACCTATTTTCCTTAAATAGAAAACCATCCTGTCTAAAGTACTTTTGGAATGCACCAGATTCACATGCTTTATACACATCAGCAAAATCAACATCAAAAGCATACAAATCCTTGAGGTATGCGAAACCTAACAATGTATGATCAAGAATTGTCAGCATTTCATACCTGCGAGATAGAGCGTCAGCAACTAAATTATCCTTACCTTTCTTATACTTGATAATATAAGGAAAAGATTCAATAAAGTTAACCCATTTTGCATGATGTCTATTTAACTTATTTTGTCCTTTTAAGTGCTTAAGAGATTCATGATCACTATGAACAACAAATTCCTTAGACATCAAATAATGTGACCACGTTTCAAAAGCACGGACAACAGCATAGAGCTCCTTATCATATGTAGGATAATTTAAGGCAGCCCCTTTTAGTTTCTCACTGAAAAAGGTGATGGTGATAGGCTTCTTCTCCTGCATCAACACTGCTCCAATTCCAACACCTGATGGATCACACATTAGTTCAAACACTTTATCAAAATCAGGTAATGCTAAAACAGGTGCATGAGTGAGATCATGCTTTAAACTAGTAAAAGCTTTTTCCTGAGCTGGCCCCCACACAAATGGCGTGTTCTTCTTGCAGAGATCATTGAGGGGCGCGGCTTTAGTGGAGAAATCTTTCACAAACCGCCTGTAGAATCCAGCCAATCCATGGAATGACCGAACCTGGGCAGCCGATGTTGGCTGCGGCCAATCCCTAATGGCCTTCACCTTGGCATCATCAACTTTGACACCATCTGCAGAGACTACAAAACCAAGAAAAACAACCTCCGAAACACAAAAGGTACACTTTTGCATCTTGGCATATAATTGATTAGCACGCAATTCAATTAAAACCAAACAAAGATGTTCAATATGCGAATTATAATCTCTGGAATAGATCAAGATATCATCAAAATACACAACAGCAAATTTACCTATAAACTTTCTAAGCACATGATTCATTAACCTCATGAAAGTACTAGGTGCATTTGTGAGACCAAAGGGCATGACTAACCACTCATATAAACCAAATTTAGTTTTAAAAGCAGTTTTCCATTCATCCCCCTCCCTCATGCGAATTTGATGATAGCCCTGTGTTAGATCTATTTTTGTGTTAGGGATAGGATGCCTACACTTGATTGTTATCTTATTTACAGCTCTACAATCCATACACATTCTCCATGTACCTTCCTTTTTAGGGACTAGAATAACAGGTACAGCACAAGGACTTAGAGATTCCCTTACCTGACCATGCGCTAATAGCTTCTCGATTTGCGCTTGCAGTTCCTTCGTTTCCTCCGGATTTGCTTTGTACGCAGGGCGATTTGGTATAGGTGCGCCAGGGATGAAGTCAATCTGATGTTCAATTCCTCGAAGTGGCGGCAGACCCTGCGGCAACTCGTCTGGAAATACATCAGCAAATTCCTGCAACAAAGAATTGACTTCTGTAGGGATATCGTCATGGTTAGCACAGTTATCTTTATAGACTAAAACAAATACATCAGTATTGCTGTCTAACACTTGACCTATCTCTCCCCTTGTTGCAAAACAACTACTCCTAACTTTGTCCTGATCAGGCTTATCAAACTTCGCCGGACTACCCTTTACAAGTTCTTTCCCCTTACCCTTCGCTTGGCGCCTTTCAGCTTCCCAGATTGCGAGTGGCATGGGTAGGAACATGTGGATCTTGCCCTCCTGGCAGACCGAGTAAGTGTTGGCGACCCCATCATGTTTTGCCTTCAGGTCAAAGAGCCATGGTCGTCCGAGTAGAATGTGACAAGCCTCCATTGGCAGAACATCACATAAAATCGTGGATTCGAACTTACCGATAGCGTATGGTACGCTTACCTGCTTTGTGACTCTGTAGCCGTCTGAGCTGTCGAGCCATTGAAGCCGATAAGGACGTGGATGATTGATGACAAGGAGGCGCAGCTTATCAACCATATACTCACTAGCAACATTAGTACAACTCCCTCCATCAATAATCAGAACACATAACTTTCCATTTACCTTTGTTCGGGCATGGAAAATGTTTGTCCGCTGGGACGTGTCCGGGACAACAGCTGTAGTTAGAGTGCGAGTAACCAAGTTCTGAGATGGATCTTCTTCAAGGAACTCGAATTGCTCCACTGGTGCAGACGGAGTGCTGTCAGTCAACTCCTGTGTAGGGCCAACGGTTGGTTCTTCTTCTTCCTCCTCTGAAATGTACTCACCATCTTGGCCCAATAATACCTTCCGGATGTTGGGACAGTTACGCATGTAGTGGCCACGGCCTGAGCATTTGTGGCAAATCACGTTGCTGATGGACTGTCTGGGAGTTGATGGCGTCTTGCTTGGAGTTGAAGAAGAAGAAGATGTGGCGGCAACAGGGATGATGGCCTTGCGTTCAGACATGGTCGGCCTCCTTGCTGGCGGCGAGTAGGTCGGATTCTTGCGCCAGGCTGGTGGGGCGCTGGTAGGTGTCCGGACTGGTGGAACGGACTTCAGATACTCCTCCATAACCCGAGCTTTGTGCAGCATGTCTGTCAGCGTTGTAGCATTCTGCAATTCTACAGCTAAAGCAATACCCCTATTTAAACCACTAAGAAAACGAGCCATAGATGCGGGCTCATCTTCCTGCACATTAGCCCTAATTTTTGCCATATCTAGTTTTCTATAGTATTCATCTACAGACATAGAACCTTGTACAAGAGTATGTAATTTCCTATACAATTCTCTAAAATAGTAGTCCGGTACAAAAGTCCTACGCATAGAAGTAGTCAAATCAAACCAAGAGAGAGGCGGTGCGCGGGCACGCATTGGTCGCGTATTCCTGCACTGGTCCTGCTGTTGATTCCACCAGATTAGGGCATAGCCGGTGAAATGGACCACTGCAAGTTGGACTTTCTTGTGTTCCGGGATCGCATGAAGTTCAAAAATGCGCTCCATCTTCATCTCCCAGTCGAGATAGTCCTCTGGATTCGTGCCTCCAGCAAAGGGCAGAACGGTCGTCTTGCACTGACTTCTGCGGCGTTGGGGCCTGGACCGGTAACATCGTCGTCTGAGTCTGTGCGCCTCTGTTCCCATTCAGTCCTGAGTTCGGCGACTTCCTCCGTTAGTGTAGCGAATCGCGCGGAGAGTTGCGCAATCGCAGCCAGGATTTGCTCGTTTCCCAAAGGGTTAGGAGCACCTCCACCTGACATTGGATAAGAAAAGCGAAAATCTGTCTGCTAAGAATAAGGAAAAGTGAGAAAGAACCTTACCCCCTTATTCCCCCAAGTGTTTCCCACCTAATAGCTACACACAACCCTGTGTTTCACTCTCGGGTGGCGCCCTGTATAAGATGTGCACTCAAGCCTTTTTCCACTCAAACCTCCCGGTATTCATAAATGTATAAGGCATGCAGCAAATCACACAAAAGCAATGACACTTAAGAAAGAAGCAAAAATTTTCGCAAAAACCACACTTGGTTCTATTTTGAAAAAATCTTTTCGCAAAACGATGTTTATGTAATATAATTCAGATATGATGTACACAACAAGAAATTTCGAGGTTAAGTCCTCAAATTTCAGAAAAGATGAGTGTGCATGATGACAAAATCCAAATTATAATTTAAAGATCTAATGTTTAGGTCGCACGAAAAGATAACTAGGCAATTTGAAAGCAGGGCAATTCAAAATGAATAGAAGCAAAGAACAATAAGCAGAGTTGAAACAACTTTAGGAAAGTCTAAACTACCCAAAGAAGCGATCACCCACCCAATAGGTAATCAAGAAACCAATCCCCACAAATTATCAAGGCTTCTAATATGCAAAACAGTACACTAATTGCGAAATTAACACCCCCTAGTGGCCGAAAACAGTACCACTTTTAGCAATATGCGATTTTCAATTACGAAAACCCTAGGGCCAGCAAAAACAATTTTCGACTTACTAGCCTAATCCCAGAGATAATCTTAGCAGCACAAGGATACAAAATCAAGAATTCACTATATTTTCAAGAATTCAAAAGAAAGTATCCAAAACTAGAGCATGCAATTTTTACAATGCGCAAACAAGTGAGCTGCTTAACATCAACCGCAAAACTCACAATTTTTCAACAAAATCAGCACCAAAAAGGGGTAGCAAAGTGTCGCAAAAAGGCCCAGCAATTAACAACTGAAAACCCGAAACCCTAGCCAAAAATCCGAGTACTAGTTTGAAATTTAAGGCCCGATTTTCGGTTTATGAAATTTCAGCAAGGGTCACGATTTAATGAAAAGAATTTTCGGCCTTTAAAGATGGAAAAACAGTACCAAAATCCGAAAATTCTAAAGCTTGAAGAAAAAAAAAATTTCCCCCAAGAAGATGAGTTCAATTCCAAGAATTTCAAGAATAATCAAGACTAACAAGGAAAAGAAAACACCTGGAAAGGATTTGATCGGTTGATCTCGTCTGGTCAAGAAACCACTCCTTAGCTCTGATACCAATTGATGTGGATGGTTGTACACATGCGGATAATGTTGCCAAGGACCTTGTGATTAAGTGACAAGCTCTTCTAAAACCTTTAACTTACGTTCGGATTTGATAAAACAAAGGAAAAACTATCCTAGCCAACTTGTTTATAAATTCGAACCAAGTGCAAGAAAGAGGTGTGAAACATGCGAATAATTAGGCAGAGCAAGAACCTAATTAGCTAAGTTTCATGCAAGTATGTAATTTACGACATGCAAATACATAAAGCAATAAAAGGAGGTACTTCAAACACTAAGTTTATGATCTGAAATACTCTGAATATTATTGATGTTTCGGTCACCTATTTATAGGTGAGGGTGGCCGAAAATTAGTACAAGAATTAGAAAAAGAAAAGAACTAGAATTGGAAATTAACCAAGAGGTTAATTTCTGTTACAATTACCAAACCCAGAAAGAAGTAGGAATGGTAAGAAAAGGCAACAAAAATTCGGTCACCTCATAATGGGTGATTGCCGAAATTACAAGTACCAAAACAAGAAGGAAAGCTAATTAGAGAACAAGTAGGAAAAGAATAAAAATCCTACTCCCAAAAAGAATAAGGAAACCCTTTTTGGAAACTAACTAAAAGACTTAAAAGACTTAATTAATTTATTAAAAGAAAAAGAACCCTAACTAATAATTTAGCCGTGTGGGCTTTGCTCTTGTCGGCTTGGCCGTGCGGCTTCATGCTGCTCCTTGGGCTGGCCAAAAACTTGTGGGCTGGTCCATGAGTTTTGGGTCGGCCCAAATTGTAGGGAACTTTATTAATACGTTTCTTTTAAGTCCAAGAACCTTCCGGCATCTTCAAGACTTCAAGAAACAGCCTTCTTCTTCATTAGGGCTTTGTAGAAGATTCGCAATTTGCACATTTTCTCCATTTTCCTCCAAGGCGTGGGCTTCTACAATTAACTAAGCATCTTGATGGCAAGCTTGAACAAGGTTGTTGAGAGCTTCTCGCACCTTCTTCGCTCTGCTTCTGGTCATTGGCCCAGTTATGTCTACAAGTGGATCCCTCTGATATGGGCTTGGATCCTGAAGCATTGTCGGGCCTCGATGTAGAACTCGAACCTCCTCCTCAGCTTCTCCGGAATCACTTGTAGGTTGACTTGTTGAGTGTTGACTTTGGATGCCCGCATCAGGCAGTCTTCTTTCATCCAAGGGTTGAACACGCCGTCAACCCTGAGACACGTAGGTAGGCTATTGCAGAAGTTGCTTATCATTTGGAGGCCCTGATGCCGGGTCTCGAAGACCTTGTGATACGACCTCCTTTTCAGCCGTAGTGCATTGTCTTCCTTATGATTGTATTATGTATTTAGTGAATTCAATGTAATGGTGGCCGAGTGAATTTTTTTTACTCCCGTATACAATTTGGATGTTGAATTAGTGCCATTAACTGAGTTTTGCTGCTGAATGATTTAGAAATGTTAATTTAGTTAGTCATTATGTAGTCTGAACAGGTATTAAGGTGTTCATGTACAGGGGAGACTGCCCAAATTTCGCGAGGCTAAACACACTAGAATACATTAATACACTTCAAATTTGCTGAAAAAGTAAACAAATTTAGTCTAATGCTACTGTACCTCTAATTTTCATTAATACATTAATGAAAATTGCTGAATACATTAATTTGATGAATACACTTCAAATTAATACAGTAATGTCTTAATTTTCATTAATACATTAATACATCTATAATACATTAATACATTTCAAATTTGCTTAAAAAATAAACAAATTTAGTCTAATCCTACTGTACATCTAATTTTCAATACAAACCAAACCTACACCCTAAACTTTTGAAATCATAAAATCCATAAACCCTAATCGATAACTATCGTGGGTTCGGTGTCTACATTACCTATGCTATCAACGTACAGCCTTTGATAATTATCTAAGCGCGATTGTAACCTGTCCTTCAACTCATCCATCATGTCTTCCTTATGGTGTCGCCACAACACACAGATTGGGGGCAATAAGATTTCACCCCTCATCTCCAAACAAATGAAATGGTTGCTCCGGATATGACCCATAGTGATATACGTGTTCGGATCATCACATACGCCGGACTCCGGCAAGCGAAGTGGAAGGAAGGTGCAACATTCCGCTCCGTAGAATGCGAATACCCTCTGGTACCTCGTGGCGACAAGTAGGCCAAATAGATAAGTATCAAACCAAAACTCCTCTGTTGCAAGACTTATATGATAATTCAACACTGTAAGAGCTTTATCGTACATTGCTTCACCGAGAACTCCAAACCATAATGAGGCATACGCGTGAAGTACATGTAACAGCTCCCGCCGGACTTGCGACCAAAGTGACTCGTCACCATGAACAAATTTAGATATTACCCTAAAACCACAGTGTCCATCCCCCACTACATTTTTATAATCCACCACATAATCGAACACAAACTGTTTTACCAAAGACGGCAAGTTGAAAGGCCAATTGGATTCGTTAGAAGTCATTCGATTCCTCCTGGTTGATGACCCACTTGACCGGCTTCGCCCTACACATGTTATTCGTATGCATCAAAAATAGATGCATCATAATAAAGAAGTGACAAAAAAATAAAAAAACCATTGAAATGTAAATGGGAGACTATATGTACCTCTGCCTCTGGATCTGTCTCTGCCTATGCCGGCATCCCTCTCGGCATGCTCGTAGCCCGATAGATCTCGCTGCGTAGAGTTATTCCTCGGCCTTCCCCTATGTGGCCTTTGTATCGGATCAGTGAGGTCAACAATCTCTGGATGCAAAGTGCTATGCATGACACCCGCTCCTCTATAAATGTCCGCAGTCGGACGCTGCGAGGCCTCAACATACATCTCATGCAGTGGCCCTTGTACTGTTTGTCGTTCCTCATCGCTAGGCATGTTTTCCTCACCAAAGATAGGGTCCGCCAGAAGAGGTCCACATCCAAAGGATCAATAGGTTTGTAATTCCTGACCATTTCAACCATCTGATGCGCGCACGGCAAGCTATAGCTGGTTCGCAGTTCACAACCACACAACTCACTATTTGCCCCATAGACTGCACCTCTCTTTTTGTATTCATTTACCAACAATAGTATGGCATCTTGCGAAACTCTGCCATTGATCCTACTATACAATAGGTAATTGGCTTCACGCAATGTTTTGCTCCGAGATGCCTCCATTTTACTATGGATCTCACCCAAATGCAACTTTATCATCTCATTTATGCCCAAAAAAATTGTAGGAAATGATCCTTTGTCAGTTTTAATGGCACGCTTCAACATTGCGTGTGCACTCTCAGCCCTACAGAGATAAAAAAATGGACAAAATTAATACTTCAAATCAGAGAATAATGTATAATGGATTCATATCTATAACTATATGCGACGAAAGTTAATAGAGTCTCACATGTTGTTTGTGTGCCCTCCATAATGTTTTACTCTTTAGTCCAGAATGAGACAAACTTGGTCTTGTGGGGATCCAACCATGTATGGTGCATATAATTAACCACAGATATCCACCGGCCTCTGTATTTAGTCTTAATGATTTCCACAGCTTTCGTGAACTTTTCCTACGTTAGAGCACTCATAACTCTTCTCCACCGACCTTCAAACTCATCTAATATCTCTTTGTCCGTACACATAGTCAGTGCTTTCTTATTTACATCCATGGCAATATGCCTTCTGCACAATAGTTGTTTAGCATCAGGGAAAACATGGTGCACAGCTTTCAGTAGAGCCGACTCTCTGTCCATCATAACAACATGTGGATATTTCACTAGATCAAAAAGTTGCCTCAACCTAGTTATAGCCCAGAAATAAGTTGCATAGGTCTCATCCCTCAAGAAAACAAAAGCAACATGAATGTATTGATCCGTCGGAACATGAGCGACTATCTGAAGCAGAGGCATGTCATACCGGTTGGTCTTGTATGTCGTATCCATATACAATACGTAAGGAAATGTACGAAGCAGACTAGGAACATCCTCATGGGCGAAAAACACGTTTTCAAGAGCATTACGCTTATCTTCCGCTATGTACCAATAGTGGTACCTGTAATCCTGCATTAGTTTCAAGAAGTATTGTATAGTGCTTAAATCTCCCCTCTCGTCTTTTCTAACCTGTGTCATTTCGTTGTACACCTTCCTGATACATGTGATATTAGTCGCATTGTCATATCGCAGTTTCGCCTACATCTGCTTTGGAGCCAATTAGATACAATTCGAAATTTTCTCCTTTTCCTCTTCATTCAACTTGGAGAGCTTTTGATGCTAGTTTCTAACAAGGGGTAATTCATAATTGTGCTGACCTTTAATGACACTCAGCTTCCAGCTACCCCCACTAATTTCTTTCCCTAATAATTGAAAGGGACAACTAGTCAGCTTGCTACTAGTGTTGTTACGGGATATTTTCCCTTCGCCTAAGGGTGCTTTGCTTCTAACTTCCCCCGATCTATCACAACATATGTCAACTCTCCCTCTTCTCCCTTTTAGAGGCCCCTTCCACTTTTTAGAAGAAGTTATTTTAGTATCAAAATGATGCTCCGCCGCTCCGGTTTCAACCCAACCAATCAAATCAGCTCTAGTCATGAACTCTTCCTAAGTCCGAAATACATCTGTGTAATCTGGGAAGATTCGATTATCCGAAACAAGTAGAGTGATGTGAACCCTTGATTTCAACTTGTGAAAACAAGAACTCAATGCAGAAAATTGTCAAGGAAAGTCTGTATGCAAGACGTAGCTCTCAAAACTCTAGAATCCTTACCCTTGGATTCGACAGACTACTAATTTAACAAGTTAAATTAAACATACAATTCGAACCAAGTGGAGAATAATAGAGGCGAAACAAAGCATGCAATTAGATAGAGCAATTATCTAATTAGCCTATAGTTCCTGTACTTTAGCAATTAACAAAGCATGCAAATTACTTAAGCCAAAATAAAGAAGAGTGAATAATAAAGTATAAACTTTCATTCAATTTATCACTGTCGAATTATGAAGTGCAGCACCCCTATTTATAGGTGTAGGGAGCACGAAATTTACACAAGAAAATAAGGAAAGAAAACATAAAATTGGAACTTAATCAAGAGATTAAGTAACTCACAAAAATCAGCAAGAAAAAGGAACTTACTTGCTGAAAAAGTAAAAGAAAAGAAGGGAAAATTTCATCTTCCATAAGGAAAGGTTGTGAACGAAATTATCAAGGAAAAAGGAAGGAAAAATTCAGATTTTACCTTTAAAGAAAAGGGAAAACCGAAAAATAAAGGAGAAAAGAAAAAGAGGAAACTATGAAGAGAATTAGGTAACATGCACAAAACCTTAATTCTCCTCCTAACCCTAACCCTAATCGTGAATTGCTTCTCCTTGGGCTTGCGCTTGGCCGAATGTGGGTTCATGGAGTGGACTTGATGGATTCGGCCCAATTGATGTAGCATGATGATGTAGATGTAGGAAGCTTCTGGAATCTTCTGGAAGCTTCCAGAATCATTTCAGAAGCTCAAAAAACATTTCACTTTTAAAATTCTTCAATCTTCATGAAATCTCCATTTCTTTACTAGAAAGACTTGTAGTTACCATTTTCACCATTTCCTTAGCTCGTAAATACCATTTCCACCATTTGCACAGCTTGGAAATACCATTTCCACCATTTTCTTAATTGGAAAGACTAGTATTCACCATTTCCAACTTGATGGAGAGTAGGGTAACTCTTGTAAGCTTTCTTTCTTTCTCATTGAGTTCATTGGAGCTGGATATGAGCTAGGCTTCTGTAGCACACCTTTGAACAAAGTTTGCAAGGTCTGCTTTGAGCTTTGAAGTCCTCTTGCGAGTCATCAGCCCAACTATATCAACGAATGGATCTCTCTGATATGGACTTGGATCGTGGAGCATTGGTGGGCCTCGATGAAGTACTCGAACCTCAGCTGCACTCTCTGCACCATCTTCTGGATCTCCTTGAGCTAAACTTGTCGATGAGCTAGGGGTGTTCACATCACAGAGCTTGTCAAGAAAACAAATATGACATTAGAAATTGCCGAAATCGGGGGCGAGAAAAGAGTAAGGGTAGAATCGCCTCGTGGGCGATTAAATTAAGGAAAATCGCCCACGGGGGGGGGGGGGGGGGGGGGGGGGGATTTTATCAGATAAAATCGCCCCCCGTGGGCGATTCTCATCCATTGAACGAAAATCATCAAAAAGCTGCTACCTTTTGTCCATAAACATCGTAATGTGATACGTACCGTGTAATATCGATCTTCATTTGCATTTTCGTCCATGGCACGCAAGCAAAATGCAAGTATTTTAATGGAATGAATGTAGTGTATGTAGTGTTTAAGGAGAAAATTGAGAGGAAATGGGAGGGAGTATGGATGAAGGAGGTGCTTTGTGTTGTTCATATGGATGAAGAAGGTGGGTAAATCAGGGTAAAAAATGTGGGTAAATTTTTTTTTTTTAAGTTAGAATCAATGGTATAAATGTCTTTTCATCATTTAAAATTTTAAAAAGTGTCATGTGTTTAGTAAAATGATACATGCAATTAACATGCTCCTTTGAACCAACCTACAAAATTTACTATCAAAGAAAAAAACAAGCTAGCATCAGGGTAGGAGTTCTAAAACTAATATCCAACTCTTTTGTCCGTAGCACATCATTTTTAATTTCTCTCCCTCCTGTGACCTGTATGTAGTTCACGCTTGCTTGTTCATCTTCTCCTTCCAATATTTTACATTGTTGAATCGTTCTCAGGGTTTGGGAGAACCAACTCCATTCATTTTTTCGCCGGCAGGTAGAAAGTTTTGAGAAAGGAAAAACATGGCTGTGTCCATTGACCTTGAAAGTAACATTGAGAAATTTGAGTTGCAGAAAAGCTACTTTGATGTGTTGGCCATCTGTTGTTCTTCTGAAGTGCCTCTGATTGAGAGTATTCTGAAGTCTCTTGATGGAGTTAAGGATGTTACCGTCATAGTTCCCACCAAAACTGTCATTGTTCTTCATGACCGACTGCTCAAGTCTCAATCGCAGATTGGTGATCTAAATTTTCTTTCTCATTATGTGTTTTTGTAGCAAAATAACGTCTGATTAAGCACTTTTCTTTAAGGGCTTTGGAATTGTCCGTTTTCTGTTTTTATTTTTATTTTTTATGTTTACTTTATTTTCATCCTTACGAAGAAGTTTTTGTTGTTATATTTTTAACAATTTTTCTAGCCATATTCTTTTGGAAACCTGAACTCTGTTTCATATACAACTTGGCTTTCGTTTTGTATTCGCAGTTGAAGCACTGAACAAAGCAAAGATGGAAGCAACAGTGAGGCGAGAGGGAAAAAAGAAAGAAACCATGGCCAAGTCCATGTACAATTGCTTCTGGCGTATTACTTTTGCTTTCATTTCTGAAATCTGTGTACCATCCACTTCAATGGCTAGCGCTTGGATCAATTGCTCTTGTTATTTTTCCGATTACTTTGTGAGCTTTTACGGTAGTTTACCATCTCACATTTGGGAATATCAACATTCTTGTTCTGATAGCAGGTGCCTAATTGCATTCTTTTCCATATATTATACTCCATCTGTTTCATTATAAGAGTCCACTTTCTAATACTAAAAACAATTTTAGAAAGTAAACTTTTCTACTGGAACGGAGGAAGTATATGCATAGTAAAACTACTTTTGCCTGGAGCATATGCCCGAATAATGTGTTGCTGGCTATTTAGTTTCTTAAGTAATTAATTCAATCAAACCTGAAATAATCTACAATTTGCTTTCCAATCTAATATCTTGCTAAGATCTCTGGCTTGGTATCTGAGGATAATGTTAGAAGGGATTTGAGTTTCATATAGAATGTCTGTTGGGGTTTACATTTATAGTTCATTGTCAATTTTCTTCACTCTTTCCGAAGCACATAAATTGACATCCTTCATTTAATGTAAGGAGAATGTCTATAATTCCTAGTTTGCTCTTTATTGTTCAATTAAATCAATGACAATGGTACATAAAATGAAGCCTTGGAATAAAAAATTAACATAACATCATAAATTCATGATAATATCATATATAATTTAAACCACAGAGAAACATACACTTGCTTATAACCTTAAAATGAAACTAGAATGTGTTGGTAGAAAGTCAAAACGTTTTCTTAAGAAGAGGTCTTTGTGAGTATTATCATGCTGCTATTTTATATATTGGTTTAAGTTACCGTGCATTTAAAAAATGGAAATGATTAGGCGAGTGAAAAAACTCAGTGACTGATGTGACATCATATGATTGGAGCTACTTGGTTGTTACAATGTTAAGTATTCACTAATATTCTTCCATGTCGTTGCCACGTCAGTCACTGTGAGAGTTCATTCTGAATTTTCATTTTGTGTACACCGCTCCTTAAGAAATATGATAATTTTTGTGACATCCGAGACATGTATTAATTCTTAGAGTTCTAGAGACTAACTATCAGGGGTTTGAGTTTCATAAAGCTAGATGCTCTGCTAATGCGTTGAGTTTCATCCGAGACAATTTTCTTTTTTTCTTTTTATTTTTTTGTAATTTAACCATATGTGAACAGTGATTTCTTGCAGCGGTGGGGTCAATTGCTCTGAAGGATTATTGGGAAGCTGGTGCTATTGTCTTCTTATTTACCATAGCAGAATGGCTAGAATCACTAGCAAGTCATAAGGTTTGTGCCAGAAATGAAATTATCTTGTCTTTTCTTCCCAAGCATCTCAATTATCTGGTTCCTGCATGTGCGCATTATGAACATATGTCACTAACATGTTCCTTTTTCAAAATAATTATTTTATTTTATTCAAGAAAACAATTAAAGTGAATCAATAAGGATCGCGGATGTTTCTGGTGCATCGAATTTACCTAACTCTGTGTTTCTCATTTGTTAATGACTGTTCAATTAGTATACTTTGTGTGAACTTTCAACTCTCCCATTGCTTGTATTATGTTCTGTATCCTTCAATTCTCAAAGGAAAAGCGAAGCAGTTTGTTGTAGGCTTTGATTAGCCAGCTTGTATTAGTTCTGCAAACTCTATTTCTTCTATGATAATTTACAGATCGTTTTGTTATAGTTTGATTTGTTTAGTCATGCATTTTTTTACCTCCAAAATTAACAGAAACTTTCATTATTCTGTAGGCCTCTGATGCAATGTCATCATTGGTTAATTTACTCCCACAAAGAGCAGTCTTAGCTGAAACAGGTGAAGAGGTTGATGTTAGCAAAATCGAGGTGAATACTATTATTTGTGTCAAGGATAGTGAGATAGTACCTGTTGATGGAGTTGTTATGGAAGGTAACTGTGAAGTAGATGAGAAAAGTTTGTCAGGAGAATCATTTCCGGTCGCCAAACAAAAGGGCTCCACTGTTTGGGCTGGCACCATAAATGTGAATGGTAATGCTTCTCTTTATTTTTCATTTGTTATTTGCTTATAATCAAGTCAGTGGGGTGCATACCTGATTTCAGTTTTCTTTCGGTAGGGTATGTGACTGTTAGAACTACAACTCTAGCCGAAAAGAGTGTGCTGGCTAAAATGACACAGCTTGTGAAAGAGGCACATGGGAAAAAATCTCAAATCCAGAGATATATAGATAAGTGCTGCAAGTATTACACACCAGGTGAAAAATGAGTGTAAAGCCACTTAAGGTGGACAATGGACTAAGAACGTTCTTGAAAATTTCGAAAGGAAAAACGTAGGAATAGAATTTTGAAAACTTCTGCTTCATTGTGTTGTTCATCACATATTCCTGAAACTTAAGAGTGCTTTTGCTTTCTTCATCAGATATTCCTGAAACTTAGGCTGCATGCAAAGTTTTATATATTTTTGGTGCATCATGTAATACTCTCATCCTAAAATGAACAATTGTTTCTCCTTCTTAACTTGTATAGGTTAAACTAAAAAATCAAAACAATCTTTCCAAAGCCTTAATTTCTCATTCCATGTTTAGTTGTTAATGATCCTTAAGATTTATATTCATAAATTTTGAACTGAGGAACATTTCGTAACTCTTGCAGCAATTATACTGATATCAGCTTCATTGGCTATAATTCCTGCTGCATTAAGAGTACACAATAAGAAAGAAGGTTCCACATAGCTTTGGTTGTTCTAGTGAGTGCATGCCCTTGTGCACTGATCCTCTCTACTCCTATTGCCATGTTCTGTGCACTTACAAATGCAGCAAAGCATGGTGTTTTCTTCAAAGGGGCAGATTGTCTTGAAACCCTTGCCAAAGTTAATGTCATGGCCTTTGACAAAACTGGGACAGTAACTAAAGCAGACTTTGAAGTTACTGAATTCAGATCTTTGTTGGATGATATCAGCTTGAACACCTTGCTTTACTGGTAAGGCTTTGCATTTATCATTCCCTTACTAATTTTGCTTGTTTTTTATGATATTTTAGAAAGGAAGAAAACATAATGTCTCCAGCAAAAGGAATATGCCGCATAGCAGCATATCAAATTTAGTGCTTTTCATCTGATTTGAAGACAAATTAAACAGATCATTTAGTTGTCTAAGGTTTCATATTTTGTATTCGCGTTTTGTATGATTTGTACACTAAGGTAATGCTCGTTACGTTCCTTTCAGTAGCCTTTTCTTTATTATTAATAAAGGGTCTCCATGCCCCCAACCAAAAAACTAAAATAAAACAGATCATTTTATTAGTTGTCAGTATCTCCATCTGTTATTTATTTGTTCTGTGAAAGCTAACCTTGCTACAGACAATGTCTTCAGGGTTTCTTGTATTCAGAGCAAGTCAAGTCATCCCATTGCAGCTGCTCTGATTGATTTTGCCCAATCACATTCAGTTCAGCCGAAAGCTAATGAAGTTGAGGAATATCAGAATTTTCCAGGTGAAGGAATTTATGGGAGAATTAATGGCAAAGAAATATACATTGGAAACTTGAAAATCTCAGCCAGAGCAGGATGTAACTCAGGTAAGTTTATTGTACCTTTAAAGTTTAAGTACACCTTTAGACCGCCTATGGTGTTGTAGTATCATTATTCTTTTAAAACTGAGGGTCTTTCAATGAAATAGATTTGGCAGTTAACTTGAATTGCTCTCTTAAATTCTCACTTTCAGTTCCAAAACTTGAAGGAGATGAGTACGAAGGAAAGTCCGTTGGGTATGTATTCTTGGGATCAACTCCAGTTGGGATTTTCTGTCTTGCTGATGTTTGTAGAATTGGAGCAAAAGAAGCTTTGAAAGAGCTCAAATCTATGGGCATCAAAATTGTCATGCTTACAGGAGATTGCATTGCAGCAGCTAAACACGCAGAAGATCAGGTAAAGCCTCAAACTATCATGTTTGAAGCTGGTTGTTAAGAGTTTCATTAATGTGCTTTTGCACTTGCAACCTATTATGGACCTTCAACAAACCAATCAATTTTCAAAAGAAAATAACCATTTCATCTTTAATTTGCAAGGGAAAATGGTTAGGCTGTGTGCTTGAGAGCAGAACTAAGAGTCCTTGTGTTAACTAGTTGTTATTGTAACCATTTGGGCTTTGTTTTGTGTGATTTCTGCATCTTTCTTCTGCACACATTACCCATTATGCTTGCTCAAGGAACGACTGGCTTTCAAAAAATTTTGTGTTCTTACAATATAGCTGCATGACAAGAAAGGTAATCATTTACAGACTACATTTATGCATAATTAAGAATAAAAATGTCCCAATGCAGTTAGGCGGTGCTCTGGAAGTTGTGCATGCAGAACTCTTACCGGAAGACAAGGCTACAATTATTAAAGATTTCCAGAAAGTAGCCAGGACAGCCATGATTGGTGACGGAATCAATGATGCTCCTGCATTAACTACAGCTGATATCGGTATCTCAATGGGGATTTCTGGTTCTGCACTAGCAACAGAAACAGGTGATGTGATTCTGATGACAAATGACATTCAAAGGATCCCTAAAGTCGCAAACCTAGTGAAGAAAGTAAGGAGAAAAATACTTGAAAATATGGTTTTTTAGTGGCTACTAAAGGTTAAGTATTGGCTTTGGCTATAGCAGGTCATCCTGTTGTTTGGGCAGCTGTGTTAGCTGATGTTGGGACGTGCTTGCTCGTGATCATAAACAGTATGCTTCTTTTGAGAGAGAGAACAAAAGGCCCTATGGAATATTGCAAATCATCTGCTTCATCATGTGCCCAAAAAGCTGAGATTAAATCGAAATGTTGTGGAAGTGACTTATTGGAGAGTGGAAAACCCTGCTGTGGTGAGGTAGAGCCACTAAAATGTCATGATGTACCGATTTTGTCTGTAGAAAATAGTGGTCCTCTGTACAATTCTGATGCATCGACATCGAGCTCCTTTGGAGATTGCAGAAGATTAGGCTCCAATGAGAAGCAGAGCTGCTGTGGAAATGGAAAGAAAATTCAAAAGGTGAAATGCTCCAATACTAGTGTAGCCAATTGTTGTGAAACAATCAATATACCAAGTGACAAGCAGAGCTGTTGTTGGAATTAATTAAACCAAACTTGTATTTACTTATTAGGTAATTATAATTGTAGTAGGATTTGTTATTTGTCTATTTCCTATTTGGTTTAGTGTTTGTTTTGGGAAACTTAGTTGTTTTAGGAAATATTTTGAATCATATTAATGGTAGGATTCAGGGATAGTTTAGCCTATAAATAAATGCATTGGGTGATCATTGTAATCACAGAGAAAAATACAAAGAGATACAGAGAATTACAGAGAGATACAGGAGAAACTGAATAGCCTTCGGGTTGTTTCTCGACCTAGTTTCGGCTTAGGTGCGCCGCACAGATTGTGTGCGTGCGGGTTTGTTGATTGTTAGTTATCACAAAGAAGTTATATTTCGCTGTGCGTTAATCTCTTTAATATTATTTTGAATATTTATTATTTTATATCCTACAAGTGGTATCAGAGCTAGAAAAAAAAAAATCTTTTTAGTTGACAGCCGTGTCTTGCGTTCGGCGTCGAAGAGAAAAAAAGAAGAAGAGATCGACCTGGTTGTTCTGGAGTGCTCCACGAAATTTGTGGCTGCAATAGGTGAAGGAAAAAAATTCAATTACCATAACCGTGAGTAGCGACTAGCCCAGTTGAAAAAGAAAAAGGGACTCAAGGTTTTTTTTTAGTTGTTTGATCGTGGGCTGACCAGGTGAAACACAGAAAAATTGTTGCTTTGTTTTAGTGGGCCCTGATTAATTGTTTGGTTTTGCAATTGGGATTGATTGTTCGCTCGTAGGACCATCGGATTGATTTTGTGGGGTTGGATGGAATCAAATGGAGTTTGGCTTCGGTGGCAACTCTACATCAAATTGGCTTTTGCAATTTGGAGTCGAAAGAAGTTTGGAAAAAGCAAAGCCTTGCGCCTGTTCTGTTTTGGAACGTCGAAGTTCGTTGAGTTGCTTCAGGCGTTATTAGCTTCCTCGGTTCTGCGCAGAGACAAATCAATTGGAATTGGATTGATTTGTTTGTTATTCTTCATTGAATTGCGTGCGATTGATTAATTCCATATTAATTGCTTGTGGCGATTGATTATTTGGCATCGTATTTGGTTGGTGAATTTCCTTGCATTTTTGGACTTTAATTTCTTTTGATTGCAGCTCCTTGTTTATTTTGGGATCTACATCGATAATAGCATGTGTTAAAAATTTTGAGTTATTAGAGTAGTTAAAGATGTCTTCTTTACCTATCCATCAGAAGTGTCATGTTTTTGTCTTTAATGGCAAAAAGAATTACGAACTCTGGAGTCAACAGATGGAAGATTTCTTTAAAAGTATTGGAATTTGGCACGTGATTGAGTCGGGATTTGAGTCAGAGTTTGCAGAAAGTAAAGAATAAAACATAATTCAATATCAGTATCAATTGGCTTTGTATTATTTAAGAACGAATATTGAATTAGACGTATGCAGAAATTTAATGGATGTAAAGACAGCTAAGGAGTTTGGGAAAAGTTAAAAGTTGCCAATCGAGGAAACGAAAACGTTCAAAGAGTCAAACTGCAGGAGTTAAGGAGACAATTCGAGTTGGCAGAGATGAAGCCTGATGAAAGAGTCCAAGAATACATGGACAGGGTCAGATCCATCGTTAGTGAGATGAGAATCAACGGCGAGAAAATGACAGAAGAACAAATAGTGTCAAAAGTTCTCCGCACTTTGACTTGGAAATTTCACAAAAAGAAGTTGGTTTTAGAAGTCACCAAGGATTTTTCTATGTTTGGTTACGACGACTTGGAATGTGAACTGGTGACTTATGAGATGTTTTTTACCAAAAAAAATTGTAGATTACAAAAGAGAATGTTGGTCTAAACGTTTTGAAGATATAGAAGAGCATGCTGCTGTTGTTGAAAAGTTTTGCGATGTTCAAGCTGAAGCATTCGTGTTAATGAATGAGGAGTCTGATGAAGCATTGCTTGAAGTTGATGGTAAAAGCTTGGAGAATGGATTTTCCAGCGACAATACAGAGAGCCAAAATATCTTTGAGGAAAAATGTGTCGAGGAGGATAAAGACATTAAAAGTGTTGATTTGGTCAAAGAAGAAGAAGAAATTGTATGTGTCTCAGAACAAGAGGGGGATATTGAAATTGATGATCACATAGATAAAAGTGATCATGGGAGTGTTGAAAACTCTGTTGAACTGGAGCAGATCAACTGCAGTGAAGTCGACTCCTTATTTGGTGGAGAGTCCGATCAGGTTAAAAATGTGACAGTGGAGCCTTGGGTTTGCAAGAACATTGTTATATCTAAAAGCATGGATGAGATTAGCAATATCGATGGAAAGCTTTGTTCTGAAGATGAATGGGTAGATATCAATGAGTTCTTTGACCAGTCTGAGAAATTTGATAAGGCTTTATCAGAATACAAGTTCGTGTCCACATCTTATTTAAAAGTGATGTCTCGAGTTTGCGAGGATATTTTTGGGATTTGCAAGGTTGATTGCAAGGTTGATGAGAAGTTGAACTCAAATGAAGAAGAATGGGTGGATATGAATAAATTCTTCGCTAAAGAGGAGTTTCCATAGAAGATTCATGAAACATACAAATGTGTCTCTACGATGAGATTAAAAATAGAGCTGAAGAACTACTACAAGATGATGTTGCATGTTGTCTATACTGCAAAAGAGATTTCAATGGAGATTCAAGCTCGTGATGGCATTGGAGCGATTTTGATCCAAGTTTGGTTTAAGGGAGGCTATGTTGGAATTAATTAAACCAAACTTGTATTTACTTATTAGGTAATTATAATTGTAGTAGGATTTGTTATTTGTCTATTTCCTATTTGGTTTAGTGTTTGTTTTGGGAAACCTAGTTGTTTTAGGAAATAGTTCTGAATCAAATTAATGGTAGGATTCAGGGATAGTTTAGCCTATAAATAAAGGCATTGGGTAATCATTGTAATTACAGAGAAAAATACAAAGAGATACAGAGAATTACAGAGAGATACAGGAGAAACTGAATAGCCTTCGGGTTGTTTCTCGACCTAGCTTCGGCTTAGGTGCGCCGCACAGATTGTGTGCGTGCGGGTTTGTTGATTGTTAGTTATCACAAAGAAGTTATATTACGCTGTGCGTTAATCTCTTTAATATTATTTTGGATATTTATTATTTTTATATCCTACAGTTGTGGAAATGGAAAACCAAGTCAAAAGGCAAAATATTCCAATCCAGGAGAAGTCAATTCTTCAGTCTCAGTCAATATGTTTGGTGAAAGTTTGGTTATCCCTTTGTCAATAGATTAAAAAGGCCCAAGGAAGAAGAGTGTATAAAAGCATACCTCTTAAAACGTTATGTTTAAAAGTAAACGCATTTATGTTATTGTTCCTTTCAATCTTTAACAGATTTTGTGCAAATTATGGAAATTTACACTACACATATTGATTGCATTGGAAGTACTTATAGCATCAATCTTTCGCTTTTTCTGTGCCATGTGAATGATATGAGGTTGCAATAATTTCGGCTCATCTACAACAGTTGTCTTCAAATTGGTGTTAAAGGTCTGGCGTTTTCAACACCGGTTATTAACTAGAACAAGTGTTAAATTCGGAAATTTTCTTATAAAATAAAAAAAAAATCTTTCAACAATTAATTTTAAAAAGAATTACATTATGCAAAAACTAGATTTAAAAAAACAATTGAACTAATAATCAATACTTAATAAAGTGAACAATATATTCAACTTAATAACAATTAGTTATTACATATATCAGAAAATAAAACTCCTATTACAATCTAAAAACTAACTTATATATTCATCTTGGTCTTTTACTTGATAGTAAACTATTCATCTTCCTCTTGTTTTTTACTTGATAGTCAACTTTCATCTTCAATAGCCTCTACCAAAGTACCCTCATCCTCCTCCTCGCCATTGTCTTCACAACAAGTGAAGATCCTCATAATCATGTGAAGAAATTCACATAAAAACTTTCCTGATGATCTCTTCTAATTCTTGCATTTTTTTTTACTCAATTTAACACTGGTTATAGTTAGAATCGGTGTTAAAGAGGACCTTTAACACCAAAGTTCTAAATAACCGATGTTAAAATTATCTTTAATACCGATTTCTTGTAACTGGTGTCAATGATTCGTGTTTTTTTTCGCTTGCACTGTTTATTAGGGCAACCGGTGTTGAAACCCCGTTTTGTGAGGGTGTGTTTATAAGTTGACGGGTAATTTTTTAATGTCTCATGTAAAAATCCGTCACTATATATTCACTTAGAAGTGTTGACGAGTAACTTTTAGTTTGTCGTCATATCATGTCAGAAATTGTCACCTACTCACATTTAGTGGCGGAACGAAAAAAATAATTTCACAACAGGGCAAATATATATATATATATATATATATACTAATTTGTCTTTTCGCGCAAAAAATATACTCCTATTTGGTAACTAATATTCTAGATTCACAATTATAAATGTAAATATCTAATTTCGTAATTCAATCTTTAAAATACATTCCATAACATTCCTAATTTAATTTTTAAATCCTTCTATATATATATATATTTATTTATTTATTTGGTACTTGGGTATATCCCTATGTATTAAAAAACAGAGTACATAGAATTATCCTTGTATTATAACTTCGCATTTAAAATTATTAATATAATCAAAATCTCTAATCCTTATTAGTTTTTTAGACACTTTGTCTTGTTTAATTTTCACTCAAGAATAGCACTAACAAACCTAACAATTTTGACTTACAATTTACAAAACTTAAATAATAAAACTTCAAATACTAACTAAGTCAAAATAAAACGTAGTGAATAGTCATAATTGTAAAGTATGGCAAATACTTGGAGTTCCAGTGATACTGTGAAAACCAAAATCATTCCTCATATTAAATTCGAGAATCGTCACAAAATATTAGTTAGTTGGATGTGAGTAGAGGCGGAAGGAATGGGGTTGTGCGGTGGTCTTGGCGCACACCCAGACGTCCCCTCCACCTTGATTGTATGTAATTTTACAAGGTGGAGGGGACGTCTGGGTGTGCGCCAAGACCACCGCACAACCCCATTCCTTCCGCCTCTACTCACATCCAACTAACTAATATTTTGTGACGATTCTCGAATTTAATAACAGATTAAACGTCCAATTATAATAAATTAATTTAAATTAAGCTAAATTAATGACAACCTTTTTTAGATAAACCAAAGGGCCATTTAAAAGTTTCAAAGTAGGAGACGTTGTAATAAAAATAATAATTAGTATCAATTATAAATAAATCTTGAAAGAAATAAATTTTAAGAACCCACAAATTATAATCATAGCCTCCCCAAAGCCTTTACAACTTTTACAAATTAGTTCTATTTAAAAATTTGATTGAAAAAATAAAAAATTATGGTAGTAGAGACCACCCTTATTCAACCGTACAAGTATAGAGGTAGACATTATTTTGCCTAAAATCATTTACCACCACGGGATAAGATTAAAGGTTAAAAAGAAAAATCAAATGGTAAAATAAAATAATAACCATGATATGACATAACATGGTCATAACCCATGAGATGACCATGTCATCCAAACATCTCCTCTCACGTAGTAAAACAAATAATTAAAAAATTCTCTCAGGCGCATGATATGATTCACATGGCCATATCATCACTATAGATTAAATTAAAACTAAAAATAGTAAACCAAGTTAGGAAACAAGAGAGTCTCTCATACATTTGTACAAACCAGGTCAAGGAAGAGCAAAGGACATTTGTAGCTTACTTGACCTCCAAACTCACCTCCAACATCAACCAATACGAATCACTTCCTTCTTTTATCTCAATACACATTCTAATAAAAACCCAGATCTTCTCTTTCACCCCAGGCCAAACGTCTATTTTTGCTCAGCATTAAAGCTTCTATAACCTTTTCTCTTACCAAAAATAATTAGATAACTCTTCCTTTTAATCTATGTTTCATGGTCTGCAAAACCTAAGGAGACTTTGAAGTTTCTAGTAAGCTTACTGCCAGAAACAACTTGTCAATTCAAGGAGCCATAAGTCTTTCATCCGGTGTCCGTTTTACTAGGTTAAATACTCAATTTGTTCATCTCTGAGTCTAGTTTCATTTGCAACAGTCTTGCATTTTTTTTAAATTTTTCGTAGAGAGATATTGACCAAATATCATCACTATATCAACAGGAATCTTCAGATCCTAGAACATATTATACCAGAACACGACCCGTCACTTTCAGAGGCTATATTTCTCTCGTCTGAAGTCCAATTTGCAAGTTTAAGTAGTAGATTTGTTCATCTTTGAGTCTAATTTCATTTTTAGCTGGTCTTGCATTTTTTTAATTTTTCTGTAGAGAGATATTGACCAAATACCATCACTATGTCAACAGGAAAATGCGAATCTTAGAGAATACTCTACCAGAACGCTACCCTTCATTTTCAGAGACTATATCTCCCTCTTCGACGTCTGATTTTCCAAGTTAAGTATTCAATCTGTCGTCTTTGAGTCTAGTTTCATTTGCCACCAATCTCATAGTTTTGTTAATTTTCTGTGGGGATATATTGAGCGAATATCACAACTGTGTCAAAGAGGAAGCTCAGCTCTAGAAATCTAAACTTCTAAGAGAGATACTTTTCTACCACATCCACCTTAAATCATCATTTAGCATGAAGAGTCTGAATGTATATAGCAGTATTAGAAGATTGATAAGGATCTTAAACTATTTAGAACACCCTTGAAACCTCTAAGAATCAAACGAGCCACTGTATGGTAGATGGTATTGCTACTGTTTTGTGATATTATGCAAGTTTGTTGTACTTTAAAAATTGTGGTATGGATACTAAAAATGTTAAACCTTATGATGAGAATATATAAGATATTAGATCTGGTTTAAAATGTTGTTCACTGCACTAAGAGATCAAACAAGTTGTTAAATTATGAGATGAGTGTTTTAAGTGTTTTGAGTTAAATTTGTTTGTTGTGCTATTGTAGTATCTATGAACGGATGGAAGAAATATGCATGATTTGGTTATTGTGTTGCTGTAGTTTAAGTTGAATCTTGGTATTGTTTTGATTCTAACATTTAAGATAGAACTGTAGGTAACATCTGTTAAAATAGCTAAATGTTTATCATTTTTAAACTTCAGTGATAGGCAAAGAATTACTAGTGGTAATCTTAATAGTTTATGTGCAATAATATGGTACTGTATAATGAAACATTTATGTTGATCAGAAGATTTAAAAGAAAATTAGAAGAATTTTTTTAAAAACTTGTTTACTTTTTGCATTTTGAAAATAAATACAAAACTAAAATTAAGAAACATGAAGAGAATTGAGACTGTGGTAAATTTTTAGTACTGTTTTATCATTAAAATAAAATTTTTGATTTCATTCATTTTCTTAAAATTCCACGCAACTAAATTTTGAATGAGTTTAGACAAAATCACACTTAGTTAATTGCCATAAAAGCCTTGAGATGGTGTTTTAATTTTTAATGAAAAACTAAGAGAAGAATTTTGAAAAAGGGTCATTAAAAATTATTTTTAAATGTGTTAATTTATATACCCTTTTTCAAAATTCTTCTCTTAGTTTTTCATTAAAAATTAAAACACCATCTCAAGGCTAAGAGATGTGAACAAGCAATCAATCAAACACAAAAGGGTCATATATATAAATGAGTTACACATTTGAAATTAATTGTAACTCACACTATATATATCCACAGACATCGGGGCATAATATAGAAAAATAAAGAGATGTGAAATAAGTTTTTAAAATAGCAAATACAAGATTTATATATACTAACAAAATTTTTTTGTAAATTAAAAGAAATTTTATACAGCTAAAATTAACATTTGATTGTGATTTTTTTTTTTTTTGTAAATTATAAAGCTAAAATATTGGAGTAGAGCATAAATGACTCAAAGAATAATATAAGAAACTATCAGTAATTGAGTATAAAGGTGTTTTGAGCTTTAAAATAAAAGTATTTAATTCTAAGACAAAGAAGAAAAATTTTATGACTAAATTAAAATCAAAGACTTAGGCGTTCTTTACTAAAAGTTTGAGTTTTGGTTTCTGGAAAATAGTTTTATAATATAAAAAGTGTATTGAAAATGTAAAAATGTATAGCTAAATAGTAAAAAGTTGTATTTGAAATAATGAAAGCAGATTATAATATATTAAATTTACTATTGAAACCAAAACCAAAATTCAAACCAAAACGTAAAGAACATGCCCTTAATTATTAGTAAGGATTAAAATAAGAATAACTAAGTAATAAACAATACATGTTAGAGTACAAATTTATAAAGTCTAAATAAACTATAGAATTGCCTTGCAATATATGAATAGAATTAAAATTATAATCCACGTAGGGTAATGTATATAGTCTCTAAAGATTAAATTACAATTCTAACAGTTCAAGGGTTTAAAATATAATGTTTCACTATTGTGTAGATTTTTCAGAATTTCCCTTGGACATTCAAGGTGAGTTAGTCGCACTAATGAAATCCCAAAATATTTTAATGGGAATCATTGAACCTTATGCATGCTTAAGTGATTACTTATTGTTCAAGTTATATAATTGTTTGTCATTTTATTGAATTATAACGTGTAATACTTGATATATGATTGATGCTTAAATGATCGATACTAGATTGATAAATAATTATTACATTATTGCTATACTCGGGGTGTATTTTATCGAACCGAGTCATTTTGTTTGATTGATTGCTTTTTCGGATTTATTTGTGCATGATTTTAGTGGGTACCCATGACACTATCTAATATGTCATGATGACGTAGTTGGGCAACGGTCGTAGAACGCCGCTTGACTGTTAGCAGGTTTTACTAGGTATGCTCAGAGTATTACCTCATTTGTTTGATACCTGAGTTTTTGGTTGTGATGTGTAGTGTGGGCGCGAGCCATCCATGGCGTCACTTTTCACATATGAATATGATAGTCTATTACCCCCTACTTTGGGTGATAGGACTTTTGATGTAGTGTGACTAGAAATCCATTATGCGGTGTCACATAGACCCTAACAGCTTTCTCCTCACACTTACCCATATCCTTAATTATGTGTCATCTTGTTTGCACTTAATTGTTATGTGTTTGTGTGTTACTTGTATGTTCATTAAAATAATATGTTTGGTAATATTTTCTCATTAGTGGGAATCTCACTAGGCATGACGCTCACTCTCTTCTTCTTTTTTTCTTCCTTTTAAATGTAAAATTATTACAGATGTAGAACCTAGCCAGCCAGAGGTCTAGTTCCCTTGATGATCCTCGACCTGCATCCACTGCCTATTAGATTTTAGTCGTGCTTGTTAAATTATAAACTTTTAATAGGGATATTTCCTTATGTAGTTTGTATTTTTGAGTTGTATTATTATAAGTACTTGTAATAAAATGTAAGATTAATGTGAATCCAATTTGTAATTAGTAATAATCAACCAGTAACCCTTAATTATATAGGGGGTTTGGTTGGGCTGTCACATATTTACAGTGTTAAACATTTTTATATTATTTTACTGATAAAGTCACCCTAAAATAGTAACAGTTATTATCTATGCCTTTTACTTCTGGTAAAATTGGGCAAGCAATAAAGCAGATAGAGCCCTGGAAGGCACCTGGCCCTAATGGCATACTTGTAGGATTTTATCAACAATATTGGGATATTGTGGGATCTTCTATAATTGAGGGTGTCGAACAGATCATAAATGGATGATGTTGAACTTGGACTGGAACAGAACAAATTTGGTAATTATTTTTAAGCAAGCCACAGTGAACTTCAGTGGGTGGATATCAGAGTACTTTACTCCAATCACAGGTTTGAGACAAGGTTGTCTATTGTCACCATATGTATTTATCATATGCCAGTAAGTATATCTCCAAGCTGACAAGAGCTTTCAGTACAAGATAGTCGAATTGATATCAAAATTGGACAAAACGTGCCTGTCCTATCGCATCTAATGTATAAAGTTGAAGAAATTTTTGCAACAAATACATGAGTTTTAGCTGGAAGTAGAGCCTGTGGTTTCAGGGAATCTAACTGGCTAGGAACAAGGATGTTAGTGGGTCACTGGAAGGAAGAAGGTAGACCTGCCGCTGTTTTGGATGTTAGAACTTTTGTTGAACCTTGTTACCAGTATTTGCCTGAGCTAATGCAGGGTTTCCTGGTACTATTTTGGCTTTGTTGGAACAAGAGGTTCTCATCTCACCAGAGCTGGATAGGTTGATTTGGATGCCTAATGCAGATAAGGAATTCTCAGTCGGTAATGCTTATAAGTAGTTGCGCCTGGCTAGACTCTCCTTACCATCTTTTCGAGAGGTCTAGAACCCCACTTTGCCCCAGAAAATTTATGTTTTTGTTTGGATGTTATTAAATTGCCTATTGCCTTTGGACAATGTTCTGATGGACTTTGGTTTCCACCTACCATCGAAGAGTACTTTTTGTGACCACGTGGAGACAATACAATATTGTTTTAATGATTGTGGGATGGTTAGGCAGGCCTGGGAGGGGTTTAGACAAGTTTTGGAGGTCCCACAATTATATTTTGAATCTCTTTGGGATCGCTGATCTTTCTTATGGCGATACAAGGCTTCATCATAGATACAACAAGGCTTGGTGTGTTTGCTGCCCTCTTTTATGGTTTGGGTGGTTTGGAATGCACGAAATAGAGAGCTTTTGACTCGAAGGTGGCTACAGAATGGGGTATGGTTTGGGACATTCAGGAGTTACTTCATTTAGTACTACTAGCCCATCCTCTGAAGGGAACTACTAGGATTGATGGTTACTAGTTGCACACAGGTTTGCTCCCTTGTTTGTGCCAGGAAAGAAGGGTGGAGGAAGTGCCCATGGCTTGGGCTGCAGCAACAGCCGTTTTGGAAGTTGAATGTGGATGGATCAGCATTAAGAAATTCCGGCCATATAGGTGCAAGGTATGTCATCCGAGATCGGTATGGGACAGTCGGGAGGATCAGTGTATTTTGGGCAGGGTCTCAGGCCCTTTTACTTTGGCTAAGGGAATGCAATATATTGCGCATTGGTGGAGTAGAAGTCGAGTCGGACTCACTGGTTATGGTCAATATGATCCACCATATCTTCAAAGTCCCCTGGAATGCCCTTACTACAGTGCAACAAATTTGTCTTGTAATGAATACTCAGCTACAGATTATGCATGTCTATAGGGAAGCGAACTCAGTGGCAGATGGATTAGCCTGGGCAACTAGTAGTAGTAGTAAATAGACTTTTAGATGTGGCTCTTTTCATCTTCCCTGAGAGATTAAAGGACTTGTGACTCTTGATAGTCATTTAATCACAAACCTTAGAATGGTCAAGATTTGATGTTTGGAAAAAAAAAAAAGGCTACGCCTAAAGAACGGTAGAAGTGTTACTCTTTAAGAGTAGCACTTGTACTATTTTAAAAGTATCACTCCAACTTTTCTAAAGTACCACTTTCAGTGTGTTTTTTTTCCATTACATAAACTAATATTTTTCCAACACACAGAAGAATAGATATGATTTCATCTTAGAATTTGGGATTTAATGAAGGAAAACAAAAATTTGGAAATAGAAATTGTACTAAGAAAAACAAGTCAACATATATAGAAGATAATCCTAGTCAATGTTATTATGTAATTAAGGGACCACACATAAATATTCTTAAAGAATGCAGCCTCGTCCCAATGTTGAAATTATTTAAGTAATGTATAAAAGAAAAGCATTAATCAATAGTGATTATGAAGGGACATTCACAGTGTTATCAATTACAAAAAGGTTACTTTTAATTTCTTTGCACAAGCTCACAAACTACTTTTAATGGAATTAAAGAAAGAAAACACAAAAATGTAATGATAACATAAGAAGAATAACAGCAATAAGAGGAAGTGTAAAGAGAAGTGACTTGTAAAACTTGTCGTTGAACATTGCTCACCATTTTGCAAGGTAGACGAGATTCTATCATAAAAGTTTAGCACGACTAAAGTCTAAATTGGATACTGGTGTTTAATGAGAGACCACTATTTTTCTAGCACACGATATTTTTACATCTAAGAACTAGGGATGTAACAAAGTGGGAAAAAAATTGGGAAATAGAAAATCATACAAAGAAAACAAACAATAAGACTTCATTGTCTACTATGATAAAGATGGCATCGTATTAGTTGATAGAGTAGAGTTTATATTGACCATCTTAACATAGTTTGAATTCAAAAGAGTTAACTCCAAGTTTGACAAGAAAATATGGAAAAGGGCTTTAGATATTACTTAACTCTCTCTACAGAGAGAAATATTATTGCATATTCTGAAAGCACTAATTTAAGCTACATCTTCTTGGGAGTTTCCTTGAGTTTTTTTCATACCACTGTCATTCAGTGTCATTGTTTGGCAAAACTTTGGAGACAAAAGCTTCATCCTCTTGGGAACTTCCTCAAAAAAAATTTAAGACCAACTTCATACACAATGTCATTATTGGGCTCAGAACTAGAGGCAATAAATCATGAAGTGGCCTTTTGTTTAGAGTAGAGGTGGTGTTTTGGACAAGCTCATTGATGTGTCTGGTAATTTTTGGTTAGGCATGTCATAATTCATCCTCTTTGTAGACAATCCCGATTGTATGACCTTTATCTTAAACTGATCGGTCATAATTGCAAATAAAGAAAAGAAATTTCTGTGTTGAAATGTGAGCAACCATTTTCTAGTGGATGGGGTTTTCTCGCACCAATGATCAGTATTAGGAAGTGTTTACGAATGCATAAGATTGGTGAATATAAATTTTTTTGTGGTGATTGCAGATACTTTGTCAAATATTTGCTTCAACTGTTCCATAGGCATTGGCAGCTTTTTAGCTTCATTTTCAAACGCATAAGGTCCCAATATTCCAATCTTATCAAAAAGGAGGAGTCCAACTTTGTATCAAAATTTGATGGTTTTAAAATGAAAGATAGTAATGATGGTATGAGTCTAATTTACTATTGCTGGATCAAAAAATGAGTAAAAGTCTGGATGTGTATTGATTTTCAACTGTTTTTCTATAGTTACATTCTGCACACCTGAAATGTTAACCAAGTTGTGCTTCTTATGATTTTTAACAATTAGCACATGTACTAGTACTTCACTTGTCCAGGAAACAGTGTTATTGTTAATTTCAAACAAATTGCTTTTACGGTATGCAGTACGGTATGCAAGTAGCTAAAGTTTCACCCTAGAAACATGTTAGATATGGTAGGTTATTATCCTGAAACCTACCATATCTAACATTTTCTAGGGTGAAACTTTTGCTACCTACATACTGTACTTCAAAGGTTGAAGCAATTTGGTTGAAAGTAACAGCAACACTGCTTCCTTGATAAATGAAGTAATGGTATGCAACATGTTAAAGACTTTCCAATAATTAGCTATGAAAATTTAATAAAATTAGGAACTCGAGTCATTCTAGGACTCAAAGCATCAATCAAACAAAACCTTTCCCTTTAGGACTCAAATATCAATTCACTACAAGAAAAGTGACCTATTGCGACATTTTTTCATGCGACATTACACTAAGGGTCATAAATATACCACACTTATGCATTTGTGACGTTTATTTGTGACACTATTGTATCATTTAATTACTGCGTCACGATTTTGTGACATAGACGTGACACTGAATTTGCTGCCTCAAAATTGCTACAGTTTTTTTGCGACACTTCAATAAAATGCCAAAATTATACGACACAATTATAATTTTGTCGAAAAATTGTGGCACAATTACGTCATATTGTTAGCATGCCACAAATTGGTGGCATAATTGCGCCATTTTAATTAAATGAATTAAATTTGCTACAAAAAATTTGTGACAGTTTGATATAGTATTCTAAATTAGCGGCACAGTTGCGTCATATTGTTACCATGTCATAATTTTGTGGCATAATTATGTCATTTTAATTTAATGATTTAAATTTGCGACAAAAAATTTGTGACACTTTGATATAGTGATCCAAATTAGCAGTACAATTGCGTCATATTGTTAGCATGTCACAAATTGGTGGCATAATTGCGTCATTTAATTTAATGACTTAAATTGGTGACAAACAATTTGTGACACTTTGATAGAGTGATCTAAATTAGCTACTCAAATTCATTTATGACGCAAATTTGTGTTTTAATTGCACAAGTGTATATATTGCAATTTCATGTAAAATTCGCATTAACTATTTATTAAGAAAACAAGCATCCCTCTTATTTATTAAATTCACAAACTTTGAGACTCAAAGAAATGGTGAAATCAATGCACGTAGATTTGGGGTCCTTTTTGTACTCCAAATTCAAAGACTGTGTAGTTGTATGAATTTTCCAGATTTAAAGGCTGGTGGAGCCTTAAATTTATTTACTACTACGTATTATATATATTAAATACATACAACTAGGATTAAAGCAACCTTTTTTAATTCAGGATAAAAACAAAACATGACCCCATATGAAGGAACATCAATTAATTACACTTATTTTTAAAATTATTCCAAGCACTTGTGGATCCTTTTTTTTTTTTTTTTTTGCAACACTTCAATGATATGCATTAAATTAATGCTTCAATGATATTCAACACTTCAATGATGTGCATTAAATTAATAGTAGATGCATTATTTGAATTTCTTCCCACATGTTTGTAACTTTCTTGTGCGACATTGCAAGTATATGTCGTAGGGAGAGTAATACATTTACAGCAACTCTTTACCACTATCTGGCAATCCTCATTAATGTAAACTTTTAAAAATCCTTTGGTCAATAAAACATCCATAGTTTCAAGAATAACCCTTGCTTCAGCTTATAATGTGAGAATACAATGATACAATCATTTTAGAAAGAAAAATATCGCAGCACAAACGCGAAATAAGTCTTATCGCCTAATAATTAATGATACTAAAACTATATTCACAGAATAAAGCGTTTCAAAAACTGGATCAACTATGCTGGAGAAAGGCTACTACTTCCTAGTTCTGGGCACAATATCAAGGTTAAGCCAAATAAAGGCATAACAATCAACTATATACAGGGCATCCTATTACTAAACCTTTAAATTTAAGCCGGAATAGTGAATACTTTTAGGCCCAACCGCCCAGAGAAGCAGAGCTTTGGTTCGGCAACCAGTGTAGTTACACTCCTCCATTTATGCCAAGAATTAAGACTAGTAGGTCCGTGCAACTTGATATTGTTTGTGATTTTAGTGAGGGCAAGCAGTTGCAAAAAGTATCAGCTCCATTAAAATCAAATGCTTCTGATAGTGCCAAGGAGTCATCTTTGGAACTGGAGAAGGGAACAAGGCTCCAGGCCGAAGAAGTCATGACTGCTGAAGTTAAGGAGGATGCGATTTCGAAAGAGCATAAAGAAGATCATGTTGTCAGTCCTGTATTAGACGAGAAGATATCATCTGTCCAAGTGAAAGCAGAAGTTTGCACTCCAGCCCCACAAACGAAATCTGGAAGGGATAAAAACCTGCAGCTGACAGCAAAGAAAATTGCCAGTTTGCTAAAGAATCCTTCAGCATTGACGTCAAAATATCAGCCTCAACAATCACAAACAAAAGCCATTAAGGGACAAAAATAAGAAAATAACTGTAGAAACTCCTAAATTTGCTCAGGAAAATCAAGCCATAAAGTGGCAAAAATTAGGAGGAAAATCCAGGCAGATACTGAATGTCAAGCCCCAAATATTGCCCCACAAAACAAGGGATGGCCTCATTAGCAGCAATTCCAGCACAGAAAAACCACAGCTCAACAGCAAACGTTGTACTACAATGATTACACATTGCTTAGAATAGCTTGTTCCTTCATGAAACCACGAGCCATGGCCATTTGCTGCTTCAATATTTTCTCTTACAGATGTAGGCAAACGAAGGGCAGGATAAACATATTATAACTATTATCCCTCATCGAAACATAACATAAAACTAAAGGCAGGTAAAATTGTTATTCAAACTTCAATCCACCCTAAACAAATTTGAGTCAGCCTACTAAGTCTGAGATGAGAAATATTCCATAAGCCACATATGACTCATTACATTCATAGCATTTTGGAAAAATTGTATTGAAAATGTAAAATGGTGTATTGGAAATATAAAAAAGCCTTATTGAGAATGATGAGAAATTATTATAAAATGTAAAATGAGGATCAAATCTTTGTTTGAACCAAATTACCAAGTTAGTCTCTTACCAAGCCTCTTTGTTTGAACCAAGGACCGAAACATGCATGATATGTTTTCATGAAAATTAAAACATGCTTGAAAAAATCATTCAAGTGCAGATAAATGCATATTAAGCTCTAAAATACTCAACTCCTTTGCTGGAACAGGAAAACTGACAGCAGAGTATTCAGGACACCAACCTTTTCTTTGCTTCCAGCAGTTCCAACAACGTAGCAGCCCAGCAACTTCGCAAACATTCTCTCCATTTTTTGGTGAGCAAACCTCAAGAAAAACCAACATAAGCAGTCATGCCATGCATACCTGTAAGCAATTCAACAAATAATAAAACACATTTGTTATGTCAATAGATGCATCAAGTTCAAGATTCTGTAACATTTTGCAAATAACATGTCCATGCGATGAGTTTCACCAACATCATAATAATATGATAGAAATTTTCAATTCTTAAAGTTACCTTCAATGCACTCTTTAAGCAAAAGTGCGAATGAACAATCATGAACATCCATATGCAGAAAAGTACAACACAATAGCAAGAAATGCAAAATGATGTTCTTCCAGGTTTGACTTGTCTAATGGAGCTTCAAAAAACTCATTCTATTAAAAAGGAAAAAATAGACATGAGTGTTCATTCATTTCCTTCATTCCTCCTATTATTTTAAAAACGATAGGAAAAAAACCAAAAAATTAAAAACAAGGTCAATGAACACACCAAAATGTAGGCATTTTAACACAGAGAGGTATCAGTGACCTACATTACCAAAAACATCAGGAATTTTCGTAAAAAAGAAAAACAAAAATTTAGGGAAAAATAAAAATAAAAATTTTAGATTCATCACTGCCGAGAGCCCGGGTTTCAGATTTTCATTCAATGACTAAAATCAAGCAAGATCGAAAAAGGGGCGAAAAGAAAAAATCTTTTTGAACAAACAATCCAATTTCACATTTAAGAAAAATGAAAACTCACCGTGAAGCAGAGCAGACAAGCTACTGGAGGGGAAGTAATCGGAGACCAGCAACTTCTCATTCGGTTTCTAGAACAGCATCCGAAACCTAAGCACATAATTTATATCCTCTTCTCCGCTTCCTCATCCTTGAGAAATCAACAGAACAAACCCATAACCACAAAAACATTATACGCCAACAAGAAGGAAAAATGGTGTCGGGAAGGCACCAACTCCCCTCAATCACCGAAAATCCGCTCTCAGAATAATCAGAGAGCAGCGAAAGAGAAAAAACCAACCCACGATTTGAGGAAATCAAATCTCTGTATCAACTCGCCTCAATCACGTGTGATGCGTAGAAGAAAACCCAATCGCGATGGAACGAGCAAAAACAACACGACGATGAAAGTGAAAGGGGATAGACAAAACGACGTCGTTTTGTCTAACTAATGTCCACAAAGTGTGAACAAGCGTGCGGGTGAAGCCTCTCTCTCCAATTTGTAACCCACGTGAACCCTCTCCCCCTCTCCAGAATTTCAGCAAAACCTTTTTCTTACCCAAATCATCCCTTGTCAGCCATTCTTATTTACAAAAATACTCACAAAATGGGCAATAAAAAAATTCACAAACTGGCCAAAAAAACAAACCAACAAAAGGGCAAAATTGGGACACTCTCACAAACACAAAATGGATGAAAATGTTCGTCCACCATCCCCCATTTATATATAGTCCCTTTGATAAGGAACAAAATTCCCCGCCCCTTTTTTTCACCAAAAGCATATTTCCCTCCCTTTTTTTTTTTTCCCCTTTTCCCTACCTGTTGTAATTTTAATTTGCACTCATTCGGATATAATTTTTTCTTTTTTTTTTTTTTTTTGAAGGGTAAGTTTTGCTTTTCTTACTTTACTATCTAGTAGAAATACTTTTTAAATACTAAAAATTTCAATATTAGTTACTGTAAACTCAACAAATAAATAAATATTTAGCTGAGTTATTTCTTTGTGCTTTTGAGTGCTTTCAGCTTTACCTTGTGTATTTAAAAATTGCCTTATGTAATGTCATTCTTCATCATTAATTATATGTTTACTCCATAAAATGTATGAATAATTTACGATAAATAGTTGATATTCATAAGTAAATATGTATTTCAAAAGCACACCGGATAGTAAAAAGTGCCCTTAGCCACAAGGGTTTAATAAATAATTAAGCTTTAAACAATACATTGGAGATTTAGTACAAAAGTGATGATACACTTAAAAAAAATTCATTGATTACTCTCATAACATTTTTCTTAATAAAATTTAAAATATGTTATAGCATAAATTATTGAATTAGTAAAAAAATCTGCTAATTTGATAGACTAAATTGTAAATTTTTTTTCTCATATTCTAGTGAACAATTCTAAAATTCAACCAAGAAGACTGGATTCATAGAATCTATATGATCATATTTGACAAGAAAGCGATACATATTTACTAGGTTAAATTACACCTAAATCTCTTGAAGTTTGAAAATATTGATACGTATTGAAAAACTACACTTAAACCTTTTTTGTGTTTATGATCAAACTGTTATTTTGATATATATAAAAAAAAATAACTATTAAAATGTTTAAATCTTAAAGGATGTGAAATACTGAAATTAATTTTAGTAGATAACATCATTAATTGTTTTTTTTTTAATCTTATTTGGGTGAAAAGTATTTAAATTAACCATAATATACAATGTGACTTTTTCTTTTCTTTTTTTTTTTTATACTTCTTAAAATAATATTCAAACTAACATAAAAATAAATGGATAACATAGGGTTAATTTTAGTATTTCATACCCAAATAATATGAAAGAACAAATTAGTGAGGCTATACGTTAGGATTAATGTTGGTATTTGATATAATTTAAAATGAAACATCATTAGTTATAATATTTCTCATGTAAATGAAAATATGGTTAATAAACACAAGAGAGGTAACTGTGACTAAAAGTAATATATAAGTTTCATTTGATAAAACTTATATCTGAAAACTTAAGTATGAAGTCTAAAATATGAATTAATTAAGTTACTTATTTTGATAAAATTTAAGATCTAAAATAAGGATTGAAGTATGAAATTCAAAATATGAAGTCTGAAAACTAAAGTCTGAATCTTATTAAGTTGTTAAAAATTAAAAAAAAAATTTAAACATTGAATTTACTTATATTTTTAATAAAATGATAAAAATATATATATTTTTTAATTTTGTTATAACTATTAAATTAATTTAATTTTTATTTATTTTTAATTGTGTTCCACCACAGATCGTGTTCATAAGCCATTATATCGTGTCAATCGAAAGAGAGCTAAAGGCAAAATGAAATTATTTTCTAAACCTGTTTTCGAAAAAAAGATTTTGATTATTTTTTTTCAAACCCCGTTTCATAAAAAAGATTGGAGCTTATTTTATAAACCTACCCTGGAAAAATAGATTTCGATATTACTTTTTCAAAATTCCGTTTTACAAAAACAGGTTTGGAAATTATTTTCTAAACCTGTTTTTGAAAAACAGATTTCAATTTATTTTATTTTCAAAACCTATTTTACTAAAGCACGTTATTTTCTAAATCTGTTCCCGAAAGAGAGATTTTGAATTTTTTTTCCAAAACCTATTGTACTAAAATCGGTTTTGAAATTATTCTCTAAACCGGTTCCCGAAAAAAGATATGATTATTATTATTTTTCAAAACCTGTTTTACTAATGCCGGTTTTGAAATTATTTTCTAAACTTTCGAATATTTTTTTCCTAAAACCTTTTTTACTAAAAAGGTTTTGCTCATGTTTATTTTTTTAAGCCTGTTTCATTCACTAAACAAGTTTTGCTCATTCATTAACCAGATCATTTAAAAATTTAAAAATAAAATAAGGAAAAGTAAAAAAGAGGAGACAAGTCTCTTCCGTCAAAAAAGGAAAAAGAAAAAAGAAAAAAGAAAAAGAAGAGGATATTCCTCTCCTTCTCCATTTTGTTATCGGAATAGTAAATAAGGACCCAAAAGGGCAAAAAAGCAGTCGCCTTTCCTCAAGTCCGCAGGCCGACCTTCTCTGCGTGAATTGATGGGTAGTAATTTCACAATCCTTGCATGGTTTTTTTTTTTTTTTTTTTTTTTTTTTTGTGTTTCATTCAAATTCATTATAAGTTTTAAACCCTTTGGTTTTGTATCGTACGAGAATCAAATCATCTCCTGATTGGTTTTGTATATTGGTTGGGTTTTGAAGCTTACGCTTTCGGTTGCTTGCGATTTGTTGTGGGTTAATTTATTTTTTCGGTCAAGCTATTGTGATAGCTTTTTTTACTGAGGTTGCCAATGCGTTCAAAATTCTATGAGAATTGAAAGTCACGGTAATTTTCTTGTTTTGGCCTAAAAATTGATTGAATTGTGTTGATTGCAACATTGCCATTGAATGTTTGGATGCTTTTATGCTGAAACTAGTTTACATCATGTCGTTTTTTTTTTTTTTTGGTGGAGAATTTATTATCCATGACCTTCTGATGTTTTCATTTAAGCTTTAATGGTGGAAATTTTATTTGTTTGTTGGGTTGTGGCTGAATATCTTGTGTTTTGAAGACTGCTTTTTGTGTTATTTTCGGATTTGAAAATCTCAATTAATTGAACTTCCAGATACTATTGGACTAGACACGAAGGAAAAATCTTATTGTCTCAAGTGCTGCTCCTTCTGCATCAGAACTTAGGGGCCCTTCTGATGTAGAAAATTTGTTATTCCTTCTTACTCTCCCACTTAAACATGTCAAAACTGCTCTTTCAAAAAACTGCAAGTATGCTAGCTTGTGAGAATTTTTTAGGTTGATGTGATGTAGCCCATGAAGTGTTTGCAGAAATGCCTAAATGAAACTTAATGATTTCAAACTAGTTTTCAGACTATTTTTTTTCCCTCAAAGAAAGCTATATATGTGAGGGTGTATACACACTACTGTGAGCTACTACTAATGTGGTTCAATATATCCCATTTCCACCACATTATATTTTTGAAGAAGCCATTTTTCTTGCAGGTTTGGAGTCACGTTGTGGAATTGTGGGATTGATGTTTCTCCAACGGATTGTGTGTTTCTGCTGTTGGCAAATCCTCTTGGCTGGGTTTCATTTAAATTCTGGTGCTTAAAATTTTTGTTTCCCTGTAAGTGAGTCTCCTATCAATTGTTTTTGGCATGATTTTTGTTTGGGCAGTAGCAATTCCTTTTCTTTTCTTTTTTAATATAAAATTTGTTATTCTTGACATTTAGTGCTTCTATTGGGATCTTATTAGGGTTGGAATTTTCCTGATTGTTGTATCCTTTTGGTTACTCAGTGAACAATTATTGCTTCGTGAAAATGGTTGATGGAAAAAGTGGCTACTGAGGCTTGTTTTTGCAAAATTTTGCTATGCTTCTACTATGTTGGACATTCTTTTCCCTCAAAATACTGGATGAGATTTGAAGTTGATGGGTTTTGCATTATGGTGGATTGGGAAGAGAAAATGATGACAAAATAGCAAATTATATTGTTAAACCAATGTTGATTCTCTCATTTTGTTCTCGAATTATATATGCTATTTGTTTTTCTTCCTTGGTCTCATAGGTGAACATATACTTCTATTTTTTTGTTATTTTTTAAGCATTGGAAGCTGAAGAATTTATCCTTCTCTTGAAGTTTTGAAAGCTAAAGTTGGCATGTTTCAAGTATGCAATTGGGGGAGGCACTTGGTACCCGTTTCACTAGTTGGGGTGGCACTAGAATCTCTAAGGTTAGCAGTCGTTTTTCTTTAATTTCCAAGTTTCTTTAATTTCCAAGTGTCGTAAATTTACATCTGGTCCCTGTTGCGAAAGTGGAACAGACTCTAATGGTAGAATTGCAACAGTATTATGCCAACTATAATATGAGCTTTACATGGCACCTTGAAAATAGTAAAAAAAATTCACATTGCTGTTTTTCTATTTTTGTTTGGCGCATATTTTATGCATACCCCTTTTCATGGGGATATGAAGAATTGTTGGTACTGAAGCATCTGAATTTATTTATTCTAACATGGACAAAACAATGCAGGCATGCAATGCTCATGGGCTCCACTGTGTTCCTTTATATGACACCTTAGGTACTTAATGTTCAAATAATGGAGCAACTTGCTCCTGTAGCTAGGTAAGTTTTGCATTGTTGGCAGGTATCTGTGGTTGCAATCTGTGCTTGCAACTCATATTTAGCCTGAGATAGCTAAGAATTAAGCTACTGTCTCGTCTCTGTGATTTCAATTTATTTGTAGAGCTTTGTTGTCGCCCATCATTTGTTCTTCAGCATCAAGAACTAGGTTTTGGAAACATTGCTTTCTGACATATATTCATTCCTATCCCTTAAGTATTATTTAAAAGTTAAACACTACTCTTCTGCATATATACACCTGGTTGAAATGAGTGTTGCATGCTCTTCAAGTTCTATTTATTGTTGTCTTAAGTGCTACATGGAATTTTGACTGGAATGTGCTGAAGATATTGAATTGATAGACTAATTTGACTGGAATGCATGGTGGACTACTTTCCCTTAGAGGAAGGCCCCTAGACTTGAGGTTCAACATTCAGAACTGTTTTCTTGAAGAACAGCCAAGTTGTCAAATCTACTGAACTAGTAGTATACAACATTTTCCTTTTTGAGTTTTTAGTATGTGAGCAAAAGCTGCAGTACAACACATAGAAGCATAGCATTAGTCAATTGTAAATTTACAAACAATTCAGCTACCATAGTCTTGTATTGCCTTTAACTTCTGAGAAATCGAATGCCTCAAAATCATTTTTGGTGTCCTTGAGCTGTATACAACCAAATATTCTACAAAGTACATTTTTTTTGGATTATAGTTCGAGTGTGTATATGTTAAACAAATTCTTGTCCAGACCGCGTCTCAAAATCATTTTTGCTTGCTTTTTACAGCCATTGCACAAGGATCTGTACACCATGCCTATGTTACTCGGACTCGCCAAAAATTGTGGCATACCCGTGTCGACACGAGTCGACACGGGTACGGGTGTGAAATATGAGTCGGACATGGTCCTGAATTTTTGGACCCTTTGACTGATGCTGAACAGATTCAGAAGAAGAAAAAGACTGTTTCACCGATGGCATGAGAGGCGGTGATGAGAAGGATTGAAGGAGAATGATTTAGGGGAGAATTCTAGCTAGTAGCGAAGGTAAGAGGTGGATTCCTTGAGAAGGATAGAGTAATATAGAAAGGAATCTGTATGCAAAATAAGAGGAAGAGATGAGGGAAGGAAGTGGCGGCTGATCTTATCAAAACTATCCCTAATTTTATCAAAAACAGAACTATCCCTAATCTTATTTGTTCAAAACTATCCCTATACTTATATACTTATAAGCTGGATCCCCGTACCCGTATCCGACACTTTTTTGAGATCCCCGTATCTTAATTTGACGACATTGACAAACCCGACACTTAGACCCGCACCCACACCAGACACCCGTACCCGAGTCCGAGTAACATAGCACCATGCATCCAGAAAATTTCTTTGTTCCTTCATTTCTAAATGCTGTAAGAGAAAACAGAGTGGAGAGTTTCAGAAGTATAATGACTGAACCATCTCCAGGAGTTTTTACATTTGAAATGCTGCAGCCTCGCTTTTGTGAGATGTTGCTAGCTGAGGTATCATGTAACTCATTTCTGTTATTAATATGCTGGCTTGTTTTTTTTTTCTTTTTCTCTTTATAGTTTGGCTTCTGTGTTTCTTATTAGGTTTTGATTGGTTAGGTAGAAAATTTTGAGAAGTCGGTGCATGAAACAAAATTCAGAATCATGAGGCCCAATACTATGAACAGGTATGGTGCCGTGCTGGATGATTTTGGACTGGAAACAATGCTTGACAAATTGATGGAAGAATTCATACGCCCAATGTCAAGAGGTATGCATCATTTCTCCCAGACAGACTCATATTTTGAAACAAATTTGAAATTGTGAATAAAAGATAATAGGTGCCTGTCAATTCTTGTAGTTTTCTTTTCTGAAGTTGGTGGATCCTCACTGGATATGCATCATGGTTCTGTGGTAGAGTACGGCATGGAAAGAGATGTTGATCTTGGTAAGCAAATTGCATCTTCATTTGTTTCATTGCTCTTTATCATTTCCTTTTTCTACTTACAGAAGTTTTAATGGCTTCATCAAACATTCCATGCATATTTGATAAATACTTCAACAAGATATTAAGTGGAATGTTGCTGTTTGGTTTTGCTTTCTTACAACTGAAAAAATCTGAGTTATCATCTTGGATTGTTTGTTTGTCAGATCTCCAAGATTATGTTTGGTCTTCTGTAAGATGTTTCGGTAATCTGGTGTGCCATAAACAATCATTTTGAAGTATATGAAAATTTTCAATCAATGTCATCTTTTTATGGTGACTATTCTTCTTCTACCGCGTGATTTGATTACTACATCTGGGACTTATTTTATGGGGGCTAGTCCACTTGTTGTAAGGGATTGTTTTTTTCTGCTTGGCACATTTAAACTTTGATTTTGGTTATTTTTTTGTTTTTTTTCCCTTTAGTTTTTTGGTTTGTTTTCAGGTTAATGTGGCTTGTTGTCTTTAGTGGGCTTGACTGTACTTGAAAAGTTACAGGCTGAGCATCTTTCAATTTGACTAGCATGTGATAATTGGTCACTTTTTACTGTCCACTTTTATTGGGTTCCTCTACCAGAGAAGTTGCTATTTATACCTGCTATATGTGTTATGGGTAACTTCTAGATGCTCAATTGTTTACTTGAGCATCACTTAATTGACTCGTAGTAAGTAGGAGCATGATTGTGATAGCCTTTTGTTTACTGATGAAATGTGCTATTCTTTGGAGCCATAGTGCTGTAAGTTCATGATACAAGATACTGATTGAATCTGGAAATCTGTTCCGTTTGTGTTCTTGGGAGTAAATTGATCATTAGGATGCATGATTTCCATGCCCTCTTGCTGTACATCAAACTATTTTTCTCTAATATTCTGGAGTTTTACATTCATAGGTTTTCATGTGGATGATTCAGAAGTTACTCTGAATGTGTGCTTGGGAAAACAGTTCTCTGGTGGGGAATTATTCTTCCGTGGGGTGAGGTGTGAGAAACATGTGAACACCGGAACCCAGTCTGAGGTAAGTGACTTTTTGAGCTTGGATTTCATTAGTAAGTACTCTTACAATTAATAATAACTACCTACTATTGAAATACTAAATTGGAGTAGTGTTTTCACTTTTTCAACTAAGTTTTTCTTCATTTTATGTTTTGTAATTAGGCTATTTTAAAGGAGAAAATGCAAAAGTTGCCAGAAGGTTTGCGCGATGATATTCAGGCTAATGATGAGATTTATGAAGAAGTTATTGGAAAAGACGCACCGGGATGTTTGCGCAGTAGTGGTCTTGTTTCAAAGAGTAAGAAATTGATTTTCATATCCCGAGAAGAATTCGATCAAGCTGTGAAAGACAAAGCTAATGACCAAGTGGCAAGTATTCAGAAGGATTTTGAAGAACAATTATTAAAATTTAAAGATGACATGTGTTCAAAAATGGAGATGGTCCAGGCTCGATTTCTCCCATTTGAGGATCAAACTACACATGTAAGTCAACACTTTGTTCATTAATTACACACACACACACACACACACATATATATATATATACTCATATTATTAAATTATAATCTACAAGGTACCGGGGTTTTCAAATTCTAAACGCGTACAGGCTTCAAATAATGGGTCATCATCGCAAGGATTTATGAATTTAGAGAACTCTAATGAAACTCTTGAGGTAAATAATCAAATTTTCATTTATTTCCTTTTATGTTTTATTTTAGTGCATTAATATTCTTTTTTGTTATCAATTGTCGTAGATGAGAAAAGAAATAGATAACACAGATACGAACAACACAAACATCCATTCAAATGGTACTTCATCAAAGGTAATATAAACAATTATACTTTTCTATTAATTTCTCAACTATATTTGTTAAATATAATTTATTTTTGTTAAAATTGTTAGGAACAAGGAAAAAGTCTTAGGAGGAGCAAGAGGAAGACAAAATAATCTTCTTCAAAATGTGATAATTTGACTTATGGAATTTGCATTCTACCCTTGGAAGATAAATTTAGACATTTGTAATTTTTATTTATATATTTTGAGTGATGAATTTAAATTATAATATTCCCACTTTGACATTTAGCAGCTATCTAATTTTATATTTTGAATAATATTCTAGTTATCTTATAAATACAAATAGTGAATTATTTACTCTATTAATGCTTTTGTGTTGACAAAGTTTATGCAAAAGAAAAAATTAATGACGTAAATTGTGTTGTCAATTATTATGTGACATAAATTTTACAGATAAGATATTATGTCACAAAATAACAATATGACATTTCAAATAATGATGGCACGTGTAGCAAATAAATGTGACATTAACCGTAATGACACAAATTAATATTAATAACGCGTCAGTGCATCTAATGACACGTAATGGGTCGCAAGATTTCTGCGACAGTAATTAAGTGATGCAAAAATGTCATATCTTTTGTGGCACAACTAGTGAAAAAAAATGCCAGAAAAAGGCTATGACACGATTAAGTTTGTTGCAAAATTGTGTCTCTAATTTGTGTATGCAACAGAAATTACATGTCGCAAATACCCTTTGACGTTTCAAATGTGACGCCACATTTGTAGCAAATAATCTTGCAACAGTCATTTTAATGACACAAATCAGTGTCGTAAATTAGGGTGCGTCACTAACACAAATGAATCATAATGTGTCGCAAATTTTAACCGACAATTAATTTAGTGATGCAAAAGTGCCATACATTTGCAGCACAAGTGAAAAAAATGCTACATATTTGCTACACCACCTTTTGCGACTCAATAACTAGAGACGCATAATGTGTAGCGAATTAGTATTTGCTACACAAAATTGACTTTTAGCGACACAATTTGCATGTCGCGAATACCCTTTGGCGTTTTAAATGTGACGCCACATTTGTCGCAAATAATCTTGCGACACTTATTTTAATGACCCAAATAAAGGTCGTAAATTAGTGTGCGTCACTAGGACAATTGACGCATAATGTGTCGTGACTTTTAAGCGACAATTAATTTAGTGATGCAAAAAGTGCGATACATTTGCGGCACAAGTGAAAAAAAAGTGCCACAAATTTCCTACACCACCTTTTGCGACTCAATAACAAGAGACGCATAATGTGTCGTAGATTAGTATTCGCGACACTAAATAGACTTTTAGCGACACATTTTCTATGTCGCAATAGGTCACTTTTCTTGTAGTGATTAGAATTCTCCTATATATCTTCATGTTCCAAGAACTGATTCGACCGTACGTCGATCTTTTTCTTTCTTTTTTTTTTAACTCGTCCTCAAAGCCTCATTTCTCCTCGATTTGTCTCTTCACCTCTCTGTAGCCATGTCTCCAAGAAGATCCTCCTATGCTTGCAAACAAGACTACTTTAATATTGAGCGAACTTCATTCGGCTTGATAACAAGATGAGTGTGAACTTAATTAATACAGTCAAGCTGGCTCGTTAAGCTAATCAAACTATAATATTTATATATCTTTCATTAATATTATAAGACATTACATATTATTTATTAAATTTTTTATTAAAAATAAAATAAAAGTCAAGTTCAAGCTCAAGTTTCACTAGCACTTGAACATGGAACTCAAGTTTAACGTGGAACTTTTGATTGATAATTGAGTCCTAGAAAAGAAGGGTTGATGTTTAATAGAAGTTTTAATTGACCTGTGAACAAATGAAGAAGACGTCAATTTTTTCCTTTTAATCATAGGAAGACGCGAAGTTAAGTAATTAGGATAATGAAATAAATATTTTTATTTTAAAAAGGGTAAATAGGTCAATAGATATTTATTTAACACATTAATATGAATTTATGCCTCTTGAAAGAATTTTAAAATTTTAACGCCCTTTTTAAGAATTATGAATCTTATTACGCCCTTAATAGGAATTTTCCCTATTAACTAAATCTAGCACGACAATATACCAACACAAACGAAGAATGCAGCATTATATACGCTTATTTCTTTTCATGTTTTTATTTGTGGTTTAAAAACATGATTTTGAAAATTAATTTTGTAATGAAAACTGTGTATTGAAAACGTAAAAGTATACAATTTAGTAAAAACATTTATTAGAAATGATAATAAATTATTATAATATATTAAATTTATTGTAAAAATCAAAACAAAATCAAAACACCAATTTTGGCTAAACAGGAGAACCAATTTTTTCAAATTGCTCCCAAACAATATTAATTTCCTTTTCAACAACAGCATCCATCATCTGCCAATAATTTGCCCTTTACTGAAAACCATAACTACCCTCATTTTTTTTTTCTCCCACCATATACCAAACACATTAGATATTACGACAGTGGCGGGGCCAGGCCCCCGAAGTCAGGAGAGGCACAATATTTAAGATAATTTTTTTTTTTTAACAACTTTCATTTTTGTCATATACAAGCACAAATTTTATATACGCAATATTTGTTTTGTTCTTTTTTCTCCTTAAAATAGTTACCACTATCTAACATTTCTTCTTTTTTTACCCTAAAATAAGTACCACTTTTCAATGATATTAAGAAGAATTATGAAATTTAGGCATACAAATTATAAAGCATTGTATTTTATTTTTTTAATTTCAATGTTGCCCTTAATTACTATAATTTTTGGTGGGGCAATTACTCAAATTTTACACATTTTATACTATATTAAGTGGGTTTTTGAAAATTTGAGGTGGGGCATCCATCAACGTGGCTCCGCCACTGTACTACGATTGGGATTCACATAATTTCATGAGGAGTAATGATACACAACTCAACTAATCTCCTCAACTATCTCATAACAAGTGAGGTGTCATACATTCATTGGTTACACTTTTATAAAATAATTATTAATACTATATATTATTGACCAGTGAATGCATGACACCTCATTTGCTATGAAAAAGTTGAGGAGATTAGTTGACTTGTGTATCATTACTCCTTCATCTTCATGAAAACCTTAACTCATCTTGCTTTTGCATTTGACCTTCTATTTTGTAGAAATGAAAGGCCAGTATGAGGATGTTCATACATTTTAACGTGGATATCCAGTTCTCGTAAGGCTATATATATGTAACTGCATATATCTATGATTTTCAGGATAAGCTTTGAATTACTTACCCTACACCAACAACAGTATTAATCCTTTGTGAATTACAAGACCATCAAACAGAAGTTAAAACAAAAATAGTTAAGTACATTGTAGAACGCCACCATATCTTGTTCCAAGAATAATATCATCACCAACTTCAGGCGATTGAAAAGCTAGCAATTAATATTGTATATCTTCAATTTTCCTGACACAAAAAATAGCATAATAAGTGAAGAATGCATAATAATGAGATGACATGAAAGCATGTAGAAGCAAAAAGTCCGTTCTCTACCTATCACAAATATTACATGACTGTTTGATGTATCTGTTAAATATGACATTATTATATATAGTTTGTCCCAAATCTCCAAACTTTCTACCCTTTAATTTTTACTTGGTTCTTAGTGTGTGACCTATAATTTCTCTGATTTTCACTCCTTTTTTTTTTCAATGTTCTAGAGACAGGAGAACATGTGGAAACCTTTTTCCTTTTTAGCCAAGAACAATAAAAAAAAAACTTGAAAAAAAAAAAAAAACCTACTTTCTTTTCTTATTTCATGTAATCATTGAACGATAATCTCCACGTTTTAGCATATTCTAGATTTTACTTATATGCATATGTTGGCTCCAAGACAAGTAAAAAACACCAACTGTTATGGGTCACTGAAGATAAAAAGTTAAACAACTTTTCCTCCAGTCTGTGACCTACGACTACTTTTGTCTATGCTCCACTACACTAAAAGAGTTGCAAAACCAATTCCCTAACCACAAAGGATGAAAGATGCTACACATACTGATAGCAAATTAAAACCAAAATTTCCTTTACCAATTTTATTCCAGGACTGAATTACTCTGTTGCAATCTGCATATCTTTGTAGCTGTGAAGTCTAGCATTCTCCACATTTAAAACATACATGGCACACGGTAGTCCATTCAAGGATTATTTTTTACCAATTAACAAAAGAAAATAAAAGGGATATTGAAAATACTTTAGTGCAGCTAATCCTAACACTTAAAATCATCAATGAGAAAGAGATCTGTGGCAAGTTTAAATCATTAATACCAAAGGGATCATTGCATCTGTGTGAAGCAGCAGGTCCCGCTTCAACGTGCTACCAGGTTGCGTTCCCTTGGGGTTGAGGTTGTAGAATAATACAATTCATGACAAGGAAGTAAGCATGCCAAGTGAAAGTGGCTCCATATTGGGATTCGGGATCTTCTTCACTGCATGAAAACAGGAAAACAACAAAGAAGGACAACTAATGACAGGAAAGGTACTGCTCCCATATTCTAGGGGTTTGCAAGGATGACTGGGGGCTTTGTCCTTTTGTTTTGGTACTCAACAACAATGAATTAAAGGGGTGTTTGGTACATAGGTTTGGGAATCAATGAAAGGAATGATAGAAAAATTAGATGTTTGGTTAGTGGATTTGAGAATAACGATTTAGTAATGAAACCCAAATCCAAACCCACCAGGGGATGGGTTTCCATCTCATTCTCACTTTACTCTTCTTTTTTTTTATGTTTTTACCATATTTTTCTATTTGTCTCTCTGCCTCTCTTTCTCTCTCTCTCTCTCTCTTTCTCGTGTCTATTTTATTTATATTCTATTTTTTCTATAAAAAAAAAAAAACTGCTACTTTCAACAATTAAACTAAATACTATAAGCTTTTACAATTTGTTTTCTAGACTTGACATAATACTAACATATTTTTTTTTTTTTTTTGAACATATGGCTTCATATTACTGATAAAATCATCATATATCACTTAGGGCCTGTTCTTCACTTGTGACTCAGACCCGAGTTTATTGTGTTTTTGGGTCTGAGTCCAAAAATCTCTTAAATTGGGCTCAGTCCAATGTTTCCCTTGGTCCATCTTTGCACTGGGTCTTACTCCCTGGTCTTAGAACACAAACCACACCCACGACATGCGTTCTCCCTCACTGCCGGTCGTGTTCTCTGTTGAGCTCAAACCGTGGTCTCCAACATCGGCCTCTTCTCTTCCGTTTCCTCCCCAATCCTTCCCGGGTTATCGCCGACCGCGATATGGAGTCACAGTTTCTGATGCTGGTGAAGTCGATCCGTGTTCCTCTCCGCTAAACAATCGCTGAACCGTGTCCCCCTCGTTTGAAGCTTTGCATCCGATTTTAGGATTCTAGGGTTCAGAGAGAAATTGGTACCCTTCAATTCGAATCAACCGATTGCTTGGGCTGTACAGAAGGGATTACGGGCGAGCCCATTTCCTCTTGAATCGGTCAACTTCTCCACATCGTTCAAGTAGGTTATTTCTGAGTCCAAAAATCTGCAATTGAACTAGTTCAGCACGGTGACATTGTTAGCCACGGTCACCGACTGCAAACCTTTTTCTCTGAAAAGGTAATTCAAGCGAAACCTGGACATTTTTCCAAACTTTGTCGCAACTTTTTTTTTTTTTGCACTTACGAGCCAATTTTGCTTGGTTGTGTTCTCTGTCGGTTGAAGGGCAGAAACATAGATATTTGTGGCCATGTTTTTCTTTTCAGTTGTGTTGTTCTATTTGCAATGCATCTGCTGCCTATTATATTTCCATTATGGCAATTATTAGAATTGTATTCTTTGAAAGCATGCATGGTTGGGAAAGGCGATTTAAGAAAGAAATTGAGCTTCCCACACAACTTTGGTCACTACTACAAAATAGAGCTTTAACGGCTGCGGATTAACGGCGGAAAATAGAAAACCGCTATTATAAAAGAAATACGGACTTTCTACGGCGGTCTAAAAATAAACCGCCGTAGAACGGGACTTTCTACGGCGGTTTTAAAATAAACCGCCGTAGAAAGGGACTTTCTACGGCGGTTAGGATAAACCGCCGTAGAAAGAGACCTTCTACGGCGGTTGGAAGGTAACCGCCATAGAAAGTGGACTTTCTACAGCGGTTGGAAGGTAACCGCCGTAGAAAGTGGGCTTTCTACGGCGGTTGGAAGGTAACCGCCGTAGAAAATGGACTTTCTACGGCGGATACCTTCCAACCGCCGTAGAAAGCCCACTTTCTACGGCGGTTTAACAATTAACCGCCGTAGAAGGTCCTTTCTACGGCGGTTTAATTATAACCGCAGTTGTATTGACGTATTTAACCCTAAATAACAACGTGTATCTCCATATCGTGGCCGAAAGTGTTCTTCTCCAAATTTCTTCTACGGTTTTGCACGTTTGATGTAAAGAATCGTCATTTGGAGCTAAAATTTACCACCTTAAGGTTAGAAACTTCTAAAATTTCTCAGTAATTGCTTATGCTTGTACTTTAGATATGTCATCCTATAGAATTTATTTTTATTTATGGTAGATGGCTGAAAATTAAAGTTGCATTCCATGTATATGGTGAACCTTAGTATTGTGGAACCCTATTTAGTTATACTATGTAGTTTCTTGGTGATATGATTTGATTTATAGTGTTTGATTTTTAATGGAGGATGTTCATATAATTAGCACTACTTAGAGTGTGTATTATTTTTTTATGCATTTCATGTGTTTGTTGAAATGCATAAATGAAAAACTTATGGGTTCTTCTTCATTTGATTATGTCTATTGCGCATGTGTTGGTTATGCATTATTTTTTTCATTGAGGTATTATATTAGTTTTGATTATATGAGTAACATTAGTATGACATGTGCTAAGACAAGCATGCAACTTGATACTTTGTACATTGTTGAATTATTATTTGGTTTTTTTTAATTATTTCAAGGTGTTAGTTACACATGGATCGAAATATCTTGTTGTATGGTGATCGGACCTCCGATTTTTATGCGAAAGAAGTTGAGAATTTCATTGAATTCGCTTATAAGAATACAAAGTACGTCCATTGTCCGTGTAAAGCTTGTAAAAATGGTGCGCGGTTTGATAACTCAGATACAATAAGATTCCATTTATATCGGAACGGATTTGATCCTTCTTATAAACTGTGGATTTGGCATGGTGAAAGTATTGATGGTTTACCTGAGCAAAGAAAATCTCATGCAAAAGGATATGATGGGATTACTAGAGATTGATTAGATGACATGATTGAGGATGTGGCCGAGGATTTTGCTGATAAACCGGAAGTTCTTGCTTCCATTTTGGGTGACAATGAGAAGCCTCTATATAACGGTTGCACTAAATATACACGCTTGTCTAGTGTTTTGAAGTTGTTTAATTTGAAAGCGGCAAATGGGTGGTTAGATACTAGTTTTACAGCCTTATTGAGGGTATTGAAAGATATGCTCCCAGAAGATAATGAACTTCCAGATCGAATTTACGAGGCGAAAAAAATATTGTGTCCAATGGGTATGGAGTATAAGAAGATCCACGCTTGCCCAAACGATTAAGTCCTCTACAGGAATGAGTATAAGGATTTATTGCTTTGTCCTAAGTGTAAAACTTCACGGTACAAAAACAAGCAGCTGTGTGATGAGGTTGAAGACAGTTCTGATGTGCAAAAGAAGGGGTCGCCGGCTAAGGTTCTGTGGTATCTTCCTATAATACCGAGATTTAAACGGTTGTTCGCTAATGCAAAAGATGCAAAACTAATGACATGGCATTCAGATCGGTGTATTCCCAGTGATGATGACAAGGTGATAATGCATACATCAGACTCAGATCAGTGGAAAAAAATTGATTCAATGTATCCTTCTTTTGGGGGAGAAGCCAGAAATTTGAGGCTTGGTTTGTGTACTGATGGAATGAACCCGTTTGGCAGTCTAACACACATAGCTCATGGCCGGTGATGTTGGTTATTTACAATTTGCCGCCTTACTTGTGTATGAAGCGCAAGTACATACTTATGTCTCTAATGATTTCAGGCCCACAGCAACCAGGAAATGACATCGATGTGTATCTTGCTCCTCTTATTGAAGACTTGAAAATTTTATGGGATGAAGGCGCACCTGTGTTTGATGCATACCGTGAAGAAATGTTCACATTACGTGCCATGTTGTTCTGTACCATTAATGATTTTCCTGCTTATGGAAACTTGTCTGGGTACTCTGTTAAAGGGCATAAAGCATGTTCAATATGTGAGCAGAGTACAGATTTTTGTCAGCTTGCACATGGGAGAAAGACAGTATACCTTGGGCATCGCAGATTTCTTCCCGAGACTCATCCATATCGCCGTATGAAAATAGCATTCAATGGATTTCAAGAGTTCAGAAAAGCTCCAGAACCCTTGAGCGGGCCAGAGGTGAAAGCTCGTGTGACGGACATTAATGTGGAGTTTGGTAAACCTTCGGAGTCCAGCAATAATGATACATGTTGTTGGAAGAAAAAATTCATATTTTTTGAACTTTCATACTGGGAGAACTTGGATGTCAGACATTGTCTCGACGTTATGCATATTGAGAAAAATATTTGTGAAAGCCTGTTAGGTACGCTCTTGAACATCCCTGGTAAAACTAAGGATGGTTATAACGCGAGACTTGATATGGTTGATATAAACATAAGATCAAATTTAGCACCGGTAGCTCGAGGACAACGCACATATCTACCCCCTGCCTGTCACACTTTGTCCAGAAAAGAGAAAAAACAACTGTGTTCAAGTTTGCATAGCATCAAAGTTCCATTCGGATATTCTTCAAATGTAAGTAGACTTGTTTCCTTGAAAGATTTAAAACTGGTTGGTTTGAAGTCTCATGATTGCCATGCCTTAATGCAACAATTGTTGCCTGTAGCTATTCGCTCGATATTGCCCAAGCATGTTAAGTCCAGTATAACAAGACTTTGTTTCTTCTTCAATGCTATATGTAGCAAGGTTATCGCGCGCGAAAGACTTGATCAGTTACAAGATGAAATAACTGTTGTCCTTTGTCAATTAGAAATGTATTTTCCACCCGTCTTCTTTGATATTATGGTGCATTTGGTGATTCATTTGGTTAGAGAGATAAAAATCTGCGGGCCTGTTCATTTGCGATGGATGTACCCATTCGAGCGATATATGAAAGTATTTAAGGGGTATGTTAAGAATCGTTATCGTCTTGATGCTAGTATTGTTGAAGGTTATATAGCTGAGGAGGTAATTGAGTTTTGCACTGAGTACTTGGCCGATACAGCATCAATTGGAATATCTAAGAATCGGCACGATGGGAGGATTACAGGTATGGGCACAAGGGGAGGAAAAATGTTTTTGCCGTCTAATGTTGAATTGATGAAGGCGCATCTCTACATACTGCGCAATTCTGAAGAAGTTGCGCCCTATGTGACAGACCATATGCGTTCAATAATAACGTCTTATCCTGCTTGGACGGATCAACATGTGCTCAATGAACTATTCGGACATTTGTCTATTGGTTTGGTACTGCTGTCATGGGCAAAGACGTTTCATGACGTTTAGGCCCAGCCCTGTGGTACGAGCATTTTCATGCTATGACATAAATGGATATTCATTTGCTACTAAGAGACAAAATGAGAAGAGTACGGCACAAAACAGTGGTGTTACATTAATCTCAGAGGCTTTACATGTTTCTAGCAGGAAGGATAAAAATCCATTGTATGCAAACATGGCATATTACGGGGTGATCGAAGATATTTGGGAGCTTGACTATGTTTGTTTCAAGGTAGCTGTATTTCGCTGCAAATGGGTTGATAACAATAGTGGGATTCGAACTGATGATCCATTGGGTTTTACCTTGGTGGACCTTAATCGGGAGGGTTTCAAGGGGGAACCATTTATACTTGCATCGCAGGCGAAACAAGTTTTTTATATCACCGATCCTTGTGACGAACATTGGTCTGTTGTTCTTCATGGTAAACAACATCACGGAGTGGAAGGGATTGATACAGAAGAAGGGCTTTATAAGGCTGGCCCTTTCTCTAGTGGGTTACCTGAATCGAGAGCAGATGAAGAAGATAGGGAACTTGATAAATACATACTTCGTGATGACCACAGCAAAGGATTATGGTTCGAGGATCAAGTGTCCCATAAGAGAAAGAGAATAAGTTAAGAATCATTTTCAGGTATATTGTTTGTTTTTATTAATTTTTTTTCTCTGTGGGTGTGTATGTGTGTGTGTGTGTATTTGTATATGTTTCTTTGATTTTAATGAAATGAGGTGGACATAATTTTATAACAACATTTATTTTTATCCTTCGTACTGTCTGATTGAAACATGTCACAACTTGGATGAAGCCGCGCAATCAAGGGATAAAATTTCCAGGGACTTCATATAGCGAAATGTTTATAAATGAATATGTTATTGTTGGAAATTGTGTGAAGCTTCTGTGTTGATGTTATGATGCAGGGGAGATTTTGTCTGAATTGATTTGAAACTGAATTCCGTATTATTTGAAATAGTTGGAATCTTAATGAAGTATTTAAGTATGTGCATATCCTTGACAGGGAGTATGTTACATTTATAGGGGAGACTTTGTCGAATTTTCTGGCAAATTGATTTCCTTGTTTTTCATTTATGAATAAATGTCTCATGTATTATTTATTTATTTTTTTTCAAGGTAGTACTTTTGGTAAAATTTACATGGGAAGCTATACAATGATTTTTGTTTTGATTTTATATTTAACTCTTCATAAATTACTTGTCTGTGCCACGGAAAAAAGATATTCATTTACCGAGGTTGGGTATTGACCGCTAAATGAATTAATTATTCGTTTATCGATTAATAATGCTTTATTATTTTATAAAGATTATTCAATATATTTTATATTGAGGCGCGCTCCATACCGGCGGCAACCTATTTTTATTTTAGCTTAACATATAATTGTAATTATTGCTTGCCTTTAATTATTAAAATAGAGATAATTATTTAAGAACAAATAAACTGAATTTTGCGCGTTTACCTAAAATTATTGTGTACTAGTACCTGAAATGGTTCGGTGGAATGTTGCATGGGAAAATTGGAAATATATTTAGTAAAGCATTTTTCATACAAGTCTTGATAACATAAGTAATAAATATAATGTAAATTGGGTATGTAATATTATATGTACAAAGTTTTGGGGTTAATTTATGAACATGAAAAAACTAGAAATGTTTAGGGTCTATGCTTCATAACATGAAATAAAAATAGAAATTTATGCGCGCGAGGGAATTAATTGGCTGAATTTGTTCCCACTTTTCTACGGCGGTTCTAAAACAACCGCCGTAGAAAAAACTTTCTACCGCTGTTCTTCATTGAACCGCCGTAGAAAGTATTTTCTACGGCGGTTCAATGAAGAACCGCCGTAGAAAGATGACTTTCTACGGCGGTTCAACTATGAACCGCCGTAGAAAGTCATCTTTCTACGGCGGTTTGTTTATGAACCGCCGTAGAAAAGTGAAAATTGCATCCAATTCCCGCACGCGCATAAATTTCTATTTTTATTTCATTTTATGAAGCATAGCCCCTAAACATTTCCCCTGCTTCTCCCCTGCATTCCCCTGTAATATTAGATATGCAATTTCATAACGATTATCCGGTGCAAGTAAATAAAATACATTATATTTTGATTCACACTCAATTTAATGTATTCACTATACATAATTGATTACTGTTATCGTCCGTAAGTCCAAAATATATATATATATATATATAAGGTCATGAAATCCAGTAAGTATTTCTTTTTTTTTTAAATTGGGCCATTAAGCATTATTTTTTCTTATACTACGTACGTAATGCATTTATCGATTTGAAACTGTTTTCTTCCGTTCGCCCAAGTCAAGAATGGGAAAAATTTAGGTCTGATAATGAAGCTTATTACTTTATCATAGCTTACATGTAATTTTATGAAATTTACTAATTTTAACTTATACCTAAAATTATTGTGTAATAGTACATGAGATTTTTCGGTGGAATATTGGTGCACGGGAAAATTTGAAATGTACTTATTAAATGTTTCATAAAAGGCGAGCTTCTGTAATTAATAAATACAATGTAAATTGGTATGTAATATTATATTCACAAAGTTTTGGGGTTAATTTATGAAAATGGGAAAAAAAACTTAATAGGGAGTAGGGTTTAGGGTTTAGGGTTTAGGGTTCAAAAAATGATATAAAAATAGAAAATTTATGCGTGCGCGGGAATTGGCTCCAAAAACTACTTTTCTATGGCGGTTCAACCGAGAACCGCCGTATAATCAACTTTCAACGGCGGTTCATTTTAAACCCGCCGTACAAAGGTTGCTTTCTACGGCGGTTCATTTTTGAACCGCAGTAGAAAGTATTTTCTACGGCGGTTTATTTTTGAACCGCCGTAAAAAGTATTTTATACGGCGGTTAATTTTTGAACCGCCGTAGAATAAAGCTACTGTCTAAATTCAAATTTGTTGGCCTAGGGTTTAGGGTTTAGGTTTTAGGGTTTACGGTTTTGGTATAATATCTAATTTCCTCACAGTTCCCCTGCTTCTCCCAACATTCCCCTGTAATATTGTATATGCAATGTAATCATGATCAACCGGTGCAAGTAAATAAAATACATTATATTTTGCAGCATATCTACTAAATTTAATGTTTTTCACTATACATATTTGATTAATATTATCGTAATTGCAAATATATATATATATAAATATATATAGAAGACTTACTTATAAAGTTGTCTTCAAGTCTTCAATTCTTCAAATGAAAATATTTTATATATGTAGTGGAAATTTACAAGAGAGAGCAGAGAGGAGAGAGTTGGATGATGTACAAGAGGGGAAAGGAGAAAAGAGGAAGATGTTTATATATATATATTTATATATATATATATATATGTATGTAATGTAATGAAATCCAGTAAGTATTTAATTTTTTTTTTCGGCCACTCAACCATTAATTTTTATATTACTATACGTACCTAATACATTTATGGATTTGATTATTTTATCCCGTTAGCCCAAGTCGAAAAAGTAGAAAATTTAGGGAAGATAATGAAGCTTATTACTTTATCGACACTTACATGTAAATTTACGAAATTTATTAATTTTTGTCTTTGACCTATAATTATTGTGTAATAGCACGGGAAATTTAAATGCAAATGGTACAAGAGGGGAAAGGAGAAAAGAGGAATATGTTTATATATATATATATATATATGTATATAAGGTAATGAAATCCAGTAAGTATTTAATTTTTTTTTTCGGCCACTTAACCATTAATGTTTATATTACTACGTACGTACATAATGCAATTATAGATTTGATTATTTTATCCCGTTCGCCCAAGTCGAAAAAGTAGAAATTTTAGGGAAGATAATGAAGTTTATTACTTTATCGACGCTTACATGTAAATTTACAAAATTTATTAATTTTTATCTTTGACCTATAATTATTGTGTAATAGCACGGGAAATTTAAATGCAAATGGTTCAAGGGAAAATTTGAAATTTAATTATGAAATGGTTCATAAAAGTCGAGCTTGTGTACATAATTAGTAAATATAATGTAAATTGGGTATGTAATATTATATTTACAAAATTGTAGGGTTAGTTTTTGAAAATGGAAAAAAAAAATTTAATATTAAAATATGCCCGCGCGAGAATTGGCTCCAATTTTTTTCCCTATTCTAATCCGAGAAAACCGAGACCTTTCAACGGCGGTTCAAGGTTGAACTGCCGTTGAAAGGTGGTTCAACGGCGGTTCGCGGTTGAACCGCCGTTGAACCACCCAGCCGGTCTAAGTTCAAAAAATTTGAACTTAGACTAAATCCTTTCCTTTTCCCTCATTCTCTTCCCCTTCTTCTCCCCTTCTTTCCCCTGCTTCTCCCCTGTTTCTCTCTCCCTTCTCTCGCGGCTGTTCGGTTTCTTCGCTTCTTCTCCCATCGCCGGCGCAACCGGGCGAGCTTGGCCAAGTTCCCGCTCTTCCCGTCGGCCGCAGCAAGGGCCGATTGTACGGCTGGACCATCGCAGCCGATCGGCCTGTGTGGGGGTTCACTTTCCCGGCCAACATTTCTCCATTTCCCCCCTCCAATAGTTCGGGCTTGTTGTAGGAGTGCACACAAAAGGTTATCCACCTTCTATGCTTGCATTTTAAAACTTTTGCAATGTTACCTTCCATTTTGTAATTGCTTCCCATTGCACTAGGGTTTTTGTGCACAATATAATCTTCATTTCGGTTTTAATGCTAGTGATGAATGATTGGAATGCTTTTGGATTTATTGATTGTTGGTTGCATTGGTTTGGTTGTTGAATTTCGTGTTTTGTCCTACATAAGTTGAGAACCTAGGGTTTTGATTGGGATTTCAATTAAGTACCCTTTCAATTCGGGTTTAGTGTATTAATATGAGAAACACAAATGTTGATTTCGGTTTTGCTTGATTAATTTTAGAACATTGGTGTTTGATTTCGGTTCTTAGTCGATTTAGTGTTCCTCCTTAAGTGATAATGAGGAAAATGCTTTGTTGTTGATTCCACTATGTGGAATTTAATCTTTATAGGGTTCTTCCTTTGGGAATCCCTTGTTTCAATGTCTTCAAAGCCCCTTATATGTTGAAAGTAAAGATATCTTTGCATGAATGTGAAGCATTTTTTATTGCACAAGCACTAAGTACCTTTAGGGAAGGAGAGTATTTTTTAGGAGTGAAGTACTCCTCCTAGAAGCTTTTACCTTCCTCATGAAATAATTTTGGTTTTTTCCTTTAGTAGAAATTAATGATTGTTCTCATTAGTTGTTGGTTGTGAAATGTGAAGTACTTTATCAATGGTACCCTTTATAAGTCCACTTTTTTGGGCCTCCTTTGGTTTAATTTGGATAATGGGACTTGTGTATTGCAAATATCACTATCTCCTCTTCGCTTTCCCTTATCTTTGTTTGGAAAGCGTGAAATATGCTTTGTGAGGGTTCTCCTTGATGAGGGGGATTTTTTTTTCATAAATGTAGAGTTTGAAATATCACTTCTCCTTAAATGTTTTACCTTTTGCGATGTAGTGTTTCTTCTTTAGTGGAAAGGAGGGTAATGCTTTGTGGTTGAGTTGAAGGTGTGTTCCTCCCTTGGTTTAATGTCATGAATGCAACTAATATATTGAAAGTGAGGCTATCTTTGCATCAATGTAAAGCTTCTTTATTGCGAAATCACAAAGTATTTCTCTTGCTTTTGGGAAGGAGAGTATTTTTTAGGAGTGAAGTACTCCTCCTTGAATCTTTTACATTCCGCACTAAATTTTGGCTTTTTCCTTTATTAGAAATTAATGATTGTTCTCATTAGTTGTTGGTTGTGAAATGTTAAGTACTTTATCAATGGTACCCTTTATAAGTCCACTTTTTTGGGCCTCCTTTGGTTTAATTTGGATAATGGTAATTGTGTATTGCAAATATCACTATCTCCTCTTCCCTTTCCCTTATATTTGTTTGAAAAGCATGAAATATTGCAAAAGCACAAAGTATTTCTCTTGTTTTAGGGAAGGAGAGTATTTTTAGGAGTGAAGTTTGCGAATGTACGTTGCCTTTTATACTTCAACATTACAAGCATTCTTGTATTTGACATTAAAGCTTTTCTTTAATTGCAAATATGTTATATTGAATTCTCTTTGTATGTACATGAAGTTTAAGGTAAGCTAATGGCCCGAAAAAGAAAATGCAATGAGGAGTATAGTGATGAGGGAAATGGCAATGGAGATGGTTCTTCTACTAGATCTAGAAGAGGTAGAGGGACTACAAATTGGAACGATCTTTTGGAAATGCGTATGAAGGGGAAAACTCTTGCGATTTCGTTTGATTCCGAAAATGAGCCTAAAAATTATCATACAAAGTGTATTACATTCGTAGCATTCACGGCCCAGAGCAAAGTGGACATTATGGAATACGCATCATGGCCTAAAGTTCCCGACGAGATCAAGAAGAGATCGTGGATGGAAATACAGGTACTCCACAAAATTATAATGCATTGTTTGTTTCTTCTTTCATACAAATGAACCCAAATTTACCTAAATTTTTACTTCTATTTTTTAATGTAGGCATTATTTGTTTTTGAGTCAACTGAAGAACTAGAAACCAAGTGGATTTCTTATGCCGGTAAACGTTGGAAAGATTGGAAATCCTTTTTAGGGAGATATGTAAATGGTGACTTGAAGGGCGAGGACCCATGCCTTGAATATAAATATCTCCCTAGGGAGACATGGATTAAATTCAAGGCTAGCCGCGAAACAAAAGAATGGCAGGTGGGTTTTTGAAATTGATTTCCTTCTTGTTTTTGTGTGTTTGAAATTGCTCAGTTTATGGATAATCATTTTTCATTATATTTTTCTCTAGGCAATTCGTGAAAAAGCGCAAAAGAATGCCACTTTAAATGCTTTTTACCATAATTTATCTCGCGGTGGCTACCGACTGCTGAAGAAGCAATTGCATGAAGAGGCTTTGATTCCATCTGGGAAGAAGCCTTCAGAGGACGGTCAGTCCGAAGAAGAAGGGGAAGCTTCTTATGCAGGGCCAGGCCGGCATCTACTTTGGAGACAGGCTCACACAAACAAAAAAGGGGAATACTTCATGCCAGAGGCTGGTCGTGTTGGGATTGAAATTGTAAGTTTTGCACCATACATTTTCTTATGTTTCAGTTCTTTAAGCTACGCATATATTTAAAACTATATATAATTGATCTATTTACATTTCATATTTTTGGTAAAACGTTTAGGAAAATCTATGTTCCCGCGAGTCCCAAGGGGAGAAAGTTGCAGAGGGTAGGAATGACATTCTTGTCATTGCAACGGGAAAGACCGATCACCTTGGTCGTTATCGCGGCCATTCTACCAGGGCACGTATCACAGAGGTTTTCCCGAAAACAAGGCCGTCGCTTAAAGATGAACTAGATTTAACTAAGAGACAGCTTCAGAAAACCACTGCGCAGCTCGATGAATGTCAAACACATCTGAAGATGATGGTGGGGTTTATATGTGGTCAGATTGGGATTGACTATGATACATTAAGAGCCACTGTCATCAATAGTGCCAAAGCTCAGAGCTTGAAGCCAGAAACCTCCGGAATGGCCCCAGAGATGTTTGAGGTCCATGGTAGCAATGTTTCCCCTGTGAGTCCGACGCTACACCCTAAAGAAACTCGTAGGCAAGATTTTTCTCCTCTTATCCCTACAAGTTTGCCTGAGTTACATATGATACCTATTTCATCTACGTACCCGATCAAAGCCTCTGAGGTTCAGAATAGCCCTATTGCAACAAACTTGGAAGATGTGAGTTCTTTAGGCGAATACAAGGTACTTAAAATACATTTATGTCTTTCATTTTTCTATAGAGTATCATTGCTATTCTTCTTGGGTAGACTTTTATTTTTCTATTTTTCTTTTAAATTCTTTTTATTATTTATTTTTCCTTTGTTTTGTTCGTTTTTAAAGTGATACTTAAAGTGGTACTGTTCACCTATATCATTTTACACTTATTCATGTATCTCTTTTAAAGAGAGAAAAAAAGTATTGTTCCCGTGAACTGTGGTTTGCATATGTATTCAAGTATTCAAACACTTTATATTTTTTTTAAAATAAAGTTTATATTTTCCTTTTAAAAATATAATACTGCAAGTAAAAAAACTATAAATTTTTTTAATATATTAAACATCTTTCTTTTATTTTTATTTTACAATAATGAAATCTTACATTTATATTTTGGTTTTTATTTAATTATTAAATTTGAATGTGTAATTTCTTTCATATTGTCACTTCTAAAGACGCTTGACTTTGGTTTCATGATTACACTTGGTTTGTTAAGTTAGCGGAAATAGTTGAGTAATGTTCATTCGCTTGCCTATTATCTCAGGACGGGTGTGAATGTCATATGTTCATCTCTGAGGATACATGTAAGAGGCGAAAGCTTGTGGCCAAGGGAAATGTTTATAAGCAAAGAAAGCACCACGGCCGCGAGGTAAGGAAAGGTTGCGTGAGGGTTACAATTAAAATTTCATATGATGACTTTGCCCCGCTACCATTTCCTGAGGAAGAGGCTTCAACTGTGGGAATGGCCCGATCCTTTTTCGTGGAATGGCCTATACAATTGATTGAAATTATTCGGCCGGATCCAGTAACACAGGTATATTCTTACATTTATTTGTGAATTACTTAATACCGTTTTGTATATTTAATGTTATTTCAAATGTTGTTAGGTGGATAAATGTTTGAAAAAGAAAAAAGGCCGTGTGAATTCTATGGATGATATAAAATCTACTTCGGCGACGGTTCCGATTGAAATGTCATCCTCTTCGACATCTGATCCACTGCACGAGTTACAGCTCCGAATGGAGAAAGATTCGGACTTCAATGGCTTCTTGTTTCAAATGACAAGAGATGTCATAGGTGTGGATCATCTTATTGCGATGGATCGAATGGATGTCGGAGAATTATTGTCAAGAGAAAGCATGGTCACAAACTGTTTGATGCAATTGTTTACCAAGTGAGTTTCCACTTAATTTTATAACCTATTTCTGATTAGTGTTATATATAGTATGCATTCCATGTGCCTAGACTAACCAATGATGCATGATAATGTAAATTCTTTAGAGCTTTACATGATTTAGTTGAAAGGAATAACCGGAAGGGGATAGGGTTTCTCTCAGCTGATCATGTCACGGCCCTAGGAAACACATATGAAGATAGGGTACACTACATTGCACGAAACTTGAAGGATCGGAATAAAGAAATTTATCTGGTGCCGTATCTTCAGGGGTAAGTGACACTGTAAGCGCTTCTCTAATATTTAAGAAACACTGATTTAAAGATCTGAGGTGATTAAATTTTTGGTTTGCAGTGAACATTGGATGCTTATAGCCATTAGACCGATTGAAAAGGTTGTCTACTGGTTTGATTCTTTACAAAACCCACAGAAAGAGGAGGCAGTAATACTTATAGACGAGTGAGTTATATATATTAACTAATGTTAGAATGCATATATAATTTCTAATGCCAATCATATATACATATGTTGCTAATTATTTTCGTTCCGCTTTCATTTTTATAGGGTGATGTTTAATTATCAAGCTTTCTTAGGATTGCCCAGAAATGTGCATATGCAACCTGAGTGGATAGTAGTTAAGGTAAAATTGGTTCTTATTGAATTTTTTACTCAACGATTTGTTGTATTAAATTGTATAATCTTCTAACTAGTACACTAATATTCATTAGCATAAGAAGCAAACGTCTAACTGGGAGTGTGGCTACTATGTCATGCACTACATGTACCAAATCGCAATGAAATCCGACACATTAGCACTCGAGAAGGTATTTGATTTCTCATAACTTACTTAATTGACTGTATTTCATTTTGCTACTCAGTTACTTTTTAATTTCAAAAACTTTGTTGCAGCACTTCAAGCTCGACCGCACTCCATTAAGCAATGTGGATATAGATGCTGTGAGAAAAATATGCGCTAGTTATATTGTGGAGCATTAGCCGTAGTTGATGGATACTAATGAAACTTGTTCATATTATAGTTGTACAAATATTTTTGGATATGCCCTGTAATATAATAGCGATTTCAATTTGTATCTTGGTGATATTTGTATTAAATTTACACTTTTAGCAGCAGGTTTTGCTTTAAACCAGATTAATTTTCTCTTTTTATCGCAGTTTGGGTCTGAAAAAGTGGCCACTTTCTACGGCGTTTTAGAACTAAACAGCCGTAGCAAGTGTAGACTTTCTACGGCAGTTTAGAACCAAACAGCCGTAGAAAGTGACCACTTTCTACGGCGGTTCATATTTGAACCGCCGTAGAAAGTCACCGTAAGTGTAGACTTTCTACGGCGGTTCAACCTTGAACCGCCGTAGAAAGTCCGCTAACTTACTACGGCTGTCAGATAGATGGCGGTTCAAAATGGACGAAAACCGCAGTTAAATGTGCTAAATAACCGCCATTAAAGCCCCTTTTTGTAGTAGTGGGTAGGAGCCACAGAGGCTGCATCAATTACTCTGTTGCTTCTTATGTTGCTTTCACAATCTAGCTTACAATTATTGTGCTTCGTACCATGTTGTTAGGTTATATCTCATAAGCATGAATTGCCTTTACATGTAAGGTCGAAATCCGGCACCTGTATTGCTCAGTTCCTCCGTTTACTTATGGATTATAGGTTCGGTCGTTCGATGCCATAGGCATTACTTAACTTCTCGCGGTTTTCTTTTTGCATCTATATGGCAACATGGTATTGAATTACGGGCTGCATAACATAGACTAACCACAATTTTCTCTTGCTCATTGTGATGAAGTTGAGCTATAATATTGGATTACTTCCCGTGGTTTGTTTTTAACTTTTTCTGCATCATTTACTTTGATTTGTAAGCAGTCAGTTAAGGACCAATGTCTTGTATCCAACCATATAGTTTGGTTTTTAGTATTCGTACTACTCTTTGTGTTGCTTGTCTTCCAGTTTTAAATAGGTCACTAACTAAACGTTCCTTTCTGCAAGGTGCTTGTTTGTTTCATACCATGCAATCGATAATCACCATAACACGGAATGAGAGGACCACAGTGTCATGAACAAAAGGGTATGATATTCTTTGCAACGCTCATCATCTTTAGGCCCCTACACGCTTCTTCTCTGCCCCTCTTATTATGTATTTAGACTGATATTATCAATTACTTTAAGGTGGTTTATCAAGGAGTTGTAGCACCTTATTCTCTATGACGGACAGCAACGATATACTATTGTGCAAACGCAATTCAACCTTTACAAAGGTTTTACCCTTCAACCCTATGGTCTGCAATATATGACAATAATGTTTGTGTTTGTATCACCTAAATAAACCTTATGCTTTAAGTATCCTACATGCCTATCGCCCTTACGGTTTTAAGTTTTATAAGTACACAGTTGTTGCTACTTGATTATTGATCGCATTAATCATCATTAATCGTTTTAATGCATACTTGTACTTTCTCCACAATTGTGTTACAAACGTATCTGTGGTTTGTTTAATCTACGCGATGGACATTATGCGTATATGCTTGAAATTGTTTTTAGTATTCATGTTTTAATTTTATGTTCGTAAGAGAATGGAAGGGAGTTCCAAGAATACGAATAAGAAGGCACAATGGCCAGAATTTGTTGAGCGGGCACTGTTGGATATAATCCGCAAGGATAATACAGCTGTCGGTCGGAAGAGGTGTTCCTTTAATGAAGCCCGTCTAAAATCTATAGCTAATGAGTTAAATGCTGCAACTGGCATGGATTTGACTGGTTCCAAAGTCAATAACAAGATATTAGGTTGGAAAAAGATATATAGAGTGTGGAAGAAATTGCTGCTTAACCAGTCCGGTTTGGGGTTCAGCGCAGGTTTTGACGAAGGATCTGGGATGTTCCTGGTTGATGATTGGAATGAGCTTGAGAAAGTGAGTATCATAATATCATAATTAGTGCTTGGTTGCTATTTTCGGAATCTACATGCGTGTTCGATTTATTACTTGATAGTATGTAAAATATGTAGGTAAAATACCCTTCCTGAACATGCTTTGGTATTGTCTCAGATAGTTCCCGGGGCTAAGAGAGAAGCTAAGAACAAAACATTTTCATACTATGCTGAACTTGATGAACTGTTTTCAGCCGAAACGGCTGATGAAAATATAGCAATTAGCTCCAACCATATGACACCGAGAACGACTACAACTCATAACTTGTGGGATTCTGATGATGATGCGCAATTGGGTAATGCTTCTGATGAAGTTGAGAGTCCGCAGCCAAAGGAGAAAAGCAAAGGAAAGCGGCCTGCCAAGGAAAGAAGAGGTTCTGCTTCAAAATCCAACAAATCCCATTCCGGAGCTAGTCCTAATAACATGCAATCTTGCATTGAGGCATTCAACAGGTCCATGGAGGCACAGCGTATTCACTCCTTTGCACAACACCGGTTAACCCTGTTGACATTGCTAAAGCGTTGAACGCTTTGCGATTAGATTCTTCCACATATGCAAAAGCTAGTAAGGGTTTGGGGAAGGACCAATTTATGGCAGCTATTTTCTTAGTCTCTGAAGAAGATCAACAGAGAGCAATCGTTGATGAAATCCTGAAAGGATGACATAATGGTTCCTATCAAAGAGGTTGAGTTGGGAAATGTTGTGGTCCTTTACACATTTCCCAATACTCTATATTATGCCCGGTTCAATTTGCCATAGTTTGATTGTGCTTCTCCTTGATCTTTCTGTATGTATTTTTATGTACTGATTCATCCTATTTGACAATTTGTTCTTCATTTGGAGATATTTTCAATGTACGGCAGCCTACTTCTTTAATAGTTTTCATCGACTGAAGAGTTGGACAGTAGTTTATTTGCATGAGATACAAATTGTATGGATTTTATGTTCCTTTCATTTTATTGAATTGTTTGGTGATAATATGGTTGACTTCCTTGCAAATTCTGATACGTATGGCTTGTATATGATATGTTCATGCTTCTTAAATTGTATGGGTATTGGATTATAGGTTGAAAGGTGCTTGTTTCATTTTTCAATCCTATGTTAATATCTGCTATATATAGTCGTGCGGTTGCTAATTAGAGAAAGTAACATTATTTCATTCTGCGATACAGTCCCATCATGACAGATGATGAAATGCATTCAGCTGATGACTCCACAAACGAAGCAAATGATGATAATGGAAACGGGGCAGAAGGCAGCAGTACGGGTGCATCAAATTGGAATAACAATGCCTCATTCTACCAACTAATGCTACTGAAGGAGATGAGCAGATTGCAAAGTCTTCAACGTCCAGAAAGATTGATTCAACATGACTGCCCCTTATCCGGTAAGGATTACACCAAGTGGATGTTAAGCTCGCGGCATCCCATGAACCTTTATGAGCAGACGCGCTTAACACGTCCTACTTTTAACGCCCTGCTAGAGCGACTACATTCAGAAGGATTTTATGTAAAAAAGGAGAAGGGGGTTTCAAGAAAAGAATCACTTCTTATGTTTCTCATGTGCATGGCAAGAGATAAACGCCTCCGTGATCTAACTGATAGATTTCAGCATTCCACCTCGACATGTCATCGTGTGATCAAGGATGTGCGGGAGGCTATTTGCAAAATGAGTCCCCATGTCATTGTACCACGCAATCAAAACCTTGTTCATCCACGGATCCGAGCACGGCGACATCTATACCCGTATTTCAAGGTATGTTGTGGTATATTACAATTCAAATTGGGCTTAATTAATAATGATGCTCATAATATTTGTTTTTCATTATTAAACAACCAAACGGAAGTAGATTATGTATATTTGAACTTTATACATGCAATTGGCTTTGTTATTTTATAAATAATACCAAATGGAGTCTCATAAAATGGTTTCGTTCACTCGTAGGGGTGTGTGGGAGCAATAGATGGACGCATGTAGAGGCTTGGGCTAGAAGTGAAGTACAGGTACAATATAGAAATCGCAAGGGTCAAGTATCGCAGAATGTTTTAGCTGTTGTTGATCACGATATGCGGTTTGTTTTTGTGTTGGCTGGATTTGGGGGCAGTGCACATGATGCAATGGTTTTGCAATCGGCAATTGATACCCCCCTTCATGCTTTTCCAATGCCTCCTCAGGGTAAATATTATGCTGTTGATTCTGCATACAAAAATATGCCAGGGTTCCTAGCCCCGTTCCGTGGGGTGGAATACCACATTAGTGTTTTTCGTCAACGAGGGGGACATTATAACTCATTGAAGGAGTTATTCAATCATAGGCATGCCCAAATGCGGAATGTAGTGGAGAGAACCTTTGGAGTGTTGAAGAGTAGATTTCACTTTCTTTCTGGTCCGATGTTTAGCTATGAGCCAAGAAGCCAAGCGGAGTTTGTGGTGGCATGTTGTGTTATAAATAATTTGATAAAGGATAACAATTCCGCTGACGAGATATTTGAAGAGTTTGCTGAAAACGATGAAGATAATGAGAATGTAGTGATTGATGATGAAACGGGTTGGAATGAACCGGAGGAGGTTAATCAATCACAGGCTGGAATCGATCAAATGTCGGCACTGCGAATTAATATTGTGCACCAATTGTTAGAGAGTTTTACAATATAATGTATGTACTATAATATATATTATGTAGGCATGGAAGCGACTGTATTTTAGTGCAGGTATCTGTGACGATTATTAGGGCGTTTGTATTGTTGTTAACTGTCCGGTAAATTTACGTTGGTATTTATGGTAATTTTGAGTTAAGTTGAACAATTTGAGGTTGTCAAAAATATGGGAAAATTGTGTGAATGTGCGAAATGAATATTTCAAAGATAAAACCAATTTAATATGTGTTAAGCACGACTATTATACCGTGACAGATAATTTTATATTTATTTTTTAATTTAATCGGTAAAAAAGTCATTCGCTTGGTTGTGTATATGCTTTTGTATAAAATAATTAAAAGCAAGTTTTAGGGGTGCTGTGAATATAAGGGGAAAAAAATGGAAAAGGACATTTTGGAAAATTTTGAACTGAGAACCATGTTCTTCTGCTTGGTCTGAGAACTGGGGTAGAAACCAGTTCTCAGAACCTTGTTTCTTAAAAATGGACTGAGACCCAGTTTGGCTGAGAACAGGTTCTGAGACCCGTTCTCAGAACTACCTGAAGAACAGGCCCTTAGTTTAGCTATATTTTAATGGTAAAAATGATATTTGCTGCATTTTCATACCCAATCCAGAGGCTAAACCAAACAGCATTTTTGGAATGACTAAACCAATTCTCATTCTTCTCTACTATTAAACTCATTCTCACTCTGATCCCCAACTTTAAACCAAACACACCCTAAGGCTTCAAGGAAGAGCTTAATTCTATCTAGCGTGAATCAAGCTGCCCTTATTGAATTAGGCTTCCCTGAAGACCTAATTCTAGGGCAGGAAGCAAGTCTCTCCGGGGTCCCCACTACATTTTAGCACGCGCGGGACCCAGAAACGATTGGAATTCTATTTTCCTGTCAGTATAATAGAACTTGTAAAATTGCAATGCTATCTTAGTTTCGCATAATCCTTAACGTAAGAATTGGGACCGAATTGAATCTTACCTCACTCGAAGTTTGTGGTTCCCTTAGCTAATAATGCTGCCTCTCTTTCTCTCTGATAAAGCTAATACACATCAAGATCAATACTAAATTCACCAAAAGATGAGTTAGAAAAACAATGAACCAATTCATTCTAAGAGTCACAGAAGTAACTAAAGCTCACATTTTTCCAGAAGCCTTATGCTCAACTCAAGAATAAAATTTGCTATGCAAAAGCCTTAATTTCAAGTGTAATTCACAAGTTCTGCCTACGGTAATGCCATTTTAGCTTGGACAAAGCTTTCCAATCCTAAAGATCTATTTCTGCGTATCTTTGTACATAATACTTTAACAAGAGTCGGAAACTGAAAGATGCTAATGACATATTGAACTGCAGGCTTTGAATGTCCCAAAAGCGACATCAACATATCAAATACCCAAGTAGTCAGGTCCTATATTGGCACCACAGCACTCCGCAGGATAAACAAATTTGACAACAATATTGAATTAATCCAGCAAAAGCAAAAATAAGAATCATATGTCCCTAATCTCAATCTAGCAAGATCACCATTCAAGAAAACAAAAACTAGATTTTTCCCAATCGAGTTCTTTCACCAAGTCAAATTTCAAGTTAGACAGGATAAGCAGTTAAAATTCCATTCTTTTGAATAGCACTCAATAGCCGGCACTAACTGCAAAGCCAAAGTAATCTTCTCTACAATTGCAGTTCTTTTTTTGGCATCCACAACTGTAACTATCGATAGTATTTTCCATCAAACCAAAGCATTACTTCCCTCACTCTAGTAATTGATATAACAATATTGTTCTAGATCTAAAAAACCAGAAAAATTCAGCCAAAATCCACCTACAGTTTAGAATTTCATGCAGAATAAACTTAAAATTGTGTTCCTTTCAAAAAAATTCACAAGAGACATTACAATATATTAGTGAAAGCATAAATTCATCAACATTGAGCAAACAAATAAAGAAGTGCTTCTAATTAAAAATTGGCAACATTAAAAACCGACTTGCGTCCTCTAGACCGTACATCAACAGAGGTGCCACAAAAAAATAGGGGACTCTTCCTAGATTGACCTTCAAAAGATAATGCTAATTCTCACAAAGGGTCAACTGAGCTACCTCGACTTAACTGGCAGGGACTTCCCAGAGGAAGATTTTATCAAGGTCATTGATGCCCTTACACACCTCCACCGGGAACCTCTCCGTGCTCTTCCACTGGCAGCAGTGCCAGCCTCCCCAGTTGCAGTAGCTCCAACGTTAGCAGCAGCCGGTGCCCCCACCGTTACCGGCGCTGTTGTTGTCGCTGGTGTGACCACTGGTTGTGGGGCTAAAGACATGAGAACAATTTAGCGGTAAAAATCAATAGATTCAGACCACTATTTCCCTTCATTAAGATCTTTTCCTTAGAGAAAAAATAATTCAAAATTCCAACCAACATCAGATGAGCCCTTAATTTGCTGCAGTAACTGCTCCATTCCACCGAATAGAAGCAGGCAGGGAAACAGAGCCATTCAAACTAGTAACCAGAAGGTAGTAAGAGGAAATGGAAGCCTATGCGTTGTGCTATATGAACAGACAATAGACACGTATTGAATTTGTTACCGGGTATTGAACAGAAACTGGAGATGATTCGCACATTCAGTCTTTCATATATGTAGATTTAGTTTTTTTTTTCTGTTTTTTGTTTTTTCTATAAAAAAATTTTAAAAAATCAAACCAGGAAAAAAAAAGCAAAAATTGTAACCAAACCAGGAAAGAACTCCTGAGTCCAATAGAAGCATCAGTTTTGGTTCACCTAGATGGTGAGGTGTGAACTGAGCCTTGTCAATTGATTAATATAGCCTTTTTCAATTTCATCCTGCAAAACTTTTACATTGCCCTATTATATTATTATGATAATATGAGAAACCAACAAACAAAATTGTCTCAAGATGAAGTTGGCCTGATGGCTACTCATCATGAACCCTTCAAAACTACAACTGACCACTGTTTTTCTTCTCAAATGTTGAAATCATAACTTGAAGGGAAAAGCAAACCTCATAACGGCTGAATAATAGTGAAACGTTCTGTAACTGGGTTTCTATGTGACCCTAATTAGCTATGATTGCCCAGGCTAGTTTCTTTCATGTCCAAGATTCTGACAATTTCATTATATGCTGCATTTGCCGCCCTGTTTAATGCAACTTCCTTCTTTCTATGGCATTCACCTCTTCCCAGAAGAAGATTGTCAACAAAAACCTCATATGTTCCTTGTTTTGACCATAGATCCACAAGTCTAATGTCAAGCCTGTGCTTCTGACATATCTCAAACAGCTTCTTCACAGGGTTCATCCGGAGCATCTCTGGTGTAATAAATGGTTCAAGTAAAATGCTGGTAACCTAGAGACAACATGCAGAGAAAAAAATGATATGTAGTCCAAATGTAATATTGCGCGTTCTGGAATTAGCAAAAGCAGTATATGTGTCACTGTGTGTGGGTGCATATTGGTATGCATGAATAAAAACAGCAAGTTCTGACAATAGTAAAATTTTAGCCAGTTCTGCAAGGATGGAAATTAGTATAAATCAGCATCAGAACTAATCAAAGTTGCAGATTTGCAAGATCATTTTATGCATGGTTAAACTGTTTGAGCCAAGATTTACTACAACCTCATGGAGACTGCACCAATTCCGCCTATTTGAAGGCAATTTGTTTGCCTATAAAATTGCCTATCCCAAGCCAGGAAGGTGGAGGGTTGCGTTGGTTGATAGCCAATGGAAAACATTATCAAACTTCATTATATGAATCATATAAGAAATCGTGTAAATGTTAGGCAGCTCTCCCCACTTTGTAGAGCACATCCCAAAGTCCGACTGTGCGTTTTGCAAGGACCGCCGCACCTCCATGTGGACTCAGGTGTAGTGCAAAATGAGAAAGAGTTCTTACGCACAAATGAGAGAGAACATAAGGGAAGGTATATTAAGACTAAAACTTATAGAAATGGTAGTTGGAAGATAGGAACAGGTAAAACAATAGAAGTAACAAACATTATAAGGAGGAGACGCATTAGCATCCTGTGTCTCCAAGAAATTGCATGGGTAATTGGAAAGGCTAAAGTTTTAGACACCACAGATAACAAACTTTGGTATACTAGTAATTTGAAAATAGGAATGTGGTGGGTATTATTGTGGATTCATTGTTGTTAGAACAAGTAACAAGAGTAGTTAGAAAAGGGATAGAATCATAGCTATAAAGTTATTGTAGGAAAAGAACCAATAAATATACAAAGTATATATGCATCACAGATAGGATTAGACAAATCTATCAAACTTAAATTTTCGGAATCTTAAGAAACTTACTTCAAACAATTCCTCAAAATGAAAAAGTTATCAGAGGCGAGGATTTAAATGGGCATGTAGGGGAGGGTAACGAAGAGTATGATAGGGTTCATGGAGGGCATGGTTTTGGGTCGCGAAACAGTGAAGGTAAAGTTATATTAGATTTTGCAATAGTCTAAGATTTAGTTACAGAAAATACTTTGTTTAGAAAGAAAGAAGAAAAATTAATTATATTTGAAAGTGGTTATAAATTTATAATAAAACACAAACTAATTATTTCTTAACTAGAAAATATTATCGAAAACTATGTTAAGAATGCAAAAGTGATCAAAATGTTTTACTGTAGTAAAATTAAAACAAGATATAAGCAATGTCACTTTAGCAATCATGTAGATAACAATACAATAAAAGTTAAAATTGCCGAATATGAACTAGAATCGAAAAGTTTCAAATATTTGGGGTCTATATCGAAGAAAACGGAACAATTGATAAAGATGTAACATATAGGATTTAAGCAGGGTGGGTATTATTAAGAGCCTCAAAAACTAAAAGGAAAATTTTATAAAATAGCTATAAGACAGGCGATTTTTTATGGTTTGGAGTTTTGGGAAACAAAATATGAACATGAACAAAAAATTAGAGTAGCAGAAATAATAATGTTGAAATGAATGTGTGAGTAAACTAGATTAGATAGAATAACTAATGCCAGTATTAGAGAGAAAGTTTGATTAGCTTCAATAGATGAAAAATGAGAGAAAAATGCCTAAGATGGTTTGGACGTGTACATAGGAGACCCCTAGATGCCCTAGTGAGATGGGTAAAAAAACAGAGAGGCATTAACTAATATTAGGGGATGACCTAAAAATAATTGAAAAACAATTTTTAAAAATGACATATTATATTTAAATATAATTGAATCAATGTGCCTACCGCACACATTGGCGAGATTTGACCCATATAGCCAACCCCACGATGGACAAAGGCTAAGTTATTGTAATGGAGACTGCACCATATCCTAGGGCACATGTTCATGTACCAGTGTTTGACAATTTCGTGAGTCCATATTCACATCCATGTTTGAATTGCTACATCCAACTAGGATATATAACAAATGTAGGCAACATCATAATAACAAATTAACATATATATATATATATATATATATATATATTGTAGGCCATGAGTTTTCTAAGATCAGTAGTACATTATCCTATCTTAATAAATGTCAATGCATTCATACCGAGGCATAAGACTTCAACAACCTGACCCCACATTCCACTATACTCCAGTTGTGTTTGTTTTTATGATTTCGCTATATAGTAATAGGTAGTAATCAACCGTTACTGAGGCTTAAGATTTCCTCAACTTTACTGTTGACACTTATCATCACTTTTACTTGCTAATTCTTCTCCCATTATTTTACTTGTCTTGTCTCAGCTGCAATTATTAAGTTTCAGTTTAAAATAACAGCAAAGGATTCAAACTTTTTATGTGGCTTATACATTTTATTGCACAGAAAATTTTAGAAGAAATCATTCGTCATTTTCCTACTATTTTGCGGTATACCTCCCTATCCTCAAAAAATTAGTCTCTTTTACAAAATAGCTTTTTTTTTATAGGTATTTAGGTAACACCTAAAATAAGCAATTTGTTACCCTTTTTCTGCTTATACTCTTACTTTTTAAGTGTCGATCAGTTGTGGATCTCACATAATCATATTAATAATGGTACTAAAGGTAAAAAACTAGAAATATGACTTTTAGAGACACAATTCATTTATTTTTTTCTGGGCATGGAAGAAGCAACAGTATAGCACTCCACCAATACTGAGGCTTAAGATTTCTTCAACTTTACTTATGACAGTATCAGCATCTTTTATTGTTAGTTTTTCCCGTTACTTGGTTTATTTCTGCCTTGCATTATTAAACTTCAGTTTAAAATAACAGCTAACCATGTAAAGACATAGAAGTTAATTCAGTTAAAGAGGTAATCAAAGTCCTTTAGAACCATGCTAACATTTCAGAAGAATTTAGCAAATTCATCTCCACATTTGAAACAAGAAAAATGACTGTAAGGTAGGAATTATGGTTATAATTGAACATGAAAACTTCTCAGATAACTTCAGGACAAACAAATACAAGTGATGAAGTAAACCAGCAAACCTCCCAAGTGGTATCTATTGAAGCATTGCTATCAATGAACACTGCTCCTATTGTGGATTCAACAACATCAGCTAGCACTTTTGGAGCATCAATCAATCCATGGGAATGCAAAGGATATTTGGGAAGTGCATTTATAAATGATTGAATCTGCCAAATCCACCACACATGCATTCAAACAAGGGTGAAAGAAATGTATAAACGGCTAATGTGACCATAAAAGCTCAAAAAACTAAAGGTTATATAGTAACAGAAAATACAAAGAGTTAAGGAGAACATAAAAATAAGAAGTTAATCATGTTGATAATAAAAGAAGAGATACACATCATGCGGCAACAAACTCAAATGCCTTATGCTTGTAGCTACATCAAGCATGACTCAGTAAAGTTCGTTCTTTTTAGGTTTTCCCTGTATGCATAAATTTAACTGGAGAGTCTATGTATAAGCTTGATGAAATTGGCACTCATCTTTTGACGCAAAAGATGCAATTAGAGACAAACTATATACCTTTTGTGACAAGGAGGTGTACCAATAACATAAAGTGTAGTTCCAATATCATTAGCCCTAGTAATTGATAGCACTTTCAGGTTCGTGTGCCTGAAGCTTATTTTAATAACAGAAGTAGACAATTAACAAGATTTGTTTAAATCCTAAAATAGCTACAAACCAAATCTATGAACTGCAACCTCCAATTCTCATGTAAACAGTAAAGTGCTTTAGGCTACCAGAACAAGCTGATAGAACTTGGAACACTCCATGTAACTCACTGAAATTCATTCCATAAACAAAGTATGTGTCAAAAGATCCAACCATTTCATGATAAAAAGTTAATCAGGTTCATTTTCAACAGTTGCTCAGGATTAAGAAGTAAATTTGTTTCTGAATCCCAGGAAATAACACCATTTTTTATGCTAATGAAAGAAAATAAATTAACGTACTGATGTCTCTTACAAGAAAATGTAATACACATACAGATTTTAATAATCACGTTGCTGGGATTAGCTTCCTCAAAATATTATAATCATTGCATCAGAATTGATGTATATCCGATTTTCCAAGTGTCCTCTCTATCGTCCGCAGTGTTAAAGAATGCTTAGTAGGCTGAAGCAAATTCATCATGCAAATATTTGAAGAGATTCTTTTCAAATTTATAACACAAGTCAGTGAGTTCATACAAACTGAATACATTAACAACTGTCTACATCAAACAGAAGTGTTTCTCAAAGACCCAATATCTGTATCAAGTGTTTCACAAAAGTCAATCATACTCATGTGCAGCATTGTCAACAGCTGCCAATCAAAAGCAACTAACTTGCACCGGGAAGAGGATTTGAAGCAATAATTTATGTGTAGCATTATTCATACCAAATTCCGTCAAAACTTATTGTCCAAGTAAATTGCATATAATATGAACTTTCACCAATTAAATGAGAAACATCATATATTTTACTTTCTTCTGTATAGCTTCTATTTACTATAAAATTGACCTCAACAACGAATAAATCTGTTCAAATTTGAGTGATTTTAGGTTTCCTTACTAGAGTTAACATCATTAATACCCAAGACATATGCAGATAATAAGGACACATCACCCAGAGATCACCCACTCAGCAACTGCTAGAAAAATAATCTAGAAACAGCATAATTTAGTAGTTTCAAGAACCAGATTATTTAAACATGGCTTACTCGTCTAGTAATAACAGGCTTCTCATGGTGCAAGTATCTATGAAAACCATGCTTAACAGCTACACGTGCCAGCCTCTCTGTGTCAACATTTGCAGCACGAAGAGGAGTCAAACATCCAGGAGGAAGGTCTGGGTAAAGCAAAAATTGCTTTTTTGTAATTATAAGGTTAAGTACGGCATCACCCATATACTCGAGGCGCTCATATGATATGGAACCCTTATCAAATGATGGATGAGTAAAGGCCTGATAAAGTAAGCTCTTGTTGTTAAAACTATACCCTATAATCTTCTCAACTTCATTAATATCTCTCCAAGCTACATTGCCTTCTGTCTCTTGTGATAATTCTTTTATTGCCTTCTTTCCAGTTTTAGTTCCTTTTAGGACATTTCTCAAAGCAAAACCTGCCAGAAAGGACAAATGAAGGTCTTCTAAGACAGTAAAGGTTGATGTAAAGAAACCATGAAGCGATGAAGTAAATAAGAACAATGTGAAGCAGACGATTGTCTCATCTCAAAAGGATGCAAACACATATGGAAAAAGCAACTAAGAAAATGCACTCTGAATCTATTTAGTACTGAAAAAGAAAACGAATGGGCATGCTAAGAGTAGGTATAAGATGGTTACAAAAGGTTTTAAGCAAAGGAGCACGGCATATAAGCATGGAGGAAAGGATGCCAGAAAATGGTTCAATTCCATTTTTGGTAACAAACTAACAAATTAGACATCCGCCACTGGCGTAAAAAAAAATGAATTTATTACAGTATAACAATATGAAGATAAAGTTAAAAGCAATATAAAAGAAGTTATGTGGGTATGATTATGACCTTAGTTTTCAGTCAAAACAGCAGAATATTTGGTTTGAGCAACCTACTTCTTTCCACCATGCTTTCCCCAGTTACATATCTATTAACCACTCTTCGCGGCAATCTCTCCCTAATATACTGTATAGTCTAATGGTATTTAGGGAGTAAGCTAATTGAAATTGGAGAAATAGATTTCATGGAGGGAAAACTGGGAACCAAGTTCTTATTTTCCTTTTAATTTCCATTTAGATATCCTTTTGTAGGCAGGAAGTAGTTTTTCAATGAAATGACAGTCTTCCTATTAGTTCTCAATTTCCTACTCATTCTCAATTCCTCTAACACTAAAGAAAACACAATTTCGAAGGTCAAAACACTAAAATATAACTCTTCTCTCAATAAAAATGCACAAACTAAATTTTAGACTCCAACCGGATATCAGCCAAGCTTCAAAAGAAAGAGAATAAAAAATATATAGAACAATGTTTCTCAGAAAAGGGAAAATAAATATAAAAATAAACAGATAGAACAAAGCCAACCCAGAATTTCACACGTCTGATAGAATCAAAATCACAATCCAAAACATCAAACCATAAATCTAAAGCGCAATAAAAACCATTTTAGTGCACATAAATATTGAAAGGAGAAGAGACGGCCAACCATATTTGCGGAGCCGTTGAGGGGAAAACTTAAGTCCGAATGGAGAAATTAAGGACCTTAACCATGAGGCGACCATATTGATTTGGTAGCCAGAAATTGTTATCGACAGTCGACGCCACGACCACGTTTTCAGACGCTCATGTTCTCTGGTGTCCTCCGAACTGCCGCTTTAGTCCTAGTTTCAGAGACTATACCTATATTAATCAAAATTACGTTCTGGTCCTTATCTTTCACGTAGTTTGAGTTTCGACACCATTTTCTTTTTTGGCAAATGACAGAAATCTCCTTATGGTTAATCACTAAGACACTAACTACATACGACACTTAATCCTTTGTTTGGTAGGAAAGTTCGGTTATGATGTGAGCAATTCGATGAAGAGTCCTCCCGTATGCTAAAAGTTACCAAGAAAAGCCGACACATGCTGATAACAACTTACTCTTTTAAATCTCGAAAATCACTCAGTTAATTTAAGTTAGACTAAACTACTTTAATCTTAAACAAATAGCATTAACATGAGTTTGAATAACAGAAAATTAGGTGGAGCAAGTAACATAATTTCTTCTAAGTTCGGAACTAGTATAATTAATCAAGCATTGAAGATACACAAGTTCAAATAACAAAGACGAGAATTCTAAAGCAAAGGATAAACCTTACAATATTGTCCTTATTCCAAAGAAGGAGGCGCCGTCCACTTTTACGGACTATAGGCCAATAAGCCTATGCACGTTCCTTAATAAGATCTTTTCCCGCATTTTGACCGAAAGATTGAAGAGAATATTGCCATCATTCATCTCGCCTGAATAAGCTACCTTTTTGCATGGTCGAGAGATGACTGATAACGTTCTCCTCCTTCAGGAGATGGTTCACCACCTTGATAGGAGAAGTCGAGGTGCCAACGTTATTTTTAAGTTGGACATCATGAAGGCGTTTGATCGTGTATCATGGCATTTCTGCCCAAACTGCTATTGAATATGGGATTCCACAGTAGGGTGGTGGAACTGGTCATGAATAATTTGAGGGTTTTTTTAAGTCAGACCGAGGAATAAAGCAGGGGGATCTGATGAGAAGAGTTACTGTTGCTAATTATTAGTTTAGATAATTAGTTTTAGGCTGCTGATGTGGCAACATTAGTTAGTATATTTATGGTCTTAGACATCTGTATATAAGCAAGATATGTACGCAATACTCGTATAATTTTTCATTTTAACAGAAAATATCTTCTTCAGATAATTCTCTCTCTTCCTCATCTCATATGTCTACCATTGTTGCTTAATTCTGAAGCTTTTCATGGTATCAGAGCTACAGGTTCTGCGATCCTTACCGTAATTGACTGAATTCTTTACCGAATTGATTTCGAAGCCTCTGAACATGGAGAATCTCCAACCCGATCATGAACCTCTGTACCAGACTGGTTCGGGAGCCCTAATTCCCAAAATCGGAGCAGACGATCCGTTGTATGTTCATAGTTCCGACAATCCTGGACTAGCCTTGGTTTCGTTTCCACTCACGGAGAAGAATTACATATCCTGGAGAAGAGCTATGATAATTGCTCTTGAAGTGAAGGTGAAATTAGGGTTTGTCACCGGTGAATATCCACCACCTCCAGTCGATTCCCCAACCTATAAGTACTGGAAACGAGTTGATTCCTTAGTTGTATCATGGCTGCTCAATTCCATATCCAAGGAAGCCAATCGTGGCTGTTTATTCACAGCTAGTGCTAAACATCTTTGGGAGGATCTGCGAGAGACATTTGGGGAATCTAATGGTCCGCTGCGATATGATTTGAAGCAAGAAGTGAACTCCATGAGACAAGGCAATCAATCTGTGACTACTTATTTTTCGCAAATGAAAGGATGTTGGGATGAATTGGCTTGTCTTAGACCAATTCCCCAATGCAAATGTGAAGCAGCTCGTGAGATTCTGGAATTGGATTGTGAAGATAAAGTAATGCAATTCCTTATGGGACTCAATGAGTATTCTGCACCTATTCGCAATCAGATCTTGGTTATGGAACCCATGCCTAGTTTGAATAAGGTTCACCAAATGGTACTGAAAGTTGAGAGACAAAAAATGGTGCACAATTCCTACAGTGAAGTACTGGAAGGAGGTGCTCTGTTAGCACAAACTGGAGCTGAGCCAAAATCAAATGTTGGAAAAGATTATGGCAAGAAGAAAGAAGTAAAAAGGCCTGACCTCAAATGTGAATTTTGTGGTGTGCAGGGGCATGTCAAGGACAATTGTTTTAAGCTTCATGGCTACCCTGAATGGTGGAAAGGCAAGAAGGAACTTGTTCAACCCGTTCAGAAAGACAAGCCGAAAGTAATGGTTAATGCATCTATGGTGAATGCAGATACACCACTTGATTCAACTCCATCTCCTGACTCTAATTGGCAGCTGGTGATGACAAATATGATCCAGCGGGAAGTTGGAAGGGTGCTCATAGCTAAAGGCAAAGCATCACAGGAAGGCAACTTTGTCAACTTGGTGCATTTTAATGACTTTGCTGGTATGAATTTTTCACTATTCTCTGGCTCATTTAATGAATTAAGTTCAGCAACATGGATTCTGGATAGTGGTGCAACAGGGCATATGTGTCATGATTTGAGTTTATTCCATTCTTATACACCTGTCACCAAAGTAACTCCAATTTACTTGCCAGATAAATCCATTCAATTTGTGCGACATATAGGCCAAATTAAGCTCTCAAATGATATTATCCTCCATGACTGTCTTCATGTTCCTTCATTTCGTTTTAATCTTCTATCCATCGGTAAAGCTTCTAAACTCAACAAACTTCATGTTGATTTCCTTCCCACTGTTTGCTTCCTGTAGGACCTAGTGACTAACAAGGTCCTTGCAGCTGGCCATGAAGCAAAGGGACTATACTTTCTCAGCCACAACTCATTTCATACTAATGTCATTCAATCTTCTCTCTCTACTTGTAGTATTGCTGCGTGTAAGAATGTCCATTCTGTTGATTGTATTCCTCTAGCAAATGTTGTTCAAGTATCTGATGTTGAATTGTGGCATCAAAGGCTAAGACATCCTTCGTCTAATGTACTCAGTCATTTACATTCTTCAATAAAATGTCCTTCTTACAAACAGATACTAGCCTGTGATATTTGTCAATTTTCCAAACAACAGAGATTGTCCTTCCCACTTAGCTCTTCGCATACAGACCAACCTTTTGATTTAATCCATGTTGATATTTGGGGGCCCTACAACACACCTACTTTAACTGTACTCAGTACTTCTTGACTGTAGTGGATGATTTTAGTCGAGCTACTTGGACATTTTTTATGAAATATAAGAGTCAAACACTCTCTATCCTTCAATCCTTCATTCAAATGGTTCTCACTCAATTCAACTTGAAAATATCAAAACTCTCAGGTCCGATAATGGAGCTGAATTTCTTAGCTCTACTTCTCAATCCCTGTTCCAATCCCTTGGCATTATTCATCAATGTACTTGCACCTACACTCCTCAACAAAACGGTATTGTTGAACGCAAACACAAGCACCTCTTACAGGTAGCTCGTGCTCTCATGTTTCAGTCCCACCTCCCTAAGAAATTCTAGGGGGAAGCCATTCTCACAGCTACACATATCATCAATAGACTTCCCACCTCAGTCCTTAATTGGAAAAGCCCATTTGAAATGTTGTATCACAAACCCCCTTCCTTGCAGCATTTTAAGATTTTTGGGTGTCTGTGTTATGCCTCTAATACACTACCCCACAAAGACAAATTTTCTAGTCGCTCTCATAAGGCAATTTTCTTGGGCTATCCATCGGGCCAAAAAGCCTATAAATTGTTTGATCTAACTAATCACACAGTTTTCATTTCCAGGGATGTGGTTTTTTATGAATCATCCTTTCCTTTTTCTTCAATCTCCCTTCCTGCTCTTGGTACTCCTTTGCCTCATATTCCTCCAGATACAGTGATTCCTGATGTTTCACCTCCTTCCCCTAACTGTGATCCCGAACAGCCTCCTCTGTGTACACCAGAAACTCCTCACCCGGATCAATCTGCACCATCCACTTCATTCCACCACACCTCTACTCACTTATCTCCTTCCGCTCCTCAGCCTACTAGACGCAGTACTCGTCCTACTCATCCTCCCTCTTGGTTGCAAGATTATGCAACAAATAATGTCATTAGCCATCCGACTTCTTCCTACTCCCCTCCTACATATCCTTATCTCATTTCACCACGATTCTCATCTTCCTATTCGGCCTTTCTAGCTCAAATCAGTACCCTACATAAGCCACAGTTTTATCACCAGGCCAAGAAGTATCCTGAATGGATTCAGGCTATGCATACTGAACTTCAGGCCTTAGAAGATAATCATACTTGGGATATTGTTTCTCTTCCCCCTGGCAAGAAACCTATTGGATGCCGGTGGGTCTATAAAGTGAAATGTAGGTCTGATGGCTCTGTTGAAAGGTACAAAGCTAGGTTAGTGGCTAAAGGTTACAATCAAATTGAAGGCTTAGACTATTTTGATAGCTTCTCTCCCGTGGCGAAAGTCGTCACTGTTCGTCTCTTTCTTGCTATTGTTGCTATTAAAGGTTGGCATTTGCATCAAATTGATGTCAACAATGCATTCCTTCATGGGTCTTTAGAGGAAGATGTTTACATGACCCCCCCATTGGGTTATTCCAAAGCTCTGCCGTCTCAAGTCTGTAAGCTCAAGAAGTCTTTATATGGCTTGAAACAGGCCAGCCACCAATGGAACTTGGAATTCACCAGAAAGCTAAAACTTTATGGGTTTTTACAATCCCCCCATGACCACTGCCTGTTTATTAAAGACAGCTCTCCTGATGAATTCATTGCTTTATTGGTTTATGTTGATGATGTTCTCCTTGCTAGTAATTCCTTATCAGCCATCACTGCCCTCAAGAAGTTCTTACATAACAGTTTCACCATTAAAGATTTGGGTCCTGCCCGATATTTTTTGGGCATTGAACTTGCGAGATCCTCTTCAGGTATCTATCTTAATCAGCGCAAATTTGTTCTGGATTTACTACATGATGCAGGTCTTACTGGTTGCAAACCTGCTGCCATTCCTTTGCCAAAGACCTTTGATCTTGCTGATCGTACTTCTATTCGCCTTTCTGATCCTACACCTTTCCGACGGTTGGTTGGTCGCCTTCTCTACTTGGGGTTCACACGTCCGGATATTACCTTTTCTGTTCAGCAATTGAGCCAATACATTCATGCTCCTTGTGAGATCCATTGGGATACTGCATTACATGTTCTTCGCTATCTAAAAGGAGCTTCGTCTCAAGGTCTTTTTTATTCTGCTCACTCGCAGTTTCAGCTTGCTGCTTATTCTGATGCTAGTTGGGCTTCTTGTCATCTCACGAGAAAGTCTATAACAGGTTTCTGTATCTTCTTGGGCAAGTCTATGGTGTCATGGAAATCGAAGAAACAATGTACAATTTCCCGTTCTTCTGCTGAAGCAGAGTTCCGCAGCCTTGCCACAACTGTCTGTGAACTGACAGTGGATCATTTATATTCTTCAAGACTTTCACATAACACCCTCTTTGCCTGTTCCTTTGTGGTGCGACAATCAAGCTGCCATTCACATTACAGAGAATCTGGTATTCCATGAACGCACCAAACACCTTGATATCGACTGCCACTTGGTTCGTGATCAATACAAAGTTGGTCTGGTTCTGCCTCAACATGTTTCCTCCATCAATCAGCTTGCCGATATGTTCACTAAACCCCTTCCAGCTCCACTGTTTGCTTCGTTCCTTTTCAAGCTGGGCTTGAAAGATTTCTTCCAAGCCTCACCTTGAGGGGGGGCTGATGAGAAGAGTTACTATTGCTAATTATTAGTTTAGATAATTAGTTTTAGGCTGCTGATGTGGCAACATTAGTTAGTATATTTATGGTCTTAGACATCTGTATATAAGCAAGATATGTACGCAATACTCATATGATTTTTCATTTTAACAGAAAATATCTTCTTCAGATAATTCTCTCTCTTCCTCATCTCATATGTCTGCCATTGTTGCTTAATTCTGAAGCTTTTCAGGATCCTCTCTTACCTTTTTTTATTCATTCTCTTGTCCGAAGCATTATCCAGGGGGCTAAATGGGCTATTTGAGTCACGGACAATCCAGCCATTTTCCATGCCGTGGGGTGTCCTCTAGTAACACACCTCAGCTACGCGGATGATATCATCATTTTTTGTAGAGGAGATCTGGCCTCCCTCAAGGCGCTTACAGATTGCATGCAGCTTTACGAGCTGGCTACATGACAGAAAATTAATCGAGAAAATAGTGTGTTTTATCTCAGTCCTCGACAGCCTTCAGAGAAGGCAACCGTAATTCGAAACATCACAGGAGTCACAAGGGGGGAGTTTCCGCTAATTTACCTTGGCAGCAGGTTTCATCATAGGTGTAAAAGGGTAGCAAGTTATCAATTTTTACTGACCCAAATCCGACAGAGACTAGAAAATTAGAAAACTAGATTCCTATCGTCGGGGGGCAGGCTAGTGTTGTTCAAACATGTTCTGGGGTCTATTCTGATTCACATCTTCACGGCTTCTTGTGTACCGAAAGGGGTCATTTCCTCGTTGCACAGGCTGTTTTCACGATTCTTATGGGGGGGGAGGATCGAAAGGTCTGGCAGTCTTGGGAGGCGCTTGTATACCCAACACTAGAGAATGGTCTGGGACTGCAGAACCTAAGCGTGGTGAACAAAGCATTTGGATGCAACCTACCTTGGAAAATTGCTAATAGAATCGGGATATGGGAAACTTTCATCTCGGATTGGGGTCCCTTCACTACTCCGTTCACCGGGGTTGGATAGCAGACGTTCCAGAGTATTTTTGAGTCGTGGACCCTCCTGATTATGGGTAGCGGGGAGGCAAACTTTTGGAGTGCGAACTGGACAGGCTTAGGACCCCTCTTAGAGCTTGCAGAAAACGGTGACTTTACTTAGGAGGCCTCAATTGCAGAATCGTTCGAGGCCTCGGGAGAGCTCTCCCCAGCAATTACACTACGACTGCCAGACTGGGTGGTCGAGCACATTGCAGGATTGCATATTACCTTTAAAGAGGTTTTCGATTCACTTATTTGAACCCCTGAGCCTTCGGGACAATTCGCTGTCAAGTCAGCTTATGAAATACTTCGGGCTCGCCGCTCTAAACACCCACCAGAAAAATGATCTAGCTCCTCGGCGTCCCTCTTAAAATATCGGTATTCATCTAGAGGCTGTTAAATGGCTTGCTCCCTTTTCCTAAGATTCTCCCCCGCTTTGGGATCCAAACAGTCTCTAAGTGCCCAGTATGCATGACGGAAGACACTCAGAGTCACTGGGTTTTTAGCTGCCTCATAGCTTCTTCAGTTTAGCATGAGTTTTTGGACCCTCTTCATGTTTAATTCTCTAGTCGCCTTGGTTTTACAGATTTTTTGCAGCTGATATGGGAGTACTACGCAGAGGGGGCGAGGGGGCTTGCTGCCCGCCTTCTGGTTTTACTGGTCATCTGGGAACTTGGGAAAGCGAGGAACAAATTTTTATACGAAGAGGTTTGGCCAACAGCACGGGGGTGGCGGTGGAAGTGCGAAAATTGTTCTTGGGCTTAGCTAGGATGCAAAATTTTAGCAGTACCAGTAAAGAGGATGAGTTGCTGCTATCGACAAGTCTGATTCAAAATCTATCTCCGCAGCTCAAACGCCTGCCCACATTGGTGCGATGGCATTTGCCCAGGCCTTCAGAAGCGAAGATTAACCTGGATGGCTCATCGATGGGTAATCCAAGCCCTTCGGGATGTGGAATAATAGTCTGAGATGCAACAGGACAGGTTCTCTATGCTACAAGTCGGTTCGTGGGGGTGCAAATGAATTCTTACGCAGAGTTTATGACACTTGTGATCGGACTACAGCTATGCTCCCGTCTCTCTTTGGCGGAAGTGGTGTTTGAAACGGATTCAGCGTTTCTAGTTGGGGTGGTAACAAACACTTGCAAGGTCTAGTGGCAGCTCTGATATCTTTACAGGTATATCCAGCGACATATATTGGGGAGGCTTCGGATTCAACATAATTATCGGGAGGGTAATTCAGCAGCAGATATTTTGGCGCGCATGGCTTCTTCTTCCCAGTCAGATGTCATCTTTTCTCTTGGTCGGTTCTCGTCGACTCTCTCGAAGGCCCTTGTCTCTGACCTATCTCAAATCCCTTACATTAGGTTGTAGCTAGTAGCGAAATAGTGCATTGTTGAATAATTACTTTACAAGTTATCATCATCTCCATTCCTGCACCTTATACAACTGAGGTAAGTCTCATTACATCTCCCTGGGAATTTTTTGCCTTTTTCTTTTATTCTAATAAAGGGTTCCTAAGCCCCCCAGCCACTTAATCGGCTGTTAACCAAAAATAATAATAAAAAAACCTTACAATATTATTATCAAAATACGAATTCTTCCTTAATATTTTCAGCTGCCCCTCTATTTATAGGATAGAGGGAGCACGAAATTTAGGAGAATAATAAAGAAGAAAAAAGAAAATAAAAGTAAAAACCAACTAGAGTTGGAAATTCCTTACAATTACCAAATTTCAAAAGAAGCATGGAATTGGCAAGAGATATTTGTCACCTTTATGCTATGGAGTCGTGAACGAAATTCCAATCAATAAAATACCAAAAATAACTCCTAAAACTATCACAAAAAGGAAATCAAGAGTTGAGTCATTTTTTAAAACTATTAGAATTAATTAAGTTGTAACAAACAAGTAACAACCTAACTAAAAAGTAACTGACTAGGGAAAAAATTATGAAACATGAACAAATCCTAATTGCTTTCCAAAACCCTTAACCAACTTGTATCTTGACTTCAATTTCGTGCACAGGCTTCATGAATGGGTTGGCCGAAATTAATAAGCTGCGGATGCTCAGGTTTCGGCCCATTTTGATGTAGCATGCGTTTTTGGAAGTGCTGAAAATTTTACCAAATAGTTTGGAGAATTTCGGATCCATTGAAAAGCTTCCGGAATCATTTTGAAATGTTATAAATCAAGAAAATCAAAATTTACACATTTCTTCAAGATTCTTTTGTCGTAACCACCTGATAGATTGGGAAGTTGTAAATACTTCAAGATCGATCAAGAAATGTTTCAAGAAACTGCCAAATTTGTGTATTGGAAGTAGTGGATGGCTGAGAAGCTTGTTGGTTGCCTCCTTTGACCATTTCTTCTTCCTTGTAATGTAATTCTTTGGATGTTACCTTCGGATTGACTCAGCAAATGCAACTTGGCTTGTCTAAGGTAGGGATGACCTCATCAGGTTCAAATCTTGGTTTGAATTGTGATTTTAAAATATTAAATTCTATTGCAAATATAAAAAAGTGTACTAAAAATATAAAAAGGTTTATGAAGAATAATGAGAAATTATTATAAAATGTAAGTTTGAAATCATGATACCAAACAGGGCCTAATGTTTATCAACTAAAATGTCATTATAACATAAAAATTCCTTATTAAGAGCGTTATTATAAAATACCAAAAATAACCTCTTGAACCTCCAAAATCGTCTAATCAAAAGGCTAAAAAATTATTGGACAACTTTCCGCAAACAATCAACATACAAGAGTCCATTAATATGGTTCTCTTCTCAATTCTAATCTAGTACCCATGGAGCAACCATTCCTGACTGTTAAGAATTGAAACCGCTATAAGAGAGTAACTGTTAATAGTGGGTTGCAGCTCCTTCGATCGTTTGGACCGTTTTACTTTCACTTCCACAAATCACATATCGCGTGCCTATGTTAATCACAATAATCATTATTTTAATTTGATTATATATCTCTTAAAGTGTTCCTTATCTAAACATTACTCTCATCACATCCATGGATGAAACCAAAATACAGCAAAAAAGTTAATAACAAAGTTATAGATTTTAGAAACCATATTCCACTATCAAAATTCTAATTTGGTGCCTCATAAATATGATATCAGGATCATCTTGATATTTAATTTTCTCATTCAAAAACTTGAACTTATAAATTTATTTTTCAAAATCTTTAACAATGTGTGGTATGTGAGAGATAATTTGTCAAAATGAAAGCAAATAATTAAAGACACAAGGAACCATGATTTAAAGTGGTTTGGATTTTCTTGAAATTAGATTTGATGAACAAAATATGTGAAACTTTTGCACCTTTTATTTAACCTACAATTGGGGGCATTTTGTTCGAATGCATCAATCAGAGTCACAATTAGTATGATTGAGGGGTTAATCGGAATGAGAATCATGATTGATTCATTGTTGTGTTGGTACAAACCTTGGAATCGGTGTCATTATCATACATGATGTTTGGTTAAATCTAATATCAATAATGGGAATGAGTCAAAATTTCAAATTTACCCTATTAGTTAATTAATTGGGTCAAAAATTATTAAAAGCAATATTTTTAATTTTTTAAAATAATAACCATAAAGTTATGATGTTTTACCACAAAATTAAAATTCAACCATCTGAACAACACACAGTTGGTTAGATTCTCTGTTATAGTGAAATCCCGATTAGCAATCTAAGAGGGGGAGGGGTGAATTAGGTTGTAAGTATATTAAAATGTTCTTTTGAATAATTTTGAAAATTTTCTTTTCAAAATTTTTTGACCAAAGTGTAGTGTGTGAGAAGTGCTTTGAAATGATTAAAGCAAAGTAAATAGAAGACAACTTGTAGTGGTTTGGATTCCCCTTGAATCCTAATCAACTATCCAAGTTCTACAACTTAGGATTTTGTAACCCTCTCAACTGAATTACTTAAAGGTGTAATGCAAACCTTTATAAATGCCAAAATTCTTACTCTAGAATTTAGGACTTTTTATAATTGACAACTTAGCTCTAAGTTAAGTCTTCACATCAAATGCCTAATCTAACTCTAAACTTAGGACTTAATACAAACGCCTAATCTAACTCTAGACTTAAGACTTTTACAACTCTTCTCCTTCTCTTCTTACTCCCCCTTTCACCTTGCCTAAATTTTCTTCAAGAGTTTAGGACTTCCTTTCTTTTACAATTGCCTAACACACTTCTAAGTATTTAGGACTTCAATCCCTCAATGGATATGTAAGTTTACCTCTTTTAAGGTTTATAGGTAAGCACATGAAATAGGCACAATTTGCCTTTTTTATGAAAATAAATTCCCAAACCCTTAAATCCCCTTTAACAAATCAAATGTAATAAAATGATGTAAATATGAGCTCTCAATGTACTCTTGAAGTGGGATATAGCTTCTTGACTTCTGAAGTTTCTAGAATGAGCTTTGGAGCTTTTGTAGTGGGTTGAAATCGCTTTTCAACGGTCATATTCGCACTTTGAAATTCTGCCTGCTACAGTAGTTCAGATTCCGAACCTTCAAGTTATGATATCACAATCTACAGCTTCTGATATAAAACACTATTCTGGTAGACAAAATCTGAAAGGGAAAATCGCATTTTTGGTCCCTCTTGTAAGACCTCGTAGTTTCCCACCCTACTTTAACCTTTGTAATTTATATTTTATCATACTATTAGCTGTTAAACTCAATTAGGAATAATTATAAAGTTTTGTGAATTTTCTAAAGTATTTTGAATATGAAATCTTATGGTCTAGATCTTAATCTTTTGAATTTTTAATTTAGAAATTGTGATGTTTAATTTAAAATAAAGTTGTTAATTTAAGTATAGGATTATGTTTAAGGATATATGAAAGTAGATATACTAGTTTAATTTTGGGAAGTATGAATGAGAATAAGAAAATTAGAAAAATCGGAAATGTTATTTACATGCCACAAATTACTAAATGGAGGCCACTCTTTAAAATGTTAGGGTGTGAAAGACCGAAAAGCCCCTCCCCCTTATAAAGTAAAAAAAATTTCTTTCCTTGGCCAAAACATTGCAAACTCGTTGCTTGCTGCGTCGTTGCTTACTGCTTCGTTCGGTCGCTGCTGGTTGCTGCTTCGGTCCGTCTCGGTCAGTCTCCATTTTCGGTGACCTCTCCAATTTCGGCTTCTCCATTTCCGGCCGCATTCTTCCATTGGTACGGAGCTCCATTTCCGGCCATTCCACGCCGACGGGAAGCGTTAATTAGGTGTGCTATTTTTTTTCCGTTTTTACATTTTGTTCCAAATGTTGGAATTGAAGTGAATTGGTTGTTGTTTTGTTTATGGGCAAGGTTTTGAATGCATGTTTGCTGCGTTTTTCGGCCCTTTCGAGCATAATTATTGTGCAATGTGCATGTATGTTGGATGTGTAATTGTTTGCATTTTTTGAAGTGAATGGAAATTTTGGCTTGAATCTTGAAAGATTGCATTGTTTTGGTTGCTTAGTAATGTTTTAGCGGCTAAGTTGCATTACCGGCTGTGATGTTAATAAAACTAGGGAAAATTCCATGGTTGAGCTTCGGGAAAACCGTTCAACCGGTGAAGAAACCGGAAAAACGCTTCGGGGAAGCGAATTTCCCAGTGAAAAACGCCACCGGGAGGCGTTTGTTCCAGAGAAAAATGCCACCGGGAGGCGTGTTTTTCTGAAACAAACGCCTCCGGGGGGCATTTTTTTCGGGAAGGAGCACCCCATGGAGGCGTTCTTCTGAAGAAAACACGCATCGTGGAGGCGTTTGTTTCGGGAACAAGCGTTTGTTCGAAATCTGTTTTGGTTTTAAACATGTTTACATATAATATGTTGTTTGTTTATGATTTTCTTTTAATGCAGATGAGGGACAGATTTAAAGGTAATATATTCCGTCGGACGGGAAAAAGATCCAAGTCCGGTAAGAGTAGTAATCCGGAACCATCCCGGGAGAGTGTTAATCCGGATAAATCCGGGGAGCCTTTTATTCAAGAGTCGGAGAATGCCCCGCGTATTCATCGAACGGCATCTGAGCGTTCGAGGAAGATGGTTGCACGATCGCGTGCATCTTCTGCGACAGGGAATGTCATTGGTCCCATAACTGAAGACTCATTTCAACATTTAGTGTCTAGACATGAGTACATTGGGGCGTCCTTTACAGAACAACCTTTCGCCCCACCCTTTTCAGATGTTGAGATGTCCCACGATGATGGTGACGGCGAGGGGGCTTATGGAAGAAGTGATGGTGAAGGGGCTAATACAAGCAGCGAACCAAGTAGGAGAGCTGGGAAATGACTCATGGGCAGTGAGGCAAGGGCAGCGATTGCAGGGTGGAAGGAATACAGGGAGCTGTACCATCCGCTAGACGGTGGTCCTGTAATCCCTGAGTTGCTCTTGAGTTTCAAAGGCCATACTGCCTACCACGTCTGGCATGGAGAGGTAATTCTATTAAATTGTGCACATTCAAATGTGATGTTCAATGAATTAGTATTTTGCTAATTATCTATGCTTCGTTACTTGTGATCCATAATGGAATAATAAAGAAAGGTTGCACGGTTTATTTATTAGTTTTTTTTTACAAATTAAATGCGTTAGGAATTGTATCCTCTGGTTTTAATTCGTTGTTTACATTGTGTAGGAACGGGGGATACTGAAATGTCATAATGGGGCCGATCGATTGAAAAATTGGCCGGCCGATGAAGAGATGAAAAAGCTTGTTGAGGGGTCCGGATTGGCCCATTTAGTCCAGTGCATGCATGATGAGTTAGACACCGCTTTGCTATGTGCGTTTGTGGAGAGGTGGCATCCGGAGACCAACTCTTTCCACTTGCCGTTCGGGGAGATGACAATCACATTGCATGATGTTGCATACATATTGCGCATTCCGCTGGGGGGTAGGCCCATTTATGGCAAAACAAAGACTTCACAAATAGCGACGGATGTTGCAACTGTGTTGGGGAATGATGAAGTGAAAATGGATAGGCCTGGCTTTGTGAAGCTGACAACCATTGAGGCGAATTGTGCCGGGAGATTTGACAAAGTTAATGCTGCCTCGGGTTATTTATTGTAGGTTTTAGGGCTTTCCCTGTTTGTGGACAAGTCTAAAACCCACGTTTCTGCGCAGTATTTAACTTTCCTTCACGATATTGAGACAGTAAGTGATTACTCGTGGGGAGCTGCCACATTGGCGTACTTATACCGCCAACTTGGGAAGGCATCGAGGGCACATAGTGCACAGTTTTCTGCTTGTTTGACTTTGCTTCAGGTTTGTCACTGTACATGTTGCTTTCCTTATCACTATTTGCTGTATTTCGTTACAAGATATGTACTGATTGTTCTTCTGTTAATTATTATTAGAGTTGAATATATGAATACTTCCCAACATTCAGCCCACCGAAGAAGCGGTCGTGGAATACTGGCTGGCCGGCGGCAATGAAATAGCAAGTTGGTACTGGGAAGAAGCGTGTTGCAAAATATGATTTGGAGGCATACAGGAGGGCCCTAGATGCATTGCAGCCAAACGAGGTAATATGTCCATTCTTTGTGATTACGAACAGTTCTTTTATGTTATTGTGCTACATTTGGTGATTTATTTCATAATCGGCAAAGTTGATTGGATCCCATTTGAGCCCAATCCGGCATTGGTCCATAAAATCTCCTTGTATATGGGCCTTATATATTGCGTTAACATTGAAGAACCCTATATGCCGGATCGGGTGTTAAAACAGTTCGGATACGCCCAACAAGTTCCATTTCGTGTCTTCAAACCGAATGAGTGCTATAGAGGCCCAGAGACAAAGAAGTATGTCTGCAAATACGTTGCGGATCTGAGTGGTTGGGAAATCTCGCATACAAGGCTTCTGCGAGATATGAAGAGAGCGGAGTATACTGACGAAGCAAGCGAGGATTACCTTGAGTACTTCCGGTCGCGTTCGCACATCCGTGTCAGTAGTGGTCCTGTCGAGGAATATACTCCTGATCCTACTCAGTTGTCCCTCAATGCAGTGAGTTTATGATGATGTTTTATTTTATTTTATTCTTCCCTATATTTGTCTTACTAGTTGCTGATTGTCATCGTCATTTTACTTGTTACAGCGACTTCAGTATTTAGCCTCTCGGGCAGTCTATTTTCATCCAAGGGTTGAACACGCTGTCAACCCTGAGACACGTAGGTAGGCTATTGCAGACGTTGCTTATCATTTGGAGGGCCTGATGCCGGGACTGGAACAGCTTGCGCTGCGACCTCCATTTCAGCCTTAGTGCACAGCTTTCCTTATGTTTGGATTATGTATCTTGTGATTTTAGTGTAATGCTGGATGATTGTTTCTTTTTTTTTTACTCCCCAATACAATATATATGTCGAAATAGTGCCTTTTATTGGGAGTGCCGTTGATTGAAGTGCAGAAAAAAATTTAGTGATCCATTATGTGGTATGAACAAGGATTCAGGTGCTCATATACAGGGGAGACTCTGCCCAAATTTCAAACAATTTAAACACAGTAGCACTGTTTTAGTGAAAATTTTACGTTCCCGGATGTAGGTAACATTGTTGGGTTCAATGCGCCATTGTTTTGGTATCAAATCGCTTGAGGAATGCGACTGAAACCAAGAAAAACGCCCTAATCAGGCGTTTTTATCGCGTATAATCGCCTGACATAGGCGTGTTTTTTGGAGAAAAACACCTAAGAGAGGCGTTTTTTACAAGAAAAACGCCTAAGTCAGGTGTTTTTATTCCATTCAGTCGCCTACCTCAGGCGATTTTATTCCATTCAGTCGCCTACCTCAGGCGATTTTATTCCAGAAAAACACTTACCTCAGGTGTTTTTCTGGAATAAAATCGCCTGAGGTAAGCGATTTTCTTGGATTTAAACGCCTCTCTGAGGCGTTTTTCGTAGATAAAAATGCCTCAGTCAGGCGTTTTCTCTGATTACAGCCCCTCATTCATCCAATTGCCACTTCAACAACAACCCACATTCCCAAACATATGCAGTCCATAGCATCCCTAATACAATACTGCAATTTAACATTTCTAAAGAAGTTAACTGACTTATAATAATTCCCATCGGAATGTAATTGGCAATACAAATCTAACCACAATCATAAACTACTGCAATAATTAGCAACATGACAAATATATTCTAAATATACAATACATCTATATGTCAATACAAACACAACCGAGGATGCCATAAATTTGAAATCATAAATCCCTACGCCCTAATCGATAACTATTGTGGGTTCCCTGTCTACATTGCCTAAGCTAGCAACGTACAAGCTCTGGTATCTATCCAATCAAGGTTTTAACGTTTCCTCCAAATCATCCATCAGGTCGTCCTTATGGTGTCTCCACAACACACTGACAGGGGGTAACAGGATTTCATCTCTCGTCTCTAAACAAATGAAATGGTTGCCCCGGATATGTCCCATAGTGATATAAGTGGTCGGATCATCACATACACCGGACTTCCGCAATCGAAGTGGAAGGAAGGTGCAACACTCCGCTCCGTAAAAAGCGACTACTCTCTGGTACCTCGTGGCGACAAGTAGTCCAAATAGATAAGTATCGAACCAGAACTTCTCTGTTGCTGGACTTATGTGGTAATCCAACACTTGAAGGGCTTTATAGTACATAGTTTCACCGAGGACGCCAAACCATAATGAGGCATACGCGTGAAGTTCATGTAACATCTCCCGCCGGACTTGAAACCAAAGTGAGTCGTCACCATGTACGAATTTAGAGATTACCCTGAACCCACAGTGTCCATCCCCCATTACATTTTTATAACCAACGACATAATCGAACACGAAGTGTTTAACCAAAGATGGGAGGTTGAAAGGCCAGTTGGATTCGTTAGGAGTCATTCGAATACTCCTGGATGATGACCCACTTGACCTGCTGCGACCTGCACATAGTATTTGAATGCATGAACAATATATGAATCATAATAAATAATTGAAACAACAACCAATTGCAAAGGATATGACAACTATATGTACCTCTGCTTCTGCCTAGGCCGGCTTCCCTCTCAGCATGCTCGTATCCAGAAAGGTCTCGCTGCGTCGAGTTGTTCCTCGGGCTTCCCCTACGTGGCCTTTGAATGGGATCTGTGAGGTCAACAATCTCTGGATGCAAAGTGCTATGCATGACACCCGCTACCCTATAAATGTCCGCAGTCGGACGCTGCGAGGCTTCCACATACATCTCATGCAGTCGACCTTATGCTGTCTGCCGTTCCTCATCGCTAGGCATGTTCCCCTCATCCAAAGATAGGGTCCTCCAGAAGAGGTCCACATCCAAGGGATCAATAGGTATGTAATTCCTGGCCATTTCAACCCTCTGATGTGCACACGGCAAGCCATAGCTGGTTCGCAGTTCACAACCACACATCTCACTATTCGCCTCATAGACTGCACCTCGCTTTTTGTATTCTTGTAACATCAACAGTATGGCATCTTGCGAAATCTGCCATTGATCCTACTATACAACATGTAATTGGCTTCACGGATTGTTTTGCTGCGGGATGCCTCCATTTTACTACGTATCTCACCCAAATGCAACTTTATCATCTCATTTATAGCCAGAAATATTGTAGGAAATGAACCTCTATCAATTTTAATGGCGCGCTTCAACATTGCGTGCGCACTCTCAGCCCTGCATTTATGAAAGACGAACAAATATAATGCTGTACATAAGGGAATAATGTGTAATGGTATCATATATATATAACTGTAGGCAACAAAATTGAATAGTCTCACATGTTGTTTGTGCGCTCTCCATAATGTTTTATCTCTTTAGTCCAGACTGAGACAAACTTGGTCCTGTGGGGATCCAACCAAGTATGGTGCAAATAATTAACCACGGACATCCACCGGCCTCTATATTTGGTCTCTATGATCTCCACAGCTTTCGTGAACTTTTCATGCGTTAGAGCACTCATAACTCTTCTCCACCGTCCTTCAAACTCATATAATATATCTTTTTCCGTACACACAGTGAGTGCTTTCTTCTTCACATCCATAGCAATATGCCGTTTACACAGTAGTTGCTTAGACTCGGGAAAAACAACGTGGACAGCTTTCATTAGAGCTGACTCTCTGTCCGTCATAACAACATGGGGATATGTCAATGGATCAAAAATTTGCCTCAACCTAATCATAGCCCAGAAGTAAGTTGGATATGTCTCATCCCTCAAGAAAGCAAAGGCAACATATATGTATTGATCCGTCGGAACATGAGCGACTATCTGAAGCATAGGCATGTCATACCGGTTGGTCTTGTATGTCGTATCCATATACAAAATGTACGGAAACGTACGAAGCATACTAGGAACATCCGCATGGGCGAAGAACACATTCTCAAGCGCGTTACTCTCATCTTCCGTTGTGTACCAATAGTAGTACCTGTAATCCTGCATCAGTTTCAAGAAATTCTGTATAGGACTTAAATCTCCCCTCTCTTCTCTTCTAACCTTTGCCGTTTCATTGTAAACCTGCCTGATACGTGTGACATTAGTCGCATTGTCATATCGCAGTTTTGACAGCATCTGCTTTTGAGCCACATTTATCTTCATCATTTCTGAAATTTTCTCATTTTCCTCGTCATTCAACTGGGACTGCTTATGATGCCATTTTCTAACCAGGGGTAATTCGTGATTGTGGTGCCCTTTAATGACACTCAACTTCCAGGTACCCCCACTAATTTCTTTCCCTAATATTTTAAAAGGACAACCAGTCAGCTTGCTACTAGTGTTGTTACGGGATATTTTCCCTTCAACTGGGGGTGCTTTGCTTCTAACTTCCCCCGATCTATCACAACAAATGTCAACTCTCCCTCTTCTCCCTTTGAGAGGCCCCTTCCACTTTTTAGAAGAGGTAATTTTCGTATCAAACTGATGCTCGGCAGCTCTGACTTCAACCCAACCAATCAACTCAGCTCGAGTCGTGAACTCTTCCTCAGTACTAAATACATCCGTGTAATCTAGACAGTTTCCCTCATCCAAAACGTGCGGAGCCTGTCAAGTAAACCAATATGATATTAGAAATTCCCGCAATCGGGGTAAAAATGGAGGAAGGCCATATCAGGGAAAAAATCGCCAGAGAGGGGCGATTTTTTTGGAAAAAAAGGCCAAAGGCCACCGATTTTTTTTAAAAAAATCGCCTAACATTGGCGATTTTTTTTAAAAAAAACGCCCCTCTCTGGCGATTTTTTTCAATAAAATCGCCAGTGTTGGGCGAGTCTTCTTCCAAAATTGGTGGCCTTGGGCGAATGTAGGGGAGGCGATTGTTTCTGATACAATCGGCCGTCGTGGGGGATTCGCACCCAGTATCCCAAAAACATGCAAAAGGTCCTACCTTTAATCCATACAAATTGTAATGTCATACGTACCGTGTAATATGGATCTTCATTTACATTTTTCGCCATGATACTCAAGCAAAATTCGATTATTATGCTTCAATGAATGTAGTGAATTTTTGGTGAAGGGAAGAAAATGGAGAAGAAATGGGAGGAGGAATGTATGGATGTGTTTAGGGTTGTGGGATAGGAATGGATGAATAAGGTGGGTAAATTTGGGGTAAAATGTTGGTAAATTTTTTTTCACCAAGGTAAGTACCAAGGGTATTAACGTCTTTTTACCACTTAAAATTTTTAAAAGTGTCCTGCATTTAGTAAAAATGTACCTGTAAATAACATGCCCCAAAAAAATAAATGAAATATAGGGGAAAAAAAGGGTAGGAGCGGTTTTACCCTGTCCTGAATAGGGAAAAACCGATCCGACAGTAGGAGAAAATATCTCACCGCCTAAAGTAGCAATTTTACCCAGCTCGGGAATGGGTAAAACCGATCCGAGAAAGATGACAAAAATACACTGACCAGTTTTACCCAGTCCTAGAATGGGTAAAATCGATTGAAATATTTTTACCCAATCTCTAAACGGGTAAAACCGATCGTGTGCTGAAATTGAAAAAATATATATATTTCTCAAAGGAGAGCTACGACCTAGGGGTCTAACCTTTTAGGTTTTGGCTTATTAGGCAATTTAGGAGTATAAATAAACTCCCTTTCATCCTCACAATGCATTAAACCAACACAATCATAATCAAAAAGAGGGAGAAAGGGAAAGAAGGGAAAGAAAGGAGAAAGAAGAAGGAAAGCAAGGAAAGGAACGGTTTGGAGCAAGAATTTGGATTCCTTACCGTGGATTTCGTGTTAGAGAACCTCAACAACGTGAGGGTAACATATTCTACTCACTTTCAAGTTACGATTTAAAGAAAAGATGCATGAAAATAGGAAAGTGAAGTTTTTAGTTTTCTTAAGGATTTTTATCCAAATCTTTATGTTTTAACGTTGACTAAGTGTGATTGATTGATAGGAATGTTGTATAGGTTTGTAGAAATGGTTTTTAGCAAAAAGAACCAAAGCAAAACAATTTTTATGCAAAAGTTTAGCTAAAACCCAAAGCAAAAGTTTGAAGAAATCTTTATTGGGCAGCGATTGGTTATAACCGATTGGCGAGCGGATAAAACTGATTGCTCTTGCCCAAGAAAATCTATTAAAATCGATTTGGAAATGGGTAAAACTGATCCGAGCAGTTTTAACCGGTCTGAAATTGGGTAAAACCGATCCGAGTGGTTTTAACCGATCTCAGAGCGGGTAAAACTGATCATTGATTTTCTGAATAATTTTAGAGCGGGTAAAACAGATCCTACTCTGAAAACATGAATCTTTAAATATTCAAACTAAAATCTTTACAACTTCTTTTATATCTTTAAACACTTTAATTATTAATTAATTAAAGTTCATTAAATGGCTTGAAACACAAGGATTTAAAGCTAGAAACATATAGAAACCTAGAATCTAAAGATTTATCTAGATTTAAGAATAATATCTAAACTACGATATTTATGTAATGCAAATTTGCTTACAAAATACTAGCGATATATATATATATATGTATATACGAGGTGAGTGTTCTTACTAAAGTGGTTAAATGTTTTAAATAGTAAGAAATACGTATGTTAGCATTGCTTGATGTTAATGTTAAGTTTATATTTATTGAAATACCTGTGTTATATGTGGTACGTATAATTGTGACATGTGAGTATGTAAAATGCAATGTTTATATATGCGTTATATGTACGTAAATGCTCTTAAATGTTGAATTACGTGTTATCTAAAGTGAAATATCCATTAATGTTTATTGCATAAATGAAATTGTCGTGTAGTTATAATTAAAGTGTTAAGTGTTGAATGTTAAAAGTTCAGTGTTCAAAGTTAATTGTGCATTCCAATTGGGATCCCCAAACCCCGTTTAGTTGTTGAAATTGGCGAGTCAGTGTCGGGTTTGAGCGTCCGACAAAATGACTAAAGATTAGTTCGATAATATCTTGAGATTTACCACAGTTATAGGGCGTCGTTGACGAGAAACTGTTCACATTGTACAGAACCAGTTTTACATTGTACAGTGTCCCAGTTAACATTGTGCAGTTACCAGCTTTACATTGCACAGTGTCCAAGTTTAGATAAAGTATAATCAGTAAAGCTTTTCGAAGGGTCTCATCGATCCTCGTTACAGCTTGTTGATTATGGTCTTTCTATCTGTGACATCCCCATTCCCAAGCTCCCTGTTTCATGGAGTCGCAACCGAGATGCCTACCTGGTTCACACCAGGACTGATTTAGGATACAAGGGCACTAATTAATTATAATACATTTATATACTAAATAAAAATATGATATCTTTTATTTCACTAATACAAAATGTACAAGATTATTTCTATACTATTACAATATTCTTGCCTTAATTACCTAACTTGAACTTCATCCTATAATCTTGACGTTTTTCATAACGTCACCCTTAATTCTTGTTACATGCAAAACGTCTAAGGGGTGAGCTTTCATAAGCTCAGTGAGGTCGCACTATTAAACATTACCAAGTAAATAATTACCGGCACATAACACATAATTCTTAAGCATACAAGTGGGAACACATACGGGATAGAAAAATTATAACCAGCAAGTTGTACCAAAGAATCTATATGACCCTTCGGAAACATTACTGATTATACTTTACCTAAAATTGGACATTGTACAATGTAAAACTGGTACACTGTATAATGTGGACCTCTTCCCATGCCGACAATCCAAACAAAAAACAGTAAGCAGTGTTGTATACCTCGAGATAATACCAAAACGAACCCTCCAGTCATTTAGTCGGGCACTCCAGCCCAATACCGACATACCCGATTTCAACAACTGGATAGGTTTTGGGGACCCCCAAATAGATATGCAATAATATTTAACATTGATGCACAAAAATGGGTGCATGGAACATTAACAGTGAACACGGAACATTAACAATTAACAGGAAAAATTAACAGTAAACATGAAATATTTACACTTAACACTATAACACTAACATTTAACATTGAACAGTTAACGTTGAACATTTACATACATATAACATATTTATAAACATTTTATTTTGTACACTTAAAGGGCATAATCATATATTTCAAGTATAAGCATGCATTTCACTATATATAAACTTACATTAACGTAAATAAAGTATGCTAACTCATTTGTTTACTCATTAAAACATTTAACCCCTTTAGTGAGAACGTTCATGTCAGTCCGTAAATACTAACTCACGATTTATCTATTCGATCCGCATATATTTCACGTTCTGGAATTTCAGTAGTTATTTCCAACTAGTTATATCCTATTCTTAAACTTCTTACATTAGCTAACTATCGACAGAAACTAACCTACCTATTTTCCTTTTAAAAGAGTTTATAATATCAAAATAGGGATTTAAATTCTATTTCTATTTTACTTTGGAAATAACAAATAAATAGATAAGAAAATATGTTAATTACTAATTTAAAAAAATATATATAAGTTTAAAGTCCTTTAAAATAATTGTTGAAGAAACTTTAGAAAGGAATTACAAAAGGAATTATGAAGATATTAAATGAAAGAAATAAAATTATTCAAAAATCCATATTCCAGCCTCAGATCGGTTTTACCCACTCTGAGGTCGGTAAAAACCGCTCCAAAAATATTCAGAACGCCTCGGATCGGTTTTACCCGTCGTGAGATCGATTAAAACTGCTCCGACTTATTTTAGAAAACCATAGATCTTTTTTCCCGATTTGAAATTTGTAAGAACCGATTGGAAAATTTTAGAAATTTCACAAAGCTGTTTTGCCCATTCCCAAGTCAGTTTTAGCGAGTTTTCTTGAGCAATGATCAGGTTGCCCGCCCTTAGATCGGTTAAAACCGATCGTGCCCAGATAATCTTTTTTTTTTTTCAACTTTTAGCTTCGGGTTTTTAATTAAAACAACGTCCAAACATGTTTTTCTTTACTTCCTTTTGATAAAAATTATTCCTAACAATTCATAACATTTATATAACATCTAAAATCAAAGTTTCAAATTAAAATTCAAGAAAACTTAGAATTTAATAGTTTTAAATTTATAGGCACTAAAAAATCGAATTCTAACATTATCGTAAGCAATTTAACCTTACCGTTGTGTTCCTGGGATTGCTAACGTCCTATCCACCTGATTAGAATCAAGATTTCAATATCGGAATTCCACTTTTCTAGATTTTTTCCAATTTCTTCCTTCTCCTTCTTCCTCCTTGCTTCCCACGGTTCATATCCAGTTTCAGTTCCAACTTCTACTTCTTTTCATTTCTCCTTTCTTCTTCTATTCCCTTCGGTTGTCTCCAGCTCCAATTGCAGCCATCTATTCCGTTCCAAGCTCCAAATCTTAATTTCTCTTGTTTCTCTCCCTCTTTTTCTCTCTTTCTATTTTCTTTACGGTTTGCTGTTTTTCTTGCTTTATTGCTTAACTCTTGCCAGCTATCTGTATGTATATATATAGAGAGAGAGAGTCAGAGAGAGGGAGAGAGAGAGAATCACCATTCACCAAGTCCCACCGCCTCTCTCTTTTGTTTTATTCTTCTTATTTTTATTTTATTATTTAGTTGGCTCATTTGGCTAACTTGGGCTTGAAGTCAGCTAAACTTCAAGCCCAAGTTAGCCAAATGAGCCAACTAAATAATAAAATAAAAATAAGAAGAATAAAACAAAAGAGAGAGGCGGTGGGACTTGGTGAATGGTGATCAAGTCACCCACTTAGCTAACTTAAACTTCGAGTCCAAGTTTCCTTTCTTTTATTTTATTTATTTATTTATTTTCTTTTTCTTATAGTTATCTCCTTTTGCTTCTTTTCTTTTTGTTTTTCTTGCTCCCGAGCTCATCTCTTTCTTATTTCTTCTTACTTCTTTTGGTTTTTAGCTTATATATTTTCTATATAATATTATTTAATTATAATTCTATCTAATTAAATTTTTAACGTTTCGTCGTACCGAATCTTATACGACAAGAGTCGTGTTATTTTCTCTACTACACGTTTAAACTAGTTTTCTACATTTATAAATTTTAGAATTTCTAAAATATTTCTAATCGTCCTAAAACTTGATTTTAATAAAATATCTTAACTCCATTTCATTATCGGAAAAATTCAAAATTCTATTAAATAATAATTTCGGTTAAGAAATTATTATAATTTGAATAATAAAATCTTACATTAAAACTCCTAAGAAAGTTATGTGGTTTTACGGCTACTTAAGATTTAAATATAGGGTTAAAAATATGGGGCCTTACACTATCCCTTATGCGTTCCCCCTTGTGTGCATAGAAATTATGTGTTATGTGCCGGTAATTGTTTACTCGGTAATGTTTTTAATACTGCGACCTCACGGAGCTTATGGAAGCTCACCCCTTAGACGTTTTGCATGTAACAGGAATTAAGGGCGACATTATAAAAAAGTCAAGATTATAGGATGAAGTTTCAGATTAGGTAATTAAGGCGAGAATTTTGTAATAGTTATAGAACTACACTTGTACATTTTATATTGGTGAAATAAAAGATTATATTTTAATTTAGTGTATAAACATTAGTGTTCTGTGTGTCATGAATGAGTCCCGGTGCGAACCAGGCAGGCATCTCGGTCACGACTCCCGCGTGAAACAGGGAGGTCGGGGCTGGGGGTGTCACATTTGGTATCAGAGCAGTAAGATCCAATGGGACAAACATCTTAGGAATTAAAAGTTAAAGTTAAGATTAGTATTAGCTTTAATAGGACAAACATCTTAGTTCCTAAGATGTAAACTCTAAGATTAGAGTTAAGACTTATAATTTTAGCTAAGCAAGTGTTAGAATTGAAGTCAAGTTAAAATATACTCAAATGATTAAGAGTGAAATTGATGAGGTCATCACAATGGTCATCATAAGCTCCTTTAACCAGGAAGATGGACCAGCACATCAGGAACCTTACAGGCACAGATTTCAAAGTCAACGGGCCAGCTTCGTTATGATCGTAGAACTGAGCCCATCACAAGAGATGCCTGTTTCGTAGAGTCTGTTGACTCTACAAGACCTTTCATCCACAACTCCATGCTCTATCTTATTTTGGGTCAATCCATCAGCATCCAAGCTTCTCAAGTTGGCCCAGCAGAAGACATAAGAGGAACCGCGAAAAGCCTGCAGCGCAGACCTGCGAAGTGCCGCAAGCCCACGCACAGCCCAACTCTCCTTCACTGATCCACGTGAACCAATGCTCTAGGGTTCTTGCAATTTTGCAAGTTCCCTCCTTCTAGAATCCTGATAGGGATTTGGAAATTGCATGGTTTCCTTTTCCAATAATAATTATAATTAAGTTTAGTTACCTTAATTGGTTACAACTTTACTTAATTATAGTTATTTGAATTTTCTCTTCAAGATACCAAATTCAAGCTTTCCTTTCCTTATTTTATTTCTTGTATTTTTGGATTTCCTATTCCAAGGAGATAACCGAATTTACAAGCTACCTAGTTCATGTTCTTTTCGAATTTGGTATTGTAATGAGATTCCAACTCTCGTTGGTTTCCACTTTTATTTTGTTTCGATTTTCTTGTTTCTTTTTCTCCAAGTTTTTGGATTTCCAACTCCTATAAATAGGGGGGTGACCGAATTCTTCCAACTCAGAATTCATAGTATAATTGTGAGGTTTATCCTCTACTTTGGGTTCTCATCTTTTTAGTTTGAGCTTGTGTGTTTATTATGTATTGAGAACTCGGCAAAGCTCCAGAACTTAGGACATCTAGGTTACTTTCTCCGCCTAGATTCTTAGTTTGTTAACCTCTTCGTTCTTCTTCTAGTTAGGATTGAAAAAGAGCTAGTCTCACCTTACTAGAATAGGGTTTGTCGAGTTTATATCAGAAAGTGAGTCTGTGACCTTTCAAGTTCGATCCTTCCTTGGCAGTCGACTTTTGCAACGTGATGCATTTCACGACAACTCACATCAGAAACCTTATCATAAAATTACATTTTCTAATTTGAAGTGTGAATTGTTATTAATTTGATTGAGGGTCTGATCAACCCACAGTTAGCTTTTAAACTCAATTAGGTATAATTATAAAGTTTTGTGAATTTTCTTAAGTATTTTGATGATGAAACTTATGGTCTAGATCTTAATCTTTTGGACTTTTAATTTAAAAATTTTGATGTTTAATTTAGAATTAAGGTGTTAATTTAAGTGTAGGATTATGTTTAAAGATATATGAAACTAGATATATTAGTTTAATTTTGGGAAGTATGGAATGAAAATAAGAAAATTAGAAAAATAAATGAAAAATAGGGGAAAAAAAAGGGTAGCAGCGGTTTCACCCAGTCCTGGAGTGGGTAAAACCGATCTGACAGCAGGAAAAAATATCTCACCGCCTAAAGTTGCTGTTTTACCCAGTCCCAGAATGGGTAGAATCGATCCAAGGAAGATGACAAAATACACTGACTAGTTTTACCCAGTTCTAGAATGGGTTAAATCGATTAAAACAGTTTTACCTAATCTCTAAATGGGTAAAACCGATCGTGTGCTGGAATTGAAAAAAATAGATATTTCTCAAAGGAGAGCTACGACCTAGGGGTTTAGCCTTTTAGGTTTTGGCTTATTAGGCAATTTAGGAGTATAAATAAACTCCCTTTCATCCTCACAATGCATTAAACCAACACAATCATAATCAAAAAGAGGGAGAGAGGGAAAGAAGGGAAAGAAAGGAGAAATAAGAAGGAAAGCAAGGAAAGGAAGAGTTTGGAGCAGGAATTTGGATTCCTTACCGTGGATTTCGTGTTAGAGAACCTCCACAACATGAGGGTAACATATTCTACTCACTTTCAAGTTAGGATTTAAAGAAAAGATGCATGAAAATGGGAAAGTGAAGTTTTTAGTTTTCTTAAGGATTTTTTATCCAAATCTTTATGTTTTAACGTTGACTAAGTGTGATTGATTGATAGGAATGTTGTATAGGTTTGTAGAAATGGTTTTTAGCAAAAAGAACCAAAGCAAAACAATTTTTATGCAAAAGTTTAGCTAAAACCCAAAGCAAAAGTTTGAAGAAATCTTTTCTGGGCAGCGATAGGTTATAACCGATTGGCAAGCGGGTAAAACTGATTGCTCTTGCTCAAGAAAACCCATTAAAATCGATCTAAAAATGGGTAAAACCGATCTGAAATCGGGTAAAACCGATCCGAGATGTTTCAACCGATCTCAGAGCGGGTAAAATTGATCATTGATTTTCTGAATAATTTTAGAGCGGGTAAAACAGATCCTACTCTAAAAACATGAATCTTTAAATATTCAAACTAAAATCTTTACAACTTCTTTTATATCTTTAAACATTTTAATTATTAATTAATTAAAGTTCATTAAATGGCTAGAAACACAAGGATTTGAAGCTACAAACATATTGAAACCTAGAATCTAAAGATTTATCTAAACTTAAGAATAATATCTAAACTACGATATTTATGTAATGCAAATTTGCTTACAAAATACCAGCGATACATATATATATACGAGGTGAGTGTTCACACTAAAGGAGTTAAATGTTTTAAATAGTAAGAAATACGTTAGCATGCTTTATGTTAATGTTAAGTTTATATTTATTGAAATACATATGTTATATGTGATACGTATGATTGTGACATATGAGTATGTAAAATGCAATGTTTATATGTGCGTTATATTTACGTAAATGCTCTTAAATATTGAATTATGTGTTATCTAAAGTGAAATATCTATTAATGTTTATTGCATAAATGAAATTATCGTGTACTTATAATTAAAGTGTTAAGTGTTGAATGTTAAGAGTTCAGTGTTCAAAGTCAATTGTGCATTCTAGTTGGGATCCCCAAACCCCGTTTAGTTGTTGAAATTGGCGAGTCAGCGTCGGTTTGAGTGTCTGACAAAATGACTAAAGATTAGTTCGGTAATATCTCGAGATTTACTGCAGTTATAGTTCAGTTGTGGGCGTTGTTGATGAGAAATAGTTCACATTGTACGGCGTACCAGTTTTACATTGTACAGTGTCCCAGTTAACATTGTGTAGTTACCAGTTTTACATTGCACAGTGTCCAAGTTCAGGTAAAGCATAATCAGTAATGCTTTTCGAAGGGTCTCATCGATCCTCGTTATAGCTTGCTGATTATGCTCTTTCAATCCCTTATGTGTTCCCCCTTGTTTGCTTAGGAATTGTGTGTTATGGGCCTGTAATTGTTTACTCGGTAATGTTTTTAATAGTGCGACCTTACTGAGTTTATGGAAGCTCACCCCTTAGATGTTTTGCGTATAACAGGAATTAAGGGCAACATTATGAAAAATGTTAGGATTATAGGATGAAGTTTAGGTAATTAAGGCTAGAATTTTGTAATAGCTATAGAACTACACTTGTACATTTTATATTAGTGAAATAAAAGATATTATATTTCAATTTAGTGTATAAATATTAGTGCTCTGTGTATCGTGAGTGAGTCCTGGGGCTTACCACGCAGACATCTCGGTCGCGACTCCCGCGTGAAATAGGGAGGTCGGGGCTGGGGGTGTCACACCTCTTCTATGCAAACTCGCACTTTTGGTCCCTCTTTCACATTTTGGCATTTTGGATCCCTCTTACCGGCAACCAACCAACTGACCTATGAAGTCAACGGTAAATTGAATTGTTTTGAAAAATTTATAAATTTTTTGGGCTAAATAACAATTACTTAAACTTTTAAAGGGTTTAGTTTTTTCTCAATTTACAAAGAAGGGTCCAAATTCCCTCCAAGAAGAGATGTTGTCATATGAAAAACTAGCGTGGTTGACTATTTTCAAATTTTTTAAAGGGTTTAATTTTTGCAATTTACTCTAGAAGGGTCACAATCTTTTAAAAGTTTTATTTTGACCCCAAATAACTGGTCAACCGGTTAGTTGCTAGTAACAGGGACAAAAAATGCCAAAATGTGAAAGAAAAATGGCCAAAAGTGTAATGAGGGTAAAGAAGAAGGACCAAAAGTACGATTTTTCCAAATCTGAATTTCACATCTTCGGATTCTGAACATGTTGTCGAAGCCCTCACCGAACCTAGTTCGGTTTCCAAATAGGTTGCCGAACAGCTGCCCGAACTTATTTTTCAGTCATTTTCTTCTTCAGCTTTGTTCTTTCATTCGGGAAGCTTGCTAATCGAACTGCTAACCAATATGGTATCGAAATGCTCCTGCATAACATCTCAAGATCAACTATTTTTATATAATCACTTATTTGTTAAATATCATGAAAACAAATCAAAGAATTAGGTCATGGTTTAACAATCTCCCCCCTATGACAAAACAAATTAGTGATTTGAGCATTTATCATGAATATGAACTAAGAACACTTGTCAATCTTTTTTAAAAAAATATGAATTTAGCATTAAACACTCCAAAAACTCCCCATATTTTGAAGACTCGTATAATTCATGTTTTTGTCTTTTAAATGATCAAATTTTCTCTCCCTTTTTGATATCGGAACTCAAAAAGTTAGTAAAATTTTTTTAAAATTTTGACAGAGTTTTCATTGTTTTTAATTAAACCATCAGTCCAAAACAGTCCAAAAATCCTAAGCTCATTCAATAGCCATCCTTAAATATGCATTATGAACCAAGCTAAGCATTCAATACCATAGAAGCATTCAAGTCATACGAATAAACTAAGCATGTCAAAAATATCTAAAGAATCCAATCATAACAATACAATGATACAAAAATGGCATGCAAGTCATATCAAGCAACTAAGAACATAAGAGACCCTAAGAATCTATGGAGTGGCCCCATCATCCTCATGAAGCTCGTTTGTATCATAGTACTATCTCACCAAGTCGCGCATGCTAACCTATCTACCCTTTGAAGACGCCAATTCTCTTGAATCTCCTGACGTCGTCTCATCAAAATGGCTTGCTGCTATTTGTTAGCAAGCAAAAAGAGTCATTCCTCATTTAATTATTGTCGATCTATAATATCCTCCAACTGAATGGATATTTGGCCCATCGCAGTCATGACACAAGCTTAGGCGAACTAAAACTGGATTGTCCTCTAGTTTTTTTTTCCCTCGCTGGCATGGGACTTGAATGCTCTCATTAGTAACATGTGCCCTTTGTTGTCTAGCATTCTCTTTCAATCTCCATTCACCATCAACAAATTCTAATATCTTTTTTCGTGAAATTGTTAAGATCATATTGCTGAAGTGGAACAGTTATGGATCCATCCTAGATCAGTATCTCATTCTTCTAAAAAATAGCAATCAAGAGATGACCAAATGAAAAATTTATGTTTGAGGTATGCATATTTGCTGACATGTGAGACAGAAGAATAAGTTTAACATTTATCTTCACTCTTTCAGCCATGCAATAAAAAAGGATTACTCGGGTAGTATTTGGATCAGTCTTATGGCTAGAAGTGGGAACAAATATATGAGCAGTAATTCAAAAAGCAATCTAAGAGTGGAACTCAAATTTCTGAGCCTATAGTTAACAGTAGACCCCAAATCTTCAAAAGTGTTTCCAAAATATTTATTACTAACTTCAAATAAATCAACAAAAACAGGTTTGAACTAAGCCTGTTTCAAGAATAATAGCATGTCAATGCACCTTCATCCGGCTCACAATCTAACAGATCTAATGATGTCCACATGAACAATCTTCGGGACCTTACAGATTAGACTATAGTAGGTTAACGTGTTAGTTCTATCAACAATCAGAACAAGCCTACAAAATAGATGAACTTTTCTATGGAGTGTATATGCCTGTTGTACTCAAGAGGCAATTAGCATATGTTCTGATGTGTGACCATGTTACGTATTTTAGAGCAAATATTTATCTATTAGTTAATTATCAAATCTTTATCCAGTAAATATTTGAACATATGTCATCCTTTAAGATGACACTACATGATATCTCTTTATCATATAACAAATACGATAATTAGATATTAGTCATATAAATACTTTTATATAGAATAATTAATTTACTAATTAAATACTTATAGATTAATTATATTTTAATTAATCCTTGTAGTATCATCTAATTACATTTAGTCCCATTTAACCCAAAAATTAGTTTTTTTTTGTGACCCTTTAGCTTTCTTAGTTCATGGCAATAAAATAATATAGAGTGAATTGCCAAATACACCACTATACTTTATCATAGTTCACACTTAGGTCATCATATATTTTTTTTAGCCAAAATTATAACTATACTTTCAAAAATGTGTCATATATGTCATTTTTCTAACAGGTCCGTTAAACAAAATGGTGTGACTTATATGTGCATTATAAATAACTTTTTTTAAAGCTATTTTTGTCTTATTAACTAGAAACACACGAAACCCGCTTTTTGCTGATATGCAACCACCGCTACCCCTCTCTATCTCAACCTTCAAAACCCACCACCGTTGCTACCCGTCCACCTTCAACACACACCATTGTCGTTTCTCCCCATCCCTTCACCATGAAAGCTCACTATTGCCGCTCCATTAAAATCATTGCAAGCGGGATTTATATTTTTCTTCACCCAATTTCGCAATCAGAAAACCCATTTTGATTTCATCGTGTCCCTTCTAATTATTTTTCTTTTCTTTTCACTGTCATGAAACTCATTTCGATTTCATCACCAACCTTCTAAATTCCTTCACTAATATTCCGTCGTTCGTAAACAAATCTTGGGATCAACCAAACTTTTTCCCTTCTTTAAAAAATTTTCCTCATATTTAGTTGCATCTTTATAATTTGAAGGGATTGCGTGAAACCCAACTGTCAAATTGAGCCTACATTGTTTCAACAATATAGAAAAAGCTTTTGTTAAACTGATGAGAATCTCTGAGTACAATGAAAGTGACATTCCATTCCGAGACTTAATAACCAGAACGAACGAGTCTGAGAGTGAAGTAGAACCAAACAATAGAGCTGACTGGTACTTATTGAGCAATGGGTTGGAGAGGAAAAAATTGAAGAAGGATATGTGGAGCTAAGCCAACCGGCAATCCTTGTAACATAGGCCCATGTGGTGGGAAGAAGGGGAAGACATTGACGAGAATATAAATCCAAAAGACTACTACTTGTAGCCTGAAAGGAGATGGATTACATTGGGAGAGGAGGTGTATTATATAGTTTGGTTCTCTGAGTGAAAATTAGAGAGAAGACGTTGATGGTTTTTTTTAGCAATAAAATTAATTCTTAGGTCAAACCCACCTTATTTGTAGATGGTTTCAGTAAGTGGGTGTTGTTGAGTTCAATGACTTTTGGGTTAGTTTTAGATTTGATATAATGTTGCAAATTCATGGTGTTGGGGTTTTTTTTGGATCGAAATGAACGGTGAATACGGTTTAGAATTTTTAGGTGGGGTGGTGTTCTTGTTGTGTTCAATTATAAAGTTTGTAATTGTAAGAATGAATAATAAGAATAGTAATATTTTTACTAAATGGACAAGAATACCCTTAAAAAAGTCATGAACAATACATGTGCCGTTTCGTAAATCTAATTTAACGGATATGTTTGTCCAAATGACATAAATGACGCATTTTTGAAAGTATAGTGATATTTTTGGCAAAAAAAAAAAGTATGGTGACCTAAGTGTAAACTATGACAAAGTATAATGATATTTTTGGCCTTTCATCTAATAATTTAATCCTTTTATTTAAGCCAAGAATTTCAAGATTACCTTCTAGAAAATGAAATTATTTCGCAATTGACCCCTCCATATACACCACAATTAAATAGTGTATCAGAAAGAAGAAAACAAACCTTATTAGATATGGTTAGTTCCATGATGAGCCATGCAAGTCACCCTAAATCATTTTGGGGATATGCCCTTAAGTTCTGCGTCATATCTTTTAAATCACGTTCCTTCTAAAGTTGTAGATTCTACACCATATGAGATATGGCATGGGAAGAAATCAAACTTTAAACACATAAAAGTTTGGGGATGTCCAGTGGTGACGGGAAAGAGAACCTTAGGGTTTTCAAATGTTATAAATTGCAATAGTGTCCTTTTATTGTTGTTTTGAATTTGGATGGCTTCACAATAATTCAAAAGAATAAATGTTGTGCTACTTATTAGCATCATATATATATATATATTGTATTATTGGGTATTTAAATAATGGTTTATAGATGCTTGATATTGAAAATCAAGTTTTCAACATAAACACAAAAAATCAAAAGCCAATGATCTTAGAGATCCTTATCTTTGACATTGTATACTTGGTCATATTAATGAGAAATGCATAACCAAATTGCATATTAATGACCATTTGGGATCATTTGATTATGAATTATATGATAAATGTGAATCTTATTTCACTACAAGAAAAAAGGCCTTTGGTGACCGAACTCGTGGTGACCGGAATTTCGGGGGTCACCAAATATACCCTTTGGTGACCATATTTTTCTTAGTCATCGCAAACTACATTCGGGGCAGCTTTTAGTGACCATATGAAATAGTCAGTCAACAAATCGGTCACCAAAGCCATGGCGGGAGAAATTCCCACCAAATTTCGGCTATTTGGTGACCAATTTTAGTGACCGAAAAAATTTTAGTTGCGAAGTTGTCGGCCGTTAGTGTTTTGGTGTCCAACAAGATGGTCACTAAATTGGTGACCAAATGTAGTGGTCATGAAACTATTTGGGGCCACGTTTGGTGACAAATTTAGTGACCAAAAAATACACTGGTCACGGTAATAATTTCCCGTTTATGGGTCCCACGCATTATTTTAGATTTAGTGTGTGTGGTTGGGGTAATGTGTAACGTTTAAGATACACTTTTACTGGACCCACTTGAACGGTTTAAAATTGATGACCAACTTTGGTGACCAATTTGTTAGACGGTCACTAAATGAGTAATATGCTTAATGGAAATTACACGTGGCATGTGACCAATGGAAATATTGGTCACCATAATGTGATATTCTGGTAGGTCCCATAAAAAGTGTTGATCATTTAGTGACCGCATTAATGACCGAAAATGCAATGGTCCCCTTAGTATTTGGCTTTTTTGGGGTACCACATATATATGCCTTTTTGTGACCGAATAAAGTGACCAAAATTTTTTAAAGTCACCAATGCAATAGGGGGTCCATTAAAATTATAAATGTGACACATTTTGAAAGGGGCTCACTAAAAACTCAACACATTGGTTACCAAAATTGGTGACCAGTATATTATTCGGTCACAAAAACATTTATGTAAAAAAAACATAATTACAATTTGCTCTTTAAGGGATTCAAACCCTTGCCATTTTAAAGAATGGGAACTTCTTTAACAACTAAACCAACAAGTGCTTTATGTTCCAATTTTTAGAACTTAAATAGAATAACTAAACAATTTACTTAAAAGTAAAAATTGAATTTGCTTTTAAACGGATTCAAACCCTTGCCCTTTTAAAGAATGGGAAGCCCCTTAACCACTAAACCAACAAGTGATATATGTTTATTTTTCAGAATTTAAATATAATAACTAAATATTTACTGGAAAAATAAAAATTAAATTTTGTTTCCGAAGGGATTCAAACCCTTGTCCTTTCAAAGAATAAGAAATCCTTTAACCACTAAACTAACAAGTGATTTATGTTTAATTTTTAGAACCTAAATATAATAACAAAACAATTTACTTAAAAAATAAAAATTAGATTTGCTTTTGCAAGGAATTGAACCCGTGTCCACTAGGAAAAAGACACAACCATCAACCACTAATCCAATGAGTGACTTGAATTTAACTTACATAACTCAAATTAAATACTAAATGAATTTACTTAAAAAATGAAACCAAGGTACCCTAAAATTTTTATATATTCCCCATAACTTTTAATAATGTGAAATGATACCTTATTACGTATTCTTTTTAAATTATTTTTACTATGGGAAAATTGCAATTTTGGTCCCTTAATTATACTCTCGTTACACTTTTAGTCCCCTAATTATTGAAACTCGCACTTTCAGTCCCCTAACTGTCTCTCTTTCGCATGTTTGGTTCCTTTTACAGGCTAGTTACCGTTTGACTGAAAGAGTCAACGGTAATTTGACTTTTTAAAAAAATTTTAAAACTACTTGGGCCAAAACATAATAATTATAAAGTTAAAAAAAAAGAAAAAAAAAGGGGAAATTTGGTTTTACTAAATTACATCTTACGGGGTCGGCTTATCTTCACCCCGTCCTCCATGGATGGGGTTAGCCTTAATTCACGTCGACTTATCTTCACCCCATCCGTGGAGGACGGGTTCAGCCTTAATTCACGTCGTCCTTGATCTAATATCCAACAGTGTCATATTTACATCTTAACACGCGTCATTTGTGCCACCTATCGCGCATTCGCGAATCTGGAGTTCAGGTCATCCACGGATGAGGTCAGTCCCTCAGGTCGTCCACGAATGAGGGTCTCAGGTCGTCCACAAAAAAGGGTCTGAATTTTTTAAATATTTCATTTTGACCCCAAGAAACCGGTAACCTGTTAGTTTGCCGGTAAGAAGGACCAAACCTGCGAAAGAGATATAGTTAGGGGACTCAAAGTGTGAGTTTCAATAATTAGAGGACTGAAAGTGTAACGAAAGTATAATTGAGGGACCGAAATTGCGATATTCCCTTTTTACTATTATGGCACCCCAATAATTATACATTGTACCCAATATAACTAATCAAAATTTTATTGATTATCAAATATAAGTTAGTCGTTCCAAAGTTTCAATTAAGTCCTTAACATTTATTGTAAATTGTAAATTAGTGTTCAAAATATCATTTTATTTCAATTAAGTCCTTAAAATTTATTGGAAATGGTAAATTAGTGTTCAAAGTATCATTTTCTTTCAATTAAGTCCTTAAAATTTATTGTAAATTATAATTTAGTGTTCAAAGTATCATTTTCTTTCAATTAAGTCCTTATATAGTAATACTTCTCATTCTTTTCATATATTTTCATAAAATTTAGTTGAGATGCACTATTTTCAAGTCAAATAAACTTAAAAGAGACAAAAAGATGAGTACACCCCACAAGTTTATTGCAAATTACAATTTAGTACTTATAGTATCCATTTCTTTTAATTTAGTTTTTATTAACTAAAAGTTAGGGTATGATATTAATTTGGGGAAAATGTTTTGGGCTGGGTTGGGTCAATTGTGCACTTTGGTAAAATGGTTGGGTTAATATGTTGGGCTGGTACAATTGTGTGATTTGGGCATGGAAAAAATTAATTTCCTTGCAATATAAGGCCTATAAAAACTAATTGGGTTGTTTGAGAAATAAAATTTGTTGAGCCAAAATTTATTAAATTAGATTATGGCACCCTTTTATTATCATATAGCCCAAACAGTTTAATTTTCTAAAACATGACACCATAATGCTTTTTAACTGCCCAAATTTTATAATTAATTAGAAAAACTGTTATGAAATAATTATAACATTTAAATTTGGATATAAACACGATCTAATGTTAGACAATTTAGGAAATTCTTATTTATTTTTCCAAAATAGTAGTAACATCCATCCATATATAGTGTAATGAACAATTTGACAACTATCTCCTATTAGTATAAGTACTTAAACTAGTTAGTTATACGTTACTTATTAGCCGATCGATTCGATGAATAACATCATTGTATTACTAAACCACCAAAATTAGTCCTCATTAACTAAAAATCTTCTTTTGGTATATTATCATGAAAATCAGTTGAGATGTGCAGTTTTTAAGTTTAATTAACTTAAAGAGACAATGAAAAAACTATTATATATGTCCCTATAGTTTATTGTAAAATGCACCATAGTAATTAAAGTACCAGTTTCTTTCAATTTAGTCCGTATTAACTAAACGTTTACCTTCTCAACATGAAGAATCTAACTCATTGTAAAGCAAATCTGTAATTCCACTGCTACCTCTTTTTGCCATGAAATCCGCTGCTCCATTTGCCTTACGGTATATATGTCCCAAACTCCATCTCTTGTCCTCGAACTAAACTGCTTAAAAATAATTTAAATAAGTTCAATATCTTTGAAATTTTAAAACTTATCATAATTTTATTAAAATAATTATAATTATAATTATAAAATAGGAATTCCATAGTATAATATTTTTTTAATATCAACAATAAGAAAATGGAAAATAAATATCATGAATTATAATATAATTATTTAAATGAAAAAAAAATAAATTGCACTTCTGAAAAATTGGGTGGTAATATTTGGAAATTTTCATTCATTCTAGTGCTAACACTTCAAAATTTAATCACACTTCTGAAAAATTGGGTGCTAATACTCGTAAAATTTCATTCAGTGCTAACACTTCAAAATTTGGAAACATTTAATCATTTACTCTTCAGCCCTAAAATTGCATAACTTTAATGCCACAGCAGTCACCTTCACCCAAAAACCCTTACCTTTCCCATTTCTGTTCGCCGCCGCCACCAATCACTCTCCTTGGAAAGTCCAAGCACTCCACCAAAGCTCCAGAGCCACTGCTTCCAGAAACCCCTCGCTTAATCGTCGACTTGACAGTCTCTACCTCCACAGAATCATCGCATCCATCCTCCACCTCTACTGCCTGCCATAGGGTTCAATATTAAACCTTTCTTCCTCACCATCCCAATAAGCATCCACAAGGAGTTATGAAAGCACGCTTTTCCTGAAGGCATTCATCGAATTTCAGATCGTTCCATCTTCCTTCGTGTATTCTCCGATAGGCCCGATGCAATAGTCAGTGGTTTTTCCAAAGCTAAATTGATGTGGACCAAGGTACACATGCGGATGAATTTCCAAGGAAAGTCTGATTAAGTGGCGTAGCTCGTATAGACTCTTTACTTACCCGAAATCCAGATAACAAAAATAAACTAACCTAAGCTAATTTACTCAAAGAATTCGAACCAAGTAAGAAGTTGAAACATGTGATTTTAATTAGGTAGAGCAAATAACCTAATTAAGCTAAGTTTCATGCAATATATAAATTACAAGCATGCAAAATACATAAAGCAATAAAGGGAGAGTACTCAAACTAATAGTTTTAAGATCTGAATACTTATTTTATTATGGAGTTTCGGCAGCCTATTTATAAGGCAAACGGCAGCCGAAATTCTACCCTAAAAGAAGTAGGAAAAGAATTAGAATTGGAAACCAATCAAGAGATTGATTTCCTTTACAATACCAAAACCTGAAAGAAGTGGGTAATGGTAAAAGAAAAGGAAAATTCGGTCACCTTTAATCTTAGTGGCAGCCAAAATTACAAGTTAAAAACAAGAAGGAAAAGGAATTGAAAATCCTACTCCGAAAAGGAGTCAAGAAGGGATCCTTTTTGGAAACTAATAAACTAAGGGCAAAATAGGGAACATGCACAAACCCTTATTTTCCCCCAAACCGTAACCCTTAATTTTACAACCCTAATGGACTAGGCCTTGCGTGTGGGCTTCTTGGTGGGCTGGCCGACTTGATTGGTGTGGACTGGACTCCATGGATTGGGTCGGCCCAATTGTTGATGGCGCATGATGGAATGGTGTAGGGAGCTTCCAGAATCTTCTGGAACCTCCCAGAATCTTCAAGATTTTCAAGATTCTTCAAGATTCTGCAAAATATGAAATTCAAGATTTTCAATAAATGTCTCTTTAAAGTTCAAGAACCTTCCAGCGTCTTCAAGAACTTCAAGAAACAGCCTTCTCTTCATTGTGGAATGGGGAATTGCGCCTCTTCTTCAAGAATTGTAAGGAGAGTTGCAATTTGAACCTTTCCGGCTTTGTTTTCCAAGGCGTTGGCTTCTACTATCAATTGAGCATCCTGTCGGCAAGCTTGTGCAAGGTTGTTGAGTGTCTCTTGAAACCTCTTTGCTCTGATTCTGGTCATTGGCCCAATGATATCTACAAGTGAATCCCTTTGATATGGACTTGGATCCTGAAGCATTATTGGGCCTCGGTGTAGAACCCGAACCTCCTCAGCTTCTCTGGACTCACTTGTCTGTGGACTTGTCGATGGACTTGGGATGCCCTCATTATCCTCTCCTGGTTGAAAAGGATTTGACCTCAAATCTTCATCCTGTTCATAAGTAAATGGAGACAAGTCAGCAACATTAAAAGAAGTACTAACACCATACTCACCTGGTAAATCAAGCTTGTAAGCATTAGTGATGTGGACGGTTGTACACATACGGATTAAGTTGCCAAGGACCTTGTGATTAAGTAGCGTAGCTCGTATAACCTCTAACTTACTTTCGAACTAAGAGAAACAAAGATAAGCTAACCTAAGCTAATTTGTTTTATAATTCGAACCAAGTGTAAGAAAGAGTTGAAACATGCGAATTAATTAGGTAGAGCAAATAACCTAATTAGCTAAGTTTCATGCAATATGTAAACTACAATATGCAAATACATAAAGGAATAAAGGGACGGTACTCAAAACACTTAGTTTTATGATCTGAATACTCTGAATATTATTGATGCATTCGGCCCCTATTTATAGGTGAAGTAGCCGAACAAGTCATGAAAAATAATAAGGAAAAGAAGTAGAATTGGAAATTAACCAAGAGATTAATTTCCTTTACAATACCAAACCCTGAAAGAAGTGGGGAATGGTAAGAAAAGAAAAGGAAGAATTCGGTCACCTCCTTCTTGAGTGATTGCCGAATTTACACTTAAAAACAATAAGGAAAAGAATAAAAATCCTACTCCCAAAAAGGAGATCAAGAAGGAACCCTTTTTGGAAACTAACTAAAAGAGTAGAAAGAACCCTAACACTTAACTTATAACCCTAGCGACTTAAAAGAACCCTAGCCCTTAAGTTGTAACCCTAGTTACTTAAAAGAACCCTAAGGACTTAATTTGTAACCCTAGCTTCTTAAGTGGCCGTGTGGGCTTCCTTGGGCTGGCCGAATTTGTGGAGTGGACTCCATGAGTTGGGTCGGCCCAATGTTGATGTCCCTTCATGGAAAAATTGTAGGGAACTTCAAGAAATGTTTCTTTAAGTCCAAGAACCTTCCGGCATCTTCAAGAACTTCAAGAAACAGCCTTCTTCTTCATTGTTGATTGGGGAATTGCGCCTCTTCTTCAAGAATGGTTAGAAGAGTTGCAATTTGAACCTTTCCGTCTTTCTGCTCCAAGGCGTTTGCTTCTACTTGGGTGTCCTGTTGGTTTCGTGGATTCTGACTCATAATGTGTGTTATTTTAGCCCTGGATGTCCTCATCAATTAGGCCCCATCTTGGACACGATTTGAAAAGGCCCATCGCCCCGGGGATGGAGTTTCGTCCTCCTCGCAGCAGGGAATCGTTCCGTCCTCATGTGAACCCAAACCCAGTCGCCTGGTTCAAAGTTCACAGCCTTGCGCCGTTGGTTTGCCTGGGCGGCTGCTCTGGCGTAATTTTTCTCAAGGTTGGCCCGAACCTTGGCATGCAGGCGTTTGACGGTTTCAGCCTTCTGGGCGCCGTCGAGAGTAACCTGTTCCTTTAGCGGCAAAGGGATGAGATCCATAACTGTCAAAGGAGTGAAGCTGTAGGCAACTTCGAATGGACATAACCCTGTTGAGGAGTGCTTGGTGCGGTTGTAGGCAAACTCTGCAACCGGTAAGATTTCTTCCCAACATTTGAGATTCTTCTGTATTAAAGCCCCAAGTAGATTGCCAACGGTGCAGTTGGGGACTTCCGTCTGACCATCAGTCTGGGGATGACTTGTAGCCGAAAACAGTAGTTTTGTGTCGAGGCGTGACCACAAAGTCTTCCAAAAGTAACTCAGAAATTTGACGTCGCGATCAGAAACAATAGTGCGCGGAATACCATGAAGCCAAACTATCCCCTGAAAGAACAATCTGCAACATGTTTGGCATTATCTGATTTCCTGCAAGGAATAAAGTGAGCCATCTTAGAAAAGCGATCGACTACGACAAATAAGGAGTCATTACCTCTTTCCGTCCTCGAAAGACCTAGAATAAAATCCATTGAAATGTCAGTCCAAGGTAAAGAAGGAATAGGTAAAGGCGTGTAAAGTCCATGAGGCTTAGATGTAGATTTAGCTTTTAAACAATTAATACAACGAGTGCAAACATGCTGTACATCTTTTCGCATATGAGGCCAATAAAAATGTTCCTGTAACACATCAAGTGTTTTATGTACACCAAAATGACCCATAAGTCCCCCATTGTGAGCTTCACGAACCAGTAATTCCCTAGTAGAACTACGAGGGATGCATAACCTATGTTCCCTAAACAAGAAACCATCCTGTCTATAGTACTTATGGAATGCACCAGATTCACATGCTTTATATAAAGTAGCAAAATCACTATTAGAAGCATACAAATCCTTTAGATATGCAAATCCTAGCAAAGAATGATCTAAAATAGCCAGAATTTCATACCTGCGAGATAGAGCGTCAGCAACCAAATTATCTTTCCGTTTCTTATATTTAATAATGTAAGGAAAAGTTTCAATAAAATTAACCCATTTAGCATGACGTCTATTTAACTTACTCTGTCCTTTTAAGTGTTTAAGGGACTCGTGATCACTGTGAACAACAAATCCTTGGCCATTAAATAATGTGACCAAGTCTCGAAAGCACGGACCACTGCATAGAGCTCCTTATCGTAAGTTGGATAATTTAAGGCAGCCCCTTTTAATTTCTCACTGAAATAGGCGATTGGCTTGCCTTTCTGCATTAAAACTGCTCCAATTCCTATACCTGATGCATCACACATTAGTTCAAAGACTTAATCAAAATCAGGTAATGCTAAAACAAGTGCATGAGTGAGATCATGCTTAAGAACCGTAAAGGCGTTTTCCTGAACTTGCCCCCACACGAACGGAACATTCTTCTTGCACAATTCGTTCAGAGGTGCTGCTTTGGTGGAAAATTCCTTCACAAACCATCGGTAAAATCCAGCCAAACCATGGAAAGACCTTACTTGTGCGGCCGAAGTTGGTGTAGGCCACTCCCTAATGGCTTTCACCTTGGCGTCGTCAACTTTGACACCAGCTTTAGAGACCACAAAACTGAGAAACACAACTTCCTCAACACAGAAAGTACATTTCTTCACATTGGCATACAATTTATTAGCACGTAATTCAATTAATACCAAGCAAATATGTTCTACATGCGATTTCATGTCTCTGGAATAGATTAAGATATCATCAAAATAAACCATAACAAATTTCCCTATGAACTTTCTAAGCATATGATTCATTAATCGCATAAAAGTACTAGGTGCATTTGTTAGGCCGAAGGGCATTACTAACCACTCATACAAACCAAACTTAGTTTTAAAAGCAGTTTTCCATTCATCCCCCTCCCTCATGCGAATTTGTTGATAGCCCTGTGTAAGATGTATTTTAGTGTAAATCGTCGAGCCATACAAGTCCTCTAACATGTCATTAAGCCTAGGGATAGGATGCCTATACTTGATTGTTATCTTATTAACAGCTCTACAATCAACACACATTCTCCATGTACCATCTTTCTTAGGGACAAGAATTATAGGTACAGCAAAAGGACTAAGTGATTCCCTTACCTGACCGTTAGCCAAAAGCTTGTCGATCTGCTTCTGCAATTCCTTTGTTTCCTCTGGATTTGCTTTGTAGGCAGGTCGATTTGGAATAGATGCGCCAGGTATGAAGTCGATTTGATGTTCAATCCCACGCAGAGGTGGCAATCCCTGCGGCAACTCTCCTGGAAAGACATCGTTGTATTCCTGCAACAAACAATCAACTTCTATAGGAATATCCCGAGGGATATCTTCAGGGTTAGCACAAGTATCTTTACATACTAAAACTAGTACACAACCTTTGTTACCTAACACCTGTCCTATTTCCCCCACTGTAGCGAAAAAACTACTTCTAACTTCTTCCTGAGTAGGCTTATCAGAGTTTGCCTTACTACCCATTACAAGTTCTTTCCCTTTCCCCTTATCTAGGCGCTTTCTAGCTTCGCATTTGGCAAGGGCGTCCTTCATTCGGATTACTTCTGAACGCACTTCATTAGGTGGCATAGGTAGGAACGTGTGGATCTTGCCCTCCTGGCAGACCGAGTAAGTGTGGGCGACTCCATCATGCGTTGCCTTCAAGTCGAAGAGCCATGGGCGTCCGAGCAGAATGTGACAAGCCTCCATTGGCAGAACATTACATAAAATAGTGGATTCAAACTTCCCGATAGCATATGGTACGCTTACCTGCTTGGTGACTCTGTAGCTATCTGAGTTGTCGAGCCATTGGAACCGATAAGGACGTGGATGATTGAGTATAGGGAGCTTCAGTTTTTCGACCATATATTCGCTGGCCACATTTGTGCAACTCCCTCTATCAATGATCAGAACACACAACTTCCCATTGACCTTAGTCCTGGTGTGGAAGATAATTGTCCGTTGAGACGTATCCTGGACAGCAGCTGTAGTCAACGTGCGAGTAACAAAGTTCTGATTAGGATCTTCTTCGATGAACTCAAATTGCTCGACCGGTGCAGACGTAGTGCTGTCAGGTAACTTCGACAAGGGGTTACCAGTTTGATCTTCTTCATCCTCTTCGGAAATGTACTCACCATCTTGCCCCAATAAGACCTTCCGGATGTTAGGACAATCGCGCATGTAGTGGCCACGGCCTGAGCATTTGTGGCAAGTGACATTGCTAATGGATTGCCGAGGTGTTGATGGCGTTTTGGATTGGGATGAAGATGGGGTGGTGGCGGGGACTATAGCCTTCCGTTCTGACATAAATGGCTTTTTAGCGGGTGGCGAATAAACTGGATTCTTTCTCCAAGCTGGTGGGGCGCTGGTAGGCGTCCGGACGGGTGGAACTGTCTTCAGGTATTCCTCCATGACCCGAGCTTTGTGCAACATGTCCGTCAAAGTTATTGCATTCTGAAGTTCAACGGCTAAAGCTATACCCCTGTTTAGGCCATTAAGAAAACGAGCCATCGAAGCAGCCTCATCTTCCTGTACATTTGCCCTAATTTTGGCCATCTCTAACTTTCTATAATATGCGTCTACAAATAAAGATCCTTGTACAAGAGTATGTAATTTCCTATACAATTCTCTAAAATAATAATAAGGAACAAAAGTTCTACGCATGGACGTCGTCAAATCATACCAAGTTAGAGGCGGAGCACGAGCCCGCATGGGATGCGTATTCCTTCGCTGGTCCATCTCTTGATTCCACCAGACCAGGGCATAGTCCGTGAAATGTACCACCGCGAGTGGGACCTTCTTGTGTTCTGGGATCGCATGAAGCTCGAAGATGCGCTCCATCTTCATATCCCAGTCTAGGTAATCCTCCAGATTCGTACCACCGGCGAAGGGTAGAACAGTCGTTTTGCATTGACTGAGAACCTCGAAAGGCTTGGCAGTGGCATTGTTGTCATGGGCAGGGGTGTCTTCCTCTGACTCCGTACGCCGTTGTTCCCGCTCGGCCCGCAAGTCAGCAACCTCCTCCGTGAGGGTAGCAAATCGCGCAGAGAGTTGCGCTATCGCAGCCAGTATTTGCTCACTTCCCAAAGGGGCAGAAGCACCTCCTGACATCAGTTATAGGCGAAAATCTGTCAGCTAAGAACAAGGAAAAATGAGTAGTAACTGATGAGGGCATCCAAACGCCAGCAACAAGTCAACAAGCAAGTGATTCCAGAGAATCTGAGGAGGTTCGAGTTCTACATCAAGGTCTAACAATGCTTCAGGATCCAAGTCCATATCAAAGGGATCCACTTGTAGACATCACTGGGCCGATGACCAGAAGCAGAGCAAAGAAGGTTCGAGAGACACTCAACAACCTTGTCCAAGCTTGCCAAAAAGACGCCCAAGTGATAGTAGAAGCAAACGCCTTGGAGCAGAAAGACGGAAAGGTTCCAATTACTACTCTCCTTACCATTCTTGAAGAAGAGGCGCAATTCCCCAATCCACAATGAAGAAGAAGGCTGTTTCTTGAAGTTCTTGAAGATGCCGGAAGGTTCTTGGACTTTAAAGAAACATTTCTTGAAGTTCCCTACATTTTTCCATAATGCGACATCAACATTGGGCCGACCCAACTCATGGAGTCCATTCCACAAGTCGGCCAGCCCACAAGAAAAGCCCACACGGCTAACTTAATTAGTTAGGGTTACAAGTTAAGTAGCTAGGGTTACAAGTTAAGGGCTAGGGTTCTTTTAAGTCACTAGGGTTACAAGTTAAGAGCTAGGGTTCTTTTTCCTCTTAGTATTAGTTAGTTTCCAAAAAAGGGTTCCTTCTTGATCTCCTTTTTGGGAGTAGGATTTTTATTCTTTTCCTTATTGTTTTTAGTTTACAATTTCGGCTACCACAAGTTAATGGTAAAACCGAAACTTCCTTTTTGTTTACCATTCCCCACTTCTTTCAGGGTTTGGTATTGTAAAGGAAATCAATCTCTTGATTGATTCCCAATTCTACTTCTTTTCCTTATTATTTTTCATGACTTTTTCGGCTGTCCTTAGCCTATAAATAGGCAGCCGCCCATCAATAATAGACAGAGTATTCAGATCATAAAACTATTAGTTTTGAGTACCATCCCTTTATTGCTTTATGTATTTGCATGCTTGTAGTTTACATATTGCATGAAACTTAGCTAATTAGGTTATTTGCTCTACCTAATTAATTCGTATGTTTCAAACTCTTTTCTCACACTTGGTTCCAAATTCTCAATTAAGTTAGCTTAGGTGAGTTAATTTAGTTCTCTGAATTTTCGAGTGAGTTAGAGGTTATACGAGCTACGCTACTTAATCACAAGTTCCTCGGCAACTTTAATCCGCATGTGTACAACCGTCCACATCAGTAACCTTACCCCCTTGTCCCCCAAGTGTATCCCACCTAACAGCTACACACAAACCAGTGTTTCACTCTAGGGTGGCGCCCTTATAGTATGTTCACTCAAGCCTTTTTTCACTCTACCTCCCGGTATTGACAAATGTATAAGGCAAATAGTAATTCACACACAGCAATGATACTTAAGGAAAAAGCACAAATTTTTGAAAAATAGATACTTGGTTCTATTTTGATGTTGAAAAATCTTTTCGCAAACGATATTTGTAATATGGTTTAGATAAGAGGTACACAACAAGGAAATTTCGGGGTGAAGCCCTCAAATTTTAGAAAAAATGGGTGTGCACGATGACAAAATCCAAACTATAATTCAAGAGTAAACATTCAGGTAGCTTGAAAATATACAACTAGTAGTTGAAAGCAGGGCAATTCAAGAATTGAATAGAATAAAAAAAATAAGCAGAGTTGAACAACTTTAAGAAAGTCCTAAAACTAACCAAAGAAGAGATCACCAACCCAATAGGTAATCAAAGAAACCAATCCCAGCAAATTATCAATTCTTTCAATATGCAGATAACCCAATTACGAATTTTAAAAACCCCCAAGTGGCGGAAAAATTTCTCAGAATTCTAGTGTAGTGCTGTAGGGAGTAGCGTCGGTAATCGAACACTATCAACTTTGCAAGTACACTGAAAAAGAAAAAGATTCCCAATGAAGGACAGAGTCCTCTTTGGCCGAAGGGTAGTGCTGTGGGGAGTAGTGTCGGTAATCAAACACTATCAACTTTGCAAGTACACCTCAAGCCGTAGAGAAAACAATCCTTACTCAATAGGTGCCACAAAAATTACCAATTTGCGATTTTTAAGAAAAAGCCCTAGGGTTAGCAAAGTTCAATTTTGACTCACTAACCAATTCCCAGAGATAATTTCAGTAGCACAAGGACACAAAATCAAGAATTCAATATATTTTCAAGAATTCAGAACAAGGTATCCGAAACTAGTGCATGCAAATCACAATGTGCAGATAAGGTGAGCTGCTTAACATCAGCCGCAAAACTCACCAACTTTAAACAAAATCAACACAAGAGGGGTAGAAAACAGTCGCAAAAACCCAGCAATTTAGACGCAAAAACAGCAGCACTAAAGTATCTCTCAAACCCTAGTGTCGCAAAGCAAAGGCGACTAAAAGATTCAACCAACAAATCGAAACCCTAGCTAAGCCAAGAATCCAAACCCAATTTTAGTTCTAAAGTCTGAATTTAATTGTGAAATTGCAGCAAGGGATATGCGATTTTTAATTTAAGAAAAACAGTCCCAAAACAGTACAAGCTTTTCGCAAAAAGAAGGGAATTTTAAAACCCTCAGTTGCGTTTTTCATTACTTTAAAATTTGGTTCAATTTTTTTAGGGAATTTTGATTTTAAGATAGGGTAAAACAGTACCAAGAAACCGAAATTCAGAGCTTGAAAGAAAAAAAATTTCCCCCAAGAAGATGCGTTCTAATTCCAAGAATTTCAAGACAAGCAAGACTCTTTACTTACCCAGCCACGAAAGATTTGGTTGGGTTACTTCAACCTTCTCCAGCCACGAAACCAGCCCAAGCTCTGATACCAATTGATGTGGACCAAGGTACACATGCTGATGAATTGCCAAGGAAAGTCTGATTAAGTGGCGTAGCTCGTATAGACTCTTTACTTACCCGAAATCCAGATAACAAAAATAACCTAACCTAAGCTAATTTACTCAAAGAATTCGAACCAAGTAAGAAAGAGTTGAAACATGCGATTTTAATTAGGTAAAGCAAATAACCTAATTAAGCTAAGTTTCATGCAATATATAAATTACAAGCATGCAAAATACATAAAGCAATAAAGGGAGAGTACTCAAACTAATAGTTTTAAGATCTGAATACTTATTTTATTATGGAGTTTCGGCAGCCTATTTATAAGGCAAAGGGCAGCCGAAATTCTACCCTAAAAGAAGTAGGAAAAGAATTAGAATTGGAAACCAATCAAGAGATTAATTTCCTTTACAATACCAAAACCTGAAAGAAGTGGGTAATGGTAAAAGAAAAGGAAAATTCGGTCACCTTTAATCTTAGTGGCAGCCGAAATTACAAGTTAAAAACAAGAAGGAAAAGGAATTGAAAATCCTACTCCAAAAAGGAGATCAAGAAGGGATCCTTTTTGGAAACTAATAAACTAAGGGCAAAATAGGGAACATGCACAAACCCTTATTTTCCCCCAAACCCTAACCCTTAATTTCGTAACCCTAATGGACTAGGCCTTGCGTGTGGGCTTCTTGGTGGGCTGGCCGACTTGATTGGTGTGGACTGGACTCCATGGATTGGGTCGGCCCAATTGTTGATGGCGCATGATGGAATGGTGTAGGGAGCTTCCGGAATCTTCTGGAACCTCCCAGAATCTTCAAGATTTTCAAGATTCTTCAAGATTCTGCAAAATATGAAATTCAAGATTTTCAAGAAATGTCTCTTTAAAGTCCAAGAACCTTCCAGCGTCTTCAAGAACTTCAAGAAACAGCCTTCTCTTCATTGTGGAATGGGGAATTGCGCCTCTTCTTCAAGAATTGTAAGGAGAGTTGCAATTTGAACCTTTCCGGCTTTGTTTTCCAAGGCGTTGGCTTCTACTATCAATTGAGCATCCTGTCGGGAAGCTTGTACAGGGTTGTTGAGTGTCTCTTGAACCTTCTTTGCTCTGCTTCTGGTCATTGGCCTAATGATATCTACAAGTGGATCCCTTTGATATGGACTTGGATCCTGAAGCATTGTTTGGCCTCGGTGTAGAACCCGAACCTCCTCAGCTTCTCTGGACTCACTTGTCTGTGGACTTGTCGATGGACTTGGGATGCCCTCATCATAAATAGTGAAGGTTTCTTGTTTGAAATTCAAATTTTAGATCAAATTTATCTCTTTTACATTTATTTTAAACGAATTTCACTTTAAATGTTGTGAAGATAGAGTCTATTTGCATTTGCACATGGTATAATCGAATGTTTATGAATAGCAAACCTTTGTTTAGAGCCCTACCTGTTGTATGCTTTCCCCCTCCATATTAAGCTTCATTTTCTCTCTGTCCCAATCCTACTCTTGCTAAGTTTTGCATATATTTGTACTATATAAAAATCAATTCTATGTTTCACCAAGCCCTGTAAATTATTTCATTAGTGTCATACCTGCATTTTGTTTGAGTAGTTAGTTGATTGTCTTTTATATTCGTTCTTACTGATTTTCCACACCATTCCAGCTTCGTGCTTTTGTATTGCTCTTGTAGTGATTCTGCAATGTGCATTTTCTCTATTTTTAATTATATTAAAATTTTGATGTGTATGTATCTTCATCTGTACAGGGCATGTTTAAAATTTGAATTTTGCTTGTCTTGGAAATTTATTTTCTTCTTGTTTTGGTGTCAATCTCTAATCAAATTAATGCTTGGTAAAATTTTTAGTGCTGTCATCCTGGATTATTTATTTTATTTATGATTTTATTCCTTTGGCTTCAAGAAAATATAGCTTAATAATAGACAACTTCTCATTTGTCTTTGTTGAGGGATGCTGTTTTAGGAAAATTTCTGATGAGGGCATCCCTAGTCCATTGACAAGTCCACAAACAAGTGCATCCAGAGGAGCTGAGGAGGTCCAGGTTCTACACCGAGGCCCTACAATGCTTAAAGATCTAAGTTCATATCAAAGGGATCCACTTGAAGATATCATTGGGCCAATGACGAAGAGCAGAGTAACAAGAGTCCAAGAATATCTCAACAATCTTGTACAAGCCTGCGCACAGGATGCTCAATTGATAGTAGAAGCCAACGCCTTGGAGAATAAAGCTCGAAAGGTTCAAATTGCCACTCTCCTTACAATTCTTAAAGAAGAGGCGCAATCCGCCATTCCACAATGAAGAGAAGGCTGTTTCTTGAAGTTCTTGAAGACGTCGGAAGGTTTTGGACTTTAAAGAGACGTTTCTTGAAGTTCTTGATTTTCTTGAAAATCTTGAATTTAATATTTTGCAAAATCTTGAAGAATCTTGATTCCGAAATGATTCTGAGAGATTCCAAAAGGTTCCGGAAGCTCCCTACATCAAAGTCACCATGCACCAATCCAATTGGGCTGACACAATCCATGGAGTCCATTCCACTTGAAGAATTCGGCCAGCCCATCAAGAAGCCCACACGCAAGGCCTACACCATTAGGGTTTGCAAAATAAAGGGTTAGGGTTAGGGGAAATAAGGGTTTGTGCATATTCTCTATTTTGCCCTTAGTTTGTTACAAGTTGGTTTAGTTTGTTACAAGTTTGTTACAACTAGATTAGCTTGGTATAGTTTCCAAAAAGGATTCCTTCGTGATCTCCTTTTTGGAATAGGATTTACAATTATTTCCTATTTCTTTTTCCTTGTAAATTTGGCTGCCCCTTTCCATTCAGGTGACCAAATTTAGTTTCCTTTTCTTTTACCATTACCTACTTCTTTCATTGGTATTGTAAAGGAAATCAATCTCTTAATTGGTTTCCAATTCTAATTCTTTTCCTACTTCTTTTAGGTTAGGATTTCTGCTGCCTTCACCTACAACTAGGGCACTCGAATTCCATAATAATATAGTATTCATATCTTTAAACTATTAGTTTGAGTACTCTCCTTTTATTGCGTTATGTATTTTGAATGATTGTGATTTATATATTGCATGAAACTTAGCTAATTAGGTTATATGATCTGCCAAATTAATTCGCATGTTTCACCTCTTTTTCTTACTTGGTTCGAAATTCCTTAAGTAAATTAGCCTAGGTTATTTTATTTTGGTATCTAGATTTCGGGTAAGTAAAAGAGTTTATACGAGCTACGCCACTTAATCAGACTTTCCTTAGCGATTCATCTGCATGTGTACTTCGGTCCACATCAATTGGTATCAGAGCTATGGCTGGTTTTGTGGCTGGAGGAAGTTGAAGTAACCCAACCAAATCATCAATCAGGTGTTTTCTTTTCCTACTTCTTGCTTTTCTTTTCAAAAAAAAAAAGTGTGGGAAAATTACGCATCTTTGGGGGAAACTTTTTTTTCTTCCACTTCTTTAAAATCAAAAATCTCTTACTGAAATTTCAAAATTAAATTCTAAAATTTAAAAATTTATTAGGGTTCGAGTTTTTGCCTTTGCTAGGGTTTCGGTTGAAATTGTTAGTCGCCTCTGCTTTGCAACACTAGGGTTTGAGAGACACTTTTGTGCTGCTATTTTTGCGATTACTTGCTAGGTTTTTGTGACTGTTTTACACTCCCCTTGTGCAATTTTTTTTATTTATAAAGTTGGTGAGTTTTGCAGCTGATGTTAAGCAGCTTACATTATCTGCACTTTGTGATTTACCTACACTCGTTCTGGATACTTTCTTTTGAATTCTTGAAAATATATTGAATTCTTGATTTGGTGTCCTTGTGCTGCTGAATTTATCTCTGGTAATTGGTTAGTGAGTCAAACTTGAACTTTGCTGACCCTAGGGTTTTTCTAAAAATCGCAAAATTCATTTTTTGTGGCAACTATTGAGTAAGGATTGTGCTCTCCATGGTTTAGGGTGTACTTGCAAAGTTGATAGTGTTCGATTTTCGACACTACTCCCTACAACACTACACTTTACACCAAAAGAACTCTGTTCTTCATTGGGAATCTTCTTCTTTTTTTAGTGTGCTTGCAAAGTTGATAGTGTTCGATTATCGCCGCTACTCCCCACAGCACTACACTGGAATTCTGAGGGATTTTTTGCCACTAGGGGGTTTTAAAATTCATGCGAAAATATTTTCTACTCCAAAATAGAACCAAGTATCTATTTTTCAAAAATTTTGCTTTTTCCTTAAGTATCATTGCTGTGTGTGAATTGTTGTTTGCCTTATACATTTGTTAATGCCGGGAGGTAGAGTGGAAAAAGGCTTGAGTGAACATACTAAAAGGGCGCCACCCTAGACTGAAACACTGGTTTGTGTGTAGCTGTTAGGTGAGATACACTTGAGGGGCAAGGGGGTAAGGTTACTACTCACTTTTCCATGTTCTTAGAAGACAAATTTTTGCTTCAACCCAATGTCAGGTGGTGCTTCCATTCCCGCTGGGAATAAACAATTACTGGCAGCAATAGCGCAACTCTCTGCACAATTTGCTAACCTTGCGGAGGAGCTTGCTGAGATGAAAGCCGAACGGGAGCATAGGCTAGAGGAGTCAGAAGAGGATGTCCCTCCCAACGACAACACTGCCTTTGCCAAGGCTTTTGAGGATCTGAGTCAATGCAAAACGACAGTGCCACCCTTCACGAGAGGTACAAATCCGGAGGATTACTTAGACTGGGAGGTCAAGATGGAGTGTATCTTCGAGTTTCATTCAGTCCCAGAACACAAGAAGGTCCTTTCGCGGTGGTCAATTTCACGGACTATGACCTGGTGTGGTGGAATCAAGATATGGATCAATATAGGAATACGCATCCAATGCAGGCACGTGCTCCGCCTCTAAGTTGGTATGATTTAACTACTGCTATGCGTAAGACTTTTGTTCCTGATTACTATTTTAGGGAATTATATAGGAAATTACATACTCTTGTACAAGCACCTTTATCTATAGATGCATATTATAGAAAGTTAGAGATTGCCAAAATTAGGGCAAATGTACAAGAAGACGAAGCTGCTTCAATGGCTTATTTTCTTAGTGGCCTAAACTGGGGTATAGCTTTAGCCGTTAAACTTCAGAATGCAATAACACTGACAGGCATGTTGCACAAAGCTCGACTCATGGAGGAATACTTGAAGACAGTTCCGCCTGTCAAGATGCCTACCAGTGCCCCACCGGCTTGGAGGAAGAATCCAATTTATTCTCCACCCGCAAAGAAGTTGTTTAACTCAGAACAGAAAGCTATCATCTCCACTACCACCCCGTCTTCATCCACATCAAAGACACCATCAACACCTCGGTAATCCATTAGCAATGTCACTTGCCATAAATGCTCAGGTCATGGCCACGGCATGCGCGATTGTCCTAACATCCGGAAGGTATTATTGGGGCAAGATGGTGAGTATATTTTAGATGAGGATGAACACAGCGTTAACCCCTTTTCAGAGTTAACTGACAGTGCTATGTCTGAACCAGTCGAGCAATTTGAGTTCATCGAAGAAGATTCCAATCAGAACTTGGTTACTCGCACCCTGACTACCACTGCTGTCCAGGATACATCTCAACGGACAAACATCTTCCATGCCAGGACTAAGGTTAATAGGAAGTTGTGTGTTCTGATCTTTGATGGAAGGAGTTGCACAAACGTGGCCAGTGAATACATGGTCAAAAACTTGAAGCTCTCCATACTCATCCATCCACACCCTTATCGACTACAATGGCTTGATAGCTCAGACGGCTACAGGGTCACGAAGCAGGTAAGCGTATTATACGCTATAGGGAAGTTCGAATCCACGGTGTTATCCGATGTGCTTCCAAGGGAGGCTTGTCACATTTTGCTCAGACGCCATGGCTCTTTGACTTGAATGCAACTCATAATGGGGTCGCCAACACTTACTCGGTCTGGCAGGAGAGCAAGATCCACACGTTCCTACCTATGCTGCCTACAGAAGTGTGTTCAGAAGCTATTAGGATAAAGGACGCCATTGCAATATGGGAAGCTAAAAAGTGCCTAGCCAAGGGGAAAGGGAAAGAACTTGTAAAGGGTAGTAAGGCAAACTCAGATAAGCATAATAAGGAAGAAGTTAAGAGTAGCTTTTTTGCTACATTTGGGGAAGTAAAACATGTATTAGCTGAGAAAGGTTGTGTACTAGTTTTAGTATGTAAAGATAACTGTGCTAACCCTACCGACGTTCCTCGGGATATTCCTATGGAAGTTGACTCTTTGTTGCAGGAATACAACGATGTCTTTTCGGGAGAGCTATCGCAAGGATTGCCGCCTCCACGTGGGATTGAACATCAGATTAACTTCGTGCCTGGCGCCGCTATTCCAAATCGACCTACCTACAAAGAAAATCTAGAGGAAACAAAGGAGTTGCACAAGCAGATCGACAAGCTTTTGGCTAACGGTCAGGTAAGGGAATCACTTAGTCCTTGTGCTATACCCGTAATTCTTGTCCCTAAGAAAGATGGTACCTGGAGAATGTGTGTTGATTGTAGAGCTATTAATAAGATAACAATCAAGTATAGGCATCCTATTCCTAGGCTTGATGACATGTTAGAGGACTTGTATGGCTCAACGGTTTACACTAAAATAGATCTTACATAGGGCTATTATCAAATTTGCATGAGGGGGGGAGGGGGTGGGATGAATGGAAAACTTATTTTAAAACTAAATTTGTTTTGTATGAGTGGTTAGTAATGCCCTTCGGCCTAACAAATGCACCTAGTACTTTCATGAGATTGATGAATCATGTGCTTAGAAAGTTTATAGGGAAGTTTGTTGTGGTTTATTTTGATGATATCTTGATCTATTCTAGAGACATGAAATCACATGTAGAACATATTCGCTTGGTGTTAATTGAATTGTTTACTAATAAGTTATATGCTAATGTGAAGAAATGTACTTTCTGTGTTGAGGAAGTTGTGTTTCTCGATTTTGTGGTCTCTAAAAATGGTGTCAAAGTTGATAATGCCCAGGTGAAAGCCATTAGGAAGTGCCCTACACTAACAATAGCCACACAGGTAAGGTCTTTCCACGGTTTGGCTGGCTTTTACCAACGGTTTATGAAGGACTTTTCCACCAAAGCAGCGCCTCTGAATGATTGTGCAAGAAGAATGTGCCATTCTTGTGGGGCCAAGCTCAAGAAAACGCTTTTACGGTTCTTAAGCATAATCTCACTCATGCCCTTGTTTTAGCATTGCCTGATTTTAATAGAGTTTTTGAACTAATGTGTGAAGCTTCAGGTATATGATTAGAGCAGTTTTAATGCAGGAAGGCAAGCCAATCACCTATTTCAGTGAGAAGTTGAAGGGAGCTGCCTTGAATTATCCAACTTACGATAAGGAGCTCTATGTAGTGGTCCGTGCCTTAGAGACTTGGTTACATTATTTAATGGCCAAGGAATTTGTTGTACATAGTGATCACGAATCCCTTAAACATTTAAAGGGATAGGGTAAGTTAAATATACGTCATGCTTAATGGGTTGCATTCATTGAAACTTTTCCTTACATTATTAAATATAAGAAGGGGAAAGATAACTTGGTTGCTAACGCTCCATCTCGCAGGTATGAAGGTCTAGCTATTTTAGATCATTCTTTGCTGGGCTTTGCATATCTAAAGGATTTATATGCTTCTGATCTTGATTTTGCTACCATATATGAAGCATGTGAATCTGGTGCATTCCATAAGTACTATAGACATGATGGGTTCTTGTTTAGGGGACATAGGTTATGCATCCCACGTAGTTCCGCTAGGGAATTACTGGTTCGTGATGCTTACAATGGGAGACTTATGGGTCATTTTGGTGTACATAAGACACTTGATGTGTTACAGGAACATTTTTGTTGGCCTCATATGCGAAAAGCTAAATCTACATCTAAACCTCATGGACTTTACACGCTTTACCTATACCTTCTTACCTTGGACTGACATTTCCATGGATTTTATTCTAGGTCTCCCAAGGACGCAAAGAGGTAATGACTCTCTATTTGTCGTAGTCGATCGCTTTTCTAAGATGGCTAACTTTATTCCTTGCAGGAAATCAGATGATGCCAAACATATTGCAGACTTGTTCTTTCAGGGGATAGTTCAACTTCATGGGATTTTGTGCACCATTGTTTTAGATCACGACGTCAAATTTCTGAGTTACTTTTGGAAGACTTTGTGGTCATGCCTCTGTACAAAAATCCTATTTTTGACTACAAGTCATTCGCAGACGGTGGTCAGACGGAAGTCACCACCGCACCGTTGGCAATCTCCTTCGGGCTTTGATAAGGAAGAATCTCAAGAGTTGGGAAGAAGTCTTACCCGTTGCAGAGTTTGCCAACAATCGAGCCAAGCACTCCTCGACAGGGTTTTGTCCATTCAAAGTTGCCTACGGCTTCACTCCTTTAACGGTTATGGATATAATCCCTTTGCCGGTAAAGGATCAGGTTAATCTAGACTGCACCCAGAAGGCTGAAACCGTCAAATGCCTACATGCCAAGGTTAGGTCACCTTGAGAATAATTACGCCAGCGTTGCAGACCATGCAAACCGACGGCGCAAGGCTGTAAACTTCGAAACAGGAGATTGGGTTTGGGTTCACATGAGGTATGAACGGTTCCCTGCTGCAAGGAGGATGAAACTCCATCCCCGGGGTGATGAGCATTTTCAAATCGTGTCCAAAATGGGGCCTAATGCTTACAAGCTTGATTTTCCAGGTGAGTGTGGTGTTAGTACTTCATTTAATGTAGCTGACTTGTCTATGTTTACTTATAAGCAGGATGAAGATTTTAGGTCAAATCATTTCCAATCGGGAGGGGATGATGAGGGCATCCCTAGTCCATCAACAAGTCCACAGACAAGTGTATCCAGAGGAGCTAAGAAGGTCCGGGTTCTACACCTAGGGCCTACAATGCTTCAGGATCCAAGTCCATATCAAAGGGATCCACTTGTAAATATCGTTGGGCCAATGACGCGGAGCAGAGCAAGAAGAATCCAAGAAGATCTCAACAATCTTGTACAGGCCTGCGCACAGGATGCTCAAGTGATAGTAGAACCCAACGCCTTGGAGAATAAAGTTGGGAAGGTTCAAATTGCCACTCTCCTTACAATTCTTGAAGAAGATGCGCAATCCACCATTTCATATTTTGCAGAATCTTGATTCCGAAATGATTCTGGGAGATTCCAGAAGGTTCTGAAAGCTCTCTACATCAAAGTCACCATGCGCCATTCCAATTAGGCCGACATAATCCATGGAGTCCATTCCACTTGAAGAATTCGGCCAGCCCATCAAGAAGCCCACACGCAAGGCCTACACCATTAGGGTTTGCAAAATAAAGGGTTAGGGTTTGGGGGAAATAAGGGTTTGTGCTTATTCCATATTTTGGCCTTAGTTTGTTACAAGTTGGCTTAGTTTGTTACAAGTTTGTTACAACTCGATTAGCTTGGTAGTTTCCAAAAAGGATTCCTTCTTAATCACCTTTTTGGAATAAGATTTACAATTATTTCCTATTTCTTTTTCCTTGAAAATTCGGCTGCCCCTTTCCATTCAGGTGACCGAATTTAGTTTTTTTCTTTTACCAATACCTACTTCTTTCAGGTTTCGGTATTGTAAAGGAAATCAATCTCTTGATTGATTTCCAATTCTAATTCTTTTCCTACTTCTTTTAGGTTATGATTTCGGCTGCCTTCACCTATAAATAAGGCACTCGAATTCCAATATAATACAGTATTCATATCTTTAAACTATTAGTTTGAGTACTCTCCTTTTATTGCCTTATGTATTTTGCATGCTTGTGATTTATATATTGCATGAAACTTAGCTAATTAAGTTATTTTCTCTGCCTAATTAATTCACATGTTTTGCCTCTTTTTCTTACTTGGTTCGAAATTCCTTAAGTAAATTAGCCTAGGTTATTTTATTTTTTTATCTGAATTTTGGGTAAGTAAAAGAGTTTATACGAGCTACGCCACTTAATCATACTTTCCTTGGCAATTCATCTGCATGTGTACTTTGGTCCACATCATTTTCTTTTTCTCAATCAATTTTAAGCTCCCTTATTGGAAGCTTCACTATGTATAGAGCTCATTTCTCTCTAGTGAAGTGAAAGTCCTTTCTTAGCATATGATGTCAGATTTTGTGTTGATATGGTAGGTTTATCATTGATGCAAAATTTTCATTGAGATGCTATCAAATTAATACTATTTTAATTTTAGGCCTTAACAAAAGTAGATAAATGAGATATGAAAACTAGTTTTCTGCTATTAAGCAATTTTATGAATTTTTTCCATAGTTGATAAATGTAATTGATGTTTCTACCTCTACTATGGTTACCTTGTGAGTCCTGCATATCTTGACTTTCCTAGTCCATGTAATTGTTGTATAGGTTGCGGCAGTAGTTGGTTTTAAGGGAAAAATGCTTGAAATATCTCGTGATGTGAATCCTCTAATAGCTGCACTAATTGAAGCTTCATGAGCAATGTGATTACACTTATTCATGTATGAAATCTTAGTTGTAGTTATCTTTTTCATTTCATTTCATTTTCTTTATGTTTCCACAAAGAACAATGTGTCACTCAAAGTACTTTAACTTCATCTTCTACTTTGAGTCTTGCATCAATGCGAAACAGAAAATTGACACTAAGTTTTTTATTATTGAATTCTTCTAATTATACATGCATATTTTTTCAGTCAGACAAAGGAAGATGAAGGGACTGACACAGAAGAAATCCATCTCATGGATGTCCAAGTCAATGATAGGATCATTCCCAAAAAGGTTGAATTTGCCTATGGTTTTCTTGAGAAGGTTATAGTTAATCACTCGGGATCCCTTCTTCAAATGATACACTGTTCAATAATTTATTCTCCAAATTCTAGGGTTCCGAATTGAATTTCATATATATATGGTTAGGTTAGATTCGGGATGGGCTCTAATGTTTTCGATTCTTACCTCATCCCTTAACCCTTCAAAGCCCTAATTTAACTATTGGATGGCATTTATGCACGTTTATCAATGCTTAATACAAGTCTCCCCAATCGGACAGAAGTACCCGACTCAATCAATGTTGAATTTATTTTGGGTTTAGGGTTTATTTGGAAGTACATGATCATCTTTGGTATTAGATCACCATGAAAATTTAATAATAGGGATTTCCCAATTCATATGTTTTGTTAAAATCAAAATCTAGTGTTTTTTGTTTGTGTGTAATTTTGTATAAGTAATGGATATGCCTTTTTTGGTTAGGTTGCTTCTTATATAACATATATATTCTTCATACTATTTCTGAGAAATGTGTGACAAATTTTTGTAGTGGACTTAATGTTAGAAGAGTGCCTTAGTTGTGGATGAATGTTATTCGAAATTGACATATCTCTTCAAACTTATTTTTCCCACATACTTGTCCTATATTTCTGTAGCGGTGGAAGTTAAATGTTTTCAAAATTCATAGCTCTATTTACTGATTTAAGGGCTTTTTTTACAATTTTCTCATTGCTTCAGTTTGGAAACTCAGTTTAGAACAGTACTTGTTTTTAAAACAATTAAGTACTAAGGAAATTAATCTCAGTTGTTCTGAACCACACGTTAGGCACCTTGTTTGTAAATGTTGAAAACCAATCATGGTTTAAAGTATGATTAGGAGTTAAATGCTTGGTTTATTTTAGCTTAAGCATGAAATTGAATTAAGGTCACAAATAGAATTTAAAAGATAAGTGTCAAGGTCTGTTACTGTGTTTTCTATTGAACAACTTTGGTTTGATTGCTTCCTCATGTACTAATTCAAACTGTTGTTTTTCTATCTTTTTTTTTCTGGTGGGGAATCTTCATGCATATCAACTATATGTTACTATATTAAACTTGTTAATCTAGCTAACTCTTTCGAACTTTTTGAATGTGTAGGGTTCAGGAGTGGTTTTCATCACATATCTGTCTATATTACACTTGTTAATACAGCTAACTCTTTCAAACTATTTCATGTGATATATAATTATTTTCCCTTTTTGGTGCTAGTAATAAATGTTATGTTATATTTTGAGAGTTTCTTCATGGCTGATCCCAGTAATAAAGGCTATTAATATCTCTGCAAATTGCTTTTTGAACCCAGAATTAAGCTAAATTTGAATCCAGAATTTAAAAGCTATTAAGCATGAAATTGAACTAAGTTTGAAACCAGTATTTAAAAGACAAGTGTATTCCATGTTACTGTGTTATACATCTAATGTCTTTTGTTCTTTTTTCGTTGAACCATGAACTATAACTTCATTTTGCCAATGCTTGTAAATGTACAGTATGTTTTTTTTCTATTTTTGTTGAAATTTATATGAGATTTAAAAGTGATTTATATTAATGACTTCAATTCTATGAGTTTGAGTCGATTAGTTACCTTTATTGATATAGACATTCTATGAAATTTTTGCCTTTCACCCTTTGGGATGCTTACTAATATTAACCATATTATTGCCTAGTACAAATCAGTTGTTGCTACCTTGAGGAGTATCAAGAAGTCATCCACATTACTTATTTAAGAATCCAGGGAGGGTGAGCTATACTATTGTTCGATATAATCCATTGACGGGTGAGTACCATAACTTCAAAACACTAAGTAATTGATGTGATATGATAACTTTGTTTTCTGTACGAAACTTGAAAATGTGTTTGGTTTCATCGTGGATTTGATTTTTTTGGGTTCATGTTGATTGTATATGTAGTAGTTGATAGTGTGAAAGGTATGCCAAAACTGAATATGGACAACGCGTTTGCTACTGTTGTATACTTTTGTTATTCATGTGTTCTCTAATCAATAAGTCCTTAATTACTGAAAATAGAGTGTAGACATTTCTTGTTTAGCTGGTTTAAATAGCGTGTCCACTTGTTTATATTATTGAAACTAGTAGACCACCAATGTGCTTAGATAGTAATTCATTTTACGTGTTGTACTGATAATTTACGGCTTATTTATAGTCCCCTAAGAAAATACTATGGACAAGTCTTGGATGACAATAATGAACTGAACACAAGATAGGAGATATCGAGAGGGTGTTAATCAGTTCCTAGAATATGCTTATCAAGATAAGGAAGATAGTTTCTCAATTACATGCCCTTGTAACTCTTGCAATAACCTCTGCCATTACGATCGACATTCTGTGTTCACCCACATGATGGAAAAAGGAGTAATTCAGGACTATAATCCTTTCTGTGTTGTTGGTGCTATGTTTGTACTTATATGTTAAGCAACTAACTTTTAACTATGATTTATTAACTATTTTACTATCTTTCTGTGTCATAGAATGGGTCCCGGGCCAAGCAAGAAACTTGCACCACATAAAGCTATAGCAAACAAGGGAGCAAAGAATGTTGTACCTGTAGCTACTAGACGGAGTGCCCGACTCACTTCTTCCAAAACAAAAATTGGATTCAGACTTTGAGATGAAGATTCTCTAACTGAGATGCAGTCAGAGATCCAAATTGAGAAACAGCCAGCTCTGTAGCTTGAGAAAGCTGAGCAGCAGATTGAAAATGAAGCTGAGCAGCGTATTGAGAAGGAAGCTGATGATCAACTTCATAGTCAGCCTTCAGAAGAAGATCAGAAATAGCTCAAAAGCAACATAAGAAGCTCCTTGTTAAGCATGCTGATAAGATGCAAGAAAAAATGCCTCATGAGGACAAGAGTACAACCCCACCCGCAGTAGAGTCGTAGAGAGAATTGAGGTCTAAGCATCTATTAGATTTCAACTCAAATAAGTAACCCACACCAGAGCCTGATGTTTATAATGAAGGTAGTGAAACAAATGAAGACACTGCCCAAGTGAACAACAACAGTGAGGGTGTAGCTGAGAAGGATACTGGTTCAGCACCGAGGTAATTTACTTAAACTTGTTTAGTTTCTTTATATTTTCTTACTTAAGAATTAATATTATGTTTTATCTAGGTATTCATATTTTTTGCCTTTTGTGAATATATTGTTTATATGTGATGATTGGGACCAGCTAAGAGAGGACTCACAAGATGCCTTAATGAAATTAAGCAGTGCAAGTCTGGTACTCCAATTGTAGTAGAACTTAATGACGATAGTGACAAGTTTGTTGGTAAAGATAGCCAGTCCTTGATCACAAGGACAGGGGCACTCTTTCTAGAACTAGTCAAGTTTGATGGGAAAACATGGAAGGAGCAAGATGAAGATGTGAAGAGCAACATAGTCATCAAGTGCATAGTATAGGTTTCAGATTGTGCATTATGATTGAATGTATTTAATATGTTTTTAATTTAATTTCTCACAGTTATTTCTACATTACCAAGACAGCATCACTTACGAATCAGATGTCGAGGTTGACAATGCTGTGCTGAGCCAAGCCGGGAAATACCATAAAAATAGGTGGTACAGACTCCACAATCATTTCAAGAAGTTCAAGTCTAAGGAAGAAGCTATTAAAAATCGCCCATCCAGTATTACGGAGCAAGCTGACTGGGAGAAGTTCAACTGCCCAGAATTTAAGGTTATATAAACCCTTTAATTTTTTCTTCAGTTTTAAAGTTTCATCATTATAATATTATTATCATGTACAATTGCATTGACTGTTTTTACTTATAGTAACATCGCCATTTTTTCTGCAAGTAATAGAAAAAAAGTGAGATAGCCAAGCAGAACCGAGCAGTGAACAATACTCCACCCATAATTGGTTATGTTTCTATCGCTAGGCATGTTGAGGAGGTTCTTAAATACCTAGTTGCACTATGCATCTATTTATTTTGGTTATGTTTCTATCGCTAGACGTGTAGTTTTAACCCATAATGTTGTTGTTCCCTTTCCCAACTTGAGCGCAAGGGCAAAACTGTTCTCCCATTGATGAGTATGAACTGGCACATTTTTCGATTGGTAAGGGAGAAATGATAAATGATCAAGCCAAAACAATCTTGGTAAGTTCCTTTGTATATCACTTTATCGGTTCAGATTTCACATCAAACTAAGAGTTTGATTGTAATTATTTTAAAAAATTATTGTAGGGCAGAATGAGACAGGAGGAGGCTTCTTCGTTAGCTACCCCTCGCGAGATTGTCATTAATAAACTTGGAGGGCTGATAGGTAGTGACAAGACCAAGAAGCGATCAAAAGCCATAATTGCTCATGATAGACTTCGTACTGAAGTTGATACGCAAACGAAGAGAGCGGTTGTTGCTGAAACCCGCAATCAAGAATTGGCTGCTAAGGTTGTTTCACTAGAAGAAAGTCAGTCCCAGTTACAAGCTCAGTTCCAAATTTTGGCTGGAAAAATTGAGCATCTTCAAGGTGACGCTTCTGATGAAGAGTCAGATGGAAATGTAAGTGAACAATAATTAAGTTTAACTGTTTTAAATTTAAGGAAATTATTTTTAAACAAGTTGTTTTTAATTTCAATGACGCACATTTGGAATTGAGGTACTCGGGCGAGGAGAATATTGCAACATAGTTCCTTCCGCCACTTGCTCATTCATTCATTTAGTTTGCTTCTTTCAAAACGTTCTATTTTGGTTGAAGGATATCATATCATTACTGTTTTTAAGTTGGTGGTTATGAATATTTGGGTTTGATTAATTCAATGCAGGTGGATTTTGTGTGATAGGTATTTTTTTGCCTATCTGAATGGTTAATCTCTTTTGTGTTGATTTTGTGGATTTCAGCGAAATGTTGGAACCGCTGAAATAACTAAAATGTTCTTGTCTTAGGCGTGGATTAAATCTTGGAATGTTTGTTATTTAATTTAATGTAGGGTTGTGCCTTATGAATGATGATTTATTGATATTGGAAGTGATGTTTTTTCCTTCCAACCTTTGATGTGTTTAATTTTCATGGTGTTGTGTTCATGTGGATACATGGTTTATGGTCCAATCTTGTTGTGCAAATAGGTGAACATTTGAGTTTGTGTTGGTATTTTATTTATGGTCTTGTTGTGGTGCATAGAGGGCACTTGATTGTGTTAAATTTTTTATGTAATGGCTTAGTATTGTTGGGGTAAACATGGAGCATTTACTTGTGCTCTTTATAGTTTGAAATTTCATTAAATAACCTCTGTTTTTACCATGATTAGTTACTGCATGTTGGGTTGATTTTTGACCATTAACATCAAAATTGGTGACCACAAAATGCTTATTTGGTGACAAGGTTTTTTTTATTTGGTGACCGAAAATTAACGTTTTTGTGACCCAAATTGCCGATTGGTGACCAATAACTATTCGATTGGTGACCAATAACTGTACGATTGGTGACAAATAATAAAATGTAAAGATCAGTTTCATACCATAAAGTGACCAAATCTCTGGTCACCAAACTCTAACATTTTGTCACTAACTTAAACAGTCTCCTTATTTTAGTAACCGCGTTAATTGATCACCATTTCGTCTGACGTCACTATTTCCCAAACCAATACATGACCAATTTTTTGGTCAACGTGGACCTATACATTTTTAGTGACCAATATTATTAGTCTCCTTACAAAGTCAACGTCGCCGTGACCAACCTATGTTTTGTGACCGACAACATTTGGTCACCAATTCAAGTCAATGTTTCATTGCCTGTTAGTATTTGGTGACCACTAATTTGGTCACCAAACACCGTTCAACGCAAGTCAACATTAAGTTGACCGTTAGTGTTTGGTGACCACTTATTTGGTCACCGGAGTTGGACAGTTTCAATGACCGTTTTAGTGACCATATTCTTAGTCACCAAATGTTAGTGACCACCTAACACGCTGGTCAGCAATGAACTTTTTGGTGATCGGGTCCAAAATTCAGTCACCCCGGACCCTTTAGCAATTGTCCTATGGTGATTGTGTAGTGACTGCGGGTATCCAGTCACCAAAATGTTTTGGTGACCGAAAACCTATATAAGGTGACTGTTTACCGTCAGTCACCAAATTCCTTTTTCCTTGTATATTAGGCAAAATGATAAAATTACCCTTTACTAGAAAGGGTGAAAGGTCTACTGAATTGCTAAATCTCATACATACTAATGTATGTGAACCTATGTCAATTCATGCTAGAGGAGGTTTTTCATACTTTCTCACTTTTATTGATGATCATTCTAGATATGGTCATATATAGTTATTAAAGCATAAATCTGAAGTCTTTGAAAAGTTCAAAGAATATAAGAGTGAGGTTCAAAATCTCCATTGAAGTACTGGACTCACAACCTGAGGTATAAATTATATATAGCTTTATCAATAGATCCTTGCATTAAAAAAGTATACTAGATACTTATAGTGGTATCAAAGACAATATTGGTATATTCCTATACATAATTTTTTATATTACATACGTGAAAATTATAATCATTTAATTGATGCTTTGATGATTTACTTGAATGGTTCATGTACTTTGATGATGTTTCTTTGTGAAGTGGCTTCAAGCCATGAAGTCTGAAATGGATTCCATGTATAACAATTAGGTGGAGATCCTATTCAATCCACCTGAAGGAATAACATAGGGTGTAAATGGGTCTTTAAGAGAAATACCGACAAGGATGGTAACATATCTACCTATAAAGCACGGTTTGTTGCAAAATGTTACTATCTGACTATGATGAAACATTTTCACCAATTGCAATGTTGAAATGAGTGTATACGATTGCGTCTGTTCTAATATGTGACCTAGTTACATATTTAATATCAAATATTTATCTCTTAATTAATTATTAAATTTTTATCTAGTAAATATTTGAACATAGTAGTCATTCTTAAGGATGACATCTACTTGATATCTCATTATTGTATAATAGATACGTTAATCAGATGTTAGTCAGATAAATCTTTTTATTTTAAATCAATTATTTGAAATAATTAATTTTCTAATTAAATACTTATAGATTAATTATATTTTAATTGATCCTTGTAATTATCATATAATTACATTTAGTCTCATTTAACCCATAAATTAGTTCTTTGTGTGTGACTCTTTCTTAATTCATGACAATAAAATAATTTAATCCTTTTATTTGGCTTTAGTCCAAAAACCAACAAAATATTCATGGCTATAGGAATTATGTTTGCTTAAGTGCAATTCTGTGTAATGACTGTTTAATTTTGTATTTCGTGAATCTTGTATGTGTTTAGTTTTCTATTTGTGTGTTAGAAATAAAACCACTTGAAATATGTTGGGGAAAGGAGACCTAAACAATAGAGCAATAGACAATTCGAGTCATGCAATGCACTATCCTCAAGAAATTATTTCTAGGTATAGAGCCATAAATACTTCTCTAGGATTAAAAGAATTCTTCCTCTAAGAGGGATCAGGAACAGCAAACCAAAATCCTCTAAGTCGCTATTGAGATTATGAGTATATCTACTCAGTCTACTCACATCATAGGCTATATCAGGTCTCATGAAATTCATTAAATGCATCAGATTCCCAATAATTTGAGCATATTTAGACTGAGCAATTGGGTCACAATGATTATTTTTCAATTATGTTAGCATCATAAGGAGTACTCACATGTGTCACATTAAAGTTTTTAAACTTTCGAAGAAGTCTCTCTGTGTAATGTTCTTGTGACAACATCTTACCATTGCCTCTCCTTATGACTTTAATGCCCAATATCATATTTACTTTACCCAAATCTTTCATATCAAGCATAGATAATAAAAAAGATGTAGTATTATTCACAATGTCTAAGCTAGAACCCAATATAAGTATATCATCAACATATAAAATTATTATCACATAATGACTGCTCAGCACTTTAGTATGAACACATTTATCCACTTCAACAGAAGAATAACCATCTTTTATTAAGATTTGATCAAATTTCTCATGCCATTGTTTAGGAGCTTGTTTAAGGTCATAAAGAGATTTAATGATGTGAACCCTTGATTTCAACTTGTGAAAACAAGAACTTAAAGCGAAAAATTGCCAAGGAAGTCTGTATGCACGACACAGCTCTCAAAACTCTAGAATCCTTACCCTTGGATTCGGCAGACTACTAATTTAACAAGTTAAATTAAACATGCAATTCGAACGAAGTGGAGAATAATAGAGGCAAAACAAAGCATGCAATTAGATAGAGCAATTATCTAACTAGCCTATAGTTCCTGTACTTTAGCAATTAACAAAGCATGCAAATTACTTAAGCCAAAATAAAGAAGAGTGAATAATAAAGTATAAACTTTCATTCAATTAATCACTGTTGAATTATGAAGTGCAGCACCCCTATTTATAGGTATAGGGAGCACGAAATTTACACAAGAAAATAAGGAAAACAAAAAATTGGAACTTAATCAAGAGATTAAGTAACTCACAAAAATCAGCAAGAAAAAGGAACTTACTTGCTCAAAAAGTAAAAGAAAAGAAGGGAAAATTTCGTCTTCCATAAGGAAGGTTGTGAACGAAATTCTCAAGGAAAAAGGAAGGGAAAATTCAGATTTTACCTTTAAAGAAAAGGGAAAACCAAAAAATAAAGGAGAAAAGAAAAGAGGAAACTATGAAGAGAATTAGGTAACATGCACAAAACCTTAATTCTCCTCCTAACCCTAACCCTAATTGTGAATTGCTTCTCCTTGGGATTGGGCTTGGCCGAATGTGGGTTCATGGAGTGGACTTGATGGATTCGACCCAATTGATGTAGCATGATGATGTAGATGTAGGAAGCTTTTGGAATCTTCTGGAAGCTTCCAGAATCATTTCAGAAGCTCAAAAAGCATTTCACTTCTAAAATTCTTCAATCTTCATGAAATCTCCATTTCTTTACTGGAAAGACTTGTAGTTACCATTTTCACCATTTTCTTAGCTCGTAAATACCATTTCGGCCATTTGCATAGCTTGGAAATACCATTTCCACCATTTCCTTAATTGGAAAGACTAGTATTCACCATTTCCACCTTGACGGAGAGTAGGGTACCTCTTGTAAGCTTTCTTTCTTTCTCATTGAGTTCATTGGAGCTGGATATGAGCTGGGCTTCTGTAGCACACCTTTAAACAAAGTTTGCAAGGTCTGCTTTGAGCTTTGAAGTCCTCTTGTAAGTCATCGGCCCAACTATATCAACGAATGGATCTCTCTGATATGGACTTGGATCGTGGAGCATTGGTGGGCCTTGAGCACTCGAACCTCAGCTGCACTCTCTGCACCATCTTCTGGATCTCCTTGAGCTGGACTTGTCGATGAGCTAGGGGCATTCACATCATCCCCTCCCGATTGAAAAGGATTCGACCTCGAATCTACATCCTGATCATGATCAAATGGAGACAAGTTAGCAACATTAAAGGAAGAACTAACACCATACTCACCTGGTAAGTCAAGCTTGTAAGCATTATCCCTCATCTTAGACACAATTTGAAAGGGTCCATCGCCTCGTGGATGAAGTTTTGTCCGTCGAGCTGCTGGAAACCTTTCTTTTCTCATGTGAACCCAAACCCAATCTCCTGGTTCCAAGTTCACAGCCTTACGCCGACAATTTGCATCTATGGCATACTTAGCATTTTTCTTCTCGAGATGAAGTCAAACTTTCTAGTGAAGTCTTTTGATGGTTTCTGCATTCTGTTCGCCATCCAGATTGGTTTGTTCCTTCAAGGGCAGTGGCAGTAAATCCATGACCGTCAACGGATTGAAGTCGTAGGCAGCTTCGAAGGGCGAGAAACCTGTTGAGGAGTGTTTCGATCGATTGTAAGCAAACTCAGCAATCAGAAAGACCTGTTCCCAACATTTAAGATTAGACTTAATCAGTGCTCGTAACAAATTCCCTACAGTTCAGTTGGTAACCTCAGTTTGACCATCCGTTTGTGGATGACTAGAAGTAGAAAACAACAATTTACTTTCTAATCTAGACCACAAAGTTTTCCAAAAATAACTCAAGAACTTAACATCCCTATCAGATACAATTGTTCGTGGAACTCCATGAAGTCGAACTCCCCTGAAAGAATAAATCTGTAACATGTCTAGCATCATCTGTTTTCCTGCAAGGAATAAAATGAGCCCTCTTAGAAAACCTGTCCACCACAATGAAAAGTGAGTCATTACCTCTTTGAGTCCTCAGCAAACCTAGAATAAAATCCATAGATATATCAGTCCAAGGCAGAGTTGAAATAGGCAAAGGCGTGTAGAGACTATGAGGTTTAGATGTAGACGTAGCCTTCAAACAATTAATGCAATGTGAGCAAATTTTTTCTACATCTTTTCGCATTTTAGGCCAATAAAGGTGTTCCTTCAACATCTCAAGTGTCTTAGTGACACCAAAATGACCCATTAGCCCCCCATTATGTGCTTCATGAACCAGCAGTTCCCTAGATGAACTACGTGGAATGCATAGCTTATTTTCTTTAAACAAGAACCCATCATGTCTAAAGTATTTTTGAAATGCACCATGTTCACATGCTTCATATAAAGTTGAAAAATCAAGATCAGAAGCATACAAATCTTTGAGATATGAAAACCCTAATGAAGAATGTTCAAGTAGAGTAAGAGCTTCATACCTTCGAGACAGCGCATCAGCCACCATATTCTCTTTTCCCTTCTTATAGTTGATAATGTAAGGAAAAGTTTCAATGAAAGCAACCCATTTGGCATGGCGCCTGTTTAACTTACCTTATCCCTTTAAGTGTTTACGGGACTCGTGGTCAGAATGCACAATGAACTCCTTCGCCATCAAGAAGTGTTGCCACGTCTCAAGTGCCCTTACCACAGCATAGAGCTCCTTGTCATAAGTAGGATAATTCAAGGCAGCTCCCTTCAACTTCTCACTGAAATAGGCAATAGGTTTACCATCCTGCATCAAAACAGCACCTATACCTATACTTGCCCATTGGCGAGCAACTTCTCAACCTGATTCTGCAATTCCTTTGTTTCCTCAGGATTTGCTTTGTAGGCTAGACGATTAGGAATAGATGAGCCAGGTACAAAATCAATCTGATGTTCAATGCCGCGAAGAGGGGGCAACCCAGCCGACAACTCTTCGGGAAAAATATCTGCATACTCTTGCAAGAGAAATTGGACTTCCATAGGGAGATCCCTAAGGATGTCGTCAGGGTTAGTACAATGATCTTTAGCAACAAGAATAAGTACACAACTATTCTGAGCTAACACTTGCTCAACTTCTCCTACACTAGCAAATAAACTAGTCTTAACTTCTTTTGAAGGCTTATCAGAGTTTGCCTTACTACCTTTTACAATTTCTTTACCCTTTCCCTTAGCTTGCAGCTTTTCTGAACCCCACTGGGCGAGCTTGTCCTTCATCCGAACAGATTCGGCACGAACTTCCTGGGGCGAAAGTGGTAGAAATGTATAGATCTTGCCCTATTGACAAATCGAGTAGGTGTTGGCAACTCCATCATGCGTCGCCTTCATGTCGAAGAGCCAAGGTCGTCCTAGCAGAATATGACATGCCTCCATAGGGAGAATATCGAATGTCACTTGTCCTTCGAACTTACCGATAACAAAAGTTATCCGAACCTACTTAGTCACTTTGTAGCCATCCGAGCTGTCGAGCCATTGAAGCTGGTACGGATGAGGATGGTTGATTGTGGGAAGTGTCAGCTTCTCAACCATGTATTCACTGGCCACATTGGTGCAACTTTCGCCATCAACTATCAGAACACAAATACCTCCATTAACTTTAGCACGGGTATGGAAGATAGTGGTTCTTTGATCAGTATCCTGGATAACAGCAGTAGACAAAGTACGAGTAACAATCGCCAGGTGAGTGTTGTCTTCTAATCGATGAACAGCTGCTTCAGTATCAGACTTACTGTTATCAGTCAATTCAGAAAAGGGATTGACAGCATCATTATCCTCTTCTTCTTCTTCGGAAACATACTCACCATCTTGTCCTAACATAACTCTGCGGACATTAGGGCAATCTCGCATGTAGTGGCCACGACCAGAACATTTATGGCAAGTTATATTACTGATAGACGGCTTAGGAGTAAAAGGTGACTTAGCTGAAGAAGCAGGAGTTGATTAAGCATGCTGAATAGCTTTCTTCTCTGAGTAGAATGGCTTCTTTGCAGGAAAGGATGGCGATGCCGGAGTCTTCTTCCATTGATCGCTGGTAGGTGTTCGAACAGGTGGAACAGTTTGCAGGTTCTCCTCCATCACCCTGGCTTTATGCAACATATCAGTTAAAGAAGCAGCATTCTGCAATTCAACTGCCAAAGCTATCCCACGATTAAGCCCACTAAGAAAATGAGCCATACTAGCACCCTCATCTTCTATTACATTAGCCCTAATTTTGGTCATCTCCAACTTTCTAAAATATTCATCAACAGTTAAAGTCCCTTGCACAAGAGTATGTAATTTCTTATACAATGCACGAAAATAATAAGCAGGTACAAAAGTCTTGCGCTTCTCTGTTGTGAGATCAAACCAATTAATAGGGGGTGCACGAGCACACATGGGCCTGGTGTTCCATCTCATATCCATCTGCTCATTCCACCAAACAAGTGCATAGTCAGTGAAGTTCACGACGGCGAGAGGAGCCTTCCTATGTTCGGGAACCGAGTGAAGCTCAAAGATCCGCTCCATCTTGATCTCCCAGTCTAAGTATACTTCGGGGTCCGTATCTCCGGCGAAAGAAGGCACAGATGTCTTCAAATGACTTAGACCATCAAAGGACTTCCTGGAACCATCTTGAAGAGTTTCAATGTTCTCTTCCTCCACCACGGGGTGATTAGCCTGGGTGGCCCTGAGTTCAGCGACCTCACTACTTAGGTCAGCGAACTGAGTGTTGAACTGATTGGTCAAGTTCACAATCGTACCCAAGAGTTGTTCATTACTGATGTTAGAACTACCCCCTGACATGGTAACCAGAAAAGATCATGCTAAGAACAAGTAAAAGTGAGTAAAAGTAACCTTACCCCCTTGTCCCCCTAGTGCCCCTCCTAACGAACTACACACAAACCAGTGTATAGCTCTTTAGGGTTGGCGGACCTTGTATGCTGTAACACTCAGCCTTTTACCTCAGTCCTGTAGAAAGTGTTCATAGATTACTTTGGCAAAGGTAACAAGCAACAGGTAATCACACAAGCACAACAACTATATAGGAAAGTAGCAAAAAAA